>CM068960.1:118292385-118330328 GCA_035128595.1 Eptatretus atami
GGGAGCCGAAGTTACTTTACCCCTGATAAATTTCTCCCACTCTCTCCTCCCTTCCCCTCTCTGCCTCGCCCCCTCGCCGCTATGGTATGCGGAAACCTGACTCAGAAGAATGATGGAGCACATACAGATACAATGACAAATTAATTATTGTAAGTACTGTACAATAAAACCTGTATATTAAAAGAGTTCAAAGACAATGCTTCACTGGAAAGGAGTAAAGTGATTTCAGGCCACCTGTATATAATTGTTACGAATTCTGGCCCGTCCGGCGTGCGATCGGCCGCTTGACTCGAATGGCGACCGCGTCGCCCACCGGAACAGACAATTCAGTCGTGACCCTCTGGAACTATCGCAAGGAGCTAGTCACGGTGGGGGTTTAACTCACCACAACGCAGTCCGCATTCTAACCCGCGCAATAGGGTGAATCGAA
This sequence comes from Eptatretus atami, assembly GCA_035128595.1. Classification (NCBI taxonomy): domain Eukaryota; kingdom Metazoa; phylum Chordata; class Myxini; order Myxiniformes; family Myxinidae; genus Eptatretus; species Eptatretus atami. The sequence goes on from CM068960.1 coordinate 118,292,816, forward strand.
AGTCGATATACCTAAGTACTCGCACGGGTAACCTACTGAGGGTTGTACACGCCACAGGTCGACTCCGGACCGAACCGCTTAAGCGGCTCGTTCCGTGCTACAGGATAACTGAGCGGAGTTATCGTCGCCTTGACGGTTCAGATTAGTTACCGGGTGTTTTAAACCACTAACATCCTTACGTGATGCAAGATGGAGATTCAACAAAGGAAAGGACAAGCGAAAGGGGGAACAATTGGACAAGCCATTTAATGCGCGACACAGCGAACACGTATTTCCAGTCAGCAACAATTAATCATGCACGTATACAGAGGCAAGACAAAAGCAGAATGAACGCAGAGCTACAACCGAATAAATAATTACACTGGCACTTATGCAGGTAAACTTGACGGACTGGCGCACACACACCATTTACACAAAACCCAAAGAAACAAAAGTGGCGACTTCCCTTTTTGCCACCGAGTCCTTCTCCGCGCCTCAGAATTTCAGCTCCTCCGCGTGGTCGGTGAGTCTGTGCTTCGCGCGGCACGTGTTGCCGCTCGACGCACGATGGGGTATTGGGGAACGAACGGGGTTTCCGGCGCTATCTCGTCGGACGGGGGGGGGGGGGAGAAACGTCGATACTTGGGGCGAGAGAGGGGAATGGCAGACGCTCCGTCCACCAGCGGGGTCTCGAAACCCACCGACTCCGATGACCCCCGACAGGAACTCTCGAGCAGGAGCTCTTTCTCTCTCACACACACCGTCATGTACAAAGGGATCAAGCGCGCGAACTCTCCTCGTCCGCCCCTTTGTAGGCGGGGCTCCGCCTGTCGCTCCGCCCCGTTCTTCGCTCTCACCCCTCTCGAGGCGTTTCGAGTAAGGTCTCGACAGGGGGCGTTCCTCTCCCTGATCGCGTCACACCGCGCATCCACCAATCGGGAGGAGCTACCCACCCATCCCCTTCTCACCAAGCGCGGGGAAAAATGGCGGGAAAAACCCACAGGCTTCACAAGTGCTTTTGTTCTGCATCTTTTCGACGGTTTCCGTGGTGCGGAAACCGTCTTACTGTGGTCGCGGAGGATGGCGTTCATAAGCGGGCGTAGTGGCGAAGATGGTGGTGATTTTGTGGGGGTGGTGTGGGCGTGGTGGGCGTTGTGGCGTAGTTGGTGGCGGTTGTTGTTTGCGTGGAGTTTGTGGAAATGGTGGCTCAAAATAACGACAGATAAAGAAAAACGGCTACTAAAGCATCGCAGCCGAATGAATCACACATATTCCTCTAACAACGGTGTGGGCTCTACACATAATTATCGATTATCTCACTGAGGACCTTTCTGGTGTATTGCAATTTCCACAGCCGTAACACTACCTCCCCTTTTTACAGACTCGTCCGAGTCGTCGAAATTCTCGTGTGCATCATGTGTAGTTCTCCCTAATACGTTTTACCTTCGATCCTGAGTGCGACATTCATGGTATTCGTGTCCCAAATAAATAACTACGGGCTGAGTAAGTAACTAAACAACCCATCATCAGACGATTTAAATAATTTGCCGGCGCTAAGACTCAATGCCAGGGGCGACTCATATACAATACAACTTAACAACTTAACTTATAATTTACACTAACCATGGCCAGGATCAATGGCTCTGCAAGAAAAACAACAGTCACAAGCGGGGGCCAGGCTGCTCGCAGCAGTCTCTGGCTCAGGGAATGCAGTGTGGGGAATGGCCGGCTGCTCAACCGCAGTCCAAGACCTCCCTTTTTTAACAGGGACGCAGTGAACAACGGCGCATGAGCTGCGCAATGCAGTCTCTGCCAGCTCAAGTGGCACACGCCATGAACATAACGGATGTTGGATGGATGGTGGATGGATGAACAACAGGTACACGGGCCACCTGCAGGCCGTGTTGTAGCTGCCAACAGGGAGTCCTGGCAACATTGCGCGTCGATCTGGCGCACATGGAAATGACAAGGGGCGGGAAAATCAACAGAACGGGGGCTGGTAAACGTGGGCAGTAGGATGATGGCAAGGTGATTCTAGGCAAACACGCCTGCAGAACAAGGGCCTGCGGAACTTAGCCGGCAGAGATCACCGCACAGGGCCTTGTAGCAGTTCAGCATCGGCGTACAGCCTCGCAGCAAACACGGCCAGCAGATGAAGTTGGCGGCCTCTCCGTGATGCAGGTTGTGAGTCTGCCTAGCGGTCTAACGCTGAGTACTAGGTTGTCCTAAGCGCTGCAACCTACTCGTCTCCTCCTTCGCCTGTGCACTCCTCATACCACTCCTTAATTTGTAGCAAACCATTTAGCCCAACTTTTTTTTTTTTTTTTTTTTATTCTTTCTCCCCACTCAAATTCGTCCCTGACCCTTTTAACGCTCTTGTTCGGCTAACCTATCTGTTCATCTCTCTACTCCCAACCTCTACGTTCCTCTCTGGGGGAATGGCGGCATGGGCTATCGTCCTGTGTCGAGGGCCAACTCAATCCTAGGGATGGCCTCTCGGGTTCAGCGTCTTTACCCAAATGGGTCCCGCCCACCGAGAGCGAAGGGATGATGTGCGGAGGGTACTCTCTATCTCCCTAATTAACTCTAAATACCCGGCTTTCAACCAGCCTCTGCTTTAACACTCGTTCTAAACAGCATGACCTTCGTCCTGTGTTTGGTGTTCGTCGAATTCGGGCCATGCCCTCCATTTTTTTCCCGTGCCTCAACGGTCTCCTGCCGGCGGTGGCCCTCTGCGAATACCTTCCGATTCCCAACGATGGCCCTCAGGCATACCTGCCTCGGCGACTACAGTCCTTAAACCGGGAGTGCCTGATGGCGCTCCCCTGAAAGTCACGTGCCGGTGGCTCTGGCTTTCCAGGGTCACGTGCGATGGGCCACGCGCATGGGCCGGGCCCGATAGCGGGCGACTGTATATATATGACAAACTGATATTAAAGATCGGTAGTTTCCGGGTGATGTAGAAAGCTGAAATTTTGCATTGCTGATGGACATCGAAGCCAGTGCACCGGAAAAAAAAATCACAGAATTGTCGGACAACATCCGTAAATGAAAATCTAAATCAATGTAAATAAATCAATAAAAATATAAATGAAAGTAATGCAAGTGAGCAACCCAAGACAATGGGAAAGCACGGTAATTTTGTGTGCCGACAGACATTGAAGCGGATACACTAGGAAAAATCACAGAACCACCAGAAAGCATCCGTAAATGCAAATATAAATAAATGAAGAAAAAAAAAATGAAAATAAATACAGTAAATGAAAAATCAAATGCAGGTGGGCGACCTGAGACAATGGGGAATCACGGTCTTATGCTTACACAATGTGTAAGCACACCCCGCAAGTAATATATAAAGCTCATTCTAACCACTGACTCTCTGACTAATATTAAAGATTGATACTTTAAGGGTGACTTTGAAAGCTCAAATTTTGCGTGCCAATGGACATTGAAGCCGATCACCGTGAAAAAAAAAAAATCACAGAACCATCAGAAAAAAATCCGAAAATGAAAACATAAATAAATGAAAAAATAAATGAAAAAAATGCAAGTGAGCAACCCGAGAAAATGGGGGAAGCACGGTAATTTTGTGTGCCGACGGGCATCAAAGTCGATACACAAGGCAAAATCACGGAACCGTTGGAAAGTATCCGTGAATAGAAATATAAATAAATGAAAACAATAGATGAAAAAAATAAATGCAGATGAGCGACCTGAGACAATGGGGAAACAAGGTAATTTTGCATGCCGACGGATTTATATATATTTTAATTTGCCAACACATCGAAGCCAACACAGCAGGAAAAACTAAACGGGCACTCAGTAGAGTGCATACCTCCACCCCCACACAATGCCTGATCCACGAGAACATATCGGGACCAATACATTTTTGAAATATCATGCTATACAGTATGATATCGTTTTTGGCCCTGTCTCTCAATGGTGAAGAATCACTTTAAAAATTAAATAATTCTCGCATCCAGATCCGAATTCGGATCTTCATTAAAATCGAACCAATTCCTCCTTGTCACACATCCAACATGTCCACCAAGTTTCATCCGAATCAGTCCACAACTTTTTGAGATATCGTGCTATACAGTATATTAGTTGCGACCTATCTCTCAATGGTGAAGAACCACTTAAAAAATTATCGAATCCGGATGCGGATTCGGATCTTCACCAAAACTGAATCAATTCTTCCTTGTCACAGACCCAACATGTCCACAAAGTTTCATCTGAATCCGTCCACCACTTTTTGACATATCCTGCACACAAACAAACAAGATGAAGACGCCGTGCAGAGCATGACATTTGCAAAATCCATAAAACAAATTTGACCTCAAAAATAGTTGGTAGTTGAATTAAATGACCAAATATGCAACTCCTCTTCAAATTTCAAGAGAATCGGATGAAAATTGACAATTTTAGAAATTCAACCTTTGATGACCTTTTGGCCGATGTGGACCTCCAAAATCATTGGTGGTTGAATTCAGTGACCTGAAATATAAATCCTCTTCAAATTTCAAGTCAATCGGATGAAAATTGAGGGTTTTAGAAAAACCACCTTAGTTGTTGACCTTGGGCCTATGTTGACCTTTTGGTCGATGTTGACCTTAAAAATAATTGGCATGTTGAATTAATTGACCTGAAATGTAACTCCTCTTCAAATTTCAAGTCAATCAGATGAAAATTGAGGATTTTAGAAATCTCACCTTCGTTGTTGACCTTTGGCCAATGTTGCCCCTTTGACCTTACAGACAATAGGCTTCTTCCTTCTGCAAACTCTACCATGTGGTGAAGTTTCGTGAAGATCGGTTTAAAATTATGACCTGGAGGCGACAAACAGACAAACATACAAACATACAAACAGACAGAATAACAAAATCGACTGACCAATATACTTGATAAATCTTCGATTTTGCAAGTAACAAGCAGACAGAGAGGGGTGAAAACAACCTCCTTAACCTTTAATGGCAGAGGTAATAACAGAACCGTTGGAAAGCATCCGTAAATGAAAATATAAATTAATGAAGAAAAAAAAATGAAAATAAATGAATGAAAAATCAAATGCAGGTGAGCGACCCGAGACAATGGGGAAGCACAGTTCATTGTTGCTTACAATGTGCAAGCATACCCCGCTAGTGTGTGTGTGTATATATATATATATATATGAGGAGAACAGGCAGATAGGGGCATACAGATGAATAACTCGTGTACCCCTTTATGTGTAATCCTCGATGCTTTCGGTCAGTATATATTGAACATTTTCAGTTTTAAATTGCCTGCTAGACCATCAGCCCAAAACCCCTTTGGTGCGAACGTTCAAGATAAATAACCTGGGACCGAAGAAGTTATATGGAGCGAAGGGTGAGGAAGGGATCTTGCCCCCACCTTTCCCCGAGGAGCCCATGTTGCCTCACCTTACTCTACATAATTGCAAGCCTACTCTTTCCGGGCTCCAAGTGTGTTACCGTTATTCTAAATAGTTAAAGCACGATGGAATATCTTACCTTACTATTAAGATATTCATGCAATTTTGAATGTTGACATAGAAACAACAACAAAATAAAAGAGACAAACATTGTTTTTAACCAACAAATGAAAAAAGAACACAAACACTCATTATCTCAATTGTGTATATATATATTGAACAGCCTTTCAAACTTTACAATATAACATTGCAACAATATTTTAAAATAATAACTTCTAATTCTCATTTTTTTTAAAAATGAATATATATATATATATACATACATATACATATATATATATATATATATATATAAATATATATTGCTTCTTTTTACAAGTTTCTTCTGTTTTTAATCCTCAAGTCTTTTCATTCATAACAAAAATAAATTTATGCACAAAACGTTGAAATCTAATATATTAATATCACTTTGATGTCAAAAAAATATACATTTTATACTTTCTGCTATAATAATACCATACAAAAATATATATATTTTTTAAATAAATGAAAAAAAAAACATGAAAATGAAGACACACCGATTGTGGCATAAACCTGCCACGAGACGATGAATAAAAGCTGTTCTATCAAAATCAAAGCACACAAACAATTGTTATATTTTGTTTGTTGCCCTGATGAAGTCACATGTGGGTTCAACCGCCATTTTGCTGATCTACAGGGTGTTTACAAACCGATAACGAGACTCGCAGCTCCAGTGATCCTTGGGCAACAGCAAAAGGCTGATGTTAGTTCAGTCCCCCCCAAAACACAGGCAGCCAACTGAAAATAACCAGAAATTTTCGATTTGGTTTTTGCTTAAAATGAATATGCGAATGTGACAAATGATGAACACACCTCGCTTATAAATACCAACGTCGGCATCAATACGGAGGGAAGTGAAATTAAAAAAAAAAATCAATGGATGCAAAAGGCCCTCAAAGGTAGGCCTTAAGTTTGCACTGCCGTTATGGAAAAGAACCTGGAAGATGATGCTGGTGGAGTCGAACCATGATCAGGGTTCATGGAAAGTGGATAATGTCCGCTGAGCATCTCAGACACCACTTAGTAAAATGCGTTTTACTTTTGCTTTTCAGTCAAAGCATTCCCCCAAGATAGAAGCTCATGAATGGAGTGATTGCACGGAGGGGCCGCCTGCTTGCATTAGTAGACGTTAACAAAGTGAAGGGGGTGGCTCAAGTGGGTGGATGTTAAGCCCCGTGCAGACACCTGCACCCATTCCAACGCGATGGACACGTCGGCAAAGGAACGGTGCTGAGAGATGAGTGGTTGTGTCTCATGATGGAGTGGGTCACCGTGTATGCGACGGACGAGACAACGGAGTGTGGGAGAAGGTGAGCGCCGTCGGGTCGTGCCGTCGAAACCGCACTCCCTAACAGCGTGGTGTCTGCATGCCTTGAATTGTCGATGACTTGTGAAAAAGTTGCCCCATCTATCAGACCATGTCCCATCACTAAAGCAAACCAACTTGTTCCTTGTTCGTTTTTGACGTCAGCATTACGCTGCTTTTTGAGGATCAAAGTTCCATATTGGTGGCTTAGCCCATTATCGTGTTGGCTAGTGACAGAGCAACTTTTGGCTGGAATGTGAGGGGGGTGCTCGGTTAGGGCTGGGGTCAATGGGAGGGGTGGGAGGAGGGGTGTGCGGCGCGTGCGACAGCGAGGGATAAAAATGAGACAGGAGACACAAAGTGATGCGATGGACAAAGCACATTTATAAATGGCAAAATGAGTAAATATATAGAAATATCTTCTACAGTGTCCACTCCAGCAAATCACAACATACACCAATACGATTCAGCACCGACTTTCGATCCGTTTTGCATGGATGGTCAATAAATTAAATTCATCACACAGCTCTGAGAGCGTAAAGTTAGGGGTAAATTAATATATAGTCTTTCCCAACTTGGAAACTCGGACCTATGCATGCTGCAGAGTGAATTAAACCAGTAAGTGTTTTCATACAGGTATTATGACGCATACAACGATGAAAGAATGTAAACAGACCGTCAATGAAAAACAGTAAAGATAAATAATGAAATGAGGTCAAGCTAAAATTACTCAGCATGATATTAAATTGACGTTACGATGGCAAAAGAGGAAGAAAGTGCTTGTCATTCAAACTGATCGATCATAACATAACTTCACTCAATTTCCTTCATAAATCCAAATGTAATAAAAATAACTAAAATACTTTTTTTGTTGTTTTGTTTTCTTTTTAGCATGCTAAGAGCAAACTTTGCAGAAAATGTACAGGACAGATGTCAAAGAACAGCGTCACAAACATTTCCCCCCCCACATCGGAGTTCCGTTCAGACTAACAAAAAGAAGAAAAAAAATAATAACAATGAAGTTCCTGTGTGTCTGAAATGACATCGCTTTGTTGACAAACTATTGTTAAACAAAGTATCGAAAAGGGAAAGTTTGAAACCAGAACAGTACTTCACTATGGTATCTCACAATCAAATTGTTAATCGATAACATCGAAAACGTTGATTCCCAACATCAAGCAATGTTCCATTAAAACATTTACTCCTTCGAGGGCTGTTTCTTTAAACTGACCTGTGTCATAGGAACAAAGGTTACAGAACGTGTGTGTGTGTGTAGTAATATGCATATATATGTATATATATAATATATATAAATATAATATATATATATATATAATATATGTATATATATTATATATATATATATATATATATATATATATATATATATATATATATATTGTGTCTTTTAAAGTAGGCAGGTCGCAGAAATATACTTGTCAAGAAATTCTAACCACAGTCTGTGCCTACCTCTATGCCGTTTTCTGACACCACTTAGGTAAGTGGCAGATTAAACACATGTCACCGTTTGGCAGGTGGCAGCACATGAAGCACACACACAAACCAAGGAAGCAATATTGAATAATGGGTCGGTACAATGGCTGCTTACAGCCCTTATGCATGTCTTGGGTGGCCAAGATTTTGGTTGTAGAACAACAAGAAGAAAAAGAGTGTGCACTTAACTTTTTTTTTATTTTAAAAAAAATGCATTGTTATTACTTATTCATAATAACCGCAAGGCCATTAAAACTCTGAAGGGAGCAGCGTCATCTACACGACGGAAGTACCGTGCGACGTACCTGCGTCCACGCTGTGTAAGCGTTTAAGACATCTTGACATCGAACTTTGCATATTTGCAATGACAGGATGCTGTGGATGGGCACGGTGGCGTTTATACCGCCAGCTGATTATGGGATAATTCAAAACAATTCCAATAAATGTAAGTTTAAAATGGAGGGCAAAGAATGGCTGGCAGGATAGCTTGGAGGTATTCATACTCACCTTTCAGATGTCTAGCCTGGATTTGAATCTGGGCTCAGCAATAAACTGCCATCCTAACATTTCATATTCAGGGAGATTCATTAACATCCACGCCATCTCTCGGAGGGCAGTTAAACAGGAGGGCCCGTCTTCCAGTCCTGGTCAATGGGCGGAAGTTAAAGATCCCACGGTGTCTTTAGTGTAGAGTAGGTGAGTTATCGGTGGTGCTCTGGAGCAAATTACAACCTCCTGCCTCCTTCAGCCGAATGTAAGGCCTGGACACCAGTTTGCGAAAGACTTGAGCCAAAAACGCTCCCCAGCCGTCCTCACAAGAAGGTGGCAACATTCAGGGCTGGTAAAAGAAAAAGCGGAAGTAGTAAAAGTGGGGCAAAGAAAAATCTTTTAAAAATCTCCTCCTAGGAAAAATGAAGTCATAGCTATCTGAGAACAACAGACGTACCTTCTAGTGTATTAGGAGTGAGAAAAAAAGAAAAAATTGACTGCCAGCAGCCTCTTCGAATAGAAATCCAATTGAAGGTAAAACCAAAACATGCAATGGTGCACTCTGATAAATTTTTGATATTAGACATTTGAATGGAAAAGTCACGAGATGCACACTAATTGTAGACTTTCCGGGTAAACAATGTTGCCGGCTGCCGTCATGGCGAGGACCATGAGCGAAAATTATGCAAAAACTGTTAAGGACCCATAATTGAATATTTTCCTTTTGTAGCCAAGCGATATGTAACACTTCACCACACTGTCAATAACACAATGCACCCGCTTCACTACAAAGCCAGAATAACGCCGTGCTATTTCGCAATTGCACATACTGCTGGTGACGTCTTCCTATATCCATGACGATGTCACAAGAAACAGCTATTTGGCAACTCACGTGTAAATACTGTCACCCTTATATAGTGCACATTTTAAACATAGTTATGAAACCCACTAATAAGTGATACATACATATTCCACAGCTGAACACCGAACAACTTCAACGGAAACCTATATTCTAAGTAGACTATCCTCTGTTTTGCAGTAAATGCAAGACATTCAAAAAGAAATAAATAAAAGCAAAACAAACAACAAAAGAAAAACAACTATATAACTGAACTTTACATCAAAATATTTTTTTTTCAGCTTAGTTGGCACTTTGACATTTTTAAAACGTTACTTTTGTTCATAATGGATACAGTAAACTATGTTATAATATACAGGTTTCCCCCTTCTTCGACTAGCAAACAGAATCACGTAGAGTTTCTTAGCTGCCGTATAAAAAGTAGATCCAGGAACACACTACGGAGAAAATAGAACCTTCGGTTGTAGGGCTACCATCGTCGATTCGTGACTTGGTTTTGTTTTCATCGATGTTCGCCTTCTCAGCTCTCCTTCAATCAAACCTTCGAATACATGCCATGAATGGGGGGGAATTGGAGCTTAAAATAAATACTACAAGCTTTCAAAATTATCCTCTTGTTCACTACCACAGGTGGCACGAGGGACGTAGCATACTCCGTTATTGCCTCCGATCCTGCGGTCCTTGCCGCCTTCCTTTGAGGAATGATCATCGTGATATGTTTGGTAACTTTTTCGAAGTTTTCTTCTCTCTCTCTCAATCCTGATTGCCGACGCAGTTGCCATACCGTTCTGCCGTGTATCCTCCTGGCTTTTCGAACACAATATTGCTCAACAGCATTGCAGACGATATTATAGCGTGGGAAACGGACCGTTGTTGTCATTGGAAAGGAACGAAGAGGTCCGACAAAAAAAATTAACAAAAGGAAAAGATGGTTAAAGCACACGTGAATGCACCATGACCAAAGCAAACAAGCCGTTTAAACATGGACATATCATGAGCTAAATTGGCATCGCTGTGAACCCTCTGTAAATAAGCGGACACTTTCACAATGCACTCTACACCCTCAAGGAAAGAAAAAAACAAAACCCCAAAAACAACTGTACATCCACACGAACATCTACTTTTTGCAATCTCAAAGATCCCCCTTGCAAAAGCATCCAGTTCATCCTTCCGTGCTGATTCCCAACACCTATTGTGCGGATTCAAATACATCCCCGATGAGAAACTTGCCATCCATAGCAAGAAATGCATGAGGAATTTTTGTAAGGGTTGGCTGAAGACAATAACGTGTTACCATGCTGCGTGTGAATAGTCTCCTGAAAAAAAAAAAATTGCTCAAAATGCTTTCGCCAAACCGGTATTCATAAGATTAAGATGGCTGAATGCTTCTGCCACCATCAAAAATAACCCGATGGACCTCATTATCCTAAATCCGCAAACAAAACAAAAAAAAAATCCATTTTTTTTTCCACTGTCGGCCACACTGCGTGCCAAGATGGCGACATAAATGATGTCTCTCCATCTGCTTTTGATATTCGCTTCTGTGCCATTGCATGCAACTACTTGAGGCACAGGATGTCCTTCATTTTTTGCAGTAATTAGCCTTCGGTGGAATACACCCCAGTAAAGGCAGCATGGCAGAGTCCAACAGAAGGGCGCTGGATAGAAGCAGAGTCGCAGGGCAAGAAGTGAAGTTTGCAGTGGTAGGGGACACAAGAGAAGTCAAATATAGTGTCTAACCAACCTTCTGTGGGTTGGTTGCTCTTAGGCCCTGCTCATACACAATGCGTTGCATAATGAGGTACTGTGCTGCTTGCTGAGCAGCGGGCGGGCCTGTAATTGTCACCTTTCGGTTCCGTGTGCCAGGCACAAACTCGCCCTTCTTGGAGATCTGGATGCGGGCACCTGTCATTTCCTGGTACTCCACAAGCGTCTTGCCTCCCTTACCGAGAATGGCACCGACAAGGTTCTCTGGAACCGCAATTTCAAGCACATCTTTGCCTGCTGTGCCACCCGTTGTTGCTGTGGTTGCACCATCATTTTTCTCACCACCCAACAAGGTGCTCCCCACAAGTGGGGAGGTTGCTGAGCTCAAGTAGCCACCATTTGTGGTTAGACCACCCAAAGCAAAGGAAGAGGGTGAAACAGAAGCTGGAGTTTCATTGGCATAACTTGCTAAGATGCTAGCCACAGCTGTGGGACTCGAACCAAAGATGGCAGGTGCAGGTGCGGCAGCAGCTGGAGTCAAGCCAAGCGCCAGGCCAGGTGCTGGCAGGCTGTAACCATAACCAGCTAATGTGCTTAATGCTGAGGATATGGCCACAAGGTCATTTCCACCAAATCCTGAAAGGACAGCAGGGAAGGTGGTGACATTGGCAAGGCCCGAATGTCCCAGGATCCCTGCGCCAGGCAGCACTTCTACAGGTGAGACCGTAGCACCAGCACTGGCATATGGTGAGCCCGTCGGATTGGCATTGGCCACTGGACCCGTCATGCCAGCGTAGCTTATGTTGAGGCAGCTTCCACTTTGTGGATCCTCCTGGATCTTTTGAATGATTAACTCAACGGCACGGCAAGCCTGTTCAGCCTCACCACTTACTGTCGCAACACGTTCTTGAAGGCTGCCCCCCTCAGGCTTCTGCGAAAGCTGAATCCAGGCTCCTGATTGTTCCATCATGGCTTTGACAGTGGCACCGCCTTTGCCAATGATGAGACCCGCCGTGGTGTTGGGGACAATAATCTTGGCCTGCCCAAGGGTAGGAAGTACTCATTTGAATTCAAAATGGCAGAAACAAAGCTGACATTTTAAATATTTCAAAAGCTTCAAAGTAGTTTTCATCGAGGCATGAAATGTAATGGCAATTCTTCATGTAGAATGCATTTCATGCAAAATTTTAAGATTACTAGCACTTATATCAGTAAGTTTTTCACATTCAATACAGTATACTGATTTGATGATGCAACCCACTTAACATCAACTCAACTGATGTGCCATCTACATTACAACGTATGAAGGAGGGGAAGCATTGGGAGTCTAAATTTTGGAATCAATTCAATAAAAAGAAAGCAAAGGAAGGGTATGGTAGGCAAGAATCAGGAGGGTAGTGGAATTGTAGAGGTCTGCATGGGGTATTGGCTGCCGGTTTAAATCATTCCTGAGAGGCGTGGCTGTGCCACTATGGCTGTGCTCCCTTTAGGTTAGAGCAGGAATTTGGAAAATGGCCAAGTTTCTGAGGCTGCCGGTAAAAGCTCGCTTACTCTTCATGAAGGACACTGTGGGTCTATAATACCCACCAACTAAGGCCGTCAGATGGGAACCCCAGTTGAACGTCCATCTGAGGGACGGTGCACACATCGATGCCTCACCCTGCCTGGGAAACACCAGGATGACAGTTTACAGCTGGGTCACGATTCAAACCCAGGCTAGACAGCTCAGAGGTGAGTGTGTGTACCTCTAGGCCATTTTGTCAGACCTTGCATAGAGCAATACTGTGGCATACTCCCTGAAATGATCACATTCATTTGGAAAAGTTTTCATCGACACCAATGTTTACAGAAGAAAAATTAAGCTTGAGGAGGTTTGGAGGTGGGAGGCATGGGGTGTGGAGGTTATCGGAAGAAAAAGGAGTATTTGAGACTTGTAAGGAAAGAGCACAAATTATTTAACATAACCTCCATCCATCCATTGGGACCATAATCTGTGCAGAGCATTGGTGCTGCCTAAGCAATCTCCTTGGCTATTGGGCACAATACTGGATGGGTTGCCATTCCGACACAAGATCCCAACAAGCTGGTACTCATTTTGCCAACCTCAGAAGGATGACAGGCAGAGTCAACCCCACCTGGTATTAATATTCAACAGCCGAGTGGGATTTGAACTCAGGATCCTTGGATCCCAAGCCCGCCACCCGAACCATTTAGCCAACACCAGGCATATAAACTCCATATGACCACACATCAATGTAACTATGTGCCTGCAGCATGGAAATATCTCATATCGGATAATTTTATAGTTAATATGAATGGTGAAACTCAGGATGCCATGCAAATCCATTGTGTTGGCATGTAGCATAACAAATAGGGACACGTAATAGACAAAACGCGACATTCTGCTGCGCAGTATAATATGAAAATCTGCCCTGCATCCGCCAATGCGGATTTAAATTTCTCTTGATGAGTAATTACTGCAATATTGAGTCATAAAAAGAGATTTGTAATTGATTTTTTCTCAAGTCCATTACCATGGACTATGGTTAATTGGAACAATTTCAGTTAAAAAAAAAAATAACTTGACTAATTATAACTTTTTCGCAAATGTTGTTCGACTTGACAGTTTTGGTCCCGTGTTGATTACCCTACTTTAACAATGTCATCGCTCTTGACTCAACAAGAAGACATTCAATGTTAGTGGAATATAAATAGGAAGTGAGGAATGTCATCTTGGATATTTTTCACATGATATATGACAGAGGGTGGAAGGTGGAAGAACCAACAACACAGTGTAAGAGGAGAACAGGCAAAAAAGGACATGGGGATACTCATCAAAACAAGAACAAGAAAAAGAGCAATCAGAGATTGCAGACCCTCGCCAGGACTTCCTTTAAGTGGTGAATTTTTATAGGTTTTAGGGTAAATCCAATATGGCTGCCAAACCATGTGACCTATGATATCATATGTGTGAACCTTTTGTTCCTAATGGACAGGAGGTCATACATGTAGGCTTTCACCTCGATCTGTTCAGCCACTTCAGAGAAGATTTTTGAAGGTTTATTTATTTAAGCAATATGGCTGCCAAATTACGTGACTGATGACGTCATGAATTAATTTTTTTCCGTGGACCATTTTATCCCGAGAGGACCCTCAAAAATGTTCACACTGATCGGATGTGGCATTTTACATTTACAATTATGACGTCATAACGAGGCGCCTATGACATCATAAAAAAAAATCACACTCATTCCCTATGAGGAGTACTTGCTATGTGCCAAGTTTCAATTTTTTCCTTGGTGCTGTTTCAGAGATACATAAGTCCAAAGTTTTTTCCGTTTTTCCAATATGGCTAAAACACATGACTTATGACGTCATAATCATCATTAAAACATTCTACATGAGTTGTTGCACTTATGGTGAAAATTTCGTCTCAATCTGACAAGCGGTTGCAGAGAAAAACGCGAAAGTTCTGTGCGGACAAACAGACAGACAAACAAACAGACCCAAATGCAATACCCTCTCCTCTGGCAAGGGTAACCAGGCCGACACTTGGAAAAGCGCGTACATCTACTAGGCTGAACAGTTTACGTTTTGTAACCCAATGATCGGCCGGATCTGCATGCAGACTTGAACCAAAATCTAATCAGCTTGTTCTTGTCATCCACCGAACTTTTATCCAAGTTTCGTCCAAATCCGTCCATAACTTGATGAGATATCCTGCTCACAGACAGACATACAGGAGGTATTAATTTTTAATTTCTGCCTCAAGTCTTGATGAAGACGGACAAAGATCAGGCAAAATAAGAATTATGTGAAAGACAGATTAAACCTAAAAAGGGAGAGAGGAGATGGAAAATACCAGCAGGAGGCTTTACGGCTATTCTGATGATTGCTAGCATTCCTCCAGCACATCCAAAAATGCAGAAATGGGGTTTCAGTTGATGAGTCACGCCATTCGATCAGGTGTCACGCCAAAGCTACTGATATGCAATTTACATTTCTTAGGATTTAATTTTTTTCTTTTCTTGACAAGATCAAGACTCATGGAAGAGCAAGATGAGAGAGGGTAAAAAGGCAACAAACTTACAGTGGGGGCAGCGGGGACACAGTTAGACGCAGCAAACAAGGGAATGGACGAACACGAAAAGAGGGGAGAGAGAGGAGGATTGGAAACAGTAATCAGCATGTCAGAGTATCAGGTTAGTTCGGGTCGATGTAGGTAGAAAATATCATGGGTAGGAATGGGGGATGACATGAGATGGTGGTGCACCACTTGCTTGAAGCCCTGGAGGGGGAAGAGTGCGATTGAAACAGCCTCCGCGCAAGTTCGTTGCACAAACAGGAGAAATGAGGAACAAAAGAATGGAGGTGGGCGGTAAGCCTGGATTTTTGGGATCGTGATGTAACACATTTGAAGTTTGTATTGATTTTAGTTGTTTTTTTTTCTTCACATTTCACAACAATTTGAATTTCAAATTGTTAAATCAAGCAGGCTAATGCATCAAAAGGTAAACCGATTACCTTAATCACAGAAAATGCATTTTCGGATTGTCTGAAAAAATGTCTGAACTGAGTAACAGGATGTAACTAATTGTATTGCCATGTTAGGAATATCCCAGGGCGGATGGGGACCGCAGTAACTGCTGTGCTGTTGATAACATTTACATTTACGAACACTCTGCTAAGTAAGAACCGCAAGAAGCGAACTCTCATTGAGAGAAAGCCGATGCAAATCATGCCATGAGCTTGTGGGTTTTGGCAGAAGGAATGGATTCCTTCAAGAAGGAAAAAAAAATGCTTTGACTAAAAGAAACCACAATGAGAACTGTTGTAATCTCACCACCAATTGAGAAGAGAGTAGTGTATGTGACGTGTTCGATCCTGGAGAGTTACCAGAATCCTCTTACTTCATGGAGCCCCGGCTGGCATGTTGTACCGTAACCCTCAAATCCAAAATCTTAAACAGCACAAGTCACTGCAGAACGTACCCACAAATCATATCTTGTTAATTGATGATTCAGAGGTGATTTGCATCAAACTGTTTTTTTTTTCTGGATGAATCGCAAGCGAATCTTTTTAGATCTTTCCATAAATGAAGTGAGAAGCTGAATTTGAGGCGGCGTTATCTGGCAGGGAAAGTTCGGACGGTGCATGTTTGAATGTCATGCTCATGTTAATTTGTCTATCTTGTTATGTTATCCAAGCTTTTTCATGTAATCTATTCACCGATTCCTTTGAGCCTTACTCAGAGTAGAGATAATGAAAGATGGAGCATTGATTTGCAGGAACTAATTTTGCAGGAATTTGCAGGAAAGTTCGTCGCTTTCCATCCTGTCATTTTTGAACATCAATTTTTCAGTCTAAGACCAATTCCCAAATATAGTGACTATATATGGGTGCTGAAGTGTTCTCTTACAAAAAAAAAAGCTTCAACAAAGGAGGAGGCCATTCGGCCTATCAAGCCTGCACAATGGTTGCCAAACTCTGGTTGTTCGTGCATGCTCTATCCTTTTCAAATGCTGAGCATCAAGGAAGAGAGAAGCACATACCATTATTTAAAGTCTTTGGTATGACTCAGCTGGGGTTCCAACCACCAACTCCCAGCAGATGGTCTAATCATTTCGCCATCTGAATCTGGTTCAAGTGGAGAAATTTTGATCTTTGCCATTAACAATCCCAATCCCACTCAGCATCAAAAACTAGATAATACAAAATATATTGTTACGGCTGTGGAAATTCGCAACCACCATTCAGGTCCCGTAGGTGAGATATCTTCTTAAGTACATGTGTAGTTAGCCCCAAACCGTTGTTTAGAGGGAATTAATGTGATTCATTCGGGCTGCGACACTTTGAGTTAGTCGTTTTTCTGTTCTACCTTTTGTTTCGAACCAACCATTACAACAACGCCAACCCCGCCACCACTACAACAACGCCGAACCACGCCGCCATTACAACAACGCCAACCACGCCACCACTGCAACGGCCACGGCGTTCTGACTCGGCACGCGGTTGCGCGGGCCTGGCCTTCGGGAAGCAGGCGGCCCCGTTCCCCCCTCCTCCCCCAGCGTCAGCGATTGGACGGAGGACCACGCCCCTTCTGGAAGTTCCAGCATGTTCTGGAAGGAGGGGTGGAGCCAAAGGTGGGGGCGGAGTGGAGGGCGGGGCCCCGGCGATAAAAGGGACGGCGAAGGCGACGGAGAAGAGGAGGATCTCGCGTCGTGTGGAGCTGCAGAGGATCTCGCGCGGTCTTTCTCCACCACGGGTCGAGTGGAGCTGAGAGGAGTTACGGTCGCCAGGACTCGACACGACCAGGGAAGTCGCGACTTCCATTTCTTTTGGGTTTTGTGTGAACGTGTGTGTGTGGCGCCGTGTCCGTAAGTAAAACTGTAATTGTGTTCGCGTTGGCCGGTTGTAGCTCTGCGTCGTCGTTGTCTATCTTTTATTGGTATATGTGCATTCTGTGCTATATGTGTGCTTTGTGTCCGTGTGTGTGTAAATAAATGCTTGCTTGTTGAATTGTTTCCCGTTTCGCTGCGTCCTTTCCTCTGTTGGGTCTCCATCTTGCTTCACGTAAAGGGTTCGAGTGGGCGCGATACGCCCGATAATTAATCTGAACCGTCAAGGTCGACGATAACTCCGCTCGGTTATCCCTGTAGCACGGAACGAGCCGCTTAAGCGGTTCGTGTCCGAAGTCGAACTGTGGCGTGGTACAACCCCTCGGTAGGTTACCCGTGCGAGTACTTAGGTATATCGACTTTCGGCGATTCACCCTACCTCGCACGGTGGAATGCGGACTGGGTTGTGGTGGGGTTAAACCCCCACCCGTGACTGGCTCCCGGCGTTAGTCCGAGAGGTCACGACTGAATTGTCCGTCCGGTGGCGAGGCGGTCGCGATTCGAGTCACGTGGCCGATCGCACGCCGCCGGGCGCGAATTCGCAACAATATATATATTTCTGTTCTTTTCTTGCATATGCCTATTAATATTCCTTGAAGGACTATTTTGCGATAAAATGTTTATCTTTTCAAAGGTCTATTTTTTTTAAAAAAAAGTATGAAATAGTCAAATCAGGTGTAGCAAGAGTTCTCAGAAACGTTTGTGAATATATTATGGCCATTACATGATGCTGAAGCTTAACGGAGACATTATAATTGTTTCAAGCCTTTGACAGCTGCGAGAAGACCAAAAGGCGATGATGCAAGTTTATCACAGTTTGTTCATCCCGCACCCCACCATCGCTAGTTTTCACTCCTAAAAGTTAATAAAACAACCCCATTAATGTCCCTGTGCCTTCCCCACTGTTCTTATCCCCACTCCTCCTTCTCCATGTATTATTCTCCATGTATTTCCATGTATTATATACAAGTGAGGTTTCCTTAACTTTTGCTGCAGAAACAGATCTAGATCCAATGAATGTGGTGTGGAACTCATGCACAGGCATAATGGGTCAAATAGCCTCGCTTAACAATGGATGCTGCAGCATCAGTGACATGGCTTTCTGCATCCTGTGTTACTTTAAGGACCAGTCCTAATGCAGTGCTTCTGCGTCCTATCGTATATGCATCTAAAAAGGTAAATAATAACTTGCAGTGAATGTGAAAATGCATGTTTTGTCAGCCCGTAGATTACGTGGAAGAATGTATGAGATTGGTCATCTTCCTCTCTAGGAGAACTTCTTCTTCCTCTATTATGGAAAAGTACAAACGTTTGAACACTCAATTGCTGTCTGAACAATCCTGCACAGCAGCACACCAGTACAATTTTCAAAAAATCAATTTATCTCATTTTATGCCTGCTGTTCTCCAAGATTCGAAACAGGCTGGACTCCTGAAATAAATCAAGTGTGGACCGCATTGCTTGGGAAGCTATAATTTAGACAAACAAAAAAAAAAGCAGCAATTGTGTTGGCAGGAATAAAGAACGAATGAAAGGGAAGCGTATTTCATTCCTCTCGCACTCTTTCCCAATCCGCAGGTGAGCGAACGGCTTTTTCAATTTTACACCAGACCAAAGGCTCTTGGAAGAGCTGCCACCACATCAAGCACACATACATGTGGACAGAGAGACGTTAGACAATGCCAAAATTGACTTCAGACAAACGCAGCCAGTGACCTTGGTAGGGGGGAGCATAATTTCCCAGGGCATGATGCCATCTTGTAAGGTCATTCTTCTCTCCGTAGTCAGTGGGGCAATTTAAGGAGTAATTCCCCCCCATACACACACTCCATGGGATTCCAACTCACAGGATTAATCCATGCTCTATCCTCTAAATGCTGAATGTCAAGTAGAGCGCGGAGCATTTTCAAAGTTTTTGGTACAACTTGGCCGGTGTCGAGATCAAACCGCTGACCTCCCACCCTCAGAGCAGATGCCTCCAAACGTAATGCCACCGACAGCTACCAAATATTTCCTTGCTTAAGCTACCAAATACTGCAAGATCTCCTCAATTAAAATGTATTCAAATGCTAATCAATTTACTTTTCATTGCATTAGAATAAAAAATAATTACATTAACCTAAATGTAATCACCAGGGCTTGTTTGAAGCGAATTAAAAAACATAACTTTTACATCCAAATTCAAGGACTGTTCTTTATTGCATGGGCTTTGTCTGAGCTACAGAGAAGTGGTGCACCTGTTTGATGCGGTCAGGGCTCACTGCTGTCTGTGGCTGGAGGATGTTCACAGGCTCTGTCTTGCCACCATTCGGGGGCATCTCGCGAATTTTCTCGGCGATAAAGCTGTGAACACCGTTGAGCGCCTCCACAGATCCTTGGATGAGAGCCACTCGTTCCGTGGTCCCTACGGGCCAGAATAAACACATTTTTAAAGTACGGTATCTCTCATTCTCTCCAGAAATTAAACCACTCATGTAATTACAATTGCTGTATATGTGAGTGGGATGTAGATTTGTGCTTCCACGAGCATTTCTGTAGCCATTTATGCATCTGAAGTATATTTGTGCACAAGTAGGTACACTTTATATGTGTGAGCAAAGGTGACGATTAAACAACATCATTTCACCCAATCAATCTCCCCATCCATCTCATTAAGTCATTATCCCTCCGATACTTGACTATATAGTCTAAGCAATGAACGATTTAGGTTGGACAAAAATGTTATCAAAACTTTCTCACCTGAAATGACTTCATTGGCATATATGTCTTATCAGAAAAAAAACCCCACCCGAATCCTCCATGGGAAACCTCGTTTTGACCTCAAATCCAAGATGGCCACATTGTACAGGTGCAAAACTTAAATGGACCTAATTTTGGAAAGAAACAACAAAGAAACACTTTTAAGGTGTCATTTTTAACTAATTTGAGGACCCCATTCGTTTAGTGATACTTATAAGATCGTTAGATATCAAGGTCATATGTCAAGGTCAGGTCAACGTTAAACTTGACCGAAGCAACGTTAAATTTGACCGAAATTGTATCAAGAGTTATGCCAAAATGATAGTTATTGATAAAATATATTGGTTGTTATTGCCACATATACCATTAAGATGCTCATTCATTTAGTAATAGTTTTGAGGTGATTGGATATCTAGATCATGTGATAAATTCAAGGTCAAGGTCAAATTAATTGATCAAAATGATGCAAATCGACTCAAAATAAAGTACATTGGATGTATCATTTTCAATGGACTCTTTCAAGATGTCCATTCACTTATTTATGAGATTGGCATCGAGATCATAATCATAGCCAAATTTAACCAAATAAGTAAGAATCAAACAGATTTTGTGACCTTGCAGTGACATTATTTTGAAACCGTGTTAAGGTGTCTAATAACAAAGTTTACTTGCCTGATCACTTAAATGATATTGTATGAGTGATAATTTTTTAAGTCAAATTGCAATGTCAATCCATTGTATTATTATTGAGATCTACATCCTGGTCATCTCATCCTGATTGTCCACATGTGGCACATTCATGCATGTTATTCCCCTGCATTGGCCACAAGCTGGTGGGACTGTAGTCCATTCTTGCGGCAGGTGCATGTTTTTTGTCACACAGGCCACCACAATTCACCGAATTATCTTGAGGAGTCGCTCTGGTGCTGCTGGCTGAGTCATCCTGATAGGCACAGACCACCGGAGTGGCTTTCCAACCCAACTGCAGAGGCGATA
This sequence comes from Eptatretus atami, assembly GCA_035128595.1. NCBI lineage: Eukaryota > Metazoa > Chordata > Myxini > Myxiniformes > Myxinidae > Eptatretus > Eptatretus atami. Next base: position 118,314,295 of record CM068960.1, read on the forward strand.
TCATTGCCACGCCATCCCTGCACTTGGTGATAAGTCCGATGACTATGAAAGGTGGCTGCGTCACTCGTCGGCGGAAGCTTTTCTGGAGATACATATTGTGTAGAAGTAGCTACCTTCAATAGGAACTTCGTCACCCTTGCTGCGTTGAGGCTTAGTGATGTAGTGCACCCATATATCTCCAGCATGGCATCTTCTCCTGCCTGTTCGATGTCCTGTTTCGATGAAGACGAGACATAAAAACGGTGGCTGACTTGCTCAGTGCTGCATACTTCGTAAAAACAGTCACTTTGCCGATTCCATATGGCCTTGATGTGGTATCACACCCACTGAAAGCGTGCAGGAAGAGTAGACTTTCCGAGAGGGCAGGATCCAGTTTCTTCTTCAACGTTGTGATGCACACCGTCTGTTTTGCGGTCACCATGTACAGGTTGTCACTGTTATCTGTGGCATCAGCATGATGTATCATCAACTGAAATACATCAGAATCTTCTGCGACAACGGCTGTTTGACTGTTCTTCGCAGACAAACATGCTAGCATACAGATCTTGTAGTCAGCATCCCCTTCTGCATGCTCAACGGTGATGTCTGCTTTGACCATATCCTCTGCAAGGAGGTTGATGAGGGCTGCTTGTTTGATGTGTTGGCAAGGAAAGCTTTCTTACTCATGGTTAGACGCATTTCTGCAGAAACTGAGACTGAAGCACCAATGTCGCTCCAAAGACCACTAACAAAGCACCAATGGGTGTTGAGGGTGGGATCTGGGTGGGGTTTGCATTCAGATTGAGGGTAGAATTAGCATTAGAGAGGAGATTAACAACGTGCATGATGGCATAATGTTACATTTCGTCACATAATGTCATAATAACCCGTATATATACGGGTCTCATCCCCAACACTTTGGCCAGAAACCCATATTTTGATGGGTCTCGGGCCGAATGAGTTAACTAATGTGATCTATAGGTGATGATGCCACACTGAGCGATTTCCCGGGTTAATACGCGTCATTTGGTGAGCTTTGAGATAAAATTTTGATTAAATTTTACAATGACCTTGACCTTAACACATAATCGTGACCTCTAATGGTTCCGAAAATTTCACTAAATGAACGGGAGTCCTCGAATTAGTTTAAAATGACACCTTAAAAGTGTTTTTATGTTGTTTCTTTCCAAAATTAGGTCCATTTTAAGTTTTGCACCTGTACAATGTCGGCCATCTTGGATTTGAGGTCAAAACGAGGTTTCCCATGGGCGGATTCGGGTGGGGGTTTTTTTTTTCTGATGAGACATACCACCAATGAAGACATTTCAGGTGAAAAAGCTTTGATAACATTTTTGTCCAACCTCTATGGATCATGATCCGTTCGTTGCTGTGCCTAATAAGTTGTCTCTGAATACTGAAGAACGATCAAATCAAAGTGAAACATGTATGAAGTTTTGAAACCTTAAAAGTAAAATTGGATCTGATCATTATAACTTTTGTTTTTCACCGAATGTCCCTTGTATGCAGAAATATATATATATGTATATGTATATGTATGAAAGTATGTTGTATGTATGACATATGTATGTCATATGTTTCATCTACTCCAAAAAGATTTGATCTAGAAAGCGACAAAATTTAGGGATTAATGCGAAGGGCACCCTGAAGTTGTGAATTGTGCAAATTTTGTTGGATTCCATAAAGTTTTGAAAAAAATGTTTATATGCATAAAAATGAAATAATGTATATGCACATAAGCAGAACACATGTTTTTGCTTTATATACATAAATCAGTTTATCTTTGGGCGTGATCAAGGCAATGGCCTATTGCTATACATCACCCAAATTAAGGGATGTGTCAAAATAACTTGTTGCCCGCTCGGAACAAGACGCCCGTAGGGCGAGTACTCTGCTGGTGTAAGATAAAGCAGAAAAATTAAAACTCCCTCAGTGAGGTTTCTCTTCTGTTTAATTTATACAGTTGGTTGTAATCTCGTTTAGCTTAGAGGTACGCACATTCGCATATGAGCCGTCTTGCCTGGGTTTGAATCTCGGCCCAGGTACAAACTGTCATCCTGGTGTTTCGCAGGCAAGGCCTCGGATGGACATTAAATGGGAATCCCAACTGCCATGATTAGTTCGGAGACCTAAAATATCCCATGGTGTCTTAAAGATGCTATAATTTGAAGATTAGGCGAGTTATCACCGGCACCCTGAGGGAATTACAAACTCTTGCCCTCTTCTCTTGTATCAGGATTTCGTTTTGAGGACCAAGTTGTGGATGCTTTCAAGTTTAATCACAGCAAACCTTTTTTTGGTATTCTGGATATTTCCCTCTTTATTTTTACACTGTGCCAATTATATTCTGGATATTTCTCTTTTTGTGAATACCACCACATCTGGTCCACTATTTGCCGAGTGACGTTTCCTCTGTCCTCAACACAATTGGATACTTAAAATCTACTCATTCTGATTCGTTTCCCCAATCGTCACATTCATTTTGTTTGCCTAAAGGTTTCAAAAGTTTGCAATTCTGTTTAATCAATTAAACCATCAAAATAGCACGAGGTACAATTCTCCACATTGGTTGGGATTCAGAAAAGTTCATTGGTTCAGTGATATTCATTAAACATAATTCTAGATTTTTCGAGATATTAATACTAGAAGGGCACTCGTTAGAATGCATACCTCTGCCAGGTAATGCCTGATCCACAAGAACATAATGGGCCCATTACATTTTGGAAATATCATGCTATACAACACTATATCGTTTTTGGCCCCATCTCTTAATGGTGATGAATCACTTAATTTAAAAAAAAAAATTCTCGTGGCCAGATCCAGATTCGGATCTTCACCAAAATCGAATCAATTCGTCGTGGTCACACGCCCAACCTGTCCACAAAGTTTAATCCGAATCCGACTACAACTTTTTGAGATATTGTGTTATTTATCATTTTTGGTCCTATCTCTCAATGGGGAAGAATCACTTAAAAAAAATTCTCGGATCTTCACCAAAATCGAATCAATTCATCCTCATCACACACCCAACCTGCCCACCAAATTTTGTCCGAATCTGTCTCCAATTTTTTGAGATATCCTGCTCACAGGCAAACAGACAAACAAATAGAGAGACAAGGGTAAATACATAACCTCCGTCCACCTTTGTTGGCAGAGGTAATTACATAAACGACAAACTCACTTTCAAGCTTCCTTAAAAAGTGAACGGTGATCTTGAATCATCCTCATATCACAGGGGAGTGAGTGTTTCCATGAAACTATCGGTTTGTATGTAGGTCGATGAATATCAGTACCTGCTGTATTAATGTCTTAACATTCAGGCCTTTATTTTATCCCTTTGAATTTGGACTTTTTCCATAAAATAAAATATATATATATATTTTTTGCAGAATTGTACCTCAAAGCCATTTAATAATCTATTTATGAAATTTGGAGCTCTGTTAAACCTTTTGGCAAATATAGAACGTGCATGATGAGCAAATGAATCACTAACTAAACAATCATATCGGAACGTGTCAAGTACGAAGAGGCACGATAAACTCCACCTAGCCAATCATGGACCAGAGATGGCAGCACCTGCAACAACAACAAAATCCACCAAGGTGATATTTTAAAGGTACATTCCTGCATCAAAAATAAATAAATGAATGAATAAACAAACAAATAAACAAACAAATAAATAAATAAGGAGGAAAATCAATAATAATCAGAATGCAGTTAATCTCGAATTCCTTTTTAAATTCCTTGCCCGCTGCACTTTAACGTCGAACAAAAGTTTTGAGATCTGTTTCTATTTAAAAAAGGTATTGATCTGCTTTTGACCAAGTTAATCCAGTTCAGGTTTTGATTTGCATAGAAAGCTACGCACTTCACTCTTCTCCCACGACACACACATGGATGAAGCAATGCAATAAAATAGCAATTCTTGTCGCACAAAACGAAATTCCACCTCCATCGCCATGTTGTGGACAACGCGATTGGTAATAAGTTATTGACCGGAATATGCTCCGGGAAAAGTGTTATGGTGCTCTTCAGCAGATGGTTTTACAAGCAGGTCAGGTGACAAGAGTGGAAATCCTCCATGATTCTTGAGTAGAGTGACTTTTGTTGAAAGAGGATTCAAAAGATTGAAGATCGGTCCGTTCGCTTGGACTGTTTGGCATATTCTAATTAACCCATGGCTCGTGTTACTTGGATGGCATCCCAGGTTTAAATCCCAATAACGAAGTAGATTTGTCCACACATGTCCTTGTAAATAATGTAAGACATACACTGATCTCCACAAATATCCATATCCGACATGTGATTTATGTATAAGCTTGACTGCATGAGCTTTAGGACAATGTGGAAGCAAAATAATAATTTTGATAGTTTCCATGCAGGCACAATATGATAAATATGACATGGTGTTTGTATATTTATATGAAAAATGGATATCAGTCATCAAAAGTTTGCTGAAAATTTTAAAATATATATATATGTATGTATGTATATATGTATGTATATATATATATTATATATATATATATATGTTTGTATGCATATATATGTATATTATATAATATATATATATATATATATATATATATATATATATATTTCGTAATATACATATCCGAAGACAAACTCCGTCCAGAGTCAAACACCTCCCAGACGTGTCTGGAGACAAACACCGCCCAAACACGTCCGGAGACAAACACCGCCCAAACACGTCCGGAGACAAATACCGCCCAAAACACGTCCAGAGACAAACACCGCCCAAACACGTCCGGAGACAAATACCGCCCAAACACGTCCAGAGACAAACACCGCCCAAAACGTCCGGAGACAAACACCTCCAAACACGTCGGAGACAAACACTGCCGAACACATCCAGATACAGAGACAGAGAAGAGATGTGTGGAGGGTGCTGCACTGTATTATAAGGGGTGGAGCGAGAGAGGGAGTGAGAGAGAAGAGGGTGGGGGGTGGGAGATTGCAGAGAGAAAATCCATCCATCCATCCATTGAGACTAGACTCTGTGCAGAGCGTTGGTGCTACCTTGCAGTCTCCTGGCTATTGGCACAACCCTAGACAGGTCGCCACTCCGACACACGAATACCAGCAAGCTGGTTCTCATTTTGCTAAGCCAACACCAGGCATAGAGAGAATACGTTATGTTTTATAGACATATATATATATATATATATATATATATATATATATTATTATATATATATTATATATATATATATATATATATATATATTAGTGCTTGGCCGATATCGGCAATTTTTCAGCAATCGGCAGATTGGAGTCGGTGTGATTACTGACTACAGTATGTACTGTATACAACCCAAAAACCTTGATTAGATTTCACCCTTGTTTTTGGGGAATTTCAATGAAGAAATTATAAAAACAATGTTGCATTTTAAGCATTTCAAGGAGATGTGCATAAACATTAATCTTTATAAACAGCTGCCAATCGTCATGTAACTGGTGGAAAAAAATTTGGCTCAGGAATTTAGAAAACACGTTAATTGGGCAAACAGCTCCGAGATCGGGTGTTATCAAATATATTTTGCTTTGAAACTCACAAAGAGAAACCTTTCGAAAAGCCATCATAATAATAAGATATGGGATGAAAATTTGCCACCACCAAGCATGCAGTAAAACACACACACCCACGGAGAGTCCCTTTAAAATCCAAATGTACCCATATGTACCACGTAACTTGTAGCAACTGCCGACTGTACATCCCGATCAGGACATGAATTGCACTGCTATCAACTACATGGCGCTAGGTAAGCGGCTTAAGCACTCTATAAAGCACTCCAATTAAACGGTTGATAAGGAACAGCTCACTTGGCACGCGATTAGCAATCACCGAACCGTCATATTAATCACACCTCCCGGAGTAACCCAAAATATTAAATATGACCAAATTGGACAAATGAATGCTTTTTTAGAAGTCGCAACTGCTGCCAAGTTCAATTCTGGAGCTTAAATTTTGTAATTTGGCTTAGTTTCAGAGATATAGCAATATTTTTTTCTGAAAGTCAAAAAACGACATCCAGGAAATGGACTTATTGAGAAACAAAATGTGGAAATTTATTTATTTGTTTCTTTTCAATATTGATATGAAGCTGATCATGGAGGAGCTTATACATACATAATACACAGGACAGACATATTAATATAGATCAATGCAATTTTACATGAATCACAAGGACATTAGGAAATAATGGACAAGCACAGAAGGGATGTGGGATTTGAACCAGGCTCCTCTGCTTCATGAACTTGGAATTCAGATGACAACAGCCAAAATTACAGTTCAAGTTGTCAGCGCTCAAGTTCTTCTTCATTTTAATGCAACACAAAGCTGCGGGGTAGCACCAATGGCTGAGGACATGGCTGTTCCCCTGATGTAAAGCCCCCTGTATAGGTTAGGGCAGTAATTTGTAATTTGTTCAAGGTGTCGGCAATAGCTCACCTACTCTTCGCGAAGGACATCGTGGGATCTTTAACAGTCACAAACTAATGTCGGCAGACTGGACATCAAGTTTAGTGTCCATCCGAGGGACGGCACACAGATTGATGAATCACCCTGCCCGTGAAACACCAGGATGGTGGTAATTTATAGCTGGGTCGAGATTTGAACCCAGGCTAGACATCTCAAAGGGGAGTATGTGTCCCTCTAGGCCATCCGAGCACCAAACATATATCACACTAATCCCAGTGCTCACAGCAATACTGTATTATGACACCTCTCATAATTTTAATGACATTAAAGGCCCTGTCACACCTTGACGATTTAGCCAGCGTATGCCGACGTATGAAAAATTTGCCGAATACGCTAGGCCACACGTCGAATACGTTATGGGTAAGTTTGTATACGTTAAGAGCACGCTGGCAACCGTAGACGCTGGCATACGTCGTAGTACGCCGAGCTGCTTGACAAATTTTCATGCTTGAAATTTTTCGACGTATGCCAGCGTATGACTCACACGTTCCGCATACGCTGGCCATAATGTAGGCAGTTACGCGATCGTTGACACACGTCGACACACGTTACTTGTAAGTTACTCATAAGTCGAAACACGTCGAGGTAATGTTAGCATACGAAACTTATTTCTAACCTATGAGTAACGTGTTGTAGGCACGTTACGCGATCGTTGACACACGTCCACACACGTTACTTGTAAGTTACTCATAAGTCGAAACACGTCGAGGTAATGTTTAGCGTCAGTGTTCCAGACTCCCTGGTTTTGTTTTTTTTTTTTCTTCTTCGGTATGACGGTGATGTTGACACTTTGATTTCTAGTGCGTTATTAATATAATATAATTAAAGGCTGCGCTCAACGATTTAAATCATAACCGCACTAGAAATCGAAGTGTCAACATCACCGTCATACCGAAGAAAAAAATAAATAAAACAACAACCAGGGAGTCTGGAATACTGACGCTAACCATTACCTTGACGTGTTTCGACTTATGAGTAACTTACAAGTAACGTGTGTCGACGTGTGTCAACGATCGCGTAACGTGCCTACAACTTATGGCCAGGGTATGTGGAACGTGTGTCATACGCTGGCATACGTCGAAAAATTTTCAACATGCTGAAAATTTGTCGACGTACTCGGCGTACTACGACGTATGCCAGCGTGCTTCAGCGTGCTCTTAACGTATACAAAACTTACCCATAACGTATTCGACGTGTGCCAGAATATTCGGAAAATTTTTCATACGTCGGCATACGCTGGCTAAAATGTCAAGGTGTGACAGCGGCTTGACACTTCGATGTCTAGTGCGGTTATGATTTGAATCGTCGAGCCACAGCCTATTAACAGCCTACGCCACGTGATCGTCGGCGATACGCTGCCGCGCTATGCATAAGTTAGACTATCGTTGGGCATAGGTTGTGAACGCCGCCAACACGCTCAGCATTCATTGATATAAGTTATCTATATGTTATCGAAACGTTCTGTGTACGTTACTAATACGTTATGCATACGTCCAACTCGTTATGAATACGTCCAAAACTGGAAAAAAACTATCAATAGTTCAGCGTACGCCAGCGTTTTACATACATTTTGATACCTTGCCATATGCTGGCTAAAACGTCAAGGTGTGACAGGGCCTTTAAGTGCATTCAAAGAGCAAGCAGACAACATTATAAAACAAGTTCTCTTACAAGGAACTTCAATGGAAGAGGAAGCCATTCATCCCATCAAAGCCTGCACAATTGTTGTCAATCTATGGTTGTTTGCCCATACTCTATCCTTTTGAAATGCTGAGCATCTCGCAAGGAAGCTCGGAGCATGCACAATATTTAGAGCCTTTGGTATGACTCGGCCAGGGTTGGAACCACCGGCTTCCGAGACTCAGAGCAGACGCTCTAAGCATTACGCCACCGAGTCTGGTAGCATCGCAAAATGATATAATTACTTATAACGCAGTAAGATAAAAAGATTTCAATTTTTTTTCCCCTTTTTAAGGACAAATAGCTCTATTTAAAAACCTTAGCCTTCAGTGCCAAGCTTCTTATAGCATATGTGTGCATTTATAAAATTCAAAAGTGTCTGATCTATTCTAAACAGCAGGAAACAAATTTGAGATTATGGATTATTTGTGTCCCCTTGGAAACACAAGTCCATGATTTCCCAAGCGGAAACAATGAGATATGTCCATGCTTTTTTCTACCCTATCGGTGGGTGTCAAAAAAAACCCAAAATACAAGCAGTGGGTCTGGCAAGAGTCAAATGATTGACAACTGAAAGAAGGCAAATGCTCTGGCCCAATAAGCTCGTCTTCGTCCCTTCCCTTGTTTATTTTTTTGATTTGAGCTTCCAGAATATCAAGCAACTGGTCATAGCTTCCCTTGCTGAAGTAAAACATGATAATACATCCAGGGTACTTTACAAAGCAAATGCTTTATTGAGGCTCCAGTGCAAATAGCCTTAAAAAAAAATGTTACAAGAAGTAAAACATGTATGAACACTAATTCATTAATTACCCCTCACGCACGAAGTGAAAACTGGGGATAAGCATTTAGTTCACTTTGTCTGTCAGTTTATGATCGAGGAACAATTTCATTTAAATTGAATGTTTCATTTTTAACATGAATCGGAAAACAAACGTGTCGTTTAACGTACTTTGGCTCTGAATTTGTCTCGATCGCGCATGCACAGAGACAAGTGAGATAATTTTTTTTAGTCTGTCTGACAAGCAAACAAAATTAAAAATCATTCAAACAGGAAAAATTTTGTTTTTAAGGAAGTAATAAAGGACACAAACAACAGGAAGGAAAAACTAATGTTACGTGTTAAATAAGGTGGTGTAGAAGACCACCATATTTAATCACCTTATTTAAAACAAAATTCCGGAAGTTTACCGTCAATGGCGGTAAACTTCTGGAATTTTGTTTCCCACATCCTTTAAAATCCATATGATTGTTATGTTTGTGGGGTATATGGAGGAATTTCATGTGAAAATTAAGGTTGAATAAAGTTATTTGGTCCGTGGATGTGTAGGAGACATCTCAATGTAATTAAGTAGGGAGACTGTGAGCTTAAGTGTTACGTGTCACTACACGGGGGGTGGTGCGGTGTTAATTAGATAAGGATTAAGGACAATGTCCCAGAGTATGTGATTGCCCCCTGTGAACTATTCCTACGTTTTTGCATTTCTTAGCCAACCATGAAGGAGTTGTTTTTATAACCAACACCACAATAACAAACAAGCAAAACGTACTGAGGGGGCAGAGGCCCCACCTTCCTGGGTTTTGTGCGAGCAGGCAACGCTCCGGAGGAGGAGTTTGGTTCGGCGTGACATCGAAGAAGAAGGGTTGGTTGCGCAGTATTCGTGAGAGATGGGGAGCGCACGCACGAGGTCAGTGTGAAGAGAGGTTGAGTGCGGAGTAAAGGACGCACGTGGTCGAGAGAAGAGAACATAGCAAGGAGATGGCGTGAAAGATCAGGGCACGATGAAATGGCTTTCCTTTGATGCATGAATAAGACGGCATGATTATCGTATTCGAGCTGAGGCGATTTTTAGCTCACGTGGTGAAGCAAGACGCTGACCTTTGGCTCTTGGTTGGGTCGTGAGGAACGGACTCCGAGCCTCATGTAAGTTACTGAAGGGGATGGTAGCCATTCTGAAAAGCAGCGGGTTGGTGAGGACGATCGATGCACGAGAAAGCTGCACGGAGTCTCTGAGCCTTGGAGTTGAATCCCGCTCACGAATTTCCTCACGTACGTTCATCCCACTGTAAGAGAGCGGCCGAGCGCCATTTTTGAGGGCGAGTTTGCATGTGTACGACGAAGCGCCTCAATTCCACATTCCATAAAGACCATCTCTGGCACACAGCTAAGTGCCGGGATAAAGGAGGGATTTTTCTTTTATTATCCTTTTCCCTTATCTGTATTTAAGTCTGTGTGGAGGCACCTCAATTAGATTTAATATTGAGTTTACCTCATGTTTTTCTTTCATTATTATTATAAAAATTATTCTCATTGTACATATTTGATGACTGTTATTAAATTATTATTTGTTCTATTTCATTTGCTTGGGTCCGTGTATCTGTTGTGGTTCGAGTACATCCCGTGTGCCTCCATCCTTTATCGCCATTTCTTTCCCGCGCGCATTAATCTCCGAGAGTCTCGGCTATCAGCCTCCAAGGGAGAACTGTTTGGCCATCCGTCCAGATAGGGGCTAAACCCCCTGGACACGACATTATATTTCAATTGGATTACGTACTTGAACACTGTGGAACACAAATTGCCTTTTTGACACTTTAAAAAAAAACTTCCATTGAGCAGGACTTGGACAAAATATTATGGCATTTTACATCATCTTGGCCAATCAAATTTTCCGCTCACAGATCCCACCCATGTCCTTGTTTCCCCAACACTGCTTGGTGTAAGGTGTTCTATGATCTCTCTAGTGTGAAAAGCAAGATTTTATCACTTTAAATTTTATAAAGATACTAGACGACCCGTGAAAAATCCCGTTGTGACAGCGGTTGATAAAAAAAAACATTTCAAAAATAAGAACAAGAAAAAAAAAAGAAGCTCCAGCGAACTATACCGCTGAGGTTGTTTGCATTGATCAATTCTCCCGAAGAGTACTTGACTGAATCGGGAATTGATTTTAAATAATTTTTTTCGTTGCCCGATTTGAAACGAAACTTGATACTGCACACCGCAGGAGAATGGTGAGTAAGGTGGCGCTAAAAGTTTTTGCACCGTTTTGGTGCAAACAAACTTCTTCTTACTCAACTCATGTCCGTTTTGGCTGTATTTCGGGAACATACATACATACATATATACATACATACATACAGATGAGAGGTTTGTAATAGTATGATGTAGATGTTAAAGAAGAAATATTATCGCATTCTGGGAACATCCTACTATTTTATCACACTATTTATGATGCAAACATGTCGTCGGGGTTGAGCAAGAACCCCCACCCCACCCTCCACCCTCAAAGCTTCCACCCTCCCACCCCCTTAGTAGATATTCATCCTCCTCGGTCCTTGTGTTCAAGATACCAAACATTTTCATTCAAATTGTCCATTACACAGCCAGCAAGAGAGCCCTTTGATGCAGACATTCAGGATACTGAACATATCACCAGGACAGAGTCGGTCATGAGGATGGAGGAGAGGAAGACATGTTGCCTCACTTTTCACAATAAGAGAACCATGACCTACTTCACTCTACTTCGTATCAAGCTTCACTGAACTGTGTTACAGCGTCGTTGATTCCGGTCACTGCGGCAAGAAAGCATTTCAACATCAAAGCAAAGTCAAAATGATTTTTGACAAGTTCAGCAGGCTGATATGGAGGAAATGAAACAGGAATTATATATCAGGTTCTGGAAATCAGAGTATGTATAAATAAGTGATTATTTATGGTAGTAATGAGCTCAGATTCCGTGAAAGAAAGTGCTGAACAACATGATGCAGACTGTGACTCGAGAAGTGCGAACCTTTGTGACCTCTGCTCTGCCACCTCATTCCCAGGCAATGGATTGTTGTTTATGAAAGCGAGTTTTTAAAAAAAAAGGAAAAAAAAGTCGATCACATGTGTGGATATATGAATTTTTTTTTGTATTTTTTTTTTAGCAAGTTATTCACTGTTTTTGAAAGCCAAACAAAACTCTCCACTTCTTACTCAACCTTAACCTAGAGGGGGAGCATCGTAGAGTGCAAAACCTCCGCCGCCAATACTGCTGGGTCACTTAAGTGAACGTGATATCCTATTCATTGTAGGTCAAAACGGATCAGACTCTACTGAACTACGATTGAATAACTAAACTAGATCGACGCGCATGTAGAAATGCCAAAAAATCAAATCGAAATTTTTTGAAAAAAAAGTTGCAAAATTTCTGTTTTTTTTTTCTCTAACAAATTTTTTTTTTGGGGGGGGGGGGGGTTGGAAATCACTTAAAACATGTAGAAATGCAAAAAAAAAAAAAAATTCAAATATTTTTCAAATAAAATCGAATTTTTTTTGAAAAAAAGTTGCAAAATTTTCTAAGTTTTTTTTTTGGACCAAGTCCAAAATCTAATGGCATGATCCTTGGACATACCTAATCCCCCCACCAAATTTCGTCGAAATCCGTCAAGGAGTTTTTCCGTAATACTGTTCACAAACAAACAAACAAACGGGTGAAAACAGTACTCCGTCCATCTTGGATGATGGAGGTTAATGAGGACATTTTAAAAAGTTTTCTTCTTTGAAGAACTTTAAAGTAAATAATTAAATAACTCCTCTCTGATGTTTTCCCCAGAGACGTATCGTGACGGGTCTTGTTGCTCGGAAGCCTTCCTAGAACAAACAATGCAGGTCAGCATCGGGTTTCAACCTTCTTTCACCTAATACCTGAAACATGCGGCCTGTAGATCGTTCGATCATATACAGCGGTTCACATATAACTGGTAGCAGGTACTCATGCGTGGTAAAAAAAGAAAAGGTAGAATAAAGATAAATAATAGGAAAATAAAATAAAAATAAAATAAAAATAAAAAATAAAAAATAAAAATAAAAAATAAAATAAAAAAAAATAAAAAATAAAAAAATAATAAAAAGCTAAATGTTTACTTCAAAGATGCTCAGAAAGCTCAAAAGCGTACTCGCACAACAGAACCTTTTGAGGGAAGGTTTTCTCATCTCGTGTGGATAAGATTCTTCAGTGATAATTCTGAGATACTGTGATTTCAAAATATAAATGGACAAAATTAAGTTGATAAATTATAAGATTCTAAGTTATATTATAACTTGTAACTTATAAGATTAAAAAAAAGAAGATAGATCTGAGGAGGAGAAGAAGAAGAAGAAGAAGCAGAAGAATAAGGAGAAGAAGAAGAAGAAGAAGAAGAAGGAGAAGGAGAAGGAAAAGGAGAAGGAGAAGAAGGAGGTTTCTCAGTTTGTGCCGGTGAGATTCTTCAGTGATAATTCTGAGATACTGTGATTTAAAAATCTAAATGTACAAAAATTAAGTTTATAAATTATGAGATTACAAGTTATATTATAACTTGTAACTTATAAGATCAAAAAAAAAAGATATATCTGAAGAGAATACGCGAGCGAAGAAGAGGAAGAGGGGATTCTTCAGCTCGTGTCGGTAGGATTCTTCAGTTATAATTCTGACAATTGATTTACAGTGATTTCAAAATTTAAATGTACAAAATTAAGTTTATAAATCATGGGATTCTAAGTTATATTATAACTTGTAACTTATAAGATTAAAAAAAAAAAATATATATATATATAGATATGAGGAGAACACTCGAGCGAAGAAGAAGAAGCACGCACACAGACACGAAGAAGGAAGAAGAGAAAAGAAGGAGGAGAGGAGGAGAGGTTTGTACAGTTTGTGCACGCGTGATGGATTCTTCAGTGATATCTGAGATATCTGTGATTTCAAAATGTAAATTGTACAAAATATTCAGAGTTGTATATTAATGGAGATTTACAAGTTATTAGCAGAACGCAGTGGAGCTTCTCATATTAACGTGTGCACGTGGAGAGAATAGGAACAACAAACAACAACAATCTGCCATCTGGCTATTGGAAGATGACGTGTCGGTTAGCTATAGTACCCTTTTGCTCGCGGTTTGTTTTTAAAGCGCTGTGCCGCGGTGGTGATAAACACGATTGGGTTTTATGTTATAGTCGTTGTGAATCTTAATTAACGCAGTTGTGTGCACAGAAGATTAGGAAACAACAAGAAAAGAACACATATACTCGACTGCGAATTGTGATATCCGTGTGTGGATATGACCCTTGGTTGCTTCCGTTTTGTGATTTGTTTCTGTTGTTTTTGTTTCCGGTTTTGTCATGGGAATGATGCAATGGCGAGAGATAAAGGCATCGGTTCGGAGACTATGATAATTCACAGAATAAGATATATGACATGTTGTATATTTCTCCTGCTGAATTTTAATAAAGATATCCGCATCATCAAAAATCAATTTATATCGTGATTACATTATTTGAATGCAGCTGATGTCGCCAGATCCGCCAGGCCGAAGTAACCCGGAAATTGCGTATAGTTTATGTGAACGAAGTATCAGGTAAAAGTTCAAGATGAAGAAATGTCACGTTCGCTTCTAGTATTCAAGTTTTTTAGATGATATCAATGTTCTAGGCGGTGTAGTTGTCGTGTGAATATGTTGAGCGTAATATTATTTGACAGATGAGATCCTGTTCTAGGCGGTGTAGTTGTTGGTGTGAAGGTAATGGTTGAGGAGAGATTTTTTTCAGATGCAGCTCCTGTTCGATGGCAGTGTAGTTGTTAGTGTGAAGGTGAATGTTGTGGTAATATTTATTTTTGCAGATGAGATCTCTGTTCTATGGCGGTGTAGTTGTTGTTCGTGAAGCGTAATGTTGAGGTGAATATTTATTTTTTCAGATAGAGATCCTGTTTCTAGGCGGTGAAGTTTGTGAAGGCAATGTTGAGGGAAATTTTTTTTTTTCAGATGAGATCCTGTTATTCTAGGCGGTTGTAGTTTTTGTTGTGAAGGTAAGTGTTGAGGTAATATTTATTTTGGCAGATGACGTATCTGTTCTTAGCGGTGTAAGTTGTTGTGGTGAAGGTAATGTGGTATATATTTATTTTTTGCAGATGAGATCCTGTTCTAGGCGTGTAAGTTGTGAAGGCATGTGAGGCAAATTTTTTTTTTTCAGATGAGGATCCGCTGTTCTAAGCGGTGTAGTTGTTTTGTGAAGGTAATGTTGAGGTAATATTTATTTTGACAGATGAGATCTCTGTTCTAGGGTGTATTCGTGTGAATTGGCGAATGTGAGCGAATTTTTTTTTCAGAATGAAGATCTGTTCTAGGCGTGTAGTTATGATCAGGTTGTGAAGAATAAATGGGATGGTTGAGGGTAATATTATTTTTTAGATGAATCCTGTTTTAGGCGTGTAAGTTGTTGTTGTGAAGGTAATGTTGAGTGAAATTTTTTTTTTCAATGGATCCTGTCTAGCAGTGATTGTCGTTGTGAAGGTAATGTGAGGTAATATTTATTTTTGCAGATGAGATCCGGTTCTGTGGCGGTGGTAGTTGTTGTTGTGAGTAATGTTGTGGTAATATTATTTTTGGAGATGAGATCAGCTGTTCTATGGCGTGTAGTTGTTGTTGTGAAGTCATTTGAGGAATTTTTTTTTTTTCAGATGAGATTTTTTCCTGTTTCTAGGTCGTGTAGTTGATTGTTATGGAAGGTAATTAGTTGAGGTATATAATTTTTTATTGACAGATGAGGATCCTGTTCTAGGCGGTGTAAGTTGTTTGTTGTGAGGGTAAGTTGAGGTAATATTTATTTTTGCAGATGAAGATCCTGTTTTGGCGGTGTAGTTGTTGTTTGAAGGTAATGTTGTAGTAATACTTTATTTTTGCAGATGAGATTCCTGTTTCAGGCGGTGTAGTGTTGTTGTGTGAAGGTAATGTGGGTAATGATTTATTTTCAGATAGAATCCTGTTCTAGGCGGTGTAAGTTGTTTAAAGCAATTTGAGGATTTTTTTTTTTTCAGTGGTATTCTGTTCTAGA
>CM068960.1:118333154-118366277 GCA_035128595.1 Eptatretus atami
ACAACATTAAAAAAAAAAAAAATTTTAATGAAGTTCTCGAATGAGTACCGGCAGAAACGGTTTGGTACTCACGATTTTTATTTGTTTTTTGTCAGCTTCGAGCGCAACTCCGATTTTTAATCCGCTCTCGGGTTTGTATGCATCGTAGTCCTCTGTCAATAGTCTCTCAGAACGTTCACTCGTAACCGCTCTTATCTTTTTTTTCGTTCTGGACGCTCCTGAGCTCCTTTCTTCCTCTTCGCAGCGCGTTCTCCCTGAGATGGATTTTCTTTTTAATCTCAGAATTGGTAAAACTTACAACATGGCTTATAAATTATATTGTTATAGTGTCTAAACTTAATTTTGTACATTTAAATTTTGAAATCACTCTAAATCAATTGTCAGAATTATCACTGAAGAATCCTACCGACACGCTGAGAACTGACACAGAATCCCTCTTCCTCTTCTTCTTTCTTCTTCTTCTCTTCTTCGCGCTATTCTCTTCAGATATATCTTTTTTTTTTTGATCTTATAAGTTACAAGTTAAAATAATATGGAATAGGCAAAGCCTAGAAGCGAACGTAGAATTCTTCTTACATTCGCTTCTTAAATATATCAAATTAAAGTCTTTTTGCTATGAAAAATAAATATTACCTCAACATTACCTTCACAACAACAATTACACCGCCAGAACAGGATCTCATCTGAAAAAAATTTCCTCAACATTGCCTTCAACGAACAAACTACACCGCTAGAACAGGATCTCATCTGAAAAAAAATTTCCTCAACATTGCCTTCACAACACACTACAACACCCTAGAACAGGCTCATCTGCAAAAATAAATATTACTCTCAACATTACCTTCACAAAACTAACACCGTCAGAACAGGATTCATCTGAAAAAAAAAATTTCCTCAACATTGCCTTCACAACTACAACCGCTAAGAACAGGATTCATCTGCAAAAAATATTACCTCAACATTACCTTCACAACAACAACTACACGCCTAGAACAGGATCTCATCTGCAAAAAATAAATATTACCTCAACATTACCTTCACAACAACAACTACAACACCGCCTAGAACAGGATCTCATCTGAAAAAAAAAATTCCTCACATTGCCTTCATGTGTGAACCCCTGTCCTGTGCATGGAGGAATCAACATGGTCTTCGCAGATGACAGTATTTTTGTCCAGATGAAAAACCTTTTCAGCAACTTTCCCATTCCCAAATGATGTAGCGTTTGATGGGCGATGCATTCCTTAAAAGGATTCCTTTTTTTTTTTGTTGTTTTTTTTGTTACTTTGTTTGAACACCCAATTGTCTTCCGAGGTAGCCAACGATGCCAAACCATCTCTTGGTGGATCAATCACTAGCTTTACAGACAGTCATGAAGCCCCCTCCACCCCCACCCCATTATGGGAAAAGAAGTCCCATCTGCCAGCATTCATTGGTGGATATTAAAGTTCATATGGTGTCATTCGCGAAGGGTAGGCGAGCTATCGCCGACATCATGAACAAATTACAAATTCCTGCCTCAGCCAATGATGCAGCCTTGTGCTGCATACAAACAAAGAAGTGGAAAAGAAGACACGACCTCATTGGTGACACTAAAAAGGGGTGGGAACGTCCAATCAGGGAAGTGTTGTTTCACCCAGATAATAGACAAACCATCATTTAACGTTCGAGTTGTCTGTGAACCGGTCTAGAGAAAAAAAATATTGTCCTAAATAAATAAAATAATTAATCACTTTGCAAGTACCTTGCTTACCATCTCTGATTTACTGGACAGAACTAGTTATACCATCATCATCATGTACCATGCCCTACGCTGAGCGTTGGTGCTGTTGAAACGCCTACTAGGCTACAATCCTGGAAGGGTCGCCACTCCCACTCAGAAAGTAAGGGCAGGGATTTGAAATTTGGACATCGCCTACTCATCATGAAGGATACCGTGGGATCTTTAACGCCCACCAACTAATGGCATCAGACAGGACGCCAAATTTAACATCCATCCGAGGGACGGCACACACATTAATGAATCACCCTACATATGAAACACCAGGATGATAATTTAGAGCTCGGTCGGCGATTCAAACCCAGACTACACAGCCCAGAGGTGAACCTATATACATCTAGGCCATCATGTCAGCTGTTTTAGTTCAGTGCCACAGTGCCAGCCCTATCACCCTTTGACAAGTGATACCAGGAGGGTGATTTTTTTTTTTTTACTTCCACTTCAATCATTTCAATCCCCCTTCACTTCACACCTGAGTGCCCCTTTCTCTTGGCAAAGTTACTTGGTTATCCTCGATTCAAGGAGCAAGCATCAATGTTAATACATCTTGTGTGGGACCTTTGGCCAAAAATGTACATTTCTGATTCCAAGAAAACAATTGGTGGATGAATGAGCTATTATTTGCTGTTGAAAATATTTACATGCTCACCATACACATTAAAGTCCCATGACACCCAAAAGTACTGAAATTGCATAAATATATATATATAATATATATATATATTATATATATATATATATATATATATATAATATATATATATATGTCCTATAGGAGTTTTTCATTGTGATTTCAGATCTGACTGTTTTTTCACAATACTCGTTCTGTAAAATGTAAAATTAAAAAAACAAAACCTCTTAGGGAACACCCCTAAAAATTCTGCCGGAAATCTACTGAAAGGGCGTAACCCACATGACGTCATCTCCAGGACGACAAAGGCTGCGCGTAAATTACTCAGGTTGGTGGTCCACGTGATTCTATTGGCTTCCTGTGTGTTTC
Source organism: Eptatretus atami (assembly GCA_035128595.1). NCBI lineage: Eukaryota > Metazoa > Chordata > Myxini > Myxiniformes > Myxinidae > Eptatretus > Eptatretus atami. The sequence goes on from CM068960.1 coordinate 118,335,935, forward strand.
CACATTCGATTGATCGAATCAAACGCTTCGTTCATTTCTGCTTAAAAATATCAAACATTTGGTTTGAATAATGGATGACATGGACTTTGATTTGTCTGGTAGCGACAGTGAGTGAGAGAAATGAAGGATTTTGGTCTGAATCAGATGGAGAATTGTCAGATAACGTAGTCGCGGGAGGTGAAGTTCAGGCAGCTGGAAATGGAATACGGCCTTACCAGTTCGAGCCCGAAGCAGGACAAGCAGAGGAAACTGGCGATGAAATTCCCGTGTTCATGATGATCCGGAGGACATCGAAGGAAGACTTGGCAATAACAACTGGTTAGACTAAATCCTATTTGTAATTCAATAATGTAAATTCGACTTGCATACTGCTCAGATATCAGAAATATTTTAGTGAGGTGACGTGACCAGCGCTGACATTTTGTGTGGGACCTTTGACATGTTGCACCGCGGCGAATGAATCGTAAACAAGGCAGCCCATGTCATCGGCCATATCTCTCCGCGCATAAAACGTAGCAATCTCGCTGTCCGGATACGATGAAACTTGTGTGCAGAAAACACCTTGTGACACAATTGTCTAGAGTAGTCCGATAAATCTGACGTTCTGTTGCATCTTTAGGTCATCTCTTCGAGCATGACCTAATAATATGGGTGTAGATGTCCTTCAATACCGTCCGTCCGTCCGTTGCGAAAATGGCGATTTTCAAATTCTATCTCCTCCGCCATTTCTCAAGCGATCTTGAATTTGATTGTGCATATGAATCTATGGGACAATATCAAATTTGATCTGCCGGTTTCGATATTCGCTTTCGTTTCGTGTCACGTGACTTCAAAGTTGCAAAAATGCGAAAATGACGATTTTCAAAATCTATCTCCTCCTACATTTCTCAAGCGATCTTGAATTTGATTGTGCATATGAATCTATGGACAATATCTAAATTGTTCAGGCCGGATTTTCGATATTCGCTTTCGTTTTCATGTCACGTGACTTCAAAGTTGGCAAAAAATGCGAAAATGACGATTTTCAAAATCTATCTCCTCCTACATTTCTCAAGCAATCTTGAATTTTATTGTGGCATATGAATCTATGGGACAATATCTAAATTTGGTCGGGCCGATTTTCGATATTGCTTTCGTTTCGTGTCACGTGACTTCAAAGTTGGCAAAAAATGCGAAAATGACGATTTTCATGCGAAAATGACGATTTTCAAAATCTATCTCCTCCTACATTCTCAAGCGATCTTGAATTTGATTGTGCATATAAATCTATGGACAATATCTAAATTTGTCAGGCCGGATTTTCGATATTCGCTTCGTTTTCGCGTCACGTGACTTCAAAGTTTGCAAAAACTGCCCTACCTTCAGGAGGCTATCTATTTCTCGCAGAGATGACCGTCACTCCCGCACGGGGTAATTTTATTTATTTTATTCCTACTGTCCATGTAGCGCCAGTAGAAAACAATGAAGAAAAAGAAATAATAAAAGAAAGCTACAGCACGTCAGATTTATCGGACTAGTCGGACGGACGACGGATTTATCGGACTAGTCTAGACTCTTGAGTTGACAAGTAACTTGTATTAGCATGCACCACAATGTATAACTCAATGCGTAAGAGGCCCGAGGCTATGAGGCCGTGTAATAGGACAGATAAATTTGTCTTTCATAGTTGTGCCAACATATTTTTCCCTGTTCATTTATTACAGCATTTTGGCTAAATGTTAATGAATGCAAGCCAATGGAAGCAGTACCTTCACTTTAGAATAAACCCATGTATGTCGAGTGCAGCCATACCTGGCTTGCATGTATGTGGAATCGTACCTATCCCAGCAGGCTGGTTTCAATGAACAATTCAATAAGCTGCAAAATGTGGGTGCAGGTTTTTCACATTGTTTGATTTTAAACTTATCCCCTTGCGCCTTGAAATGATGCAATATTAATCTTTGGCATTTTACTTGTATGTCCCTGTAAGTTTCTTTTTTAATGGAAATGTTCAACAGTCACATTTATATTTTGTGGACATGGTAAGCCCTTTATTGTGCATACATGTATTGGATTTGTACCCGACTACGACAAGGTAGTAAAGGATAAATAATTGCCTCGTGATTGTTGTGCATACACGGCTCAGAAGCAGAATTTCTTACCGCGAAACAATCACAGGAATTAAGACGACCAGTGAGATAGCAAACACATGTGCACAATGCATTTGTATGTACTTTATACGGCGCACGACATCTAATCAATCCACTCTGTGCGAGTCGCGTTCTGGAGATGACGTGAACGGTCACGTGACCAGCGGTTCGCTGAAGTCAACTTTTTTGAGAGGCGGGGCATAGCAAGTTGTGAAAAGCACTAGAAATGTTCGAAATATTGGTCTAATTATCCCATTTTTGATTTAAAAAAGAAACATGGGTGATTTCTTACTAGGAAGGTCAAGTTAATATATAATAACCAGAAAGTTTGAGTGTCATGGGACCTTTAAGGTGCATTGGCATCTGAAAACATTTATGAATTACAATTGGTATTTCCTTCAAGTAGAATAGAAATGGCACAGATCCAATATTAGGGCTGCGAAGGGGGGCTATAACCCCGCCTCTCCTATATTCCGATATTTTATGAGTAAAATTGCTACATCACCCCCCCCCCCTCCTACTCCTCCTCTCCTCCCCATCCCAACAACTTTCTCCAGAAAGGGCAAACATTCAAACAGCCAATTATTCTACTTAAGTGCATCAACTGAGGCCAGCTGTTCAGCGAATAAATAAACCTACAGCAAAAGCAAATAAACATTATTCCAGGAACAAAACAGACATACCAGAACGTTTACACACAGGATGCTTTGTCTTTAATATGCAGCTAAAATTCCAAATTCTGATAGATATTTAAAATGTCACAGATGAGCTGAGTCGGAGGGGAGCCGAGTATTTCCAATTTGCATTCCTGCCAAGAAATGTGCGCAGTGCATACAGTTAGCACATGGCAAACTGCATCTCGAGATGCATGCACGTGTTCATTAACTTTTATCTTATTATGATCAGCCATCAGTCTCGAAAGCAGTGATTACATGCATTTGAGAGAAAATGTGTAAACGGGTTTTCAAAACCAGCATAAGGTTATAACTAACGAACACTTCGGTGTGCCTTGTGAGCTGTCACATTATTGGCTTATTTTCCCAACTGGCAAAGACCCCATCCTTATGAATGGGTTAATTCCCCCAGAATTACGAACGAGATATTGTACTCAGCTCTGTCTGTCTGTCCGTCTGTCCGTCTGTCCGTCACACGATCTCCTCCTAAACGGATGGGCAGAAATTCACCAAACTTGGTAGTTTTGATCACCACATGGCAAGAAAGTGCAAGAGGAGTGCCAGTTTTGGTGCCGACCATGGGGCGTGGTCAAAAGGTCAAATACCAAAAAATTACCCCAGAAATACAAATGTGTTAAATCCCCCAGAATTCCCCCCCCCCCCCCCCCCCCCAGTACCACCAACAGTTTTCAACTCACGCTGTTCATCGGTTTAGGAATGCGTAGAAGACAAACAGTCACACAAACACTTCTCAAATTATGGTGTGACGAGCAAAAGTCCATCACCAGTGATGGTAAAAGCAAGCAAAAGTACCCATCCCCAGAGACTGGATAAGTTAATCTCTCAATTTTCATTATTTAATGGACTTTAAAAAGGTTAATTGTGTTGCACTGTTAGTTTCACTCAGAGCCAAAGCTCTGAGCTACTTATACCACCCACCGCAAAATGGTGGTGTAACATCAAACAGCAGAGGATTCATTTCTCTTAAAAGAGGGCAAAATAAAATATGGCATCAACATTATTCATGCCTGTTCTCTCGTCATTTCCAAAGTGAACGTTGAGCTTTTCAAACGCAGCATGGGGGAAGCGGCCGCCGTAAACAGGAGACAGACGAATGCATGGATAGACCCCCGGTTCACAATACAGTATACTGTATAATAGATGACTTCCCTGCCAAGAAACTTCAACACAGAAAGAGACCATTTGGCCCATCAAGCCTGCACAATGGTTGCCAACCTATGACAGTTTTTTTTTTGTGTACAGTCAAGGCTCGTGGAAGAGTTAGAACACTGAACGGATCAGGACGCAACAGGCCAAAAGCAACAGTAGAGAGAGGGGGACACCAGTAATGGAGTTCAAGGACAAAATAGAGTGAAACTTGGACAAACGATGGGTGTGGGGAGCAATGTGTTGGACAGGATGGATGCAGAAGGAAACTTCTCTCCTCCCTCCTCCATCCTCCCTGTTCCACTTCTTTCTTTTCTCTTTCTCTTTCTCTTCTCTCTATATGTCTATGCTCTATCCTTTTAAAATGTTGAATAAAAGAAACACCATTTTTAAAGTCTTTGATATAACTAATGACGTGGCCAGGGTTTGAAACACCAACCTCCTCAATCCAGTGGATTGTTCCAACTCTAATGAACTACGTCATCAAATCCACCAAATATTAAATGTAAATTTATTTTGGGCCTCTGAGGTTTTTAAAGAAAAACGCTATTTTAGGTCACAATGCTAAATCTAAATGGAGGTTTTTCGTTAATTAAATGATCGCCTTGCCCCACAACCTTTGTTCAAAGACTTTCTGTATAGACGACTGCTATTAACAACGCTGACATGGCTTGTTCAACTTTGTGATCATCCTCGGGTGGTATTTTAACAAACTGGTAAACAAACCAATTCCATATTGGACTGTATTTATATGTTCAAAATATATCTCGTTTGGAATCTTGCTCTTCTTATGATTGAATGTTTAATTAGCTTTGCCTGCATGTGGAGCTTTTCAAACGCAGCGCGGGAAGAGACAGCCGAACGCATGGGCGCAGGGACAGACACCATGGTTCACATTATATAATAGATAATAGTTATTTTTGTATGTAGTGTAAGGTTCCACTATTATGATACGATGTATTAGATATCCTTACTATAATTCACAGAACGGTGTTTATGTGTTTATGGGTGTGTTTGTGTGTTTGTCGCGCTACTCCTCCTAAAGTTGTGGGCCGATTACATCCAGACTTGCTACATCGGATCAGCATGACACCAATTCGTGTACCGCAGTGTTTTTACCTTTCCTGGTGGTCTTGTGGGTGGGGGGAAGGAAATTCTCTTTATAAATGTGTATCATGTAGCACTGCCTCCAGGTGGAGGACGGTATTACAAGTCTCCACCATTTACAGTGCAGTATTCCTGTCCCCACGTTTTCCTGTGCAGTGAGGTGTTTTGACATAGTCAGTTGGTTGTTTTTGCTTCCTGCACATAACCCAGGTTATTTTTTTTGTGTGTGTGCAGAGCTGTCAGTTGCCTATACACTGCCCAAATAAAGGTATGCTTCAGAATAACTTGTATGCTTGGAACAAGATTGCCCGTTGGGTCTACCTGTTTGTCTATGAGCAGGATATCTCAAAAAGTTATGTGTGGATTCAGGGACAATTGATGGACAAGTTGGGTGTGTGAAAATGATGAATTGATTAGATTTTGGTGAAGATCTGGATCTGTACCAGATACTAGAATTTTTAAAGTGATTCTTCACCATGGAGAAATTGGTCAGGTCAGGCCAGATCATATTTGTGACTTGCTGCAGGTACCATGTACAGTTGTACTAACCTGTTTCATGGTCAGGTTGTCAGCAATTAAACCATCCTCCCCACCAGGTTTCCTGGTGAGGAGGGTGTATTGATATGGACACCCAGCAGGATTAAAAACAAAACCTGTCAAAGGGCGGAGGAGCTCCTTGTGAGCCAACGGCCATCCATATCTGGTGCTCAACTGTGTCTGCAAATGTCCTCCTGCAGTGGGTAAACTTTCTTAGGAGGCTGATGTCAGGATTTGCACTCCAGCCACCAAAAAACATTTCATTTCGCAAAACACACACAAAACTAAAAAACGAAAGGAAACTGAAAACCCAATCCGTAGGAGTACCTCCTGTGCAGCTGCTCTTCACAAGGCAGCTCACCAGATGACGGGACTGGGGCAAAGCCTTCGGGACCACCATTCTTTGATGATAGGAGGCAAAGCACGGGGTAACCTTGCTGGGTCGGATTGCGGTGGTGTGTGTTGGGGTGGTGCTGCAGTGTCATCCACCAGACAGTGGTCTCCTCGGGTTAATCTGAGGCGGTCCCTTCGGTTGGGAACTTGGAATGTCCTATCTTTAAGATAGGATGATCACCTGTCTCTGCTATTATCTGAGCTCCAGCCTTTGAACATTGGTATTGCAGCACTCTCTGAGGTTTGGAGACTGGATAGTGGTGAAATCGCATGGCAGGTCAGATGGAGCTCCCTGGATACCGTGTGAAAAGTGACGCAGCAACGCGCTGCTCCGGTGTATGCTCCCAAAGTTCGATTTTTTTTGGGGGGGGGGGATTTCCTTTTTTAAATCGTTCTATAGTGTCTAAGCCTTTAAAGCTATGTGAAAGTAATAATTAAATAATCCCCTGCCTCATTCCTTAGTGGGTGCAGTGAAGTGTTTTAGGCCCCCACAAAAATATAGAAAAAAATTCAAAATTTGATTTCATCAAAATGCTACCAGGATTAGAACAGCGCTGGGCAACGCCAGGTACTCCTGCAAGCTAGTTTTATGATAAAGCAACAATTTATGCCAGAAATAAAGCAAAACAATCTTTTTTCTTTCTTTTTTCACACCTTGAAAAAGCCAACAAAGTGAAGAAATTATAACCACAGCTACTCAAAAGTTCAACTACCTCTTGTCACATCCATCGATGATGCAACTCATTTACAACGAGAACAGCGCTCTGAGGAGCGCATACCTCTGCCAGGATGAACAGCTTACGTTTTGTAGCCCACTGATTGGCCGCATCTGCATCCGTAACTAAACCATAATTCAATTTGTGCTCGTCATACACCCAATCTGTCTTCCAAGTTTTGTCCGAATCCATACATAACCTTTTGAGATCTCATGCTTTAGATAGTTTTTGGCCCTATTTCTCAATAGTGAAAAATCACTTTAAAATGACAGTATCCAAATACGGATCTTCACCAAAATAAAATCAATTTGTCTTGTCACGCACCCAACCTGTCCACCAAGTTTCGTCTCAATCTGTCCATAACCTTTTGAGATATCATGCTCACACAGAGAAACAGACAAAACAGGGGTGAAAACATAACCTCTGTCAACCTTTGGTGGCGAAGGTGATATAGGTACAGTAGGGTCAGAGCCAATCACAGTGCACCTGGGCACAACCAATCAGCAGCATCTCAATACTTGTTGCCAAGCCATGCTAAGCATGGTTCACGCTTCCCTTTTCTGGGTATTTATCGATGTGAATAAAGAAAATGCTTTTGTTCAAATCAATTTTTTTAGGGGGTGGGGGGGGGGGGGGAGGTTCACTGCCTAGATCCTTGGCAATCAATATGTACCATTTTCAACTTTGTGTGACGAGTAGTTGTTTGGGAGGAAATGCAAAACTGGCACGCACACGTCGCGCACAGCAGCGACACACGCACGCACACCACACGACACACACACACACACACACACACACCACACACACACCAACACCAGATCTTATTATATAAATAATCTTGAAACATGCACTGCAAGATGATATCATAATCATGCACTTACGTCACACCTTTTAACATGATAATAGCATAACGCTGCAAGGTAAACTAAGACATCACAGACTAGATCAGGAAACAAAATAATTTTTGGATCAATCCTCATCATTAAATGCTTTGTGAAAACCTCCATCTCCAGTATGACATCAATATCAGCTTTGTGGTGAACAGAACTTGGTATTTTCTCAAGCTGTTCCTCAATGTTGATTTTATACATAAATATGTGCTACCTTTGTTTCGTGCCTTGAATGTAAGCGAATTGTTTAACTGAGTTCAAAATGATCAAATAATGAATGCATCATACACAGCGGACTTCCCCAGTCTATTGTTTACACGTTTCTATTTTTTTGGCCAAAGGTGACATGTTTATATTCAAATTCAATCTTCAAATGAATGTCTCATTAACTCTGGTTCAGATTTATCACGTTAATTAAAAACTGTTTTAAACATATAAAAATAAGTGGATGAAATGTTTGTAAAATATTTGACAGCGGCCTCTTAAACTTGATTTTAATTTTTTTTTTTCAGATCTCACATGAACAGAGCATATTAATGAAGACCATTTCCCACATTTTTATTTTTTATTTTGAAGCGTTTTTGTCGGTAGCTTTGTACTACTCACTAAATCAGTGGCACAAAGCTGCCACAGCTCATTGAGAGTGAGACCTTGTTTTCATATATGGTATTGCAAATACTGTGGTACGTATTAAGAGACCAATTTTTTAACAGGGCTGAAGCCGCATGGCTAGGAAGGCAATGGCAAATCACCGAGTATAACCCTTGTCAAGAAACTGCTTCAGCAGCACCGATGCTGTGTAACAGAATCAGAGAAGACTCATGGGGCTGGTAGGGTCATCTAGATTGGAGGACTGAGCTGTTTATCCTGAGATCAAGTCTTCGCTTAACTATAAACTGTCACCCTGGTGCTTCGCAGACAAGATGAGGCATCAACGTGTGTGCCATACACGTTAAGCTGGGTGTCCCGTCCACCAGGATTGGTTGGTGGACATCCCACGGTGTTCTTTGTGAAGAGTAGACGAGCTATCACCAGCACCCTGAACAAATTACAAATTCCTGTCCTAGTAGGAAGGCAATGGCAAACCAGCTGGAATAACTCGTGCCAAGAAACTGTTTCGACAGCAGCAACACAATTTGAAGAGAATGGTACAGATCATCATCAAGGTTCATTGAAGAGCTGGCACACAAGTAACACCCCTACATGCAGACAAAGACACCAGACAACACACGGCTCGACTTAAAAACAGACGGTGACCTTTGGGACATGACGTAACTTCCTAGAGCACCTGGGTGCCGACGACGCCATCTTGTGATGCTGCTTTGCTCGACGCAGTCAGTGGGATAACTTAGGAAAAATGCCTCCCCTCCAATGGCTGGATACCAACAGACATTTAAAGGAATGCAAGATCATTGATTGAACCTTTAACTGAATCATTGTAGCATTGCAGTTTATCTGTATGACAGTCATTAACCCTTTGAACCCTGGCGGCCATTTTACCTGCCACTATTGAAACCTCCATATACCCGAGCAGCCGGTTTACCAGACGATATTCAAACCTCCATATACCCGAGTGGCCGGATTTTTGTCCAGGGAACCCAGGGTGGGGGAGCAGAAAGTCCAATGAGCTCAGGTCACAACGGGTTAAAAGTAATTCAGTTGAATTTGTGATGTTTTGGCAAAACAAATCACAAAACAGTGAGCTGTATCCATAAAATGTCAGCATAAAAATCCTTTTCCCATTAAGGAAATTTCTATCATTATTTCCCTTCCCTGTCATTCACTCTTACATCTTCCTTCATTTCTTCTTAAATAATTTCAATCAAATTGGCTTTTTATATGGAATTTTATAGAATTGTATGGAACTATAAAGTTCTATGGATTAATTTTTGAATTATTTTTGGTCTATTAATTATCCCTCTCTGATTCACAGAGGACATCTGAATTGATAAATTTTTAAAAGCCTTAAAGTCAATGCACAGAAAGCTTTCCCATGTTAAAATGTTCTCTCATTTCATTTACTCATCAATCATTCATCCTTGACTCATGTGCTCTGTGGTGGGCATGCTGTGCTCCAGTTTTGATCTAATGTTTATCCTTTCCAAGGATATCCTGTGGTTTGAGCATTTAAGTAGGGGGCATAAAGGGACTGATCGTGAGGTTGGTTTGAACCAGGAAAGATCTATGGTTACTATTCAGCTACATCAGTGATTGGGAGTCAAGTGGGTGTGATGGGTAGGGGGGAGGTGAAGTAGACTGTAGAGGAAGGAGATTTAGGTTGGGGAAAATTGAAGAGGAGAAAGAGAGTGACATGAAAATATAAAATTTGATGAACATTATTCAGATGAATTTGAGTCAAATAGAATTGTCTGGAATGGTCCAACAGGTACAGAAGTAGAAACAATGAAAGCCAGCTTCCTGGAGCAAATGAACAAGTGAAACAATATTTTGCAGTAAAAATTAACTTTGGTCATTGGTGGTGTTACAAAAGGGACATGTCCCAGAAAATCGTCTCGATATATAAATTTTTGTTTTGTTTTTAACCGCCCCAATTATTCCCACCTTCTTGTGGGGTTGGCCGGGGAAAGCATTTGACACAAGTCTTTCATGAAGTGGCTGGTGGGACCTGACGTTCGACTGAAGGTGATTTGGGCAGGAATTTGGAATTTGCTTCTGGTGGTGGCAATAACTCACCTACTCTTCATGAAGGACACTCGGATCTTTAGCATCCACCAAATAAGGCCATCAGATGGAACAATAGATGAAATGAACAGAATGTTCATTGAGGTATGCTAACCGCTACAGGAAGCAAGAAAGTGATGTTTCAGGTGTTAACCTTTCATCAGAGCCATTAACCCTATTTTACTCCCAAGAAGGGTTAACACCCGAAATGTGACCTTCTTGGTTTTTATTTATTTATTTTTGTGTACATTGTCAAGGCTCGTATGAGAGCTAACACATAATGCACAGCATGAGACAAGAGGGGCAGGAGAGGGAAGGACAAAACAATGGGGAACAGAGACTTTAGGAGATCTGTGGAAGGGAGAGGGATGGGACGGGGAGCATGGGGTATAAAAGATGGACACTACAGGAACTTTCAGGAAGGAAAGCAGGAAATTTGAAGTTGGTGGGGTTGGGGTGGATTAATGGCGATAGAAAAGATCATGGTTTTGGAAGGGGGAAGATAAGAGGTGGTGGTGAACAGCTGTTTTGAAGGCCTGGAGGGAAGAATGGGATTCAAGGAGTGTGGGAGTTTATTCCAAAGGCAGGAAAACAGAGGAATGAAAGAGTGAAGGTGAGCAGTGATTCGTGATTTTGGTTTTTTTTTTTACCAGAAGGGGGTTGCTAGCGGACCTTGAGCCCTCTGCTTAAATATGGTGGGGACATTTCGCAGACAGAGCAAGGGGGGCGAGACCGGAGAGGAGACGATTAGAAGACAGAAAGACACCGACCTGCCTGCGGTGAGAGAGTGAGAAGCCCAAAGACTCAGCCTCACCACAGGAGATACCAATGATCCTAAATGCCTTTGTTTCCACAGCGTGAAGCGGAGAACGATGAGAGGCAGGAGCACCAACACAGAGGGGAGAGCAGTACTCCATCAGGCTGCGGACGAAAGCTTTGTGTGTGGTCAGGAGCTCAGGTGGGCTGAGGAAGGACTTTGCACGATGGAGGATTCCCAGTCGGCGACTGGCTTTGAAGGCCAGTTGGAAATGTGGCTTTCCCAGGAAAGATCATGGCAGATAGTGAGACCCAGAAGTTTGAATGAAAGGACTTCTTCCAGAGGATTGTGAGAAGTAGATGGGGGTGGGGCGGGGATTCTAAACGGCTCTTTCGTGAGACATAGTGAGAGTGTGAGATTTTTCAGGATTGAAAGACATTTTCCACGTGTTGGACCAGTTTGTGATTTTATCCAGATCTGCAGAGAGTGAAGAGGCTGCTGCTTGCTGATCTGAGGGATGACATATGGTACGGCAGAGGGTGGAGTCATCAGCAAAGAAATAAAGAGGATTTTCCAGAAAGTCGGAGAGATCATTGATGAAAACCAGAAAAAGAACAGGGCCCAGAACGCTGCCTTGAGGAACTCCAGCCTGGAGAGGAAGAGGGGATGAGAGAACTCCATTTCGGGCCACACGTTGGCTGCGACATGAGAGGAAGTTTGCGAGCCATGAATACAGATGGCCTTGGATATCATAGGAAGAGAGTTTGGTGAGCAGGGCAGGGTGCCAGACCGTGTCAAAAGCACGTGATATGTCTGGGGATATGGCTGTGATTTCATTTCTGGCATTGAGTACCTCCATCCCTTGTTGGGAGAGCAGAAGCAGCATATCCAGGGTAGATTGACCTGGTCTGAAACCAAATTGATGATCGGAAATCAAGCCATTGGAGAAGAGGAACGATTTAATGTCGGGAGCGATGATGGGTTCTATAACCTTGCTGATGATTGCTTCCCTCAGTGGTTAGCATAAATAAATCAACATCCCGTTTATTCCATTCTTCGTTCTACCTGTCTGCCGATGCAGATAGACACTTGCCATCACCAGGGAGACTAGTTCTTCATTCTATACCACATTGTACACCTATGTAGCTTCACGTCTATCTGAGAGATGACGCACTTTGTGGTGCAATGCCTTGCCTGCAAAGCACTAATTCAACAACTTATATAGTCTCGTCTGGAATCAAACTCAGAATAGACAGCTGAAAAGCAAGTGTACTACCTCAATGCCATATTGTCAGAAAGATGTACCAGAAAAAGAAAACAAAATGTTCTTTCAATTTATAACAATGGCCACAACTGTGCCAAGGTGTGTCAAATGCCACCTATAGTCCATGGGCCCAGGCATATATCGGTACCATCTGAGGAAACCAAACTTTAGGGCTACTAAGTTATTGGTAGGACTATATGATTATTTCAATATATGATAACCTTCCAGAAGAGCAGCTTAGTGTATGTATTTTGCATTTTTACCATTTTACCATTCTGAGATATTGACGTTTTGGGGAAAATAAAAAAAACAAAAAAAAACCAAGACCACTGGAGGAAGTGGCAGAGCTGAAGTCCACGCAGGAGGAAGCAGACACCCGAATGCTTCTGCATGCTCTGCATGCAGCAGAGGCTGGGTACAAGGCTGTGGTGATCACTGCCGAAGATACAGATGCCTCTGCTGTGTCTTACCTTCAATAAGGACATCCCATGCCCCGTGTATCAGAAGTTGGTACGCAACCCGCACACGGTTCCTAGACATTGACAAGCTTGCTAGATCGATGGGAGACAGTGTCTGATGCCCTGGTTGGACTGCACGTGTTCTCCGGTTTGTGATACAGTCAGTGCCTTTGCAGGCCGGGGAAAGATGGGCGCCTTGAAGCAAATGAAGTCGGATAAGACCTACCAAGAGGCCTTCAGTCAGCTCGGTCATTCATGGGAAGTATCCACCGAGCTCTTTCAGAAGCTGCAAGAGGTCACCTGCCACATGTACGTGCCGTCTACCAACACCACGAAAGTCAATGAACTCAGACATCAACTCTTCTGTGCCAGACGGGGAGAGATAGAGTCCAGTCAGCTTCCACCATGTGAAGACTGCCTCTTCATGCATGTCCTCCGTGCAAACTACCAGGCTGTATTTGGAGGCGCTGTCTGCAATGCCAACCTATGTTCCAAGTCCCAAGGGTTGTGGATGGACCACTGATGATGATGGGAAGCTGGCCATCGAGTGGATCCAGGGTTCTCCAGCACCGGATGCAGTGTTGCAACTGCTTTCCTGCAAGTGTGGACGGTCGTGCAAACTCCCAGACTGCAGTGCCTTGCCAATAGCCTGAAGTGCACTGACATGTGCAAGTTGCGAACCTGCAGCAACGAGCCCGCTGATGTCGAGGAAGAAGGTTGTAGACCTCGAGGACTCTGATGCTGATAACAGTGATGAAGACTAGACTACTGATCCATGGTGTGAATGTTTTGGCACAATCACAAGGACATTCATGGCTACAAATAGGCATGAGTAAAACATCGTATATAAACATGCCACAGTAGCGTGGTGAAATTTGGTTATCCGTAAATTTCACATTTTGGACGCTTGTTGGATCTGGGTAGGGGAAGGGCAATTCCTTAAACTGTGGTAAAAACTTGTAAAATGTCATAAATGTTTTCCTCATACAACATGTGCATGTTGTAGGCTACTGCGGTTCAGTAGCACTACCCAGGGAACTTGTATGACAATATTATAAATTAAAATGTACTGAAAATCACTAATCAGCAACATTTTGATAGGCCCTAGTGTTGCGCCCTTTCTGCCATAAAACAAATTCTGCCTTCAGGAATGACAGAAAGGATTATTCGTATGGTATAAATAAAGCATTTCAGACATGTATTTGTGGTTTGCAGTTCATTCTAGCCCCATGTGGAACAGCAATTGCATCATTAGTGAATGTTTCTGAGTTTGCTTTTCGCTTTCATTATGCGGAGGGTGGGTACATTCAGAGATGATAACTACCAATAAGCTGCCAGTCTGCAATGGTTATCACATCAAAATATGATCTATATAACACCAATTCAAAAATCATAACTAGGATTGGTTTCCTTAGATGGTACCGACAAAGTGGAATTTCTGGCCTGGGCCCATGGACTACTATGTTCTGAGAGGTCATCATCATACTAAAATGCGCAATTTGGTGTCTGTCTGTCTGTCTGTGGTCAATGCATTCAGTCATTACTTATCTCATCTCAACTAAACTTAACAAGGGAACTTACTAAGGGTCGTAAGACATAGGTGGTAGCTACTTGGGTAGCTACTTGGTTGATATCAAGACAACCCCCTTGGCAGCTCCGGTAAGGAGCAACTGTTTCTAGTACTACAAAAACCTTGGCTCATGAAAGAACCAAACTCTTTGAAAATGGTGGTTTGATAGTTAATTCGCACAAAAGAATAGGGCAAAACAAGGCAAAGCAAACTTCACTCAAAGGCAATGAATGTTATCTTACTTTTGCTTTTGTACATTCATCATTAAAATTATTCTTGGCTGAACACAAGAATCGATATTTCAAAAATATTCTATTTTGTAATTATACGAGTACAGAAGCCCGTTAAAAATGACAGGTTGGAATTATTTTATTCGAAATATTCAGAGACTGGAAGACATGATTTTTAGGTAGCAAGAAAAAGCATTATTTTAAAACACAACATGTGCAAATGTTACCCTATTTTCTTTATCTTCTCGGACCTTTCATTTTGATGGTACAGCCTCGTGCGTGCCAAAGCCTGAAGCCTCGGCCTAGCGTCAGGTGTGCTTATATTTTCTTTCTTTATTAGACATCGAACGTATGTAAATGAACACTCGTTTTACTCTGCACGTGTTACACATCACGTGCAGCGAACTTCACCTCCCTGCGCCTTATATTTATCATTTGTTTTTTTTTTAACGCTTCTGTACAGCGCCATTGAGGCCCGGTTGCAAGTCACCGTTATTGTTGCGTTTTTAGTCTGCATTTCCAAAATGTTGCAAGTCTACATTTCCAAAAGAAGAGACGTAATTACTCTTTAGTGGAAAACGTTTTTCGAGTTTTTTTTATCCTGAAAAAATAAACCATAGTGAACACACAGTCGTGTGAAAAGATTGGCCTTTGAAACCCTTCTTAAATCGTCCTTATGAAGGGGGACAACAAATACACAAACACTCATTGTGTTTACATGGTAGATAGAATCTATACTGCCACCCAGTGGTTGAAACGTGGGAGTGAGCCATCATTTAAAATTCACTTCCTTTGTGCTTTTCACGTTTGCACTATTCACATTTACTAGTCCAATGGTTGATCAGTAACTTTGTGATAGGCTGGAAGAGCCCTTTCAAAGTTATCCCAAGAAGAAGAAAAATTACGTAGGCTCAAAAATAAAATGTTATTTTTCAGATTAGGGGCCTTGTTTGTTATTACGTACTTTTGCATTGTGCTTACATTCTGCAAGCAGATATATTAATTCGTTCAATGAAGAATCATTGAGCAATACAAGCACTTATTTATATGCAGTCCAAGCTCCACCCTCACCAGTCAGAGGGATCGAGACTCCACCGGACGACTTCTCTTTACGGATATTTTCATTTTACAGACAGTTTTGTGAATTTTTTTCTGGAATCGTGGATTTGAGTTACAACATTCATGCCCAACAGGAAACTACTAAACATTTATATCAGTGAGTGAGTCAGTAAGTGAGTGGTAAGAAAGAGCTTTATATATTAGATGCTTGGACGAGGATGTCGAGTGGTAAGGCAGGTTCATGCATGGTGTGTATGGAGGTGGGGGTGTGATTGGAGCAATTGCATACATACGAGTCATGATTGTTAATATATTTTATTTCCATTTTGTTTGTATCGTTTTCCCAGAATCTTTGGAGTAATTACCTCCACCACCAAATGTGAGAGAGATTATGTTTTCAGCGCCTGTTTGTTTGTTACTTTCGATTTCGTAAGTATATTGATGACTTCCGTCATCTGTTTGGTGTTGTTTTGTTTGTGTGTGTGTGTGTGTGTGTGTGTGTGTTTGTAGGCACGATAACTCGAGAACGGAAGAAGCTACCAATGTCAAATTACACCACGTGATTCAGAGAGGTGATGACTAGTGCTGATTAGATTTTGGTCAAAATCGGTCAAAGGTCAAGGTCACAGTGAGGTCAACATTCGATTTTGATGTTTGGTACAGAATCATCGTAGAAACTTCTGGGTTGCGTCGCTACCTTCTCTAGAGACAGCTTTTATTAGACAAGGTCAGATGTCAAGTTGACGATTTCGTAAGTACCAGTCTATGACTGCTTGTTTGTTTGTCTGTGAGCAGGATATCTCAAAACGTTATGGATGGATTCCGACAAAACTTGGTGGACAGATTAGGTGGGTGACAAGGACAAATTGATTAGATTTTGGTGAAGATCCAAATCTAGATCCGGATACTATAATTTTTAAGTGATTCGTCACAATTGAGAGATGGGGCCAAGCACGATATCCATACATCCATCGGGACCATACTCTGTGCAGAGAGGTGGTGCTGCCGAAGCAGTCTCCTGGGCTGTTGGGCACAATCCTGGATGAGTTGTCACTCCGACACAGGATACCAGCAAGCTGGTACTCATTTTGCCAACCTCTGAAGGATGACAAGCTGAGTCAACCCCACCTGGTATTAATTCAATGCCATAGCAGGATTTGATCTCAGGACCCAAGGATCCCAAGCCCACTGCCTTAACCATTAAGCCAACACCAGGCATAAACACGATATTTAGCATGATATCTCAAAAAGTTGTTGACGGATTTGGACGAAACTTGGTGGATGAGTTCGGTAGGTAACAAGAACATGCCCATTTGATTTTGGTTAAGGTGCGGATGCAGATTCGGTCCATCAGTGGGATATAAAATGTAAACTGTTCAACCTGGTGGTGGAGGTATGCATTCTACCGAGTGCTGTTCTTGTTTTTAATTGTTTATTTAAATTGTGATAGGTTGATTTCTGTACAATTTTCATTTAAATGAAATGTTGATATATGGTATTTAAGATCATGTCATATGTCTTTGAAGACCAACCCCATTAATTTAATCTATGAATTATCATCTAGAGTATTTACTGACAACATTCTTATGATGAATTTAATGAAACTTAACATCTGCAACCTTAACCCTTTAAGAATCCAATGGGACACACACAATAACTATATATATAATATAATATAATTATATATATATATATATTAATATATAGATATATATATATATATAATAACTATATATTATACATATGTCCCTAAACGTTAAAGTGGCCGTATCCCTGATATTTTCCCTGCAATTTTTAGATTACTTTGTGCTTGTACATTGGCAAACATTGTAGCTAACACTGGGTAAGAGCTTCTTCATTTCCATAATTTTTCTCTTTTTTCATCGTGCACACTTTTGATTCAATTCATATTCGTGAATTATTACAGCCAAACTAATAATAAAATTGGACATATCTGAAAATTGCTTTCAAGATGCTTCAGTGGTCCTCAAAGGGTTTAAACTTAACTTGCAGATTACATATGACCACAAGCCTTGAGCCATGGTTGTGCAGCTTTTCTTGTATTTTCTTCCTCCCTCCCCCCCCCCCCCCCGTCACCATCACCACCCAGCACCGGTTGTTAAAAAAGTTGAATTTTTGACGCTCCTTCTACCTTCACTTTTCCACATGTTTTATAAATTTCCCTTTGCCCCACTCCTAACATCTATCTCCACGACCCTTCTTTTCCTTTTACGCCCCTACCTTTCAAACTCCCTTTTCCCTCCCCTTAAATACCATGATATGTGATTGGATCTTAAAAAGACAAAATAAAAGAAAACAATCGGTTTGATGGAAAGTTTTGCACTTTACAATAAATCAACTTTACAAAATTATCTAAGTTAAAGTTGAACAGGATAATTATGTTTTGTCTAATTCGCAGAGCGGCTTTGCCGATGAAATTCCAGGTGAAAATGTTGTTTCACTGCAGGTGGAGAGGGATTTAAAAAAAATTTAGATATAAATTTCATAAACTGAGTAGAAATTATATAAACTAGTAGAACCAACTAGGAGAGATTATAATGGATGCACAATCATTAGAATGTAGGTTTTACATACGACTTGTTCGGTAACAGTTTCAATTGATTAATTGCTATGACCACGTCTCAAGTAGCCCCGATTATTCCCACCCAATATGGGGTAAGCCAGAGAATGGTTTCAACCCAGGCCTGATATTTGACTGAAGGCGATAGGAATTTGTAATTTGTTCAGGGTGCTGGCGATAACTCACTTAATCTTTGCAAAAGACACCGCAAGGGATCTTGAAGGTCTATTAACAAACAGTGCTTGCAGACATGTCCTCTGGCTTAGTGTCCTTCCAATGGATGGCACACACATCGATACATCACCCTGCATGTGAAACACCAGAGTGACGGTTTATAGCTGGGTCAAGATTTGAAAGTCTGCTAGATAGCTCAGAGGGGAGTACCGTGAAGCAAGATGCCGCAAAGCTATCTGACCAGCTCCTTGAATGAAAATGACGAAAATAAAACTGCCTTTTTATTTATTTATTTTTTTACAAAAATTTACAATCACAAAATTTTCAACTGAAGATACTAAAATACAAAAGTAATATAAACACCTTAAGAATCAAGAAGCAGCACATTTAGTGTTAAATTTGCATTTTGGACCAAAGGAGACCTAAATGGAACTGGAAAAGCAAGGCCTGGGAGGTGAAGTAATTCTGTTTTTAAAAAAATGTTTTCACACAAAGCAAGGAAACTGGAAGGCAGTGATTAATTTCACTTTGACAACATACATCCGCATGATCCCTCCCTGCATTGTAGCAACTTAGCACCACTTTACGCCAACACTGTTACGTCACAGAAACAGGCCTTAGGGGTGTGGATTAGAAACCCCCCGAGAGGAGCAATAATCCCGGAACGATACCCGCACGAAGATCAGCGTCAGCAGAAAGGCGCACAGTTTTGCGAATGGCGGAATTATTCACCCACAGGCGAATGGAAAAGGATTGTCTGAGCAATGAATTAATGTTGCTCTCCGATCATTTGCTGAAAGATAATGATGTAAAATTTGCATTCTATGCAAGCGTCGGAGAAAATACTCAAATTACTTGATCACCTGTTTCCAGTGGTCTCACTGTTGACACTGTTTTGGCCTTTGGAAATTTATTTCAATTTCAGTGCAATTTTCAATCTGTGATGAAAGCCACAATCAATTATTTCATACCACACTCAAGGGGTGCTGGGTAGGAAAGGACTCTGAGTTGCGATTCCAAAAATGAACGATCAACACGTCAATCATATGCTGGAAGAACCAACCAGGAAAGGTTGTCCACAAACTCTTACACAGTACAGTACTGTCAAGTCAAGGAAAAGCATTTAAACACTATATAGGAGTTTTTTTAGGTGGTTAAGCAATTTAATAACCTCAAGTGCATTGTGCAATCGAAGCGACGTTATTTAACTTAATGAGTCCATAAAATGCAACAATTCGTCACGATTATTAAATTCCAGCGTAGCATGACTTGCTTTCCAAAATTGAAAGAATGTCATGCTATTTTAGGAGTGATTCTGCATGATGTTTGGAAATTACGTTTTGTCCAGGAAATGGAACTGACCGTTATACCGTTATAACTAACAGGTGCCATGATGTCCAGACTGTTTCTGTTATATCCTTTAGTTTCGCTTTGGCTTTTGTGCGAGATTGTTGTGTTATATCTTCATGACCAAATACTTTTCAAATGTGTGTTATTGGCTGGAGACGAAAGATTTTCCTTCATCAAACTACCGCATTTACAACTGTCAATCAAAATATATGACAGTTTTTATGCAGACACTACATCATTTAAATGTGACAAATACAAGGGTGGCCCAAAAGTCAACCTAGGGATTTAGAAATTAAATATCATTTCTGTTTTTTAATAATTTGTTTTTCTTTTCTTTTCAGAATTTAGTTAACATTTGGAAATCACCATGGAAAATCACAACTGAACAAAGAACCAAAATCGTGGAATTTTATTTTAAATTTCATTGATCAATTATTCTCACCCAAAGAGCATACTGCTGACACTTCAATGCAGAACCACCACCTTCAGATTTCATGATTCGTCGGTTGATTCAACGTTTTCAGCAATATGGGTCAGTAAGTGACTTGCCACGATCTGGAAGACCACATTCAGTCCGTTCGCAGATTAATCGTGACGTGTATAGACAGTGTTCAAGAAGAACCAGGAACATCGATTCGCAGATGTTCTGACCAGTTGGGGATGTCTTGAATGTCACTGTATCGCATACTAAGAAACGATTTGCACCTGTACCCATACAAAGTGCAATTGGTGCAAAAGTTGAAACCAACTGATCATCGACAACGCTTAAATTACTCACTCCAAATTCAGAGGATGCAACCAAATTCATTGAAGAAAACGAATTTGTTCATAAACTGATTATGAGCGATGAAGCTCATTTCCATTTGAACAGTTTTGTGAATAAGCAGAACTGTAGGTTCTGGGGATTGGAGAATCCTAGAGCTATTCATCAACGTGAGTTGCATCCTCTCAAATGCACTGTGCTGTTGTGGTTTAACCTAAAGGAATATCGGCCCTTATTTTTTTGAAAATAAGGATGGCAGTGCAACGACGATCACTAGTGAGCGGTGAGAATTTTGTGCGTCCTGCAGTGAAGGATAAACCTGAGATGTGGTTTCAACAAGATGGAGCCATTGCCCACATGGCACGAGCCACGGTGGAACTTCTAAGGCAAATTTTTGGACACCGAATAATTTCGCTAAATTCAGAAATTTCTTGGCCATCACATTCTCCTGATTTGACGCCTCCAAAATTATTTTCTTTGGGGTTACCTAAAGAGTGTGTATCATCAATAAGCCCCATACAATTCAACAGCTCAAGGATAACATCTGTGCAGAAATTCGAGGGCTGCAGCCAGATGTTATTGTCCGCTGTTATGGAAATGCTGTCGAAAGAGCCTGTCTCTGCGAAGCTAAAATGGAGGACATCTAAGCTGCATCATTTTTCATAAATAAAGCAAATTTATCTCCATTTTGTAAATTTTGTTTAGGTATAAAAATAATCATAAATTATTAAGAAAACAGAAATGTTATTTAATTTCTAAATCCCTGGGTGACTTTTGGGACACCCTGTATAACTGACAGCTTCATGGAGTTTGTCAGTTTTTTAATGCTAGCCTGGATGATGCTGAAGACACCAAGAGTATATTAAATGACAGCCTGGATGAGGGTTGATGGTAAATTAAATGATAGCGTGGATGTGGGTCAAGGGTATATTAAAAAAATAGCCTGGATGTGGGTCAAGGGTATATTAAATAATAGTCTGGATGTGGGAAAAGGATATATTAAATGATAATCTGGATGTGGGATATATTAAATGATAATCTGGATGTGGGATAATGGTATATGAAATGATAATCTGGATGTGGGATAAGGGTATATTAAATGATAATCTGGATGTGGGATAAGGGTATATGAAATGATAATCTGGATGTGGGATATATTTAATGATAATCTGGATGTGGGTCAAGGGTACATTAAATGATAGCCTGGATGTGGGTCAAGGGTACATTAAATGATAGCCTGGATGTGGGTCAAGGGTACATTAAATGATAGGGTGGATGTGGATGAAGGGTATATTAAATAATAGTCTGGATGTGGGAAAAGGGTATATTAAATGATAATCTGGATGTGGGATAAGTGTATATTAAATGATAATCTGGATGTGGGATAAGTGTATATTAAATGATAATCTGGATGTGGGATATATTAAATTATAATCTGGATGTGGGTCAAGGGTACATTAAATGATAGCCTGGAAGTGGGTCAAGGGTATATTAAATGATAACCTGAATGTGAGATAAGGGTATATTAAATGATAATCTGGATGTGGGATAAGGGTATATTAAATGATAATCTGGATGTGGGATAAGGGTATATTAAATGATAGCCTGGAAGTGTGATAAGGGTATATGTAATGATAGCCTGGATGTGGAATAAGGGTATATTAAATAATAGCCCGGATGTGGGATAAGGGTGTATTCAATGATAGCCACAACTCAAAACCATGAAACCTTGCAGCCTGAAACTTTGCATGCACACTAAGGGAGCTCCAAGGAAGTGCATGAGTGAAAATTGGGTGTTTGGGTTAATTAAAACAACCCTTCTTACGATAATTAACGCCCATACTTAATTGTATTCTTTATCAGGTGATCCTCGGCCACCTCACTCTCTGGGGTCTTAAGGCGTATCCTGGGTGACCTCGCTGGGGTCTGACGCCGCCTTGTTCTTTGGTCTACTCAACCATGCCTTGACTTGGAACGGGCCACAATAATTTATTAATGATAAAGTTGTTTTCACTTTCCTCCCTTATATTATTGAATGCTTCTTCATCATAGCTACGAATTGCCGGGTACATTGCAATGGTTATAAACACGACACCAGCGTTCGTGGCTTTATTTCATTTCTGCACATGCGATAACCTCGAGAATCTCTTAAACTAAGCTGAATTATAAAATATAAGCTCCAGAATCAAACTCAGCAGCAGTTCTGACTCTTAAAAAAAGTGTTCATTTGTCCAATTTGGACATTGCTTGGGAATTTCCATGTGCATAGTTATATTGATGGCAATTGGTAATCGCTTTCCAAGCCAGGCGTTCCGTTGGAGTGCTTGCTTGAGTGCTTAAGCCACTTAAAGAGCACTCCACAGTCAATAGCGGTGTAGTTCATGTCCCGAACGGGATTTACAGTCGACAGTTACTACAGGGTAGAGGTACGTGTGCAGCACACATGGACGTGGTACATAAAGGTAGATTTGGATTCGTTGGGACTCTCCATGGGTATGTGGACATACCATGCCTGTTATGGGTGCCATGGTGGCAAAGTATCATCCTGTATCTTATGGAGGATTTATCGGGTTTTCCTTTGTCCTCCTGACTGTTTCTAAAGTATTTAGTTATCAGGTTTCATTTACAAAGGTTATATGTTTCTCTTTGTGAGTTTCAAAGCAAAACATATTTGATAACACCCAATTTCCGAGCTGTTTGCTGTATGAACTCGTTTTCTAAATCAGCGAGCCAAATTTTTTTTCCACCCATCACACACAGCTGTTTATTGGGATTCGCTAGATATCCGTTATTGTCGGGTTTTCCATCTGTCTCTGTGTGTGTGTTTGTGTGTGTGTGTGTCTCTGCAATGCGAGGCTCCACAGCACAAACCAGCAAACCGATTTCGATGAAACTTGGCGAACAGGTGCCATATGGGCTGGGAGTGTGCACGTTTGAGTTTCGTTGCTAAGCATCCACCCATTGCTATGCAGCGGCCGAAAAACCGCGTTTTAAGAACCCAAACGGTAACTGACGTAGCGCGGCTTCTATGATAGGTAGAGCGACCGGACCAACTCCTGCCTATTCCTTGCATCCCATATAGTTATCGCGACAGTATAAATTCCTCTATCTCTCATAGTTTCCGAATGGCAGCCCTCCGAATGCGGAAAGGTGGTGAACCAGGGAATATGTTAAGTGACCTTGACCTCGGAAACCGTCGACGGGGAACGTTCAAATTCGGTGTATGGATAGAGTTTAATAACTACTACAAAATTGAACCGCAGCATTTTTCCAGATTCGATCACCAAGGGTGTCGGGGCTGAAATACGCAAGATTCGAAAAAATACTTTTCTCGACCTAGTTCACTATTTTCAATACTTGTCCTACAGTTTTGAATGTGGAGAAACGAGACTTCGGAATTAAACACTTCGAGATATTTAGAAAATTTTACTCGAGCCGATTTTTTAATTTAGGTTTATTTTTCAAATGGTAGTCCTGTGAGGAGTGCCAGTTGGCAAAATATGCAATAGGAAAAATCTTGCCAGGCAGAGGAACAATTGTATGTGAACCAATGTCTTGGCAATGAATCTTCGTCGGTGGATCGGTCAGAATGAAAAGCATCGTATCCAGCGCTTCGATCCTAGCGGATCCCTCGTCGCCTACCGGCTTGTAAAGATTAATGTTTGTGCACATCTCCTGAAATGTCCAAAAATGCAACGTTGTTTTCAGCGAAAACTACTCAAGGTTATTGTGTTGAATGCAGTATGTACTGTAGTCGATCATATTGACTCCACCTGCGATTCCAGAGAAATTGCCGATATGGGCAAGCACTACTGCTGTGTGTGTGTGTGTGTGTGTGTGTGTGTGTGTGTGTGTGTGTGTGTGTGTGTGTGTGTGTGCGTGCGTGCGGCGTGCGTGCGTGCGTGGCGTGCGTGCGTGCTGTGTGTGTTCATAAAAAGCTAACATTCTCTCTGCTAACTCCAAAAAGTATATAAATTTTAGAGTTGGTTCTCCTATCCCTATTTTTCCCATAAGGACTTAACTTTGCACAATGCGGTTTTACCCAATGTGGGGTTGTTAAAGAATGTAACCCTCACGAATGGGGAGAGTCTGCTGTATATCCTTTTTGGCCCAATCACTCAATGGCAAAGAATCCCTTAAAAAATTATCGGATTCGGATCTTCAACAAAATCGAATAAATTCTTCCTGGTCACACATCCAACCTGTCCACCAAGTTTTGTCTGAATCCATCCACAACTTTTTTGAGATATCGTGCTTGATATTGTTTTTGGCCATTTCTCTCAATGGTGAAGCATCACTGATAAAATTCTAGTATCCGGATCCAGATTCAGATCTTCACCAAAATCTAATCAATTTGTTCTTGTCATGGACCCAACCTGTCAACCAAATTTCATCCTAGTCCATGCACAACTTTTTGAGATATCCTGTCCACAGACAGACGGGGTGAAAACATAACCTCCCTCCCACCTTGTGTGGCAGAGATAAAAAGAGACATTTTATAACATGTGGTTGTCTCGTCATTTGTGTGCTCCTTCTGTGTACCTTTATATGTGTTTCAATCCCCTCGAGAAGTATTACTTTATATAATTTTGTGCTGTTCCATGCTGTTCCATGTGCTTCTAAAGGATTCCTTGCTGTTGGAGGTTATAAATGTCAACATTGGAAACGCTGTTTTGTAATATATTGGTGGTGGTGGTCGTATGGCAGTTTAGCTGCAGGGGTAGCTATCATTTCTTGAAGCGCGACTGTGTCGCTGATGCAGTGCCCCTCTATCAGCACACACACTGGAACTGGTACTCATTTCGCCGACCTCGGAAGGATGAGGCTGAGTCAACCTCCTGGTGTATTAATTCAGCGGCCGACGGGGCTTGAACTTAGGACCCTAGGATCCCAAGCCACCACCCTAACCACTGAGCCAACACCAGGCTACTGTAATATATTGAAAAGGTACATTTTTGTGTTTTTCCTAATTTTCTGCTGTATTCATTTTATTTTCATGTTTATTTCAATGTTAACATGCTCTACATCTATTTTACATGTTTATTTGAATTGGGAGATGTTTATTTTTAGCTGCCATCCACCTTCCTCTATATTTCCTCAAAGGCCAGGAACCAAACTCCCCTTTCCCCATTGATCATCGGTTTCCACGATCCCGGTTCTAACTATCGCGGGATTTTCCAGGAACCTATCCCCCACGATATTTGAGGGTTTTCTGTATAACTACAAATTAATCGGTCAATTGCTTCCAATGAATAATTTCCTTTTCGTCAATTGACTTCACTGAGAAACCTTAGCAGTCTTAACAGTCACTCTCCATTATGCTGTCAAAGGACATTCTCAGGAAACTTCATAAATATTCAATGGTCTATTGGGAACGAATTTCCTTACAAACAGAAACCGGGACTCCTTACTAATGCTTCCACTTTACTTTCATACACATGTGAGCAGTGCCCCATTAAGGCTTTGGGGAGCCTTGGGCACTTAAGATAGGAGGGCCCTTGTGTATTCTTTGTATAAAATCATTATATATTATTATACAATATTATTCCTTATAAAATCTTTATTAATTATTATACAGTATTCTTTTCCTTATAAAATCATTATTCATGATTATACAGTATTCTTCCAAAAAAAATCATTATGAATGATTATCCAGTATTCTTCCATATTAAATCATTATTAATGATTATACAGGAGTCTTACATATAAAATCGTTATTCATGATTATTCTGCATTCTTCCATATAAAATCATGATGAATGATTATACAATATTCTTCCATATAAAATCATAATGAATGATGATTATACAGTATTCTTCCATATAAAATCATTATTAATTGATTGTACAGTATTCTTCCATTCTGAATCATTATCAATGATGATACAGTGGTCTTCCATATAAAATAATTATGAATGATTATACAGTAGTCTTCCATATAAAATAATTATGAATGATTATACAGTATTCCTCCATATAAGATCGTTGTTCACGATTATACAGTATTCTTCCATATAAAATCATCATGAATGATTATGCAGTATTATTCCATATAAAATCATTATTAATGATGATACAGTGTTCTTCCATATAACATCATTATAATGATTATACAGTTGTCTTCTGTATAAAATCATTATTAATGTTAACACAGTATTCTTCCGAATAAAATTGTTATGAATGATTATACAGTATTCTTCCATATGAAATCATTATTAATGATGATACAGTAGTCTTCCATAAATAATCAGAATGAACTAGAAGGGCACTTGGTAGAGTGCATACCTCTGCCATGTAATACCTGATCCACGAGAACATATCGGGCCCAATGCATTTTTTTAAATATCAAGCTATATATCGTTTTTGGCTCCATCTCTCAATGGTGAAGAACCACTTTAAAAAATAAATAATTATCGTATCCAGATCCAGATTCAGATCTTCACCAAAATAAAATCAATTCTTCCTTGTCACACACCCAATATGTCCACCAAGTTTCGTCCGGATCTGTCCACAACTTTTTGAGATATTCTCCACACAGACAAACAAACAAAAAAAAGACGTTGTACAGAGCACGATACTTGCAAAATCCACCTCACTCTCCAAAGGTTGCCATGGAAACATCAAATTGTTCATTTCATTAAGATTAACATTGACAATCTTAATCAAAGCTCAGGTGAATTGGAATTTTTTTTATTTTTCAGTATGAAATAGATGATTTTAGAAGTTTGACCTTGAGTTGACCTTTGACCTTTTGACCTCAAAAAAGTTGTTTTCCAAATTCAGTGATTCACTCTGCAATTGCTGTTTAATTTTCAGGTTAAACGGATGAAAATTGACGATTTTTCAGATGAAATTTGCTGATTTTAGAAGTTTGACCTTTGACCTTTTGACCTCAAATAGTTGGTTTCCCATTTCAGTGCTGCAATATGCAAATCCTGTTCAACTTTCAAGTCAATCGGAGGAAAAATGACGATTTTATAAATTCGATCTCAAGATGATATTCTTCCATATAAAATCATAATCGATGATTATACAGTAGTCTTTCATGTTACATTATAAATAATGATTATACAGTATTCTTCTGTATAAAATCATTATTAATGATTGCACAGCATTCTTGCATATAAAATCGTTATTTATAATTATGCAGTATTCTTCCATATAAAATTCTGATGAATGATTATACAGTACTCTTCCGTATAAAACTGGAAGGGCACTCGGTGGAGCACATATCTCTGCCTTGCAATGCCTGATCCATGAGAACATATTGGGCCCAATACATTTTTGAAATATCATACTCCATGTCGTTTTTAGCCTGATCTTGCAATGGTGAAGAATCACTTTATAAATTAAATAATTCTCGTATCCAGATCCTGATTTGGATCTTCAGCAAAATCGAATAAATTTGGCCTTGTCACACACCCCACCTGTCCACAAAGTTTCAAACAAGTCTGTCCACAACTTTTTGAGATATCTTGCAATATATTAGTTTAGCCCTATCTCTCAATGGTGAAGAATCACTTAAGAAATTCTTGCGGTCAGATCCGGATCCGATGTTCACCAAAATCTAATTAGTTCGTCCTTGTCACACACCGAACCTGTCCACAAAATTTCATCTGGATCCATCCACAACTTTTTGAGAAATCCTGTACACAAACAAACAGATAGACAAACAGACAGAAAGGGGTGAAAATATAACCTCCTTCACCTTAAGTGGCGGAGGTAAAAATCAAATCAAAAGCAATCACTGAAAACATTGAAGTACCCACTGCTCACATTAATACCAGTGATTTTGGACTAACGATGCAGAAATCAAGAAAATGACCGTGTACCAAGATCTCAAGCATGAAGTGAAAAGATCCTGGAAGCTGAAGAATGCCAAAGTTATACCAGTGATGACGAAGAACATCACAAGCATGATGAGGAAGAACCTCACAGAGATATTAAAAATACCAAGATCTCAAGCATGAAGTGAAAAGGTCCTGGAAGCTGAAGAATGCCAAAGTTGTACCAGTGATGACGAAGAACATCACGAGCATGATGAGGAAGAACCTCACAAGATATTAAAAACCATCCCTGGGAATATCACCACAAACGAACTACAGTTGGAAGCTGTCCTGGACTCAGTAACGATCCTGAAGAGAGCCCTTGGCACAAAACTTTGAAAACAGAAAACTTCACAGCTTGGTCCATGAATCGTGACCCCCTTACCGAAATGAAGGTGGATACTTTGAGCCCACCCTTGGAGGACTCCATTCCACATTTTGAAACCCACAAATGTAGATACCAATCAATGACACACACACACACACGCACACACACACGTTCTCATGGAATCAGACAACTATCCTTGGCACAGGATAATCAAGGGTGAACCGTGAGATTATCGAGGCCTGGTACTCTTGTGAAATCTCCATCAACCAACACATCGACTTGTATCCCACATACAAAGCACGACACAATTGATTACAATGTCAACACAAACAGCAGAGTCATTCAATTGCAAAGAAGCCTTGTGATTGGCTAGGACTTCGACCAATCCATGATGCGAACTGTCCCCAACGGAACTTAATGGTGCTTCTACCACAGCACTCTCAATGCCTCTGAGGAAAAGAACTAGTTTGTTCTTGAAATGTCAGGCTTTTAATGAAGAATTTAAATTTTAATTCTGTTATTGCTCAGTGTGCTGCTTTTTCTTTTACAAATATCCTGAGCTGCAAATCTTTCGACACACACACACAACCATACACCACACACATATATATATATTATATATATATATATATATATATATATATATATATATATATTAACATACGTACATACATACATATATATATATATATTTATACATACACGTACACATACTCGCAAATACAACCTGTCGCTTTGCTGATGGGTCAATAAAGTGGTGTGGGGGGTAGAAAGTGAGAGGGAGAGAGAGAGAGGAGGCAGGTGTAAGGTGAGATGGGGAAGGGGAGGCAGGGGATGAACTCAGGGGAGTTAGGGGGGAGGTGGGGAGAGCAACACCTCACCAAACGTTGCTATTCACTGCAGGAGGGAGGAGGTGCATGAGACACACACACACACACACACACACAGACAGCAAGAGAGCGACAGAGGTGTGGGTGGAGAGTGCTGCATTTTATGAGGAGGAAGTGAGAGAAAAGGGTGGGGGAGAGGAGGAAAAAAGAAAGACAGGTGAGGGTTAGAGTTGGGGTTAGCAAAGAGAATGACATGTGACACGTAATAAACAAACACGAAAAAGACACAAAACGCATGTCAGAACAGCTGTACACTCAATGACACAACAGAGTTTGTGAAGTAATCTGCTGGCACATCTGCAAAAAATTTTATGTGGCTCGTTTTCCTGCCGCTGATCCTGCTCACCAGATTCTCTCAGTGAGGGAGCCTCGTGAGTGGAGGAGGCCAATGGGCCGACCAGGCCTCGTGGTTGCAGCAGGTTGATCAGAATCTCAAGGAGGTGGGGATGGGCCAGGGCATCTGCCTGGGGAATGGCCAGACGGAGGCCCCTGGAGTACCGGCGGAAAGTGGACGCAGTGATGCACTGCTCCAGCGACACCATACATGACCACAAAGACCAAGAATCCCCCAGAGGGTATCCGGATTCACTGAATTGAATGCTTTGCACAGATCAACATAGGTTGCAAGCAGCCCCTGCCGAAACTCTCATCTGTGTTCGGTGAGGACCTGAAGAGCAACAATACGGTCAATCATTGACATCTTTGGTGTAAAGCCTGACTGCTCTGGACACTGGTGCACAAAGAGATGGTGGCGAACCCAATCAAGAATTATCTGATCAAAGACCTTGCCCGGCACTGA
>CM068960.1:118378093-118395266 GCA_035128595.1 Eptatretus atami
ACTTCCATTTATACCTCTTTTCTCTACAATAATCAGAATTCTTTCCATTCCTGGAACAATTTCAACCATTGTCCCTTGTTTCTATCAAGGGTTTCTGCAACTTTTGTACTTTGGATGATTTTATTCACAGTTTAATTCATGGAATCATATCTTGACAAAAATAGCGGGTCAAAAGTTTATATACACCAAGGTGTACCTTGCTGCATGATTGGCTTTCGAAAGGCCGAGAATGTTCTGAAATGGCCTTCTTCACTTGTATTGTGCCCCCACTCTCTCTGATTATAATAACTGTTATGTAATAGGTCAGCTAGTGCTCCCATGACTGTTATAAGGGCCTAGGTTTCCTATTCAGGTCCTATTTCCACTTGAGCTAGCATGGGGAAGGCAAAAGAATACTCTCAAGACCTGGAAGAGCATAATCCCGTTGCACAAAATCAGGGACTTCTCTAGGGGCCATATCTAGGCAACTAGAAAGTGCCACGGTCATCTTCCAGACGATTGTCGGAAGTATCGGGACCTAGGACAACCAAGATCCTTTCAAGATCAGGCCGGAAGTCCAAGTTGACACCAAGCGATGAGATGGCATTAGTCAGAAAGTGCGCTTCAACCGCAAGACTACCAAGGAGCACCTGGCCATGAATTGGAGGCTTCAGGGACGAAGTGTCACTGTCCACCATCCAGAGGGCCTGCACCGAAATGGACTAAGAGGCTGCAGAGCATGAAGGAAGCCCCTCCTTCAAAAATGCCACTGCGAAGCCAGGCTGAAATATGCAAGAAAGCACAAGGACAAAGATAGGGGCCTTCTGGTGGAGTGTCCTTTGGTCTGATGAAACCAAGATGGAACTTTTCGCCACAATGACCAACAGTACGTCTGGCGAAGAAGGGAGAGGCCTTCAAACCGAAGAACACAATACCCACGGTGAAGCATGGTGTGGCAGCATCATTCTATGGGGATGTTTTGCTGCTCGTGGTCCAGGAGCACTGTATAAGATAGATGGCACCATGAAGAACGAAGACTACTTGGAAATTCTCCAAGGAACCTGAAGCAGTCGCTCAAAAGCTGAACCTCGGACTCGCTGGACCTTCCAACATGACCACGACCCAAAGCATACTTCCAAGTTGGTTTCTGGGTGGCTTCAGCAGAACTAGGTTGATTTTGGAATGGCCAGCGCAAAGCCCAGACTTAAATCATCAAGAATTTGGGGACGGAATTGAAAAGAGAGTGCAAAAGAGGAACCCACCAATTTGACTGAACTCTACCAACACTGTCAAGAAGAATGGGTTAAAATGCCTTCAGAGAAATGTAAAAGCTGATTGATGGTTATCCTGCAAGACTGACAAGTTCTAAAGGTTAAAGGCTATGCAACAAAGTATTAGACAATATTAGTGTGCTGTATGTAAATTTTTGACCCGCTATTTTGTCACATCATGAATTAAACTGTGAATAAAGTCATCCAAAGTACAAAAGTTGCAGAAACCTTTGATAGAAATAAAGGAGATGGTTGAAATTGTTCTAGGAATGGAAAGAATTATGATTATTGTCGAGAAAAGAGTATAAATGGATGTCAACTGTATTCTGCTCAAGTGTATGCAAACTTTTGGGCCCGAGTATGTGTATGATGTTTATATATATATATATATATATATATATATTATATATATATATGTATATATTATATATATATACATACACACACACGCGGTTGCTTACACATTGTGTAAGCATACGAACCGTGTTTTTCCATTGTTCTCGGTCACTCACTTGCATTTGATTCATTTATTTTCCCCATTTATTTATATTTTCATTTACGGATGCTTTCCGATGTTTCTGTGAATTTTTTTCCAGTGTACTGGCTTGGTTGTCCATCGGCACGCAAAATTTAAACTTTCTACATCAGCCGAAAGGCACTGATCTTCAATATCAGTCAGTCAGTCAGTCAGTGGTTGAAAGATATATAATATGTTACGGATCTGGAAACCATTTGCACTCAACATACAGATGTCCCAAAAATCAGTTTATGTCATTAAGTATGTGTGTAGTCAGATCCCCTTCCTTTTGTCTAGTGGAGAATCAAAGGCATGCGTTGCATTTCCTTTTAGTTGGTTATTAAATCTTTAAATCCAACGAACCCTCCAACAAGCCATCTAACAACCATCCCATCTGCATGACCCTCGCCCATCACGATCCACCACCAACCAGGCCTTCTCGCACCCTGACGTGCCAAGGCAAGATCTCGCGGTTCCGGTTCTCGGCTCCACGAACGTTGTACTCTTTCACGACACCTTTGCAACATTGATACTGTTAGTCGTCAAGTATGAACCCGCTGGCAGAGTGGCTGGGGTTTCCCGGCAGGGTTGATACTGTTACTCGTCAAGTATGAACCCACGTGGAAGAGTGGCTGGGGTTTCCCGGCAGGGCGCAAGGCCCCCCCGGAAAGGTATGCCGTGGGACCCTGTCCAATCAAAGGCGGACAGCGAGGTTGTTCACCAAGGCCCCTCCCCGCTGAGGGAGGTCGATAAATTCCCGAGCACTCTCTGAGGCAGGGGTCTTTTTGGGGTCTAGAAGGTTTTTGTGGGTCTTTTTGGAGGTTTCGCTGTCACGAAAGGTTTTTTTGCTGTTACGAAGGTCGTCGAGCGCGCGAACGTGTCTCTGCTGGCCCTCGACAAGAAGGAAAGAGCGACCCCGACCCCCCTCCTGGACCCCGCTACTCACCACTCGAGCTCCACCACGAACCTCGAGTTCCACATGTGCGACTGGGGACAAAACCAGCGACTATTGTCAGTGCCGCAGCACGAGTACCCTTTCTCCAACGGCCAGGTACCCAACGGAACTCTGACCCCCATCTTGTCTCTCTCCTCAGCTGTGAGGGTCCAATAAAGAACTCTTGTTTCTTTTCATTTGTGTGTGTGTGTCTGTGTGTGGGCCCGTCTTAAAGTAGAACTAAATAAGTGTTTTGATCATTGTAAATACTTCTTGCATATTCACGTTAAGTCTTGCTTTGTGTCTTCATTTACTGTAAATAAAACTTGTTGAAATGTTCCCAGTTCGTTTCCGTCCCTTCTTGAATTGGTCCAGCATGGTTCGGATCTGAGTTTAGGCCGGTTTTTTCCCGATAATCCGTTCATTCCAGCCGGCACGGCTTTGGCAGTTTCCGCTCGGCTGCACCCGAACCGGGGTTGGTAGTCGCGTAGTTGGAACTCTACCGCAATCGGTAGAGTGACCCGGTTCGAGCAAGACGTGCCGAGGACGTGGTTCCCGCGTAGTCGAAATCGCATAGTTAATTAGGTAATTGGTTATAGACAAATAGACCCTACGCTACGCGGTTAAATTATGGCGACCACGTCGGGTAAACGACCGCTCGCGGAGTTATCCGAGCGACGGCCTACAATTTGGGGAGTGTGGTGGAGACGACGCAAGCTTTCCCCACTAAGGTCGTTCTCGCCACCGACCTCTGGCCCACAACAGTTTTTATATATATATATTATTATTATAATATATATAATATTTATATATATATAATTATAAGCCAGTTTGTTTGCTTGTTTGTTCCTCATATTTCCGAACCAATAGGCGAATTTCCCTGAAATTGTGCTCTGTCACATTACCTTTTCACATGGATGGTTGATATCACAATAAAATTTTTACTTGTTAATCATATTGATGTAAAAACGTGAAATAACGGCACCTTGAGGGTCCAGCGACTGCACATCCTCCATAAAATGACGTATTCCACCTTCATCTCAATTACTCAACCGATGAATGTCACTGCCTCGGCCAGAAGAGGGCGGAGCTTGGACTGTGCATGTGCTCGCCTCTCTAAGCCTCGACCCTGCCTGCTTCACACACAGCCAGATCTATATTGGATCGAATGCCTTACTAAATAAGCTGAATAATCTTGATTGGGTGAGCCAACTGATATGAATAGAGGAAGTTTCTCCCCTTCCCCATCTCTACACATCCCTACCAGCCCATCCCTTCACCTCCCCCACTCCAGCACCCATCCACCTCCCCCACCTCTCCATTCCCCTTTCTCTTTCCTTGGCGGCAAGAAAACGGTTATACCAGCTCACGACGCACTGATGGGAAAATACAGGTAACTCATCAGTTTATCAATGACGTTCAATTCAAACGAGTTTGCAAATTTATCTCAAATTACATGTTTTGCTGATTGTGGTGAA
Source organism: Eptatretus atami (assembly GCA_035128595.1). Classification (NCBI taxonomy): domain Eukaryota; kingdom Metazoa; phylum Chordata; class Myxini; order Myxiniformes; family Myxinidae; genus Eptatretus; species Eptatretus atami. The sequence continues at coordinate 118,382,273 of CM068960.1, forward strand.
TATCAGACCGTCTTTCCCCAAAGAAAACTCACCTGAAAAGGCTATACTGCAGCGACGTGCAGCGAATATTCCCAACATTAATAAGTAAATGCTGCTCTGTGAAAACTGAAAAGGATGCTCAATTCGGTATTCAAGAAAAATGCTCTCAACTACGCAACGTGTAATAATATTTCCAAACTTATAATACGTCAAACAATATCATTTCCACCAAACAAACCCAAATAGTTTATTAACATTTGACTCCACTGGAGCAAGCATGGTTTATAGATATTACAACCAAATATTAAACATACAATCATAAACTATTATAAGTTATGGTCTGAAATACACACCGAATTGAAGTCATCTTCATTTGCACCAGGACCTGGCAAGTCATTGGGCAACCTACCAGGACTTATAGTAGTAGTGCATATGAGTGTTTGAGGACCTAGTAGGCATGTATCGGAGTAATAAGACCGAGTATATCTGAATGAGCAACTAGGACAGAGTGGACCGATAGGATCAGTGACCAGGACCTACAGTAGAACTGTATATGAGTGACCAAGACCGAGCAAACCTAACGGAGCTATACGGGACTCCCAAAGTGCATTCAATGGATCATTCCATTCAATCAATCTCCATCAATAGGAATGCAATTGCATTACTCTGTTGTGTGCAGGTTTGGTCACCACAATTCAGAAAGGACATAGATGCCATAAGAGGTCAGCGCAGGGCTTATAGATGATTCCGGGCCTAGCTGGACTTGGCTATGAGGAGCGGCTAAAGGAGACAGGCTTATATACTAGAAAGGAGGCGTTACGAGGAGATATGATAGGATGTTTTAGATATAACTCAGTTCAGATGAAGTATTCAACAGAGTAACAGTGATATTAACCAGGGGCCATAGCCTGAGGGTAAAGAAGAGGAGAGTTAAGATGGTAGTAAGGCAGGGGACTTTACTCAAAGAGTATTAATGCATGAAATGATCTCCCTGGAAAGGTAGTGGCAGCAGAACAATAGATAAGTTTAAATTATAATTGATAGGTACCTGGAAGTTATGGAGATAGAGGGTATAGGGATGTTGGCAGGACTTTTGGTAGCTTGAGCATTGATGGGTGATTGTCGTGCATGTGTCAGGATTTGCGGGTCTCGTCAAGGGGTGTGGTCGTTAATGTGAGTTTTTAACCAAGCCCATGTCTCCTCCCTTGAGGAGAAGAATTATATATATATATATATATATATTACGAAAATATATAAAATGCAAGAAAAAAAATTCAAAAACTTAATATAAATAGATAAATAAAAAAACACTAAAAATAAAAAATATATAATTTTTTTGCATTTCTTCTTTGGATCTTTGTGTATAAATTAGTATGGTGTTGATGTCGCGGCACATGATGGCTGAATGGTCTCCACCTGTGTCTGATTTCCTGTTTACCTTGTGTTCTATTGATAAGAAAAATCTGAGAAAGCACTATAGCTCAAACGGTAGCATACATACCACAAAGTTATGTTTCTGGACTAGATTTCCCGTCAGGTCAGATCTGACTACTCTGTAGTATGTTACTGTTTTGGTGTGGTGCCAACAGCGGCCGCTACATTTCAGAGCATGCACTGCATCTCAGGGCACGGATGTAGATTCAAGCCCCTTGTCACATCTCACTTTAACTAGCTAGTGCTAACATAATTAATCCTCAAAAGGAGCAACCCACAAGAATAAGATGCCTGACAGTTTACCGCCGTCGTCGTTTTGGTTAAGTAGCGGCGAACGAACGAATGAACCAGAGAACAATGCTGAGTCGTCATGATGCTCTACCAAAAAATATACTCACAGCAATCCTAAGACAGGTAAATGGTTGTATTTTTCAATGTACACAAAAATATATTATGACGAAGGGATAAAAAAAAAAATTATATATACACATGTTTAAAAACAAAAACCTTGACATCTTCAACTATTGTGAGTCTTCTATTGATTAAACATTTTGGAACCCCTCATGTACCTGGATGAGACACCTATGTTTGCATGAATATTTTAATGTGGTATGATGCAACAACAAGAGGTTGGTATTTCCCATTTATCAACATAATTATATATTACATTTATAAAGGGTGTTTGAAGACTAGCCTAGGCGTACGCATACTCGCCTCTGAGTGTCTATCCTGGATTTGAATCCCAACCCAGGTGTTAACTGTCGTCCTGGTGTTCCACATGCAGGGCGAAGCAGCAATGTGGTTGCCATCCTTCGGCTGGATATTAAGCCGGGTGTCCCGTCTGCTAGCATTAGTTGATAGACGTTAAATATCTCATGGTGTCCTTCGTGAAGACTGGCGAGCTATTGCCGGCACCCTGAACAAATTCCTACAGCCTCCGCCAAGGATCCTGCGTGGAGTGGCGACCTGCCCAGGATGTATCCCCGTGCCAAAAACACTGTCTCTGCAGAACCGAAACTCCACACAAGGCATGGTGCATATAATAATAATAAATTTTTGAGCCATGCATTCATTCATAAGATATAACTGCACATGTTGGAATTTATCTGGACAGTATATACATTTAAACGCACAACCGTGTATGAGGTGAAGAGTTCGTGCATATATGAGTACTGTATGTACAGATTATATGAGTTGCACATATGCATTCATATATGCAAGAACTCAACTATAAACTGTCATCCTGGTGGTTCACATGCAGGACAAGGAATGAATGTGTGCTCCATCCAATGGAAGACGTTGAACCATCAGCCAGCAGTGGTCGTTTGGACTTAAAGATCCCATACACCCTGGTGTTGGTTTAGTGATTAGGGTGGCTGGCTTGATGTTAGGGTCCTGAGTTTTGAGCCCCGTTGGCTGCTCAATTAACACCAGTGGGATTGACACAGCCTTCATCCTTCCGAGGTCGATGAAATGAGTAGTACCAATGCACTGGTATAGGGGCACAGCATCAGCGGCATAGTCACGCCCTGACAAAATGATAGCTACCCAGCAGCCAAGCTGCCATACGCAAGAAGAAGAAGAAAGATCCCACGATGTCCTTTGCGAAGAGTCGGCAAGCTATCATTGGTACCCTGAACAAATTACAAATTTCTGCCTTGGACTGTGGGTAGCAAGTGGTCTAATCTTCTTCATGGAGGTTCCTTGTGGCACCAGGTTCACTCCTGGCTATCATAGCATGCGGGTGCTTTCTGGCAGTAGCTTCTGCAGTCTAAGCCAAATTGACCAGGTAGGTTGCATGTTTCATGTGAAAGGCTTTCTTTGGGTCCGAAGAGCAACCAATTTATCAAAAGTGTTGCTGCCATCACATGACATGCCTGTCACTGTTAGATTCATGCACGTACATGTGCAATCAAATTTGGTGGCATGGAGGTAAAATGACCGAGAACGATGCTGAGCACAGCCCGTGTTTGATTCAACCAAGACAGAATGAATACACGTTCGACTGTTAGCAAACTGTTTGAAATGCGCATTTTCGAACTATCTCGAAAAGCCATTAAAACCAGACGACGGAGCAACAGTCTTTCAAATCGTTCTTACGTCTAATTGTGGGCTATCCATATAGGTATTGTACAGTGCGTGAGAGGGGTATCAGATCAGTGTTACGGATTGTTGCTAGGGAGGAGTGGGGTGACTAAAATGCATCAAAATGAGTTCCATAATTATGGACAGCCACTTAGCAAAATAGCCAAGAATGGCCCACCAAAGCCATCTTGTCGCTATGACATGGAAATCTCTGCAGCGACTCCGCCTACACTGCCCACAGTGGAGGTTGGGGGGGGGGGCGGGTTCTTATCGCTAAATTCCCTCATTCGTGGCAAATGGTTCAAGGTGTCGCCCATACGTCATAATCCCCTCCTCACCTGGATAGAAATCCTTCGACTTAGAAAGCTGATTATGGCACCGGTCTCCTTCTGCAACTGGACGATGTCTGCCCGCCTTTGCCTATGATGGAGCCTGCCGCGTAGCTGGGAATAGAACCTTCATGTAATACTGCCCGTCCTGCAGAGAAAAGGGTGCACGGGCGCATAGCAACATCCGAACACTTGTACGTGAGAAATCGTACCGGATAGGAAGATGCACGAAAAAAACACAAACATTGTATAGATTACACATTCATTCGTATTTCAAGTTATGCATTCTGCAACAGAGATCGCATTTGCAGAGTTAGTGTTACATTACATACATATAGATATTATATATATATATTATATATTATATATATATATATATATTATATATATATATATTAGACGTTAACCGAGTGAAAATTCGTTCGTACCATTGACAGGACTAGGAGGATGCATGATTCCACCAGACACCCACCGCCTAGAATCTGAAGGGACGCGACGGAGCAAAACCAGTGCGCAATCGAGACCTCACGCGTTCACGACCGCCTACGTGCTCAATCCACAGTATGAGCAGCCATCAGCACGTGGAGATGCGGGTCCCTGAATGGAGAATTATCTCGATTGACTCCGATTCCACCAAATCTCTCGACTCCTTCACGATATCTACGAATATCTCGCTCCACGTTGCGAACACGTGCAAGCTCGCTCCTTTGGGTGCATTAAGCGCACAGTCCTGCGCCCCCCCCAAACCCCTCTACACCGCCCCCACTCCTTTCCCTTTCCTGCACGTGCCCTCTGCACGCTTCCACGGACGTCTGTGCGGAATTCTTAAGCGCGTGCCGCTATGCGCAAAAACTCGCTTCGCGCGAAGAACGTATTTCTTTCCCCTTTGGTCGTCGAACGCCGTTCACGGGGATTTGCGGCTCGACGTGAAACGCCCCATTTTCCAAGCCGTCAGTATGAGGCGCGAAAACGGTCCTTCCCGGCGAGGTTATCCCGCGAACGGAGCGGCAACCTGCGGCACAAGCCGACAACGTCGAGCTCCATGTGTCAGAGCCATCCGAGTTCCGATCTGAGCCTAAAATCCTTCCCTCGCTCATCGCCTCAATCCGGAGTAGTCGAAAACCACGGGGCCAAGATCACGGCATGCTAGCTCGGTTCCCCGGGCACCGTGCTCCTCGCATATCTCTCGTTCCAAAGGCCGTGCATCTCAGCATCTCCACGAGCACGGGTGGCCGCCAGTCGAAGAGCGACACCTATATTCCCCTCCCCAAGTCTCCGCTCGCTCCACGCCTCCTCCTACCTCTTCCACTCCTCTCATTCACTCCCCGGCAGCCCTGCGACGCGTTTCGCTCCCCGCGACGAGGCTCTCACCGCCGTCGTGTTCGAGCGCTTCGTGCGCCCGCCTCGGTGGAGCCTCCAGGGGCCGCTTGCGCGAGTCCACCACCTCGAAGTCCAGCAGGATGCACACCATTGTGATGCTGGAGCTTGCGGTGCAGGTGATGCTGCAGCGACTGAAGCCATGTGTATGTTGTACAGGCAAAGGGGCTGCAGCGAGGCAAGCGGAAATGGAGCCGCTCGCTCGGCGTTTCTTCATCTCCCTCCCTCCAATCTCTCTCTTTCACTCTCTCTCTCTCTTTCTCTCTCCCTACCTCTCCCGCCCCTCTTCCTACCCGCCTCCCCTCCCTTCTCCTTGTCTGCTCTCTCGTCTTCTCTTCCCAGTCCTCCCCCCCTCGTTATTCTCACCACAATGCACAGCGCACAAGTCGTTAAAATGGATAGAACGAGGTAGGGTGGCGAGCGCCACAGCACTAGAAGAACCCCCCCATGAACCAACAGCGTCGTCGGAAAAAAGGGTACGGAGGCGCCAAGGGAAGGAATTGGGTCCAAGTGGGCGGAAAGGCACGAGGGCCCCCGTGGATCTTCCCAGCTCTCACGCTCAAGCTTTCCTGGAATGAGAACTATCTGTCTCATGTGCCGAGCAATGGCACTCAGAGCGCTATTTACTGGTGTTTATTATAACTTCATCAAACATGCAGCTCCATTGCAATAAATTTTCTCTGTAATAAGTGCCCGTTATTTTATTATTTATTATTCACTCCACCCTGCTTCTTCATAGCATGCTGCTGATTTTAATAAAGACGTTGAAACTTTTCACATGGAAATTGTTCTGCAGGTAATGGACAAATTGTTGCACAATGCGTAAAACACGAAATAAAAAAACACCGAACATGTTTACGAAACGACCCGAAATAATAAACCATCGTCGCATTTCAATGCCCATTATACGATGAGCGATGAGCCTGACAATCGTTAACCATCTCAGATCAGGTCATGCTCTCTGCCAACGAAAGCATCGACCAACAACACACCAAACCTAAGGCCCTCTGTTTGCGCACAAAATGAACTTCCATGAAAATGCTCATTCCGAAGTTCACCACGGAATCCACGCAAAACTTTTGGAATCGACCCTGAAAGGCCAAGGTACATCTTCGCAAATGTGTGCACGTCATACGTTGCAGGTGATCGTCGCCTGCAATAACGGAATGGACCAGCATGACTGTTATCGCAAATCAAAAAAGAAGAAAAGAACCTCTCCAGACATTTCTTAGAATTACCCTGACTAAAACTGGAGACCTAGCTCCCAATGACTAAATGAAGACACGCATCATGAACATGATTTTCAAAATTCATTATCTTTGTGATACTTTCAAATAAACTAGAACGACACTTGGTAGAGCACATAGTGTCACCTCGTGTGCTCATTCAGAACAATAATACCATCATTAACTGAACAAGCGACTATTATGTCCCAGATCACCAGTATCATCCATGCACCCTATTATGTCACAAACAATGCCATTATCCGTCGTGTTATTGAATTTTATTAGGATATTTAATGACCAGTTTGTGCACATAAGGCTAAATGCATCATGAAGATGATTATGACAAAAAATTCAAACTATGCATTATATTCCCCATGGCTCGTCGCTCATATGTTATGTAGTTTCACATCAATCTGTAAGCGCTTCTGGAGAATGTTTTTTCATTTAAATTTTTAAATCCAGTATGGCCACCAGACCACATGACCAATGACATCAGAAATTTAATTCTTCACTCACATTGGGTTATAGATCAGACATTGAAGTATGATTTTTTGGATACGAGGATTTTGATTCAACAATTAAGGCTGGAATACCACTTCACTGATGTCGTCATCGTGATCACCCTATATACCCCTGGGAAGTTGATGACAAGTGCATAGTTTAATTTTTTTCGTTGAGCAGTTTTGGAGATGATTATGTCCAATTTTTTTTCTCTTAATGTAATGTGGCTCATACTATGTGACCTATGAGTCGGAGCTATCAATAAAATATCTGGATAGGGATTCCCTCCTATTTTAAAATTTTCGCTTTGAGGACAAGCAGTTGCAGAGAAAGACATTTTAAGAGAAATGTATAGACGTGGATACCACACAGACAGACAGACACATGGGTGTCACAATTATCTTGCAACCCCTTCACGGCGAGATTAATAAAAGCATGAAATTTTCAATCATTATTTTACATTTTATATAATAACTGGAGCGTTTGGAAACTTCTTTACCCCGTGCAGTCTTGGAAAAAAAGCACTCGGAAAGGATCTTTCTCAACTCTTACTTTGCATTGTCCGAAGACTATCTATATTAGCTTTGTTTATTGAATTTTGAATAACGAGCGACGGCAACCATACGAAGTTAATGAGTGAAAGAACAGTCCAGATGAGTCTTCTGCCAACTCTTCTCAGCAAAACTGACGAATTTGGAACGATCTTGGAGAAAGAGATGCACTTCAACAAACATATCCAACATTTGCCAATTTTGGTCTGAATCTCGCAGTTTCTCCGCCCTCAGAGCAAGTTGATTAGTTTGATTAGTCACAGCAGATTTCATTGGTCAAAACAGCATACAATTTTCCCTGAAGTAATGCTAAAACCGAAGGTTTTGGAAGTACAACAAAGCGATTTTTAGGTCATCTCGGTAGAAAAGACCTAATAAAGCCGAACCAAATGTCCGTCCGTACGTCGGTCAACAATTATTTCTTTCTGATCTTGATGAAACTTAGTATGTGGGTAGAGGTCAATGAGTGTTGCACAACGATATAACTTTGTGTCTGGTTCAAGTCAGGGACGAGGCTCACGAGTCACGTAAGTTATAAAAATCGCCATTTCAAAACCTATCTAGTCTGCCATTCTACAAGATATTCGGCAACGTTTATTGATATGATAGTAAAAAATATTATCTTGTATCTAACCGGACAGATTTTTTGAATTTCCTTCCCGTTTGATCGTCACGTGATCTGGAAGAGGCAAAAACGCCGATGTGATTTTGCAAAGAAGAAGAAGGAAAAATGAAATATAAATATAAAACACATTTTTAGCCTTTTATATTTATACATTTCCGCCGAAGGTGAAAAGTTTCAAAACCCGAAATGTAAACGTCGGCATTTATTTTCAAATATAATTTCGTGCGCGCGCGCCAAATAGCGAGTCATCTTTAACCAAACTGCGCAGTTTCGCTCCCGCAGTTAGAACTGCGCAGTAGTCTTCTCTCATAACTGAACATTGAGAACTTTGTGTATATATAGAATGACCGTCATCCCCACACGGCGGTAATTTTTATTGTATTACAGTGTTCAAATATATCATTCAATTGAAATAAAAAAATGCTTTAAAGGCTCTGTGTAGAAAAAAAATAAACAAAGTATTGAATCAGAGTTTACAGCTGCTGATGCCCCCTCCTTTACACCACCTTATTTAACACGTTAAATACTGTTGCGCAGTTCTTGAACTGCATGCCTCCAAGGCAATGGAATCCAACATATAGTTGCCCAAGACAGTTATTCCATTATATATTTAGATAGTCCCTTCCCTTTTGTCTAGTAGGTAAAATGGGACGTGCGTTGCAGGAGTCTCATAGCTAGGCTTTGCTTACACCACGAACTTCATTTCTACCTCTTCTTTCTGCTTATTTCTGAGGTAAATCCGAATTTGGTCCAACACGTGCAGTACGTGCCGCGGCTGCGAGGAAACCACGATACCCTCGAATAACTTCTGCGTGGAAGGGCATAGAAGCCGGACGGCACTGCATGAGCATTGACAGCGCAGAGCTCCCCGTCCTCAAGCGATCCCTCAACTTTTAACCTTTGCGCCGCACGCGCAGACCCACTCACAATCTGGGATGGGATTGTGGTTGCATTGAAAAGCATACAAATGAATATCTCTTAAAGAGGCTGCACGGATATGGTTTTGCACAACACAGAAGCAAATGAACTACAACCACGCCACGTTGTGCATGATACAGCAGTCGTTCTGTTTGACCCATTCTGGATTTAATTAGATCGGCTTCCTCTTCCCTCCAAACCCCGATCAAATATTAATATCCGATCATTCTCCTCAATGCCGATACAGATCGGAGTTGGCCCCGCACACACAATAGCAGAATCGGACAAACCAAACATGCATGGATTTATCCTACACTTTACCGTCCGGTCCTCGCTGGTGGCCGCGGGTGTTCCCACAGACGGCGATGTTTCTCGCCTCTCGGCCAGCGAAGCCGCGTTCAGCAGAGCTTGTGTGCAGTCCGGATCGCTCGGGCCGCGTGAAGCATCATGGAGCAAGCATTAATCAGCGCTAATCGGAGCGCCTGGGCAGGCATGCTCGACCGACCACCCTTGGTGGTCATCAGGCATGGCCGGGGTTCTTGTGAGGCAATTCATGACGCGGAGTTCGGTGTGGGCGATTCATATTCATGTCGTGAGTCGAGCGAGACATTTTCATGGCTTCGGGTCACCTTGCCAAAAAGAGAATGTTGCTGTTTCCGGCCATCGCAGCTGCGGCGCGTGGGGGCGGGCCAATCAGAGCGCCCGATCGGTGATGACATCGCTTCAGGGTCCCCGCCCGTGCCCGCGGCGGCCTATAAAGTCGGAGCGGGGCCGTTCTTCTCTCTCTCTCTCTTCTCTCTTTCTGCTGCCCCCGCATGCGCTGGCCTTCATCATCGCCTGGACTCCCCCTCCTGTCGTCACCGCCTGGACTCCGCCCTCCTATCGTCATCGCCTGGACTCCACCCTTCCAGCTCAAGTCCCTCCTTCACTGACGGTCACGTCTCGACGCTACTGCACGAAGCCCCACGAAATGAGAGACGACGTGCCAGCTATTGGGGAGTATCGCACCACGGAGCATTCCCCCAAACATATTGGTTGGCGCGTTCGGCAATCCATTGTACAAGGTACCGAGAGACCGTAGCCTCATCTCCTCTCCCTTCTTGCTTCAATAACTTCTCTTAATCGGGTGTGTGTGTGTGCGTTGTGTTGTCCTGCACCTGTCCACATAATTTAGATTTGCAGAAGATTATATTTCGCGTTAAGTCTCTGTGCGTCTGCTTTCGTAAATGCTTGTAATATTGCCACACCTCTCAACGTTATTTCTATCTCCTACCTCTCACCGTTCTTTCTATCCTGCATTACACACCCCAATAAACCTATCTCTGTGCCACAACCTTTCCTCACCCCATTGTAAAAAATATTATTATTAGAAATTCCCAGCTCGGTTTTGTCTTTTCTGCATTGATCCACGCATGGTTCGAATCCTAGCTTAGCCATGACTTTATTCCAACGATAAGTTCTTCGCCGTACGTCCTTAGCAGTGTCACTCGGATGCATCCGATCCGGTTCGGACAAGGCGACCAAGGGTGTTCCCCGGTAATTAAATCATGTTGATTAATTCGGTACCCGGTTTAACCCAGAGCACGGGAGGACCCTTAGGTCACGCCGGTTGCATTATTGCGTCATCGGTCGGATTAGTGACCCGCCGCGTATCACGGAATCTATCTCTTGTGCGACGCCTACTAATTCTGGGGATTCTGGTGGAGGCCGAGTACTTACCCCCCCCCCCCCCCCTAAGTGGTCTTTTCACCCGACCCCCAGCCCGCAACAGATATTTATCATGCTCGTTTTGTCCTATATGTCCCTATAAAATGTTTCCTGTCTTTGGACATGATTTTTCAATTTTGTTTGACTGCCAGACAGACAAACAGACTGAAGCAAATTGCTTTTCCCTTGTAACGCCTTCAGGCACAAAACACGAGATTCCCATTACATTATACCAAATCAGGCCCAAGTACTGTTAAACTGAAATTTGTGTTTCCAATTCATGTTCTGATCGTGTTCTACCAGGACTCGTGTTCAATTCAATTGAAATTAAGTTGTGTCTCTCGATCAATAATAGAACTGACAGACAGACGAGTGAACCAACACAACTTTTGAAAATGAGGTATCAATTCTAACGATTTGCCTTTACCACATGTGACTGTGTTTGTTTGCATAACCCACTCTATGATAGCCAGGGACACTTATAAAATCTACGGCAAATGCAATTCAAAATGGTGATTTAATCATAAATTTCAGATTTAAACGAAAAATTCAGCCTTGTATTCCATCTTGTATACCCGTGTTCCCGCCCCATCCCTCTCCCTTCCACAGATCTCCTTTAATGTCTCTGGTACCCCACTGTTTTGATTCTCCCTCTCCCACCCCTTCTATATTCTCATGCCCCCCCTTGCTGTACGTTGTCGTTAGCTCTCATACGAGCTCGACAATATACAAAAAAAGAAGCATGCAACACGCTTCTTCTGACGCAACCCTCTATTTTGGTAGGTTGGAAAGGCTTACTGACAGCTCTTGTGCAAAAAAACCCCCAAAAAGACCCCATGAAGTTATGAACATAAGTAAAAACATACCTACTTGCTTCTAATTCCAAAAACACCTCACTGTCAACTTGACAACGTGGGGACAGAAATACTGGACTGTAAATGTGGGAAGACTTGTTAATACCCTCACTCCACGGAGGCCTTATCTCATGATACACATTACATGAACATCTCCGTCCCCTCCCCACGACCACCGGCAAAATAAAAAACCACCCCCAATACACTAATTGGTGTCATTGTGATCCTAAGTAACAAGTCTGGATTAATTCACCCACAACTCAGGAGTTGCGTGACAAACAAACACACAACCCTGAAGGAATCAGTTGAAGGATGGAGGGAAGTGATTGTGAATTTTAACGTTCCATCTTATTTAATTTTAACATTGTTCTTAACAACGGGCGACAGGGAACAACAAGGCATGATATTTTTGTTTTATTTGGCCAATGGCCTTCTCATGCACCAAATTCCCTGTTGTAACGTTGCTTAAGAACAGGATAAATGGGAGGGAGACCAGAGAGTTGGGGTGAGGTGCATGCAGTTGGAGAGTGAGATTGAACGTTGTGAGGGGGGGTTAGACTTGGGGTGGTAGAGGAGTGAGTACTTTGATGGGCATGAGACTTGAGAAGAAAAGGGGAGCAGATGGACAGCGTGGGTTGGGGGAGCAGCAGGCAGACGAATTGGGACAGATCAGTACTGCAGACATAGCAAACCAATTTTCGACTTTTCATAAAGCACCAAAATTGGTACAATTGTGACTAGTATGTCTGACAATTCTGAATATGGAGCCACTCGAGATTCCTTCAGCTTGGTGACCATTTTGGAAAATGGCTGCCATTCACTTACAAAACATGTAATCTGTCATTTATATTCTCTTGTAGGTTCTCTCAGAGGTGCATAAATACTCCTATGTGATGTGGCAATTTACAAACGAAAACATACAAATGCATTTTGTGAATTTATTATATTTCCAACCATTGTATTGGGGAAAAATGGTCATTTTTATGGGAAAATCCATTTTCCGCACACAGCATCAGTGTACAGTTCAGAAGTATTTTTGTGTCGGTGTACGTGGATGTTGTAATTGGTAATATTGGTGTAAGTAGTATAAGTAGTAGATTCAAGTCGAACCGTAAGACACTGACAGTCGTTGTCTTGCGGTGATGGTTAGCCAGCACTACCATGGTTGGATAGAACTGCTGATTGCCTTCTGAGACGGGCAAGAGAACTGACCGCTACATCCTGCCCATGAAATAGCTGCCATCCCTCGGTCCACAGAAGGCACTGCTCCTCCCTGTCTTCCACGCCATGACCGGATGTGACACTGTATTCAGCATGTGCGTGGGCATGCGAATAAATCGCGCGGCCACACTGGAACTCGTTCCAGAAACTGACAATTCTCTTGTACCCTGAACCACCATCTCTCTCT
>CM068960.1:118412597-118423617 GCA_035128595.1 Eptatretus atami
AAGGAAAGAGCGACCCCGACCCCCCTCCGTGGACCCCGCTACTCACCACTCGAGCTCCACCACGAACCTCGAGTTCCACATGTGCGACTGGGGACAAAACCAGCGACTATTGTCAGGTGCCGCAGCACGGAGTACCCCCTTTCTCCAACGGCCAGGTACCCAACGGAACTCTGACCCCCATCTTGTCTCTCTCCTCAGCTGTGAGGGTCCAATAAAGAACTCTTGGTTTCTTTTCATTTGTGTGTGTGTGTCTGTGTGTGGGCCCGTCTTAAAGTAGAACTAAATAAGTGTTTTTGGATCATTGTAAATACTTCTTGCATATTCACGTTAAGTCTTGCTTTGTGTCTTCCAGTTTACTGTAAATAAAACTTGTTGGAAATGTTTCCCAGTTCGTTTCCGTCCCTTCTTGAATTGGTCCAGCATGGTTCGGATCTGAGTTTAGGCGGGGTTTTTTTCCCCGATAATCCGTTCATTCCAGCCGGCACGGCTTTGGCAGTTTCCGCTCGGCTGCACCGCCGAAACGGGGTTGGTAGTCGGTAGTTGGAACTCTACCGCAGTCGGTAGAGTGACCCGGTTCGAGCAAGACGTGCCGAGGACGTGGTTTCCCCGTAGTCGAATCGCATAGTTAATTAGGTAAATTGTTATAGACAAATAGACCCTACGCTACGCGGTTGAAATATTGGCGACCACGGTCGGGTAAACGACCCGCCGGCTCGCGGAGTTATCCGAGCGACGGCCTACAATTCTGGGGAGTGTGGTGGGAGACGACGCAAGCTTTCCCCACTAAGTGGTCGTTCTCGCCACCGACCTCTGGCCCACAACAGTTTTTATATATATATATATATATATATATATATATTATAATATATATATATATATATATATATATATGCCAGTTTGTTTGCTTGTTTGTTCCTCATATTTCCGAACCAATAGGCGAATTTCCCTGAAATTGTGCTCTGTCACATTACCTTTTCACATGGATGGTTGATATCACAATAAAATTTTTTACTTGTTAATCATATTGATGTAAAAACGTGAAATAACGGCACCTTGAGGGTCCAGCGACTGCACATCCTCCATAAAATGACGTATTTCCACCTTTCATCTCAATTACTCAACCGATGATATGTCACTGCCTCGGCCAGAAGAGGGGCGGAGCTTGGACTGTGCATGTGTGCTCGGCCTCTCTAAGCCTCGACCCTGCCTGCTTCACACACAGCCAGATCTATATTGGATCGAATGCCTTACTAAAGTCTGAATAATCTTGATTGGGTGAGCCAACTGATTATGAATAGAGGAAGTTCTCTCCCCTTCCCCATCTCTACACATCCCTACCAGCCCATCCCTCCACCTCCCCCACTCCCAGCACCCATCCACCTCCCCCACCTCCTCCATTCCCCCTTTCTCTTTCCTTTGGCGGCAAGAAAACGGTTATACCAGCTCACGACAGCACTGATGGGAAAATACAGGTAACTCATCAGTTTATCAATGACGTTCAATTCAAACGAGTTTGCAAATTTATCTCAATAATACATGTGTTGCTGATGTGGTGAATATCAGACCGTCTTTCCCCAAAGAAAACTCACCTGAAAAGGCTATACTGCAGCGACGTGCAGCGAATATTCCCAACATTAATAAGTAAATGTCTGCTCTGTGAAAACTGAAAAGGATGCTCAATTCGGTATTCAAGAAAAATGCTCTCAACTACGCAACGTGTAATAATATTTCCAAACTTATAATACGTCAAACAATATCATTTCCACCAAACAAACCCATAATAGTTTATTAACATTTGACTCCACTGGAGCAAGCATGGTTTATAGATATTACAACCAAATATTAAACATACAATCATAAAACTATTATAAGTTATGGTCTGAAATACACACCGAATTGAAGTCATCTCATTTGCACCAGGACCTGGCAAGTCATTGGAGCAACCTACCAGGACTTATAGTAGTAGTGCATATGAGTGTTGAGGACCTAGTAGGCATGTATCGGAGTAATAAGGACCGAGTATATCTGAATGAGCAACTAGGACAGAGTGGACCGATAGGATCAGTGACCAGGACCTACAGTAGAACTGTATATGAGTGACCAAGACCGAGCAAACCTAACGGAGCTATACGGGACCTCCCAAAGTGCATTCAATGGATCATTCCATTCAATCAATCTCCATCAATAGGAATGCAATTGCAGTACTCTGTTGTGTGCAGGTTTGGTCACCACAATTCAGAAAGGACATAGATGCCATAGAGAGGGTTCAGCGCAGGGCTTATAGATTGATTCCGGGCCTAGCTGGACTTGGCTATGAGGAGCGGCTAAAGGAGACAGGGCTTTATATACTAGAAAGGAGGCGGTTACGAGGAGATATGATAGAGATGTTTTAGATAAACTCAGTTCAGATGAAGTATTCAACAGAGTAGACAGTGATATGAACCAGGGGCCATAGCCTGAGGGTAAAGAAGAGGAGAGTTAAGATGGTAGTAAGGCAGGGGACTTTTACTCAAAGAGTAGTTAATGCATGAAATGATCTCCCTGGAAAGGTAGTGGCAGCAGAAACAATAGATAAGTTTAAATTATAATTAGATAGGTACCTGGAAGTTATGGAGATAGAGGGGTATAGGGATGTTGGCAGGACTTTTGGGTAGCTTGAGCATTGATGGGTGATTGTGTGCATGTGTCAGGATTTGCGGGGGTCTCGTCAAGGGGTGTTGTGTCGTTAATGTGAGTTTTTAACCAAGCCCATGTCTCCTCCCTTGAGGAGAAGAAATATATATATATATATATTTACGAAAATATATAAAATGCAAAGAAAAAAAAAATACAAAAACTTAATATAAATAGATAAATAAAAAAAACACTAAAAATAAAAAATATATAATTTTTTTGCATTTTCTTCTTTGGATCTTGTGTTGATAAATTAGTATGGTGTTGATGTCGCGCAGGCATGATGGGCTGAATGGTCTCCACCTGTGTCTGATTTCCTTGTGTTACCTTGTGTTTCTATTGATAAGAAAAATCTGAGAAGCACTATAGCTCAAACGGTAGCATACATACCACAAAGTTATGTTGTCTGGACTAGATTCCCCGTCAGGTCAGATCTGACTACTCTGTAGTATGTACTGTTTTGGTGTGGTGCCAACAGCGGCCGCTACATTTCAGAGCATGCACTGCATCTCAGGGCACGGATGTAGATGTCAAGCCCCTTGTCACATTCTCACTTTAACTAGCTAGTGGCTAACATAATTAATCCCTCAATAAGGAGCAACCCACAAGAATGCCTGACAGTTTACCGCCGTCGTCGTTTTGGTTAAGTAGCGGCGAACGAACGAATGAACCAGAGAACAATGCTGAGTCGTTCATGATGCTCTACCAAAAATATACTCACAGCAATCCTAAGACAGGTAAATGGTTGTATTTTTCAATGTACAAAAATATATTATGACGAAGGGATAAAAAAAAAAAATTATATATACACATGTTTAAAAACAAAAACCTTGACATCTTCAACTATTGTGAGTCTCTCATTTGTAGAACATTTTGGAAACCCCTCATGTACCTGGATGAGACACCTATGTTTGCATGAATATTTGTAATGTGGTATGATGCAACAACAAGAGGTTGGTATTTTCCCATTTATCAACATAATTATATATTACATTTATAAAGGGTGTTTGAAGACTAGCCTAGGCGTACGCATACTCGCCTCTGAGCTGTCTATCCTGGATTTGAATCCCAACCCAGGTGTTAACTGTCGTCCTGGTGTTCCACATGCAGGGCGAAGCAGCAATGTGGTTGCCATCCTTCGGCTGGATATTAAGCCGGGTGTCCCGTCTGCTAGCATTAGTTGATAGACGTTAAATATCTCATGGTGTCCTTCGTGAAGACTGGGCGAGCTATTGCCGGCACCCTGAACAAATTCCTACAGCCTCCGCCAAGGATCCTGCGTGGGAGTGGCGACCTGCCCAGGATTGTATCCCGTGCCAAAAACACTGTCTCTGCAGAACCGAAACTCAGCACAAGGCATGGTGCATAATAATAATAATAAATTTTTGAGCCATGCATTCATTCATAAGATAAACTGCACATGTTGGAATTATCTGGACAAGTATATACATTTAAACGCACAACCGTGTATGAGGTGAAGAGTTCGTGCATATATGAGTACTGTATGTACAGATTATATGAGTTGCACATATGCATTCATATATGCAAGAACTCAACTATAAACTGTCATCCTGGTGGTTCACATGCAGGACAAGGAATGAATGTGTGCTCCATCCAATGGAAGGACGTTGAACCCATCAGCCAGCAGTGGTCGTTGTGGACTTTAAAGATCCCATACACCCTGGTGTTGGTTTAGTGGTTAGGGTGGCTGGCTTGGATGTTAGGGTCCTGAGTTTGAGCCCCGTTGGCTGCTCAATTAACACCAGGTGGGATTGACACAGCCTGTCATCCTTCCGAGGTCGATGAAATGAGTACCAATGCACTGGTATAGGGGCACAGCATCAGCGGCATAGTCACGCCCTGACAAAATGATAGCTACCCAGCAGCCAAGCTGCCATACGCAAGAAGAAGAAGAAAGATCCCACGATGTCCTTTGCGAAGAGTCGGCAAGCTATCATTGGTACCCTGAACAAATTACAAATTTCTGCCTTGACTGTGGGTAGCAAGTGGTCTAATCTTCTTCATGGAGGTTCCTTGTGGCACCAGGTTCACTCCTGGCTATCATAGCATGCGGGTGCTTTCTCGGCAGTAGCTTCTGCAGTCTAAGCCAAATTGACCAGGTAGGTTGCATGTTTCATGTGAAAGGCTTTCTTTGGGTCCGAAGAGCAACCAATTTATCAAAAGTGTTGCTGCCATCACATGACATGCCTGTCACTGTTAGATTCATGCACGTACATGTGCAATCAAATTTGTGGATGGAGGTAAAATGACCGAGAACGATGCTGAGCACAGCCCGTGTTTGATTCAACCAAAGACAGGAATGAATACACGTTCGACTGTTAGCAAACTGTTTGAAATGCGCATTTTCGAACTATCTCGAAAAGCCATTAAAACCAGACGACGGAGCAACAGTCTTTCAAATCGTTCTTTACGTCTAATTGTGGGCTATCCATATAGGTATTGTACAGTGCGGTGAGAGGGTGATCAGATCAGTGTTACGGATTGTTGCTAGGGAGGGAGTGGGGTGACTAAAATTGCATCAAAATGAGTTCCATAATATATGGACAGCCACTTAGCAAAATAGCCAAGAATGGCCCACCAAAGCCATCTTGTCGCTATGACATGGAAATCTCTGCAGCGACTCCGCCTACACTGCCCACAGTGGAGGTTGGGGGGGGGGGGGTTCTTATCGCTAAATTCCCTCATTCGTGGCAAATGGTCAAAGGTGTCGCCCATACGTCATAATCCCCTCCTCACCTGGATAGAAATCCTTCGACTTAGAAAGCTTGATTATGGCACCGGTCTCCTTCTGCAACTGGACGATGGTCTGCCCGCCTTTGCCTATGATGGAGCCTGCCGCGTAGCTGGGAATGAGAACCTTCATGTAATACTGCCCGTCATCTGCAGAGAAAAGGGGTGCACGGGGCGGCATAGAAACATCCGTACACTTGTACGGTGAGAAATCGTACCGGATAGGAGATGCACGAAAAACAACACAACATTGTATAGTTACACATTCATTCGTATTTCAAGTTATGCATTCTGCAACAGAGATCTGCATTTGCAGAGTTAGTGTGTACATACATACAATATATATATATATATATATATATATATATATATATATATATATATATATATATTAGACGTTAACGAGTGAAAATTCGTTCGTACCATTGACAGGACTAGGAGGATGCATGATCCACCAGAACGACCCACCGCTAGAATCTGAAGGGACGCGACGGAGCAAACCGGTGCGCAATACGAGACCTCACGCGTTCACGACCGGCCTACGTGCTCAATCCACAGTATGAGCAGCGATCAGGCACGTGGAGAGTGCGGGGTCCCTGAATGGAGAATTATCTCGGATTGACTCCGATTCCACCAAATCTCTCGACTCCTTCACGATATCTACGAATATCTCGCTCCACGTTGCGAACACGTGCAAGCCTCGCTCCTTTGGGTGCATTAAGCGCACAGTCCTGCGCCCCCCCCAAACCCCCTCTACACCGCCCCCACTCCTTTCCCTTTCCCTGCACGTGCCCTCTGCACGCTCTGCACGGACGTCGTGCGGAATTCTAAGCGCGTGCCGCTATGCGCAAAAACTCGCTTCGCGCGAAGAACGTATTTCTTTCCCCTTTGGTCGTCGAACGCCGTTCACGGGGGATTTGCGGCTCGACGTGAAACGCCCCATTTTCCAAGCCGTCAGTATGAGGCGCGAAAACGGTCCTTCCCGGCGAGGTTATCCCGCGAACGGAGCGGCCAACCTGCGGCACAAGCCGACACGTCGAGCTCCATGGTGTTCAGAGCCAATCCGAGTTCCGATCTGAGCCTAAAATCCTTCCCTCGCTCATCGCCTCAATCCGGAGTAGTCGAAAAGCCACGGGGCCAAGATCACGGCATGCTAGCTCGGTTCCCCCGGGGCACCGTGCTCCTCGCATATCTCTCGTCCAAAGGCCGTGCATCTCAGCATCTCCACGAGCACGGGTGGCCGCCAGTCGGAAGAGCGACACCTATATTCCCCTCCCCAAGTCTCCGCTCGCTCCACGCCTCCTCCTACCTCTTCCACTCTCTCTCATTCACTCCCCTGCAGCCCCTGGCGACGCGTTTCGCTCCCGCGACCGAGGCTCTCACCGCCGCTCGTGTTCGAGCGCTTCGTGCTGCCCGCCTCGGTGGGAGCCTCCAGGGGCCGCTTGCGCGAGTCCACCACCTCGAAGTCCAGCAGTGCACCACCATTGTGATGCTGGAGCTGTTGCTGGTGCAGGTGATGCTGCAGCGGGACTGAAGCCATGGTGATGTTGTACAGGCAAAGGGGCTGCAGCGAGGCAAGCGGAAATGGAGCCGCTCGCTCGGCGTTTCTCATCCTCCCTCCCTCCAATCTCTCTCTTTCACTCTCTCTCTCTCTTTCTCTCTCCCTACCTCTCCCGCCCCTCTTCCTACCTCGCCTCTCCCTCCCTTTCTCCTTGTCTGTCTCGTCGTCTTTCTCTTCCCAGTCCTCCCCCTCCTCGTTATTCTCACCACAATGCAGCGCACAAGTCGTTAAGATGTAGAACGAGGGTAGGGGGGGCGAGGCGCCACAGGCACTAGAAGAACCCCCCCATGAACCAACAGCGTCGTCGGAAAAAGGGGTACGGAAGGCGCCCAAGGAAGGAATTGGGTCCAAGTGGGCGGAAAGGCACGAGGGGCCCCCGTGGATCTTCCCAGCTCTCACGCTCAAGCTTTCCTGGAATGAGAACTTATCTGTCTCTGTGCCGAGCAATGGCACTCAGAGCGCTATTTACTGGTGTTTATATAACTTCATCAACATGCAGCTCCATTGCAATAAATTTTCTCTGTAATAAGTGCCCGTTATTGTTATTATTATTTATTCACTCCACCCTGCTTCTTCATAGCATGCTGCTGATTTTAATAAGACGTTGAAACTTTTCACATGGAAATTGTTTCTGCAGGTAATGGACAAATTGTTGCACAATGCGTAAAAACGAAATAAAAAAACACCGAACATGTTTACGAAACGACCCGAATAATAAACCATCGTCGCATTTCATGCCCATTATACGATGAGCGATGAGCCTGACAATCGTGTAACCATCTCAGGATCAGGTCATTGCTCTCTGCCAACGAAGCATCGACCAACAACACACCAAAACCTAAGGGCGCCCTCGTTTGGGCACAAAATGAACTTCCATGAAAAGTGCTCATTCCGAAGTTCAACCACGGAATCCACGCAAACTTTTTGGAATCGACCCTGAAAGGCCAAGGATACATCTTCGCAAATGTGTGCACGTCATCGTTGCAGGTGATCGTCGCCTGCAATAACGGAATGGGACCAGCATGACTGTTATCGCAAATCAAAAAAGAAGAAAATGAACCTTCTTCCAGACATTTCTTAGAATTACCCTGACTAAAACTGGGAGACCTAGCTCCCAATGACTAAATGAAGACACGCATCCATGAAAATGATTTTCAAAATTCATTATCTTTGTGATACTTCAAATAAACTAGAACGACACTTGGTAGAGCACATAGTGTCACCTCGTGTGCTCATTCAGAACAATAATACCATCATTAACTGAACAAGCGACTATTATGTCCCAGATACCAGTATCATCCATGCACCCTATTATGTCACAAACAATGCCATTATCCGTCGTGTTATTGATTGATTATTAGGATATTTAATGACCAGTTTTGTGCACATTAAGGCTAAATTGCATCAATGAAGATGATTATGACAAAAAATTTCAAACTATGCATTATATTCCCCATGGCTCGTCGATCATATGTATGTAGTTTCACATCAATCTGTTAAGCGGTTCTGGAGAAGATGTTTTTTCATTTAAATTTTAAATCCAGTATGGCCACCAGACCACATGACCAATGACATCAGAAATTTAATTCTTCACTCACATTGGGTTATAGATCAGACATATGAAGGTTATGATTTTTTGGATAAGGATTTTGATTCAACCAATTAAGGCTGGAATACCACTTCACTGATGTCGTCATCGTGATCACCCTATATACCCCGTGGGGAGTTGATGACAAGTGCATAGTTTAATTTTTTTCGTTGAGCAGTTTTGGAGATGATTATGTCCAATTTTTTTTTTTCTTTAATGTAATGTGGCTGCCATACTATGTGACCTATGATGTCGGAGCTATCAATAAAATATTCTGGATAGGGATTCCCTCCTATTTTAAATTTTCGCTTTGATTGGACAAGCAGTTGCAGAGAAAGACATTTTTAAGAGAAAATGTATAGACGTGGATACACACACAGACAGACAGACAGCCATGGGTGTCACAATAGTCTTGCAACCCCTTCACGGCGAGATTAATAAAAGCATGAAATTTTCCAAATCATTATTTTACATTTTATATAATAACTGGAGCGTTTGGAGAACTTCTTACCCCGTGCAGTCTTGGAAAAAAAGCACTCGGAAAGGATCTTTTCAACTCTTACTTTGCATTTCCGAAGACTATCTATATTAGCTTTGTTTATGAATTTTGAATAACGAGCGACGGCAACCATACGAAGTTAATGAGTTGAAGGGAACAGTCCAGAGCTGAGTCTTCTGCCAACTCTTCTCAGCAAAACTGACGATTTTGGAACGATCTTGGAGAAAGAGATGCACTTCAACAAACATATCCAACATTTGCCATTTTGTCTGAATCTCGCAGTTTCTCCGCCCTCAGAGCAAGTTTGATTAGTTTGATTAGTCACAGCAGATTTGATTGGTCAAAACAGCATACAATTTTCCCTGAGTAATGCTAAACCGAAGGTTTTGGGAAGTACAACAAAGCGATTTTTAGGTCATCTCGGTAGAAATGACCTAATAAAGCCGAACCAAATGTCCGTCCGTACGTCGGTCAACAATTTTTCTTTCTGATCTTGATGAAACTTAGTATGTGGGTAGAGGTCAATGAGTGTTGCACAACGATATAACTTTTGTCTGGGTTCAAGGTCAGGGACGAGGTCACGAGGTCACGTAAGTTATAAAAATCGCCATTTTCAAAACCTATCTAGTCTGCCATTCTACAAGATATTCGGCAACTGTTTATTGATTATGATAGTAAAAAATATTATCTTGTATCTAACCGGACAGATTTTTGAATTTCCTTCCCGTTTGATCGTCACGTGATCTGGAAGATGGCCAAAAACGCCGATGTGATTTGCAAAGAAGGAAGGAAGGAGAAATGAAATATAAATATAAAACACATTTTTAGCCTTTTATATTTATACATTTTCCGCCGAAGGTGAAAAAGTTTCAAAACCCGAAATGTAAACGTCGGCATTTATTTTCAAAATATAATTTCGTGCGCGCGCGCCAAAATGCCGAGTCATCTTTAACCAAACTGCGCAGTTCGTGCTGCGCAGTAGAACTGCGCAGTAGTCTTCTCTCATAACTGAACATTGAGAACTTGTGGTATTATAGAGATGACCGTCATCCCCACACGGGGGTAATTTTTATTGTTATACAGTGTTCAAATATATCATTCAATTGAAATAAAATAAATGCTTTAAAGGCTGTAGAAAAAAAATAAAACAAAGTATTGAATCAGAAGTTTACAGCTGCTGATGCCCCCTCCTTTACACCACCTTATTTAACACGTTAAATACTGTTGCGGTTCTTGGAACTGCATGCCTCCAAGGCAATGGCATCCAACATATAGTGGTCCCAAGACAGTTATTCCATTAATATATGTTTAGATAGTCCCTTCCCTTTTGTCTAGTGGGTAAAATGGGACGTGCGTTGCAGGGATCTCATAGCTAGGTTTGCTTACACCACGAACTTCATTTCTACTCTTCTTTTCTGCTTATTTCTGAGGTAAATCCGAATTTGTGTCCAACACGTGCAGTACGTGCCGCGGCTGCGAGGAAACCACGATACCCTCGGAATAACTTCTGCGTGGAAGGGGCATAGAAAGGCCGGGACGGCACTGCATGAGCATTGACAGCGCAGAGCTCCCGTCCTCAAGCGATCCCTCAACTTAACCTTTGCGCCGCACAGCGCAGAGCTCTCGACGATCTGGGATGGGATTGGTGGTTGCATTGAAAAGGCATACAAATGAATATCTCTTAAAGAGGCTGCACGGATATGGTTTTGCACAACACAGAAGCAAATGAACTACAACCACGCCACGTTGTGCATGATACAGGCAGTGCGTTCTGTTTGACCCATTTCTGGATTTAATTAGATCGGCTTCCTCTTTTCCCTCCAAACCCCGATCTAATTATTATATCCGATCATTCTCCTCAATGCCTGATACAGATCGGAGTTGGCCCCGCACACACAATAGCAGAATCGGACAAACGCGAAACATGCATGGATTTATCCTAACACTT
>CM068960.1:118426086-118441459 GCA_035128595.1 Eptatretus atami
CAATACACTAATTGGGGTCATGCTGATCCTATGTAACAAGTCTGGATGTAATCAGCCCACAACTGCAGGAGTTGCGTGACAAACAAACACACAAACACTGAGGATCAGTGAAGGAAGGGGGAAGTGATTGTGAATTTAACGTTCCATCTTTATTTAATTTTAACATTGTTCTTAACAAACGGGACAGGAACAACACAGGCATGATAGGCCGAATGGCCTTCTCATGCACCAAAGTTCCCTGTGTAACGTTGTTAAGAACAGGAAGAAATGGGGAGGGGAAGACAGAGAGTTGGGGGTGAGGGTGCATGCAGTTGGAAGAGGGAGATTGAGACGTTGTGAGGAGGGGGGGTTGAGGACTTGGGGTGTGTAAGAGGAGGTTGAGTACTTTGATTTGGGGCAGTTGAGGACTTGAAGAAGAAAAGGGGAGAGGATGACAGCGTTGGGTTGGGGGAGCAGAGGCAGAGATGGGACAGATAGTACTGCAGCATAGCAAACCAATTGTTCGACTTTTCATAAAAGCACCAAAATTGGTACAATATGTTGACTAGTTATTCTGAACAATTCTGGATATGGAGCCACTCGAGATTTTGCCTTGGTCAGCTTTGGTGACCATTTTGGAAAATGGCTGCCATTCTACTTTAACAACATGGGATACTGTCATTGTTATTCTCTTTGTAGGTTTCTCAGAGGTGATAAATACTCCATGTGATGTGCATTTACAAAGGAAAACAATACAAATGTCATTTGTGTTGATTTATTATATTTCCAACCATTGTATTGGGGAAAAATGGTCATTTTTATGGGAAAATCCATTTTCGCACACAGCATCAGTGACAGTTCAGAAGTATTTTGTTGTGGTGGTGGTAGTGGTGTTGTAATTGGTAATATTGGTGTAGTAGTAGTAAGTAGTAGATTCAAGTTCGAACCGTAGACACTGACGTCGTCGTCTTGGCGGTGATGGTAGCCCCAGGCACTACCATGCGTGGATGACTCTGGATTGCCTTTGGACGGGCAAGAACTACCGCTACATCCCTGCCCATGAAATAGTTGCCTCCCTCGGTCCACAGAAGGCACGTGCCCCCTCTGTCTTCCAGCCATGACCGGATGTGACACGGTATCAGCATTCGTGGGGCATGGGAAGAAATCTGCCTGGGCCACATGGAACTCGTTCCCAGAACTGACAGATTCTCTTGTGACCCTGACCACCACGCCAGTCAATCCAGGATGACACATGCACTGCATTGAAAGGTTTGTGGTGCTCTCTATGACCGCACCAGTCCATATGCAGATAACGAGTTCAAACAGGTGCAGTTAATACATGTAATGAGTGGAGAATGGGAGGGCTTCTTAAAGACAAAACTAACAGGTCTGTGAGAGCCGGAATTATTACTGGTTGGTAGGTGATCAAATACTATTTTCATGCAATAAAATGCAAATTAATTATTTTAAAATCATACAATGTGATTTTCAGGATTTTTCTTTTAGATTCCGTCTTTCACAGTTGAAGTGTACCTATGAAAAATATTACAGACCTCTACGTGCTTTGTAAGTGGGAGAACCTGCAAAATCGGCAGTGTATCAAATACTTGTTCTCCCCACTGTAGGTATCGTGCATAGTTAAATTTGTCGTATGCAAAACACCAGGGAATCATGTTGTGGATAGTAGAGTGATGCAAGAGCCAATTTCCTTCTCGAGCAGCACGCAGCAGGGCAAGCAAGACGTTTTCAACAATGTCCACGACCGTCTTTCCCCAAAGAAACTCACCTGAAAAGGCTATACTGCAGCGACGTGCAGCGAATATTCCCAACATTAATAAGTAAATGTTCTGCCTCTGTGAAAACTGAAAAGGATGCTCAATTCGGTTATTCAAGAAAAATGCTCTCAACTACGCAACGTGTAATAATATTTCCCAACTTATAATACGTCAAACAATATCATTTCACCAAACAAACCCATAATAGTTTATTAACATTTGACTCCACTGGAGCAAGCATGGTTTAATAGATATTACAACCAAATATTAAACATACAATCATAAACTATATAAGTTTGGTCTGAAATACACACCGAATTGAAGTCATCTCATTTGCACCAGGACCTGGCAAGTCATTGGAGCAACCTACCAGGACTTATAGTAGTAGTGCATATGAGTGTTGAGGACCTAGTAGGCATGTATCGGAGTAATAAGGACCGAGTATATCTGAATGAGCAACTAGGACAGAGTGGACCGATAGGATCAGTGACCAGGACCTACAGTAAGAACTGTATATGAGTGACCAAGACCGAGCAAACCTAACGGAGGCTATACGGGACCCTCCAAAGTGCATTCAATGGATCATTCCTTCAATAATATCTCCATCAATAGGAATGCAATTGCAGTACTCTGTTGTGTGCAGGTTTGGTCCCACAATTCAGAAAGGACATAGATGCCATAGAGAGGGTTCAGCGAAGGGCTTATAGATTGATTCCGGGCCTAGCTGGACTTGGCTATGAGGAGCGGCTAAAGGAGACAGGGCTTTATATACTAGAAAGGAGGCGGTTACGAGGAGATATGATAGAGATGTTTTAGATAACTCAGTTCAGATGAAGTATTCAACAGAGTAGACAGTGATATGAACCAGGGGCCATAGCCTGAGGGTAAGAAGAGGAGAGTTAAGATGGTAGTAAGGCAGGGGACTTTTACTCAAGAGTAGTTAATGCATGAAATGATCTCCCTGGAAAGGTAGTGGCAGCAGAAACAATAGATAATTTTAAATTATAATTAGATAGGTACCTGGAAGTTATGGAGATAGAGGGGTTAGGGATGTTGGCAGGACTTTTGGGTAGCTTGAGCATTGATGGGTGATTGTGTGCATGTGTCAGGATTTGCGGGGGTCTCGTCAAGGGTGTTGTGTCGTTAATTGTGAGTTTTTAACCAAGCCCATGTCTCCTCCCTTGAGGAGAAGAAATATATAATTATATATATATTTACGAAAATATATAAAATGCAAAGAAAAAAAAATACAAAAACTTAATATAATAGTAAATAAAAAACACTAAAAATAAAAAATATATAATTTTTTTGCATTTTCTTCTTTGGATCTTGTGTTGATAAATTAGTATGGTGTTGATGTCGCGCAGGCATGATGGGCTGAATGGTCTCCACCTGTGTCTGATTTCCTTGTGTTACCTTGTGTTTCTATTGATAAGAAAAATCTGAGAAGCACTATAGCTCAAACGGTAGCATACATACCACAAGTTATGTTGTCTGGACTAGATTCCCCGTCAGGTCAGATCTGACTACTTGTAGTATGTACTTGTTTTGGTGTGGTGCCAACAGCGGCCGCTACATTTCAGAGCATGCACTGCATCTCAGGGCACGGATGTAGATGTCAAGCCCTCTTGTCACATTCTCACTTTAACTAGCTAGTGGCTAACATAATTAATCCCTCAATAAGGAGCAACCCACAAGAATGCCTGACAGTTTACCGCCGTCGTCGTTTTGGTTAAGTAGCGGCGAACGAACGAATGAACCAGAGAACAATGCTGAGTCGTTCATGATGCTCTACAAAAATATACTCACAGCAATCCTAAGACAGGTAAATGGTTGTATTTTTCAATGTACAAAATTATATGACGAAGGGATAAAAAAAAAATTATATATACACATGTTAAAAAAAACTTGACATCTTCAACTATTGTGAGCTCTCATTTGTAGAACATTTGGAACCCCTCATGTACCTGGATGAGACACCTATGTTTGCATGAATATTTGTAATGTGGTATGATGCAACAAACAGAGGTTGGTATTTTCCCATTTATCAACATAATTATATATACATTTATAAAGGGTGTTTGAAGACTAGCCTAGGCGTACGCATACTCGCTCTGAGCTGTCTATCCTGGATTTGAATCCCAACCCAGGTGTTAACTGTCATCCTGGTGTTCCACATGCAGGGCGAAGCAGCAATGTGGTTGCCATCCTTCGGCTGGATATTAAGCCGGGTGTCCCGTCTGCTAGCATTAGTTGAAAGACGTTAAATATCTCATGGTGTCCTTCGTGAAGACTGGGCGAGCTATTGCCGGCACCTGACAAATTCCTACAGCCTCCGCCAAGGATCCTGCTGGGAGTGGCGACCTGCCAGGATTGTATCCCGTGCCAAAAACACTGTCTCTGCAAGACCCGAAACTCAGCACAAGGCATGGTGCATAATAATAATAATAAATTTTTGAGCCATGCATTCATTCATAAGATAAACTGCCCATGTTGGAATTATCTGGACAAGTATATACATTTAAACGCACAACCGTGTATGAGGTGAAGAGTTCGTGCATATATGAGTACTGTATGTACAGATTATATGAGTTGCACATATGCATTCATATATGCAAGAACTCAACTATAAACTGTCATCCTGGTGGTTCACTGCAGGACAAGGAATGAATGTGTGCTCCATCCAATGGAAGGACGTTGAACCCATCAGCCAGCAGTGGTCGTTGTGGACTTTAAAGATCCCATACACCCTGGTGTTGGTTTAGTGGTTAGGGTGGCTGGCTTGGATGTTAGGGTCCTGAGTTTGAGCCCCGTTGGCTGCTCAATTAACACCAGGTGGGATTGACACAGCCTGTCATCCTTCCGAGGTCGATGAAATGAGTACCAATGCACTGGTATAGGGGCACAGCATCAGCGGCATAGTCACGCCCTGACAAAATGATAGCTACCCAGCAGCCAAGCTGCCATACGCAAGAAGAAGAAGAAAGATCCCACGATGTCTTTGCGAAGAGTCGGCAAGCTATCATTGGTACCCTGAACAAATTACAAATTTCTGCTTGACTGTGGGTAGCAAGTGGTCTAATCTTCTTCATGGAGGTTCTTGTGGCACCAGGTTCACTCCTGGTATCATAGCATGCGGGTGCTTTCTCGGCAGTAGCTTCTGCAGTCTAAGCCAAATTGACCAGGTAGGTTGCATGTTTCATGTGAAAGCTTTCTTTGGGTCCGAAGAGCAACCAATTTATCAAAAGTGTTGCTGCCATCACATGACATGCCTGTCACTGTTAGATTATGCACGTACATGTGCAATCAAATTTGTGGATGGAGGTAAAATGACGGAGAACGATGCTGAGCACAGCCCGTGTTTGATTCACAAAAGACAGGAATGAATACACGTTCGACTGTTAGCAAACTGTTTGAAATGCGCATTTTCGAACTATCTCGAAAAGCCATTAAAACCAGACGACGGAGCAACAGTCTTTCAAATCGTTCTTTACGTCTAATTGTGGGCTATCCATATAGGTATTGTACAGTGCGGTGAGAGGGTGATCAGATCAGTGTTACGGATTGTTGCTAGGGAGGGAGTGGGGTGACTAAAATTGCATCAAAATGAGTTCCATAATATATGGACAGCCACTTAGCAAAATAGGCCAAGAATGGCCCACCAAAGCCATCTTGTCGCTATGACATGGAAATCTCTGCAGCGACTCCGCCTACACTGCCCACAGTGGAGGTTGGGGGGGGGGGGGTTCTTATCGCTAAATTCCCTCATTCGTGGCAAATGGTAAAAGGTGTCGCCCATACGTCATAATCCCCTCCTCACCTGGATAGAAATCCTTCGACTTAGAAAGCTTGATTATGGCACCGTCTCCTTCTGCAACTGGACGATGGTCTGCCCGCCTTTGCCTATGATGGAGCCTGCCGCGTAGCTGGGAATGAGAACCTTCATGTAATACTGCCCGTCATCTGCAGAGAAAAGGGGTGCACGGGGCGGCATAGCAACATCCGTACACTTGTACGGTGAAAATCGTACCGGATAGGAAATGCACGAAAAACAACACAACATTGTATAGTTACACATTCATTCGTATTTCAAGTTATGCATTCTGCAACAGAGATCTGCATTTGCAGAGTTAGTGTGTACATACATACATATATATATATATTAATATATATATATATATATTATATATATATATATATATTTAGACGTTAACGAGTGAAAATTCGTTCGTACCATTGACAGACTAGGAGGATGCATGATCCACCAGAACGACCCACCGCTAGAATCTGAAGGGACGCGACGGAGCAAACCGGTGCGCAATACGAGACCTCACGCGGTTCACGACCGGCCTACGTGCTCAATCCACAGTATGAGCAGCGATCAGGCACGTGGAGAGTGCGGGTCCCTGAATGGAGAATTATCTCGATTGACTCCGATTCCACCAAATCTCTCGACTCCTTCACGATATCTACGAATATCTCGCTCCACGTTGCGAACACGTGCAAGCTCGCTCCTTTGGGTGCATAAAGCGCACAGTCCTGCGCCCCCCAAACCCCCTCTACACCGCCCCACTCCTTTCCCTTTCCCTGCACGTGCCCTCTGCACGCTCTGCACGGACGTCGTGCGGAATTCTAAGCGCGTGCGCTATGCGCAAAAACTCGCTTCGCGCGAAGAACGTATTTCTTCCCCTTTGGTCGTCGAACGCCGTTCAGGGGGGATTTGCGGCTCGACGTGAAACGCCCCATTTTCCAAGCCGTCAGTATGAGGCGCGAAAACGGTCCTTCCCGGCGAGGTTATCCCGCGAACGGAGCGGCCAACCTGCGGCACAAGCCGACACGTCGAGCTCCATGGTGTTCAGAGCCAATCCGAGTTCCGATCTGAGCCTAAAATCCTTCCCTCGCTCATCGCCTCAATCCGGAGTAGTCGAAAAGCCACGGGGCCAAGATCACGGCATGCTAGCTCGGTTCCCCCGGGGCACCGTGCTCCTCGCATATCTCTCGTCAAAGGCCGTGCATCTCAGCATCTCCACGAGCACGGTGGCCGCCAGTCGGAAGAGCGACACCTATATTCCCCTCCCCAAGTCTCCGCTCGCTCCACGCCTCCTCCTACCTCTTCCACTCTCTCTCATTCACTCCCCTGCAGCCCTGGCGACGCGTTTCGCTCCCGCGACCGAGGCTCTCACCGCCGCTCGTGTTCGAGCGCTTCGTGCTGCCCGCCTCGGTGGGAGCCTCCAGGGGCCGCTTGCGCGAGTCCACCACTCGAAGTCCAGCAGTGCACCACCATTGTGATGCTGGAGCTGTTGCTGGTGCAGGTGATGCTGCAGCGGGACTGAAGCCATGGTGATGTTGTACAGGCAAAGGGGCTGCAGCGAGGCAAGCGGAAATGGAGCGCTCGCTCGGCGTTTCTCATCTCCTCCCCTCCAATCTCTCTCTTTCACTCTCTCTCTCTCTTTCTCTCTCCCTACCTCTCCCGCCCTCTTCCTACCTCGCCTCTCCCTCCCTTTCTCCTTGTCTGTCTCGTCGTCTTTCTCTTCCCAGTCCTCCCCTCCTCGTTATTCTCACCACATTGCAGCGCACAAGTCGTTAAGATGTAGAACGAGGGTAGGGGGGGGAGGCGCCACAGGCACTAGAAGAACCCCCCATGAACCAACAGCGTCGTCGGAAAAAAGGGGTACGGAAGGCGCCCAAGGAAGGAATTGGGTCCAAGTGGGCGGAAAGGCACGAGGGGCCCCCGTGGATCTTCCAGCTCTCACGCTCAAGCTTTCCTGGAATGAGAACTTATCTGTCTCTGTGCCGAGCAATGGCACTCAGAGCGCTATTTACTGGTGTTTATATAACTTCATCACATGCAGCTCCATTGCAATAAATTTTCTCTGTAATAAGTGCCCGTTATTGTTATTATTATTTATTCACTCCACCCTGCTTCTTCATAGCATGCTGCTGATTTTAATAAGACGTTGAAACTTTTCACATGGAAATTGTTTCTGCAGGTAATGGACAAATTGTTGCACAATGCGTAAAAACGAAATAAAAAAACACGAACATGTTTACGAAACGACCCGAATAATAAACCATCGTCGCATTTCATGCCCATTATACGATGAGCGATGAGCCTGACAATCGTGTAACCATCTCAGGATCAGGTCATTGCTCTCTGCCAACGAAGCATCGACCAACAACACACCAAAACCTAAGGGCGCCTCGTTTGGGCACAAAATGAACTTCCATGAAAAGTGCTCATTCCAAGTTCAACCACGGAATCCACGCAAACTTTTTGGAATCGACCCTGAAAGGCCAAGGATACATCTTCGCAAATGTGTGCACGTCATCGTTGCAGGTGATCGTCGCCTGCAATAACGGAATGGGACCAGCATGACTGTTATCGCAATCAAAAAAGAAGAAAATGAACCTTCTTCCAGACATTTCTTAGAATTACCCTGACTAAACTGGGAGACCTAGCTCCCAATGACTAAATGAAGACACGCATCCATGAAAATGATTTTCAAAATTCATTATCTTTGTGATACTTCAAATAACTAGAACGACACTTGGTAGAGCACATAGTGTCACCTCGTGTGCTCATTCAGAACAATAATACCATCATTAACTGAACAAGCGACTATTATGTCCCGAATACCAGTATCATCCATGCACCTATTATGTCACAAAAATGCCATTATCCGTCGTGTTATTGATTGATTATTAGGATATTTAATGACCAGTTTTGTGCACATTAAGGCTAAATTGCATCAATGAAGATGATTATGACAAAAAATTTCAAACTATGCATTATATTCCCCATGGCTCGTCGATCATATGTATGTAGTTTCACATCAATCTGTTAAGCGGTTCTGGAGAAAATGTTTTTTCATTTAAATTTTAACAGTATGGCCACCAGACCACATGACCAATGACATCAGAAATTTAATTCTTCACTCACATTGGTTATAGATCAGACATATGAAGGTTATGATTTTTTGGATAAGGATTTTGATTCAACCAATTAAGGCTGGAATACCACTTCACTGATGTCGTCATCGTGATCACCCTATATACCCCGTGGGAGTTGATGACAAGTGCATAGTTTAATTTTTTTCGTTGAGCAGTTTTGGAGATGATTATGTCCAATTTTTTTTTTTCTTTAATGTAATGTGGCTGCCATACTATGTGACCTATGATGTCGGAGCTATCAATAAAATATTCTGGATAGGGATTCCCTCCTATTTTAAATTTTCGCTTTGATTGGACAAGCAGTTGCAGAGAAAGACATTTTTAAGAGAAAATGTATAGACGTGGATACACACACAGACAGACAGACAGCCATGGGTGTCACAATAGTCTTGCAACCCCTTCACGGCGAGATTAATAAAAGCATGAAATTTTCCAAATCATTATTTTACATTTTATATAATAACTGGAGCGTTTGGAGAACTTCTTACCCGTGCAGTCTTGGAAAAAAAGCACTCGAAAGGATCTTTTCAACTCTTACTTTGCATTTCCGAAGACTATCTATATTAGCTTTGTTTATGAATTTTGAATAACGAGCGACGGCAACCATACGAAGTTAATGAGTTGAAGGGAACAGTCCAGAGCTGAGTCTTCTGCCAACTCTTCTCAGCAAAACTGACGATTTTGGAACGATCTTGGAGAAAGAGATGCACTTCAACAAACATATCCAACATTTGCCATTTTGTCTGAATCTCGCAGTTTCTCCGCCCTCAGAGCAAGTTTGATTAGTTTGATTAGTCACAGCAGATTTGATTGGTCAAAACAGCATACAATTTTCCCTGAGTAAGCTAAACCGAAGGTTTTGGGAAGTACAACAAAGCGATTTTTAGGTCATCTCGGTAGAAATGACCAATAAAGCCGAACCAAATGTCCGTCCGTACGTCGGTCAACAATTTTTCTTTCTGATCTTGATGAAACTTAGTATGTGGGTAGAGGTCAATGAGTGTTGCACAACGATATAACTTTTGTCTGGGTTCAAGGTCAGGGACGAGGTCACGAGGTCACGTAAGTTATAAAAATCGCCATTTTCAAACCTATCTAGTTGCCATTCTACAAGATATTCGGCAACTGTTTATTGATTATGATAGTAAAAAATATTATCTTGTATCTAACCGGACGATTTTTGAATTTCCTTCCCGTTTGATCGTCACGTGATCTGGAAGATGGCCAAAAACGCCGATGTGATTTGCAAAGAAGAAGGAAGGAGAATGAAATATAAATATAAAACACATTTTTAGCCTTTTATATTTATACATTTTCCGCGAAGGTGAAAAAGTTTCAAAACCCGAAATGTAACCGTCGGCATTTATTTTCAAAATATAATTTCGTGCGCGCGCGCCAAAATGCCGAGTCATCTTTAACCAAACTGCGCAGTTCGTGCTGCGCAGTAGAACTGCCGCAGTAGTCTTCTCTCATAACTGAACATTGAGAACTTGTGGTATTATAGAGATGACCGTCATCCCCACACGGGGGTAATTTTTATTGTTATACAGTGTTCAAATATATCATTCAATTGAAATAAAATAAATGCTTTAAAGGCTGTAGAAAAAAAATAAAACAAAGTATTGAATCAGAAGTTTACAGCTGCTGATGCCCCTCCTTTACACCACCTTATTTAACACGTTAAATACTGTTGCGGTTCTTGGAACTGCATGCCTCCAAGCAATGGCATCCAACATATAGTGGTCCCAGACAGTTATTCCATTAATATATGTTTAGATAGTCCCTTCCTTTTGTCTAGTGGGTAAATGGGACGTGCGTTGCAGGGATCTCATAGCTAGGTTTGCTTACACACGAACTTCATTTCTACTCTTCTTTTCTGCTTATTTTGAGGTAAATCCGAATTTGTGTCAAACAGTGCAGTACGTGCCGCGGCTGCGAGGAAACCCAGGATACCCTCGGAATAACTTTGCGTGGAAGGGGCATAGAAAGGCCGGGACGGCACTGCATGAGCATTGACAGCGCAGAGCTCCCGTCCTCAAGCGATCCCTCAACTTAACTTTGCGCCGCAAGCAGCGCAGGCTCTCGACGATCTGGGATGGGATTGGTGGTTGCATTGAAAAGGCATACAAATGAATATCTCTTAAAGAGGCTGCACGGATATGGTTTTGCACAACACAGAAGCAAATGAACTACAACCACGCCACGTTGTGCATGATACAGGCAGTGGCTTCTGTTTGACCCATTTCTGGATTTAATTAGATCGGCTTCCTCTTTTCCCTCCAACCCGATCTAATTATATTATATCCGATCATCTCTCCTCAATGCCTGATACAGATCGGAGTTGGCCCCGCACACACAATAGCAAAATCGGACAAACGCGAAACATGATGGATTTATCCTAACACTTTACCGTCGGTCCTCGCTGGTGGCCGCGGGTGTTCCCCACAGACGGCGGATGTTTCCTCGCCTCTCCGGCCAGCGAAGCCGCGTTCAGGCAGAGGCTTGTGTGCAGTCCGGATCGCTCGGGCCGCGTGAAGCATCATGGAGCAAGCATTAATCAGCGCTAATGGAGGCGCCTGGGCAGGCATGCCGGACCGACGCCACCCTTGGCTGGTCATCAGGGCATGGCCCGGGGGTTCTTGTGAGGCAATTCATGACGCGGAGTTCGGTGTGGGCGATTCATATCATGTCGTGAGGTCGGAGCGAGACATTTTCATGGCTTGGGTCACCTTGCCAAAAGAGGAATGTTGCTGTTTCCGGCCATCGCAGCTGGGCCGCGTGGGGGGCCGGGGCCAATCAGAGCGCCCGATTCGGGTGATGACGCATCGCTTCAGGGTGGCCCCCGCCCCGTGCCGCGGGGGCTATAAAGGTCGGAGCGGGGCCGTTCGTTCTCTCTCTCTTCTCTCTCTCTGTTCTGCTGCCCCCGATGCGCTGGCCTTCATCATCGCCTGGACTCCGCCCTCCTGTGTCGTACAGCCTGGACTCCGCCCTCCTATCGTCATCGCCTGGACTCCACCTTCCAGCTCAAGTCCCTCCTTCATGCTGACGGCACGTCTCGACGCTAGCTGCACGAAGCCCCACGAAATGAGAGACGACTGCCAGCTATTGGGGAGGTATCGCACCACGGAGCATTCCCCCAAACATATTGGTGGCGCGTTCGGGCAATCCATTGTACAAGGTACCAGAGACCGTAGCCTCATCTCCTCTCCTTCTTGCTTCAATACTCTCTTAATCGGGGTGTGTGTGTGTGCGTGTGTGTTGTCCTGGCACCTGTCCACATAAGTTAAGATTGCAGAAGATTATTATTTCGCGCGTTAAGTCTGCTGTGCGTCTGCTTTCGTAAATTGCTTGTAATATTGCCACACTCTCAACGTTCTTTCTATCCCTACCTCTCACCGTTCTTTCTATCCCTGCATTACACACCCCAATAAACCTATTCTCTGTGCCACATACCTTTCCTCACCCCATTGTAAATAAATTATTATTAGAAATGTTCCCAGCTCGGTTTTGTCTTTTCTTGCATTGATCCAGCATGGTTCGAATCCTAGCTTAGCCATGACTTTATTCCCAACGATAAGTTCCTTTTCGCCGGTACGTCCTTAGCAGTGTCACTCGGATGCATCCGATCCGGTTCGGACAAGGCGGACCAAGGGTGTGTTCCCCGGTATTAAATCATGTGATTAATTGGGTAACCCGGTTAACCCAGAGACGGGAGGGACCCTAGGTCACGCGGTTGAGTTATTGGCGTCCACGGTCGGATAGTGACCCGCCGCGTCACGGAATTATCCTTGTGCGACGGCCTACAATTCTGGGGAGTCTGGTGGGAGCCGAGATAGCTACCCCCCCCCCACTAGTGGTCTTTTCACCCGACCCCAGCCCGCAACAATATGTTATTCATGCTCGTTTTTGTCCTTTATGATGTCCTTAAAATGTTTCCTGTTTGGAATGATTTTCAATTTTGTTTGACTGCCAGACAGACAAACAGACTGAAGCAAATGCTTTTCCCTGCTGTACGCTCAGGACAAAACGACGAGATTCCATACAATTTACCAAATTCAGGCCAAAGTACTGTTAAACTGAAAGTTTGTGTTCCAATTCATGTTCTGATTCGTGTTCTACAGTGACTCGTGTTAATCAATTGAAATTAAGTTGTTCTCTCGATAATATAAATAGACTGACAGACAGACAGAGTGAACCACACACAGGACTTTTGAAATGAGGTATCAATGCTAACGATGCCTTTCACATGTGCTGTGTTTGTTTGCAGTAACCCACTCATGATAGCCAGGACACTTATAATCTAGGGCAAAATGTGCAATTCAAATGGTGATTTAATCATATTTTCAGCATTTAAACGAAAATTCAGCCCTGTAATGTCCATCTCTTGTATACCCCGTGTTCCCGCCCATCCTCTCCCTTCCACAGATCTCCTAATGTCTCTGTTCCCACTGTTTTGTTCTCCCCTCTCCCACTCCTTATCTCATGCCCCCTTGCTGTACGTTGTGTGTTAGCTCTCATACGAGCCTCGACAATGTATACAAAAAAAGAAGCATGCAACACGTTCTTCTGACGCAACCCTTTATTTTGGTGGTGGAAAGGCTACTGACAGCTCTGTGTGTGCAAAAACCCAAACAAAAAAACCCCATGAAGTTATGAACATGAAGTAAAAACATACTCTTTCTATTTCAAAACACCTCACTGCACTTGACAACGTGGGGACAGAAATACTGGACTGTAAATGGTGAGAACTTGTAATACCCTCCTCCATCTGGAGGCCTTACTGCATGATACACATTTACATAGATAATTGGCGTCCGTCCCTCCCCACGACCACCGGCAAAGATAAAAACACCCCAATACACTAATTGGGGTCATGCTGATCCTATGTAACAAGTCTGGATGTAATCAGCCCACAACTGCAGGAGTTGCGTGACAACAAAACACACAAACACTGAGGATCAGTGAAGGAAGGGGGAAGTGATTGTGAATTTAACGTTCCATCTTTATTTAATTTTAACATTGTTCTTACAAAACGGGACAGGAACAACACAGGCATGATAGGCCGAATGGCCTTCTCATGCACCAAAGTTCCCTGTGTAACGTTGTTAAGAACAGGAAGAAATGGGAGGGGAAGACAGAGAGTTGGGGTGAGGGTGCATGCAGTTGGAAGAGGGAGATTGAGACGTTGTGAGGAGGGGGGGTTGAGGACTTGGGTGTGTAAGAGGAGGTTGAGTACTTTGATTTGGGGCAGTTGAGGACTTGAAAGAAAAGGGGAGAGGATGACAGCGTTGGGTTGGGGGAGCAGAGGCAGAGATGGGACAGATAGTACTGCAGCATAGCAAACCAATTGTTCGACTTTTCATAAAAGCACCAAAATTGGTACATATGTTGACTAATGTATTCTGAACAATTCTGGATATGGAGCCACTCGAGATTTTGCCTTGGTCAGCTTTGGTGACCATTTTTGGAAAAATGGCTGCCATTCTACTTTAAACATGGGATTCTGTCATTGTTATTCTCTTTGTAGGTTTCTCAGAGGTGATAAATACTCCATGTGATGTGCATTTACAAAGGAAAACAATACAAATGTCATTTGTGTTGATTTATTATATTTCCAACATTGTATTGGGGAAAAATGGTCATTTTTATGGGAAAATCCATTTTCGCACACAGCATCAGTGACAGGTTCAGAAGTATTTTGTTGTGGTGGTGGTAGTGGTGTTGTAATTGGTAATATTGGTGTAGTAGTAGTAAGTAGTAGATTCAAGTTCGAACCGTAGACACTGACGTCGTCGTCTTGGCGGTGATGGTAGCCCAGGCACTACCATGCGTGGATGACTCTGGATTGCCTTTGGGACGGGCAAGAACTACCGCTACATCCCTGCCCATGAAATAGTTGCCTCCCTCGGTCCACAGAAGGCACGTGCCCCCTCTGTCTTCCAGCCATGACCGGATGTGACACGGTATCAGCATTCGTGGGGCATGGGAAGAAATCTGCCTGGGCCACATGGAACTCGTTCCCCAGAACTGACAGATTCTCTTGTGACCCTGACCACCACGCCAGTCAATCCAGGATGACACATGCACTGCATTGAAAGGTTTGTGGTGCTCCTCTATGACCGCACCAGTCATATGCAGATAACGAGTTCAAACAGGTGCAGTTAATACATGTAATGAGTGGAGAATGGGAGGGCTTCTTAAAGACAAAACTAACAGGTCTGTGAGAGCCGGAATTATTACTGGTTGGTAGGTGATCAAATACTATTTTCATGCAATAAAATGCAAATTAATTATTTTAAAATCATACAATGTGATTTTCAGGATTTTTTCTTTTAGATTCCGTCTTTCACAGTTGAAGTGTACCTATGATAAAAATACAGACCTCTACGTGCTTTGTAAGTGGGAGAACCTGCAAAATCGGCAGTGTATCAAATACTTGTTCTCCCCACTGTAGGTATCGTGCATAGTTAAATTTGTCGTATGCAAAACACCAGGGAATCATGTTGTGGATAGTAGAGTGATGCAAGAGCCATTTCCTTCTCGAGCAGCACGCAGCAGGGCAAGCAAGACGTTTCAACAATGTCCACATAAGACTACCAAAAGGCTGAAAGTTCTCCATTTTCATGGCGAAAGATGGTCTAAGAATTCGTTCCAGGTGGTTGAATTAT
>CM068960.1:118442168-118459300 GCA_035128595.1 Eptatretus atami
GTATCCAACAAGTATTCAACCATATACGTTTACCAACTTGGCATAGGACAACATTGATAGATTGGAAGAAACATTGAGTGGAAAGGGAACGTCACATCGTGTGAATGGTTTCGTGGTACAGGCCAGAGTTTATGGACCACATCTTCCGAAACAAGCGCTTCCTGAGATAGCCAAGAAAAAGCAAAGATCTTTGGATGTCTCTGATCACGAATTGACAACATACATTGCTGACAGCGCGTTGGACCACAGTTGCTCACACACAGACACGAGCATAGTAACAGAGTACACAGCTACGAAACAAAAACCTCATCTGGATACTTGCTCGAATGACCAAGCGCAGAGAAGCAGCGCATACCAAGCTGGACAGGTTTCAATATAAATACCAGAGAATTCTCTGACAGTCTCAAAGGATGTTGTTGGTTATATGCCCCGATCAATGCTCCAGCTACGGAATTGACTACAGTCGCTGAAATATTAAACCAGTCAGAACTTGTGAGGAAGGCACTACAGTTAGAGGAGATTGTCGTAGTGTTTGGACCAGGCATTATACGCTAAGGCAGCCAAAATCATCTGGAAACACACTGACAATTATTCACGAATCATTCTCCGTCTGGGTACTTTCCATACAGTCTGCAATATAACTCGCAATTCTTGGAGCTCGTTTTCAAAGTATCTGGTCTCCAGGACCTGTGCATAGAAACAAACCTCATAGCGGAAGGCTCACTTGCCAGTGTGTTTCTGGGAAGATGTACAACCGTGCAGTGTATGTGCACAAGTCTGTGTATGAAGCATTCATGAACTAGCATGGGAGGCATTCATTCATGGGTTGAGAAAAACAAACCAGAAGAAAAGAACAACATAACGTCTGTGTCAGAAGAAGTGAGTGGTTTGGTCGAACATTTGTGTCAACAGAAATTTGACAGTCTTCTGGCAAACCCCAAATACACGGAGTTAGTCACCACCTGGAACGAATTCTTAGACCATCTTCGCCATGAAAATGGAGAACTCTCAGCCTTTTGGATGTCTTATGTGGAATTGTTGAAAACGTCTTGCTTGCCCTGCTGCGTGCTGCTCGAGAAGGAAATTGGCTCTTGCATCACTCTACTATCACAACATGATTCCTGGTGTTTGTGCATACGACAAATTTAACTATGCACGATACCTACAGTGGGGAGAACAAGTATTTGATAACACTGCCGATTTTGCAGGTTCTCCCACTTACAAAGCACGTAGAGGTCTGTAATTTTTATCATAGGTACACTTCAACTGTGAAAGACGGAATCTAAAAGAAAAATCCTGAAAATCACATTGTATGATTTTAAAATAATTAATTTGCATTTTATTGCATAAAATAAGTATTTGATCACCTACAACCAGTAATAATTCCGGCTCTCACAGCACCTGTTAGTTTTGTCTTTAAGAAGCCCTCCCATTCTCCACTCATTACATGTATTAACTGCACCTGTTTGAACTCGTTTCTGCATATGACTGGTGCGGTCATAGAGGAGCACCACAAACCTTTCAATGCAGTGCATTGTGTCATCCTGGATGTTGACTGGCGTGGTGGTAGTCACAAGAGAACTGTCAGTTCTGGAAACGAGTTCCATGGCCCAGGCAAGTTTCTTCCCATGCCCCACGAATGCTGATACCAACACACCGTGGCGTGGAAGACAGGGAGGGCACGTGCCTTCTGTGGACCGAGGGAGGCAGCTAATAGGGATGTAGCGGTATTCTTGCCCGTCCCAAAGGCAATCCAGAGTTCATCCAGGCATGGTAGTGCCTGGGCTACCACACCGCCAAGACGACGACGTCAGTGTCTACGGTTCGAACTTGAATCTACTACTACTACTACTACACCAATATTACAATTACAACACCACTACCACACCACCAAAAAAATACTTCTGAACCTGTCACTGATGCTGTGTGCGAAAATGGATTTTCCCATAAAAATGACCATTTTTCCCCAATACAATGGTTGGAAATATAATATCACAACAATGACATTTGTATTGTTTTCCTTTGTAAATGCACATCACATGGAGTATTTATCACCTCTGAGAAACCTACAAAGAGAATAACAATGACAGATATCCCATGTTTGTAAAAGTAGAATGGCAGCCATTTTCCAAAATGGTCACCAAAGCTGACAAGCAAAATCTCGAGTGGCTCCATATCCAGAATTGTTAAGAATACATTAGTCAACATATGTACCATTTTGGTGCTTTTATGAAAAGTCGAACAATTGGTTTGCATGCTGCAGTACTATCTGTCCCATTTCTGCCTCTGCTCCCCCAACCCAACGCTGTCATCCTCTCCCCTTTTCTTCTTCAAGTCCTCAACTGCCCCAAATCAAAGTACTCAACCTCCTCTTACCACACCAAGTCCTCAACCCCCCCTCCTCACACGTCTCAATCTCCCTCTTCCAACTGCATGCACCCTCACCCCCAACTCTCTGTCTTCCCCTCCCCATTCTTCTCTGTTTTTTACAACGTTACACAGGGAACTTTGGTGCATGAGAGACATTCGGCCTATCATGCCTGTGTTGTTCCTGTCCCGTTTGTTAAGAACAATGTTAAATTAAATAAAGATGGAACGTTAATTCACAATCACTTCCCCCTTCCTTCACTGATCCTCAGTGTTTGTGTGTTTGTTTGTCACGCAACTCCTGCAGTTGTGGGCTGATTACATCCAGCATGTTACATAGGATCAGCATGACCCCATTAGTGTATTGGGTGTGTTTTATCTTTGCCGGTGGTCGTGGGGAGGGCGGACGCCAATTATTATGTAAATGTGTATCATGCAGTAAGGCCTCCAGATGGAGGAGGGTATTACAAGTCTTCACCATTTACAGTCCAGTATTTTCTGTCCCCACGTTTGTCAAGTGCAGTGAGGTGTTGTAATTAGAAGCAGTAGGTATGTTTTTACTTCAATGTTCATAACTTCATGGGTTTTTTGGGGGTTTTTTTGCACACACAGAGCTGTCAGTAGCCTTTCCACCACCAAATAAAGGGTTGCGTCAGAAGAACGTGTTGCATGCTTCTTTTTTGTATACATTGTCGAGGCTCGTATGAGAGCTAACACACAACGTACAGCAAGGGGGGCATGAGATAAGAGGGGTGGGAGAGGGGAGAACAAAACAGTGGGGAACAGAGACATTAGAGAATCTGTGGAAGGGAGAGGGATGGGCGGGGAACACGGGGTATACAAGATGGACATTACAGGGCTGAATTTTCGTTTAATGCTGAAATTTAGATTAAATCACCATTGTGAATTGCACATTTTGCCCTAGATTATAAGTGTCCTGGCTATCATGAGTGGGTTACTGCAAACAACACAGCACATGTGTGAAAGGCATCGTTAGGTATGAGTGTCTGCTGATTTAGATTAGCTGCGAGCTTCTGTAAGCACAAGGCTGTGTCATTTTCTTCCAGGTGAGAGTAAGATATCCCATGGCCTAATCTGTTCAACATCTGTATTAACTCCGTATTCCCAGTGAGTGTTTTAACCATGTATGGAAGCAGTATATGTTTTGGTGGCTTCTGCATACCATAGAGAGAGATTTGATATAATTAGTATGTGTTGATGTCGCGCAGGCATGATGGGCTGAATGGTCTCCACCTGTGTCTGATTTCCTTGTGTTACCTTGTGTTTCTATTGATAAGAAAAATCTGAGAAGCACTATAGCTTAAACGGTAGCATACATACACAAAGTTATGTTGTCTGGACTAGATTCCCCGTCAGGTCAGATCTGACTACTCTGTAGTATGTACTGTTTTGTGTGGTGCCAACAGCGGCCGCTACATTTCAGAGCATGCACTGCATCTCAGGGCACGGATGTAGATGTCAAGCCCCTTGTCACATTCTCACTTTAACTAGCTAGTGGCTAACATAAATTACCCTCAATAAGGAGAACCCACAAGAATGCCTGACAGTTTACCGCCGTCGTCGTTTTGGTTAAGTAGCGGCGAAACGAACGAATGAACCAGAGAAAATGCTGAGTCGTTCATGATGCTCTACCAAAAATATACTCACAGCAATCCTAAGACAGGTAAATGGTTGTATTTTTCAATGTACAAAATATATATGACGAAGGGATAAAAAAAAAAAATTATATATACACATGTAAAAACAAAAACCTTGACATCTTCAACT
This sequence comes from Eptatretus atami, assembly GCA_035128595.1. NCBI lineage: Eukaryota > Metazoa > Chordata > Myxini > Myxiniformes > Myxinidae > Eptatretus > Eptatretus atami. Next base: position 118,446,324 of record CM068960.1, read on the forward strand.
ATGTGAGTCTCTCATTTGTAGAACATTTTTGGAAACCCCTCATGTACCTGGATGAGAACACCTATGTTTGCATGAATATTTGTAATGTGGTATGATGCAACAACAGAGGTTGGTATTTTCCCATTTATCAACATAATTATTATATTACATTTATAAAGGGTGTTTGAAGACTAGCCTAGGCGTACGCATACTCGCCTCTGAGCTGTCTATCCTGGATTTGAATCCCAACCAAGCAGTGTTAACTGTCATCCTGGTGTTCCACATTGCAGGGCGAAGCAGCAATGTGGTTGCCATCCTTCGGCTGGATATTAAGCCGGGTGTCCCGTCTGCTAGCATTAGTTGATAGACGTTTAAATATCTCATGGTGTCCTTCGTGAAGACTGGGCGAGCTATTGCCGGCACCCTGAACAAATTCCTACAGCCTCCGCCAAGGATCCTGCGTGGGAGTGGCGACCTGCCCAGGATTGTATCCCGTGCCAAAACACTGTCTCTGCAGAACCGAAACTCAGCACAAGGCATGGTGCATAATAATAATAATAAATTTTTGAGCCATGCATTCATTCATAAGATAACTGCACATGTTGGAATTATCTGGACAAGTATATAATTTAAACCGCACAACCGTGTATGAGGTGAAGAGTTCGTGCATATATGAGTACTGTATGTAACAGATTATATGAGTTGCACATATGCATTCATATAGCAAGAACTCAACTAAAACTGTCATCCTGGTGGTTCACATGCAGGACAAGGAATGAATGTGTGCTCCTCCAATGGAAAGGACGTTGAACCCATCAGCCAGCAGTGGTCGTTGTGGACTTTAAAGATCCATACACCCTGGTGTTTGGTTGTGGTTAGGTGGCTGGCTTGGATGTTAGGGTCCTGAGTTTGAGCCCGTTGGCTGCTCAATTAACACCAGGTGGGATTGACACAGCCTGTCATCCTTCCGAGGTCCGATGATGAGTACCAATGCACTGGTATAGGGGCACAGCATCAGCGGCATAGTCACGCCCTGACAAAAATGATAGCTACCCAGCAGCCAAGCTGCCATACGCAAGAAGAAGAAGAAAATCCCACGATGTCCTTTGCGAAGAGTCGGCAGCTATCATTGGTACCCTGAACAAATTACAAATTTCTGCCTTGACTGTGGGTAGCAAGTGGTCTAATCTTCTTCATGGAGGTTCCTTGTGCACCAGGTTCACTCCTGCTATCATAGCATGCGGGTGCTTTCTCGGCAGTAGCTTCTGCAGTCTAAGCCAAATTGACCAGGTAGGTTGCATGTTCATGTGAAAGGCTTTCTTTGGGTCGCGAAGAGCAACCAATTTATCAAAGTGTTGCTGCCATCACATGACATGCCTGTCACTGTTAGATTCATGCACGTACATGTGCAATCAAATTTGTGGATGGAGGTAAAATGACCGAGAACGATGCTGAGCACAGCCGGTTTGATTCAACCAAGACAGGAATGAATACACGTTCGACTGTTAGCAAACTGTTTGAAATGCGCATTTTCGAACTATCTCGAAAAGCCATTAAAACCAGACGACGGAGCAACAGTCTTTCAATCAAGTCTTTTACGTCTAATTGTGGCTATCCATATAGGTTTGTACAGTGCGGTGAGAGGGTGATCAGATCAGTGTTACGGATTGTTGCTAGGGAGGAGTGGGGTGACTAAAATTGCATCAAAATGAGTTCCATAATATATGGACAGCCACTTAGCAAAATAGCCAAGAATGGCCCACCAAAGCCATCTTGTCGCTATGACATGGAAATCTCTGCAGCGACTCCGCCTACACTGCCCAACAGTGGAGTTGGGGGGGGGGGGGTTCTTATCGCTAAATTCCCTCATTCGTGGCAAATGGTCAAAGGTGTCGCCCATACGTTCATAATCCCCTCTCACCTGGATAGAAATCCTTCGACTTAGAAAGCTTGATTATGGCACGTCTCTTCTGCAAACTGACGATGGTCTGCCCGCCTTTTGCCTATGATGGAGCCTGCCGCGCGTAGCTGGGAATGAGAACCTTCATGTAATACTGCCCGTCATCTGCAGAGAAAAGGGTGTGCAGCGGGGCGGCATAGCAACATCCGTACACTTGTACGGTGAGAATCGTAGCCGGATAGGAAGATGCACGAAAACAACACAACATTGATATAGTTACACATTCATTCGTATTTCAAGTATTTAGCATTCTGCAACAGAGATCTGCATTTGCAGAGTTAGTGATAATCATACATATATATATATTATATATATTATATAATATATATATATAATATATATATATATTAGCGTTAACGAGTAAAATTCGTTCGTACCATTGACAGGACTAGGAGGATGCATGATCCACCAGAACGACCCACCGCTAGAATCTGAAGGGACCGACGGAGCAAACCGGTGCCGCAATACGAGACCTCACGCGTTATCGACGACCGGCTACGTGCTCAATCCACAGTATGAGCAGCGATCAGGCACGTGAGAGTGCGGGGTCCTGAATGGAGAATTATCTCGATTGACTCCGATTCCACAAATCTCTCGACTCCTTCACGATATCTACGAATATCTCGCTCCACGTTGCGAACACGTGCAAGCCTCGCTCCTTTGGGTGCATTAAGCGCACAGTCCTGCGCCCCCCCCAACCCCCTCTACACCGCCCCCACTCCTTTCCCTTTCCCTGCACGTGCCCTCTGCACGCTCTGCACGGACGTCGTGCGGAATTCTAAGCGCGTGCGCTATGCGCAAAAACTCGCTTCGCGCGAAGAACGTATTTCTTTCCCTTTGGTCGTCGAACGCCGTTCACGGGGGATTTGCGGCTCGACGTGAAACGCCCCATTTTCCAAGCCGTCAGTATGAGGCGCGAAAACGGTCCTTCCCGGCGAGGTTATCCCGCGAACGGAGCGGCCAACCTGCGGCACAAGCCGACACGTCGAGCTCCATTGGTGTCAGAGCCAATCGAGTTCGATCTGAGCCTAAAATCCTTCCCTCGCTCATCGCCTCAATCCGGAGTAGTCGAAAAGCCACGGGGCAAGATCACGGCATGCTAGCTCGGTTCCCCGGGGCACCGTGCTCCTCGCATATCTCTCGTCCAAAGGCCGTGCATCTCAGCATCTCCACGAGCACGGGTGCGCGCCAGTCGGAAGAGCGACACCTATATTCCCCTCCCCAAGTCTCCGCTCGCTCCACGCCTCCTCCTACCTCTTCCACTCTCTCTCATTCACTCCCCTGCAGCCCTGGCGACGCGTTTCGCTCCCGCGACCGAGGCTCTCACCGCCGCTCGTGTTCGAGCGCTTCGTGCTGCCCGCCTCGGTGGGAGCCTCCGAGGCGGCCGCTTGCGCGAGTCCACCACCTCGAAGTCCAGCAGTGCACCACCATTGTGATGCTGGAGCTGTTGCTGGTGCAGGTGATGCTGCAGCGGGACTGAAGCCATGGTGATGTTGTACAGGCAAAGGGGCTGCAGCGAGGCAAGCGGAAATGGAGCCGCTCGCTCGGCGTTTCTCATCCTCCCTCCTCCAATCTCTCTCTTTCACTCTCTCTCTCTCTTTCTCTCTCCCTACCTCTCCCGCCCCTCTTCCTACCTCGCTCTCCTCCCTTTCTCCTTGTCTGTCTCGTCGTCTTTCTCTTCCCAGTCCTCCCCCTCCTCGTTATTCTCACCACAATGCAGCGCACAAGTCGTTAAGATGTAGAACGAGGGTAGGGGGGCGAGGCGCCACAGGCACTAGAAGAACCCCCCCATGAACCAACAGCGTCGTCGGAAAAAAGGGGTACGGAGGCGCCCAAGGAAGGAATTGGGTCCAAGTGGGCGGAAAGGCACGAGGGGCCCCGTGGATCTTCCAGCTCTCACGCTCAAGCTTTCCTGGAATGAGAACTTATCTGTCTCTGTGCCGAGCAATGGCACTCAGAGCGCTATTTACTGGTGTTTATATAACTTCATCAACATGCAGCTCCATTGCAATAAATTTTCTCTGTAATAAGTGCCCGTTATTGTTATTATTATTTATTCACTCCACCCTGCTTCTTCATAGCATGCTGCTGATTTAATAAGACGTTGAAACTTTTCACATGGAAATTGTTTCTGCAGGTAATGGACAAATTGTTGCACAATGCGTAAAAACGAAATAAAAAAACACCGAACATGTTTACGAAACGACCCGAATAATAAACATCGTCGCATTTCATGCCCATTATACGATGAGCGATGACTGACAATCGTGTAACCATCTCAGGATCAGGTCTATTGCTCTCTGCCAACGAAGCATCGACCAACAACACACCAAAACTAAGGCGCCCCTCGTTGGGCACAAAATGAACTTCCATGAAAGTGCTCATTCCGAAGTTCAACCACGGAATCCACGCAAACTTTTTGGAATCGACCCTGAAAGGCCAAGGATACATTCTTCGCAAATGTGTGACGTCATCGTTGCAGGTGATCGTCGCCTGCAATAACGGAATGGGACCAGCATGACTTGTTATCGCAAATCAAAAAAAGAGAAAATGAACCTTCTTCCAGACATTTCTTAGAATTACCCTGACTAAAACTGGGAGACCTAGCTCCCAATGACTAAATGAAGACACGCATCCATGAAAATGATTTTCAAAATTCATTATCTTTGTGATACTTCAAATAAACTAGAACGACACTTGGTAGAGCACATAGTGTCACCTCGTGTGCTCATTCAGAACAATAATACCATCATTAACTGAACAAGCGACTATTATGTCCCAGATACCAGTATCATCCATGCACCCTATTATGTCACAAACAATGCCATTATCCGTCGTGTTATTGATTGATTATTAGGATATTTAATGACCAGTTTTGTGCACATTAAGGCTAAATTGCATCAATGAAGATGATTATGACAAAAAATTTCAAACTATGCATTATATTCCCCATGGCTCGTCGTCATATGTATGTAGTTTCACATCAATCTGTTAAGCGGTTCTGGAGAAATGTTTTTTCATTTAAATTTTAAATCCAGTATGGCCACCAGACCACATGACCAATGACATCAGAAATTTAATTCTTCACTCACATTGGTTATAGATCAGACATATGAAGGTTATGATTTTTTGGATAAGGATTTTGATTCAACCAATTAAGGCTGGAATACCACTTCACTGATGTCGTCATCGTGATCACCCTATATACCCCGTGGGGAGTTGATGACAAGTGCATAGTTTAATTTTTTTCGTTGAGCAGTTTTGGAGATGATTATGTCCAATTTTTTTTTTTCTTTAATGTAATGTGGCTGCCATACTATGTGACCTATGATGTCGGGCTATCAATAAAATATTCTGGATAGGGATTCCCTCCTATTTTAAATTTTCGCTTTGATTGGACAAGCAGTTGCAGAGAAAGACATTTTTAAGAGAAAATGTATAGACGTGGATACACACACACAGACAGACAGACAGCCATGGGTGTCACAATAGTCTTGCAACCCCTTCACGGCGAGATTAATAAAAGCATGAAATTTTCCAAATCATTATTTTACATTTTATATAATAACTGGAGCGTTTGGAGAACTTCTTACCCCGTGCCAGTCTTGGAAAAAAAGCACTCGGAAAGGATCTTTTCAACTCTTACTTTGCATTTCCGAAGACTATCTATATTAGTCTTTGTTTATGAATTTTGAATAACGAGCGACGGCAACCATACGAAGTTAATGAGTTGAAGGACAGTCCAGAGCTGAGTCTTCTGCCAACTCTTTCAGCAAAACTGACGATTTTGGAACGATCTTGGAGAAAGAGATGCACTTCAACAAACATATCCAACATTTGCCATTTTGTCTGAATCTCGCAGTTTCTCCGCCCTCAGAGCAAGTTTGATTAGTTTGATTAGTCACAGCAGATTTGATTGGTCAAAACAGCATACAATTTTCCCTGAGTAATGCTAAACCGAAGGTTTTGGGAAGTACACAAAGCGATTTTAGGTCATCTCGGTAGAAATGACCTAATAAAGCCGAACCAAATGTCCGTCCGTACGTCGGTCAACAATTTTTCTTTCTGATCTTGATGAAACTTAGTATGTGGGTAGAGGTCAATGAGTGTTGCACAACGATATAACTTTTGTCTGGGTTCAAGGTCAGGGACGAGGTCACGAGGTCACGTAAGTTATAAAAATCGCCATTTTCAAACCTATCTAGTCTGCCATTCTACAAGATATTCGGCAACTGTTTATTTGATTATGATAGTAAAAAATATTATCTTGTATCTAACCGGACAGATTTTTGAATTTCCTTCCCGTTTGATCGTCACGTGATCTGGAAGATGGCCAAAAACGCCGATGTGATTTGCAAAGAAGGAAGGAAGGAGAATGAAATATAAATATAAAACACATTTTAGCCTTTTATATTTATACATTTTCCGCCGAAGGTGAAAAAGTTTCAAAACCCGAAATGTAAACGTCGGCATTTATTTTCAAAATATAATTTCGTGCGCGCGCGCCAAAATGCCGAGTCATCTTTAACCAAACTGCGCAGTTCGTGCTGCGCAGTTAGAACTGCGCAGTAGTCTTCTCTCATAACTGAACATTGAGAACTTGTGGTATTATAGAGATGACCGTCATCCCCACACGGGGGTAATTTTTATTGTTATACAGTGTTCAAATATATCATTCAATTGAAATAAAATAAATGCTTTAAAGGCTGTAGAAAAAAATAAAACAAAGTATTGAATCAGAAGTTTAAGCTGCTGATGCCCCCTCCTTTACACCACCTTATTTAACACGTTAAATACTGTTGCGGTTCTTGGAACTGCATGCCTCCAAGGCAATGGCATCCAACATATAGTGGTCCCAAGACAGTATTCCATTAATATATGTTTAGATAGTCCCTTCCTTTTGTCTAGTGGGTAAAAATGGGACGTGCGTTGCAGGGATCTCATAGCTAGGTTTGCTTACACACGAACTTCATTTCTACTCTTCTTTTCTGCTTATTTCTGAGGTAAATCCGAATTTGTGTCCAACACGTGCAGTACGTTCCGCGGCTGCGAGGAAACCACGATACCCTCGGAATAACTTCTGCGTGAAGGGGCATAGAAAGGCCGGGACGGCACTGCATGAGCATTGACAGCGCAGAGCTCCCGTCCTCAAGCGATCCCTCAACTTAACCTTTGCGCCGCACAGCGCAGAGCTCTCGACGATCTGGGATGGGATTGGTGGTTGCATTGAAAAGGCATAACAAATGAATATCTCTTAAAGAGGCTGCACGGATATGGTTTTGCACAACACAGAAGCAAATGAACTACAACCACGCCACGTTGTGCATGACATACAGCAGTGCGTTCTGTTTGACCCATTTCTGGATTTAATTAGATCGGCTTCCTCTTTTCCCTCCAAACCCCGATCTAATTATTATATCCGATCATTCTCCTCAATGCCTGATACAGATCGGAGTTGCCCCGCACACACAATAGCAGAATCGGACAAACGCGAAACATGCATGGATTTATCCTAACACTTTACCGTCGGTCCTCGCTGGTGGCCGGGGTGTTCCCACAGACGGCGGATGTTTCCTGCCTCTCCGGCCAGCGAAGCCGCGTTCAGGCAGAGGCTTGTGTGCAGTCCGGATCGCTCGGGCCGCGTGAAGCATCATGGAGCAAGCATTAATCAGCGCTAATCGGAGGCGCCTGGGCAGGCATGCCGGACCGACGCCCACCTTGGCTGGTCATCAGGCATGGCCCGGGGGTTCTTGTGAGGCAATTCATGACGCGGAGTTCGGTGTGGGCGATTCATATCATGTCGTGAGGTCGGAGCGAGACTTTCATGGCTTGGGTCACCTTGCCAAAAGAGGAATGTTGCTGTTTCCGGCCATCGCAGCTGGGCCGCGTGGGGGGCCGGGGCCATTCAGAGCGCCCGATTCGGGTGATGACGCATCGCTTCAGGGTGGCCCCCCGCCGCCGTGCCGCGGGGCCTATAAAGGTCGGAGCGGGGCCGTTCGTTCTCTCTCTCTCTCTCTCTCTCTGTTCTGCTGCCCCCGCATGCGCTGGCCTTCATCATCGCCTGGACTCCGCCCTCCTGTCGTCACCGCCTGGACTCCGCCCTCCTATCGTCATCGCCTGGACTCACCCTTCCAGCTCAAGTCCCTCCTTCATGCTGACGTCACGTCTCGACGCTAGCTGCACGAAGCCCCACGAAATGGAGACGACGTGCCAGCTATTGGGGAGGTATCGCACCACGGAGCATTCCCCCAAACATATTGGTGCGCGTTCGGGCAATCCATTGTACAAGTACGAGAGACCGTAGCCTCATCTCCTCTCCCTTCTTGCTTCAATAACTTCTCTAATCGGGGTGTGTGTGTGTGCGTGTGTGTTGTCCTGGCACCTGTCCACATAGTTAAGATTGCAGAAGATTATTATTTCGCGTTAAGTCTGCTGTGCGTCTGGCTTTCGTAAATTGCTTGTAATATTGCCACACCTCTCAACGTTCTTTCTATCCCTACCTCTCACCGTTCTTTCTATCCCTGCATTACACACCCCAATAAACCTTATTCTCTGTGCCACATACCTTTCCTCACCCCATTGTAAATAAATTATATTAGAAATGTTCCCAGCTCGGTTTTGTCTTTTCTTGCATTGATCCAGCATGGTTCGAATCTAGCTTAGCCATGACTTTATTCCCAACGATAAGTTCCTTTTCGCCGGTACGTCCTTAGCAGTGTCACTCGGATGCATCCGATCCGGTTCGGACAAGGCGGACCAAGGGTGTGTTCCCCGGTAATTAAATCATGTGATTAATTGGGTAACCCGGTTAACCCAGAGACGGAGGGACCCTAGGTCACGCGGTTGAGTTATTGGCGTCCACGGTCGGATAGTGACCCGCCGCGTCACGGAATTATCCTTGTGCGGACGGCCTACAATTCTGGGGAGTCTGGTGGGAGCCGAGATAGCTACCCCCCCCCACCCTAGTGGTCTTTCACCGACCCCCAGCCCGCAACAATATGTTATTCATGCTCGTTTTTGTCCTTTATGATGTCCTTAAAATGTTTCCTGTTTGGAATGATTTTCAATTTTGTTTGACTGCCAGACAGACAAACAGACTGAAGCAAATGCTTTTCCCTGCTGTACGCTCAGGACAAAACGACGAGATTCCATACAATTTACCAAATTCAGGCCCAAAGTACTGTTAAACTGAAAGTTTGTGTTCCATTCATGTTCTGATTCGTGTTCTACAGTGACTCGTGTTCAATTCAATTGAAATTAAGTTGTTCCTCGAATCATATATATAGACTGACAGACAGACGAGTGAACCAACACAGGACTTTTGAAATGAGGTATCAATGCTAACGATGCCTTTCACACATGTGCTGTGTTTGTTTGCAGTAAACCACTCATGATAGCCAGGACACTTATAATCTAGGGCAAAATGTGCAATTCAAATGGTGATTTAATCATAATTTTCAGCATTTAAACGAAAATTCAGCCCTGTAATGTCCATCTTGTATACCCCGTGTTCCCCGCCCCATCCCTCTCCCTTCCACAGATCTCCTAATGTCTCTGTTCCCCACTGTTTTGTTCTCCCCTCTCCCACCCCTCTTATCTCATGCCCCCCTTGCTGTACGTTGTGTGTTAGCTCTCATACGAGCCTCGACAATGTATACAAAAAAAGAAGCATGCAACACGTTCTTCTGACGCAACCCTTTATTTTGGTGGTGGAAAGGCTACTGACAGCTCTGTGTGTGCAAAAAAACCCCCAAAAAACCCATGAAGTTATGAACATTGAAGTAAAAACATACCTACTGCTTCTAATTCAAAACACCTCACTGCACTTGACAAACGTGGGGACAGAAAATACTGGACTGTAAATGGTGAAGACTTGTAATACCCTCCTCCATCTGGAGGCCTTACTGCATGATACACATTTACATAGATAATTGGCGTCCCGTCCCTCCCCACGACCACCGGCCAAAGATAAAAACACCCCAATACACTAATTGGGGTCATGCTGATCCTATGTAACAAGTCTGGATGTAATCAGCCACAACTGCAGGAGTTGCGTGACAAAAACAAACACACAAACACTGAGGATCAGTGAAGGAAGGGGGAAGTGATTGTGAATTTAACGTTCCATCTTTATTTAATTTTAACATTGTTCTTAACAAACGGGACAGGAACAACACAGGCATGATAGGCCGAATGGCCTTCTCATGCACCAAAGTTCCCTGTGTAACGTTGTTAAGAACAGGAAGAAATGGGGAGGGGAAGACAGAGAGTTGGGGTGAGGGTGCATGCAGTTGGAAGAGGGAGATTGAGACGTTGTGAGGAGGGGGGGTTGAGGACTTGGGTGTGTAAGAGGAGGTTGAGTACTTTGATTTGGGGCAGTTGAGGACTTGAAGAAGAAAAGGGGAGAGGATGACAGCGTTGGGTTGGGGGAGCAGAGGCAGAAGATGGACAGATAGTACTGCAGCATAGCAAACCAATTGTTCGACTTTTCATAAAAGCACCAAAATTGGTACATATGTTGACTAATGTATTCTGAACAATTCTGGATATGGAGCCACTCGAGATTTTGCTTGGTCAGCTTTTGGTGACCATTTTGGAAAATGGCTGCCATTCTACTTTAACAACATGGGATATCTGTCATTGTTATTCTCTTTGTAGGTTTCTCAGAGGTGATAAATACTCCATGTGATGTGCATTTACAAAGGAAAACAATACAAATGTCATTGTGTTGATTTATTATATTTCCAACCATTGTATTGGGGAAAAATGGTCATTTTTATGGGAAAATCCATTTTCGCACACAGCATCAGTGACAGGTTCAGAAGTATTTTGTTGTGGTGTGGTAGTGGTGTTGTAATTGGTAATATTGGTGTAGTAGTAGTAAGTAGTAATTCAAGTTCGAACCGTAGACACTGACGTCGTCGTCTTGGCGGTGATGGTAGCCCAGGCACTACCATGCGTGGATGAACTCTGGATTGCCTTTGGGACGGGCAAGAACTACCGCTACATCCCTGCCCATGAAATAGCTGCCTCCCTCGGTCCACAGAAGGCACGTGCCCTCCCTGTCTTCCACGCCATGACCGATGTGACACGGTATCAGCATTCGTGGGGCATGGGAAGAAATCTGCCTGGGCCACATGGAACTCGTTTCCAGAACTGACAGATTCTCTTGTGACCCTGACCACCACGCCAGTCAACATCCAGGATGCCACAATGCACTGCATTGAAAGGTTTGTGGTGCTCCTCTATGACCGCACCAGTCATATCAGATAACGAGTTCAAACAGGTTGCAGTTAATACATGTAATGAGTGGAGAATGGGAGGGCTTCTTAAAGACAAAACTAACAGGTCTGTGAGAGCCGGAATTATTACTGGTTGTAGGTGATCAAATACTTATTTCATGCAATAAAATGCAATTAATTATTTTAAAATCATACAATGTGATTTTCAGGATTTTTCTTTAGATTCCGTCTTTCACAGTTGAAGTGTACCTATGATAAAAATTACAGACTCTACGTGCTTTGTAAGTGGGAGAACCTGCAAAATCGGCAGTGTATCAAATACTTGTTCCCCACTGTAGGTATCGTGCATAGTTAAATTTGTCGTATGCAAAACACCAGGGAATCATGTTGTGGATAGTAGAGTGATGCAAGAGCCAATTTCCTTCTCGAGCAGCACGCAGCAGGGCAAGCAAGACGTTTTCAACAATGTCCACATAAGACATCCAAAAGGCTGAGAGTTCTCCATTTTCATGGCGAAGATGGTCTAGAATTCGTTCGCAGGTGGTGACTAACTCCGTGTATTTGGGGTTTGCCAGAAGACTGTCAAATTTCTGTTGACACAAATGTTTCGACCAAACCACTCACTTCTTCTGACACAGACGTTATGTTGTTTTTTCTTCTGGTTTGTTTTTCTCAACCCATTGAATGAATGCCTCCCATGCTAGTCTCATGAATGCTTCATACACAGACTTGTGCACATACACTGCACGGTTGTACATCTTCCCAGAAAACACACTGGCAAGTGAGCCTTCCGCTATGAGGTTTGTTTCTATGCACAGGTCCTGGAGACCAGTATCTTGAAAACGAGCTCCAAAGAATTGCGAGTATATTGCAGACTGTTGAAAGTACCCAGACGGAGAATGATTCGTGAATAATTGTCAGTGTGTTTCCAGATGATTTTGGCTGCCTTAGCGTATAATGCCTGGTCCAACACTACGACAATCTCCTCTAACTGTAGTGCCTTCCTCACAAGTTCTGACTGGTTTAATATTTCAGCGACTGTAGTCAATTCCGTAGCTGGAGCATTGATCGTGGCATATAACCAACAACATCCTTTGAGACTGTCAGAGAATCTCTGGTATTTATATTGAACCTGTCCAGCTTGGTATGCGCTGCTTCTCTGCGTTGCGTCATTCGAGCAAGTATCCAGATGAGGTTTTTTGTTCGTAGCTGTGTACTCTGTTACTATGCTCGTGTCTGTTGTGAGCAACTGTGGTCCAACGCGCTGTCAGCAATGTATGTTGTCAATTCGTGATCAGAGACATCCAAAGATCTTTGCTTTTTCTTGGCTATCTCAGGAAGCGCTTGTTTCGGAAGATGTGGTCCATAAACTCTGGCCTGTACCACGAAACCATTCACACGATGTGACGTTCCCTTTCCACTCAATGTTTCTTCCAATCTATCAATGTTGTCCTATGCCAAGTTGGTAAACGTATATGGTTGAATACTTGTTGGTATGAGTGTCTGCTGATTTAGATTAGCTGCGAGCTTCTGTAAGCACAAGGCTGTGTCATTTTCTTCCAGGTGAGAGTAAGATATCCATGGCCTATCTGTTCAACATCTGTATTAACTCCGTATTCCCAGTGAGTGTTTTAACCATGTATGGAAGCAGTATATGTTTTGGTGGCTTCTGCATACCACATGTCACTGCATATACCACATCTTGACTGAAGGATTCCGTGAGCATTGTTACTCTCCGTGAAGGGTGTTTGTGTTTCTGGATCACCAGTTAGTAGACCGATCAGAAACCGTCGAAG
>CM068960.1:118467284-118478136 GCA_035128595.1 Eptatretus atami
TTTTCAGCACTTGTATGGACTGGATTCTGGGGAGCATGTCGGAGAGATCAAGCCTGTGGTGCATCGTTTGGGAATGTCAAGGTCTCTGACCTTGAATTCACAGATGATGCAGTCATCTTTGTGGAGACTCTAGATCTCCTTTTGTGGGCCCTCGAGGTGCTGAATGAGGGGTCGGAGCTGCTGGGATTACGGGTTTCCTGGGTCAACACTAAGATCCAGGTTTTCATTGTCATCTTGGATGCTGCTATTCTGTCTGTACCTGTTTATGCGAGGATGTTGAGCTCACGGAGAAATTCACTTACCTTGGCAGTGATATTCATGTCTCTGCTGGCCTGTGAGCCAGAGGTCAACAGACATCTAGGTCGGGCCTGGGGAGTCATGGATTCACTGGATCATGGGGTCTGGCGCTGCCGGTACCTGTGCGGGAGGGCGAAAGTCCGAGTCTTCAGGTCCTTGGTACTTCCAATCTTGCTCTATGGATGTGAGACTTGGACTGTGACTAGGGATCTGAGATGGAGACTTAATTCCTTTGGTACCAGGTCTCTTCGTAGAATCCTTGGCTATCGCTGGTCAGACTTTGTGTCCATCCAACAAGCGGTTTCTGAGAGAATCTCAAATGAGATTTGTTACCTGCATAATCCATGAGCGTCAGCGACGGCTGCATGGACATGTGGCTCATTTTCCTGATGCTGATCCAGCTCACCAGATTCTCTTAGCAAGGGAGCCTCGTGAGTGGAGGAGGCCAATGGGCCCGACCACGTGCCTCGTGGTTGCAGCAGGTTAATCAGCATCTCAAGGAGATTGGGATCTGCCTGGGGGATGGCCAGACTGAGGCCCCTGGAGTACCGGCGGAAAGTGGACGCAGTGACGCGCTGCAGCTGCACATGCTCCCATACCTGACCTGACCTGACCCTCGGTGACGGAAGTAATAAAATTGAAAACTTTTTATCTTGTTTTTTTTTCTCTATATCTGAGCTGCAAAACATTTTGAATGCCACTCATATATGCACTAAACCTCTTGAAATGCTGACCACACCGACACTGCAAAAAATAATTTTCTTGTTGAGAAAACATTTTCTTGAAATATGAAACGTTTCCTTGAAACAAGAAAACCGTGATAAGATTACTTTTGCCAGTGATTTAATTTTTCAATTATCCTCTACCATTCCACCAGGAACAATTGTTTGTGTTTGCTTAGTGTTATCTCTTTGATTGCCTGCAATTTATTTGATTCCTTCCAGATATCTTTCGTACTTTATACAGCACTCAGGATATTTCTGAGGGTGGAAGCAACTGAGCTTATTAAATTTTTATTCTTCATTATGGTGGCGCCTCTTCCCATTAGGATGCCAAGGAGTGCATATCCTTCAACTCGATTCATTATATCCCTCACACCCACACCTGGATCTTTTTGACTTGCAATATCTCTACCTAATGATTCTGTAAGACCTCACCTTGGTAATAATAGGGGAAAAGGAACATCTCATCCCCAGAAAAGGAACTGTATCTCCAGAGGGGCAATTGAGGGTTGATATAGTTTTGTATATGGACAACTCGTGCTTCCTGGCAAGACATGTTTATTAATTGAACGAATATTGTCTGAAAGCTCCCTTAAGTGATTTCTTAATATGGAACATACTTGCACAATGAAAGACAATACGATTGATTGGCTGTTCGAAAATATATCTTGGATTTGGTTCCTCTTGACACAAGATTTTGGGATTACATATTGGTTTTGTTCCCAGTGGTGTGCAATATTCACTGAATTATTTTTCTGCAATATCCAATCATTATAATTTTCATCAATTGGGTCACAGTTCATCAATATTAAGTTTATAATGGAAGTGATTTGAATAACTGTCTCGGTAAGTAGAGTCCTGTTAGTTCCAACCTCCTTAACATTCATCATAATCATCATTTTGTATGCAGCACTCTGTTGTGGGTTTGCATCTTTGCTGGGAGCATGGCTGTGCTACTGATGCAATGCCCTCTCCAGGTTAGAGCAGGAATTTGTAATTTGTTCAGGGTACCGGTGATGGCTCGCCTACTCTTCGAAAAGGACACCGAGAGATATTTAACGTCCACCAACTAATGCCGGCAAACAAGACACCCAGTATAACATCCATCCGAGGGACAGAACACACATTGATGAATCACCCTGCCTGTGAAACACCAGAATGACAGTTTATAGCTGGGTCAGGATTCAAACCCAGACAAGACAGCCTATAAGTGAGTCTGTCTCCCTCTATGCCATCCTGCCAGCCATAATACAATAGATAGATACCAAGTAGGCTACTGTTGTTTATTGCAAACAAATATGGCAGGCTTCGACTACACATAGGAAGGATGACGTCACCAAAAGTAAGGCCCGATAATTATGTGACCCAGCAAGTCCATACAAATTACTCAAAGTTGTCATCATATGAATTCACTTGTTTTTATAAGTCACACATATTCACAGATGTAGGTTTTGAAACATGGATGATTGAATTCAGGCCTTTCTAAAATGCCAAGAGCCCTCCCTTAACAATAAAACCTAATCGCCCTAAATTAATTGTTAATTTTGACATCAACGTTTTTAATGATGTTGAATTTTCTCAAATTTATTTTGAAGTGGATTTTTATTATTATCTATAACTATATTATTAGGGTCATCACGTTGTCCCCTCACAACCTGAGTCATCCTGGAAGAGACATACACCATGCTGTCTGGCAGTTTAATGAGGTAGATTGGTCTGGCTTGCATCTGCCATTTCTACATTTTCATGTCATGATGTCCACAGTGCCTGGAATGCATTTGTCAATATTGTTCTTTCTCTTCTTCATTGGTTCATACCTTCACACCCATACATCCCATCACGAGTACATTGCTTCATTTGGCAAGGTTCCTGCCACAAAGCAGCTTGTATTTTCTTCCTGGAAAGCAAACCCCACCAATGGGGAGCAAACAGTCTTTGTAAAGCATGCAATCACTGTTTCGGTCCTCATACGTACTAGAGTGCAATGCCAGGCTGACCTTTTTCTGGGGTTTTTTTTTCTGGTACTTCTTCTGGTCTTGCTAGTTCTGTCCTCTCACTTCCGTGCCCAACACCTGCCCTCACCAGGTCACGTGTGTTCCACCAGAAATCTCTACCTTGTCATCCTCCCAAGTTGAGGCTTAACATTAACCTTCGTTCGCTTCCCTTTGGAATTGTCTTCCTGACTTCGCTGTCTCATGTTCTTCTCTCCAAGCATTTAAGTAGCTGGAACTTTCCACCACCATCTCATGATGTTTTGCTCTTCCATGAGCCTTTTCACTTATGAAAACAACAATAAACTAGAACGGCACTTGGTAGAGCACATTCCTCCGCCAGGCTGAACAGTTTGTACTTTGTATCCCCCTGATATGCCGGATCTGGATTCGGACATTAACCAAAATCGAAGTGACTTCTTCTTGTCACCTACCCAACTCATCAACTAAGTTTCATCCGAATCCGTCTGCAGCTTTTTGAGATATTGTGCCGTATATCGTTTCTGGCCGTATCTCTCAATGGTGAAGAATCGCTTTAGAAATTCTACGATATAAACCTGGATCAGGATCTTCATCAAAATCTAATCAATTGGTCCTTGTCAAACACCAAACCTGACCATCGAGTTTTGTCCAAATCTGGACAGACAGACAGACAAGGGTAAAAACATAAGGTCTGCCCACCTTCAGTGACGCAGGTAATCATTTACCTTTTCAGTTGATGCAATAATTCCTCATCACCTATTTTAGATCATTCTGACATTTCTTGCTCCATCACTTCACCAAATTATTAAGGTACTTGATGTTTTTCAGAAGTATACAAGAAAGAAAGGGTCTGCATTCCTCACATGCATTGGAGAGGAGGAATCTATCGTCTCTCGTTTTTGTGTTGACTTGCATCAATATATATATATTGCTGCAGTTCTGCAAAACCGCATGCCTCTAAACCCAACATACAGTGATCCCCAGGCAGTTATTTCATTAGTATTCGTGTAGTTAGTCCTTCCCTCATGTCTAGCGGGTGAATGGGACGAATTGCATTGCGTGGGACCCATAGTGAGGTCTAACATATATACGTATGTATAATTGTATATGTATATATATATATATATATATATCTTCAATCCTTACTCTGACCTCCACTTTAACCCTTTCCTTTTAGCCATTACACACAATAAGCATGCCAGTACGCACGCCACTCAACGAACAACTTAGTAAGCACGCTGCAAGTGCCTCCCACGTGCTCAATTGCCTGCATCTCTGGCGGGTGCCTCCCGTGGCTCGGATCGCCTGCCTCATTGCCAACAGGACGTCCTTTTCGGGAGTTTGCACGCCATTTTCCCATTCAAATTTGCAAGCCAATTCTCAACTGACACCTCACTTTAATCCTTACCTCATTCCACGAACCTCACCATCTTTACCGCAGACACCTCCCACACACGGAAAAAAATACTCTCGCAATCCTTCACACTCCTACCTTGCGACAATTCGCCACTCTATTTCGAGTGCCACACGGCGCCGGCCATTATTCTTGGCGCCGTGCGGCACTCGACCATGCTACAGACACCACAATTACCACCGCATTTCCCCGGGAACGTCCCAGGTGAGCATCCTGGTCAACCATTATTACAACTGCTCTCATTCAGTCATCAAAGTACGGCAAGACCGGAAGGGACGAGGAGGGGTTGCAGGAAGGGCAATCCAGGGACTTGATTCGGGTCCCGAATATGTGTTGTGGCTCGTGGAGGAGCTCATGGGTAGCAGAAAAAGTCTGCCACCATCCTACCTCCAAACAACAATCAGCACATGTTCGGGGCAGGGTGTGAGCTCGGGGCACACGCTTACCATGTTAAATGAGGAGCTCCGAGCTGTGCCGAGGTTGGCAAGCGTCTGAGCTGGTTTCGGGTCCCAGAGCCTGCCGAGTCGTGGCTAGGGCTGCTGTGGCCCAATAGAGGAGCACAATTTGGGCCACTTACGCTGAGACAGGCACCATCGTAAGGCTATAGAAGGTAGTCGGAATAACCCTGCTCTGTGCCAGCTTTTGTAAGTTTGTTGTCTTTTGCCGCACCCCACAAATTCCTTGCTATTCCCTACTGTCCATAAAATTAAACCCCATTCACTGTGCCACATACCTTTCCTCGCTTTTGTATCAAATAAATGTTACCTCAAACACAGAAGCCTCGGCCCGGTGACTCTGTCAAATAGACAAAGATTACATGGTCAACATCAGTTAAACATCAAACGGAGCCACCTATCTGGATTTTGGGCTTATTTGCCCTCATCAGGACAGCATACCGATAAATATCGAACCAATGATGACCACATTCATTGTTTATACATCAGACACACCTCCTGTCTGTTATGGTGAGCATCGCCGCGGATTATGTCTCACACATCATAATCCGCAAAGAACAACCATCCGTCTGCCTCACAGATGATTGTTCCCGCTAATGCAAACCATTCACCCAGAAGGCACGTGATGTGATCGGCGGCTAAATTGAAACATGTGGAGTGTGACGAGCACTCCCCCGATCTCCATTGGAAATAGTCCTACACCAAAGTGATCCAATCACATCACGTGCCTTCTGGTTGAATATACATACACATATATAGATATATATATATATACAGTATATATATATATATACAAATATATATGTATAAATATATATACACATACATAGAAATATAAAGACCACATATGTATATATATATATACTGTACACACGCACATATATACATCCATACATACATACATACATACAGTTAAGGTTCTAGGAACCGTATGCATACAAACATACAGTTGTCCCGAAGTCAGTTATTCTGTTAAGTATATGTGTAGATAGAACCCCTCCTTGTGTTTAGTGGGATATCAAAGGGGTGCATTGCGATGTTTTTTTTAGGTAGATTAATAAATCTTTATATCCCCTCCATTATGAACCACAGTACCTTCCTCTCGCATGGGCTGAACAAACGCTTGTTCGCCTACTCGCCCAACCAGTGACTTGCTGTCCGAGGCAAAATCCTCTTTCAGTAGTTCCTTTTTAGCGAGTCCGCATGTGTGGAGTGGGTGGGCTTCCCGGTATGGCCGAAATCCAGCCCAGAAAGGGCGGACCCATGGAAGCCCCGTCCAATCAAGGCGGACAGTGACGTCAGATTCACCAAGGCCCCTCCCCGCTGAGAGAGATCGATAAATTACGAAGCGATACTCAGCGTAGAGTCCTTGGCTGGGAGATAAATTACGGCACCATCCTGAGAGGGTAGAGAGAGAATTCTGTGTGAGTCGGCCGTGTTAGCTGGAGTCTGAGGTTGGAGAGAAACAGCGTTGGAGCGAGACAGTGGTTGGAGTGAGACGGTTGGAGTCGCGGGTTGCCAAAGAAAGAAGGAGGGTCGTGACACGGAGGGTCTGCCAGCGTCTCGCCTCGGCGGCCCGTCTGTTGTGCTGGTTCGAGGGCGCCCGATCTTGACCGGGTCTCTCGTGGATCCTGTCGGCAGCCCTGATTCCCGTCTCGGACTCCGCTCTGCTCCACCCGGACTCCTTCGCGGACACGGTCTCCATGCGTGTGGCTGTGGGCCGAGCTGCACGACCACTGACAGGTGCCGCACCATGGAGCATCCCTTCCTCCAACGTGCAGGTACCCAAAATAACTGCGACCTCAGCTCACCTCCCTCTCTGGCTGCGGGGGTCCTTTGCAATACACCTGGGTTTATTTTCGTCTTAGTGCGTGTCTGAGTGTGTGGCGCCGTCTTTAAGTAGAACTGTTTAAGTGTTTGATCATTGTAAATCTTGCCTGTATATCCCACGATAAGTCTGCTCTGAGTCCTTTTGTGAGTTGATTGTAAATAAACCATTATTAGAAATGTTCCCAGTTCGTTTTCGTCTTTTCCATCATTGGTCCAGCATGGTTCGGATCTGAGTTTTAGCCGGGTCTTATCCCCGATAATCTGTTCATCCTAGCTGTACATTATTGGCGGGTCCGCTCGGCTGTATCCGAACCGGAAAGGTAGTTGGTAGAGTGATCCGGTTCGGGCAAGACGCATCGAGGGCGTGTTTCCCGGTAGACGACACCGCGTGGTTAATTAGGTAAATTGGTTCTAGACAAAAAAACCCTACGCTACACGGTGGAGGTATGGCGTCCATGGTCGGTTAAGCGACCCGCCGCCTCACGGAATTATCCGTGAGCGACGGCCTACAATTCCGGGAGTCTGTGAGACGACGTAACTTTCCCCACCTAGCGGTCGTTCTCGCCACCGGACCTCCGGCCCGCAACAATACCATATTTTCCGGTGTATAAACCGCACTTTTTTATCGGCAAAAAAGGTAAAAGTTGGGGGCGTAGTTCAAAAATAGGTATAAGTTGGCAAAGAATAATAAAACAATAACAAACAGTCTTAAAAACGATCAATGTTGAATTTCAATTACACTCAAAATGAACACATTTGTAGCAGTTGCAACTGCTGTTAAGCTCAATTGCACGATTTATATTTTTGAAAATCGGTTCAGGTTCAGAGTTTGTACAGCGTTTTATTAACCATGTGCAGAAATTTAATAAATTTAAAAAGCCGGAATCACCCGGAGTTTAGGTCAGGTCAGGTATAGGAGCATGTGCCGCAGCAGTGCATCGCTGCGTCCACTTTCTGCCGGTACTCCAGTGGCTTCCGTCTGGCCATCCACCAGGTACATGCCTGGCCCATCCCCATCTCCTTAAGATGCTGATCAACCTGCTGCAACCACGAGTCACGTGGTCGGCCCATTGGCCTCCTCCACTCACAAGGCTCTCTCGCTGAGAGAATCTGGTGAGCAGGATCAGCATCAGGAAAACAAGCCACATGCCCATACAGCTGCAGCTGATGCTCACAGACTATGCAGGTAACAAATCTCATTTGAGTCTTTCTCATCAACCACTCATTGGACACAAAGGCTGAACAGCAATAGCCAAGGATTCTCCAAAGAGACCAAGTAACAAATAAATTAAGTCTCTGTCTCAGATCCCTGGTCAGAGTCCAAGTCTCACATCCATAGAGCAAGACTGGAAGCCCCATGGACCTGAAGACTCAGACATTTGTCCTCCCGCACATGTTCCGGCAGCACCACACCCCATGATCCAGTGAATCCATGACTCCCCAGGCTCGACCCAAATGTCTGTTGACCTCTGGCTCACAGCCAGCAGAGACTTGAATATGACTGCCAAGGTAAGTGAATCTCTCCGTGACCTCAACATCCTTGCCATAAACAGGTACAGACAAGATCGCAGCAGTCTTGGTGATCACCCTTCCCTTTCCAGAGAGGGACAACAAGGCCCCTCTTCCAGTCAGCTGCGATGATGCTTGTGTTCCAGGCAGAGCACAGAACTGCATGCAACGACACAAGTACAGCATTTCCACCAGCCTTGGAGAGTTCAGCATGGATGACACAGATCCCAGGAGCTTTAACCCATTTCAACCAGTTCAACACAGCCTGTGTTTCCACAAGCAAAGGTGGACCACAGTTGATTGGAGGGTCAGCATTCGGGATTGTAACACCCCTGACATCCAACTCGAGAGCTGGTGGATCAGCCTGGTAAAGCCGCTCAAAGTAACCGGCCCAGGGGGCCTTCACTTCGGACTCCTCTGTCAAGAGCCCACCACCCTCTGCTCTAACTGCAGTACACCGGAGGACGGGCTTGAGGAACGCAATGTGCGAATTCCCCTGTAAGCCGAATAGAATCACTTGACCACAGGTGATGCTCTACCCCCTCACAGATTCCTCGCACATCGGCCTCCTTGTCCACCATGAGTGCATGTACAGTTTTACGCCTCAGCTCCCTGAACAGCTCAGCTCTGCCATTCAGCCTGGCCCTGCAAATCGAGTCAACAGTATCCAGTGTCCCATGAGAGACAAAATTCTTCTTTGCCCTACATTGAGTTCCAAGACATCTTCCGGTAACATCAAGGATGGTGGTCTTGAAGGCACTCCACAACTCTTCAGGATCCCCCAAAGCCCCCAGACCCCCCAAATCTCCATTCAGCCTGTTCGCAAACTCCTCAGCTACCCTCTCATCCTTGAGCTTGCCAACATCCAGCCTGGGCTGGGATGGTACCATTCTCCTGGATTTAAGCTGCAACTTAAGAGTTGCTACAACAAGCCTCTGGTCAGAATTGAGTAACTGAGCACTCTGGTGGACCCTGCAGTTCTGGATCATCCTCCAGCGACCGTCAATGATCACATGGTCAATCTCCTTTGCCACACCGCCAACGTTGGAATACCAAGTCCAGCGATGAGCCTGTGGGTGCTGAAACCATGAACCAGCCACGCTTAGTCCATGACTTCTTGCAAAGTCAAATAACTTAGTGCTATTCTGGTTCACAGTTCCACACCCATGGGGACCAACACGTGTCACATAACCATCCCTTTCAGTTCCAGTCGATGAATTGAAATCCCCCAAGACTAGAAGAGTTGCTCTCCTGGGGCACAGTTTGGCAATAGATATGGATGGCCATTGGCTCATAAGGAGCTCCTCCACCCTTTGACAGGTTTTATTCTTCATCCTGCTAGGTTTCCATATCATACACCCTCCTCACTAGAAAACATGGTGGGGTGACGGTTTAGTCGCCGACAACCCAACAATGGAACAGGTTAGTAAGGTTTACATGGTACCTGTAGCAAGTCACAGATCTAATCTGACCTGACCTGACACAGATGTGTATGTAGATGGATGGAGTGTCGGTGTGTGGCGTATATAGAGCCTCGTGGCTCTGAAAACGCCATTTAATCCCTAAAGAAGAAGAACAACACCTGGTCTCACATCAAAAGAAGAATTCTTCTCAATAGCTAGAGTCTAATAACGGAGCACCCGCCTCAAATAAGCTTGCGTGGAAAGCTTCCCTCGTATGTCGTGTTCAATTGGAAGACACTGCCCAAAGACAAGTTTCCCGCCGGCGTCATTGTTCATGCGCAGCAGAAACGGTGGATAGATGAGGGAGTTGTAGTGGTGACTACCTTTTTACACACATCATTTTCTACATGAACATCCGATGCAGGCAGAATGAATCCACCAAGCTTGTTCCTTACATAGCGGAGCGTGGTTTAAAACTAGGAACAACCAATCAACCCAGAGTACTTTTTGATTCGAGGGTAGGAAATGGAGTTAAAAGGAAGAAGAACGACCTCACGAGAGTGAGGAGCCAAGTTGGAGGGTGAAGCTTCAAGAAGTACCAGTGCTGCTCGGTTATTTTGGCTTCCCGTGGATTACTCACGTCGACCAGATGAACTTTCATACTTCACAGGCCTTTGTATTCGACCCAGGTTTTGAAGAACGTTAGCTACATCTCGGTGGAATCACCACAGACGAACTTTCCTATTTCCCGGACTTCGTATTTTCATCAGTTTAAAATCAACATTTCGTGACGAGTTTCCTGCCAGGATTTTCGACTCGGATTCTGAGGAGTATTGGCCACATACATATTGGTTGAACTTTCACCATTACTTCTCTTTGCTACGTTGGCTGAGCATTATGTTGACTGGGAGACTGCCGAGCGTTCATCAGGAGGATGAGAAAGGTCGACCTTCCGATGATCTGTGGCTGGATCGTCAAGGTGTGGGAGGAGATCCGTTGGATATCATCAAACGAGCATTTCTGAAATGCTGCATCTCCAAGAACATGGATGGCACAGAGGACAACATCATTTGGGAGGAGGAGGCTGCAAATGATGGTGACAGCGACATGGACTGATTCGACAAGGAGTTACATGCTGTTTTCGACAAGGAAAGCACTGATGAGGATTTCCTCGGGTTGAGCTGGAAAGCTTCATCAAACCCAAACGGCCCTTTTCAGAGCCACAAATCCACCAAAAATATGTGTGATA
>CM068960.1:118485106-118507743 GCA_035128595.1 Eptatretus atami
TACAAAAGCAATGAAGTCCATTAGGCAGCCGAACATTTCTCATGCGTGCTGGATCAGAATTGTAACATTTAAATGGCTCACAAAGCTTCTGAAAGAAGCCAAAAATACTTAAACGTACCTGAGAGCAAGGGGTGTGCCTCAGCAAAACAAAATATTTGGAGAACTTTCTGATCAACTCATCCAAAAAGGTGATATCTTATAGCCCGTACTGCAAAAACTCCCGACGATTTGGGTCCTTGCAAGGCCTGTGGGTGGGCTATGGACCAGCACGTTAAACCCGACCTCCCCGATCATCCCTGCCAGTGCCAGTGATTGGACTTTGGACCTTTTAGGATTACCTCGTGTGAACATGGCAGGCCTTGTGATATATTTAATGAAGTCTGCGATTACAAACCGATGGCATCATTCCCAACATTCAGGCAGACTTCCCATAGGGAGACAATGTATCTTGTTGAGTTGCTTCTTGACACCGATGGGAAGGTCATATCTGGGTTTTGTCAATGTACAGGGTAAATTTAAAATGATGATATTTACTATTAATCATGTTTGGGAGGAGGCGTGGGTGGGAGTGGGAGGTGTACGGGCTGTGTGTGAGTGCCGTTATATCTATATATTACTAAAACTCTCATCTTGTGTGTATATATGTATATATGTATGTATGTATGTTCCCGAAATACAGCCAAAACGGTACACGATGGCGCAAAATTGTAGAGCCACCTTACTCACCATTCTCCTGTGGTGTGCAGTATCAAGTTTGGTTCAAATTGGGCAACAAAAAATTTTTTAGAAAACAATTCCCGATTCAGTCAAGTACTCTTCGGGAGAATTTGATCAATGCAAACAACCTCAGCAGTATGGTTCGCTGTGAGCTATCTTTTTTTTTTCTTGAAATGATTTTTTTATCAACCGCTGTCACATTGGGAACCCAACGGGTTCACGTGTCGTCTAGCATATATATATATATATTATATTATATATATATATATATATATATATATATATATATATATATATATTATATATATATATAATACTAGCTGAAGTACCCGGTAATACCTGGAAATTTGCCCTATTTTCCTCACGCTAGTTAAACTGAGGCATTAGTTGTATGGAGAAAATTAGGAAGGCTTCTTTATTCCTCAGATTTATGGAAGGAAGGCTTTATGCTGCCGTAATCCTCAGAGAGGTCATAGTTGAAGCGGCCTTGAGCCACTCAATGTTTCTAGCAGCAGTGGCAACTGTCCTTGATGTCCTGCCAAAACCCGGACCTAGAAAGTTGGAACGTGAGTTTTGTGCTTCTCTCGCCCGTCGGTGTGACACTCTATTTGCAGTTAGGCGACCTCTCTCTCTGCAGCCGACTCTGCTTGCCTGGCTCGTTCGTGAGCAGATCTATCAGCAGTTAGCTGTTGCCGTGCGCGTGCAGTTCGAGAATTCAAATAACAGGAGGAGAATGTGTATGTTTAAAAAGTCAACGAAACGAACATTTTGTATTTCAAAAAACCCTAGCGTTTTTAACCATGAAGCCTTTTGTTACGATTAATATGCCGGCGCACTATTCGAAAGCCATTTTTTTTTAATGGAATTTTTTTTTTTTTAATATATATATATATTTTCATTTTTATGGAAAGCCACTTAGCGCATCCTGAGCTGAATGTTAGGTCTATATGTGTGTAAAGTTTCATCAAGATCTTCACTGGTCTAGGAGCTTATGGTTACAAACAACAAAAAACAGACAGACAGACAGACAAACAGACAGAAGGACTGCCATTTATGTAGTAGATATATATATATATATGTTTGGTTCCAGAACCACAAGATAAATTATGAGATTTTTGCATCAATTGGTAAAAGGAGAAGTGTGTGTGTGTGTGTGTGTGTTATATCCACTACTTTAACTAGCTTACATGAACAGGAAATGTTACGATAACAAACACCTCTCATCCATGCACACAACATGGCCAAAAGTATGTGGCCACCTGCTCGTCCAACATCTCATTCCAAAATCATGGGCATTAATATGGAGTTGGTCACCCCTTTGCTGGTATAACAGCCTCCAATCTTCTGGGAAGGCTTTCCATAGGATGTTGGAACATTGCTGCAGAGATTTGCTTCCATTCAACCACAGGAGCATTAGTGAGGACAGCCACTGATTTTGGGCGATTAGATCTGGCTCGCAGTCAGCGTTCCAATTCATTCCAAAGCTGTTCGATGGGGTTGAGGTCAGGGCTCTGTGCAGGCCAGTCAAGTTGTTCCATACTAATCTTGACAAACCATTTCTATATGGACCTCGCTTTGTGCATGGTGACATTGTCATGCTGAAACAGGAAAGGGTCTTCCCCAAACTGTTGCCACAAAGCTGGAAGCACAAAATTGTCTAGAATGTCATTGTATGCTGTAGCGTTACAACTTACCTTCACTGGAATAAGGGGCCAAGCCTGAACCATGAAAATCAGACCCAGACCATTATTCCGCCTCCACCAAACTTCACAGTTGGCACTATGCATTCAGGCAGGTGCGTTCTCCTGGAATACACCAAACACAGATTCGTCCGTCGGACTGCCAGATGGTGAAGCGTGATTCATCACTCCAGAGAACATGTTTCCACTGCTCCAGAGTCCAATGGCGGTGACCTTTACACCACTCCAGCCAACGCTTGGCATTGCACATGGTGATATTCGGCTTCTGTGCGGCTGCTCGGCCATGGAAACCCATTTCATGAAGTTCTTGATGAACAATGCTAGTGCTGACGTTGCTTCCAGAGTCAGTTTGGAACTCTGTCGTGAGTGTTGTAACTGACGACAGATGATATTTTCCATGCTACACGCTTCAGCACTTGGTGGTCCCGTTCTGTGAACTTGTGTGGCCCACCACTTTTTGGCTGAGCTGTTGTTGCTCCGAGACATTTCCACTTCACAATAACAGCACTGACAGTTGACCAGGGCAGCTCTAGCAGAACAGAAATTTGACGAACTGACTTGTTGGAAAGGTGGCATCCTATGACGGTGCCACGTTGAAAGTCACTGAGCTCTTCAGTGCGGCCCATTCTACTGCCATTGTTTGTCTATGGTGATTGCATGGCTGTGTGCTTGATTTTATACACCTGTTAGCAATGGGTGTGGCTAAAATAGCCGAATCCACTAATTAGAAGGGTTATCCACATACTTTTGGCCATGTCGTGTGTATGTTTCATATTCCTGTATTTCAGCGAGTCCGATTTGCATTTCGGAACAGAATAATCATGATTAACCATTTCGAAATTGCCACTCTTTTGTTTCGATGATGAAAATTATGTTTAAAGTACGATTTGATTTCCAGATTTCATGCTTGTAACGGCAGGCTAAAAGTGCCCAGTGAGCCCAACTGAGTCCGTGTGAACACACACACAGTGAAAGTGCAAAAGTCTTCATTTCGCATTTAGACGTCTTTTTGAAAGTCGCATATTATACTTACTAGTGGATTGTGCTTGCATCCTGCAAGCAGATAAATAAATTCAGTGAGTAATATGGGCTCTTCATTTATGCACAGTCCAATCTCTACCCTTCTCCCACCTGAGGGAGTGACGCACCACCACACAGTCCAAGCCATGCCCTTTTCCCACCTGAGGGAGTGATGCACCACCACACAGTCCAAGTTACACCCTTCTCCCACATTTGGGAGTGACATACCACCGCACAGTCAAACCATGCCCTTCTGACACCTGAAGGACTGATGCGCCACCACACAGTCCAAGCCACACCCTTTTCCCACCTGAGGGAGTGACTCATCTCCGCCCATCTCCCAGCTGAGGGTCAAGGCTCCACCAGCCAAGTTTATTTTTCGGATATTTTTGTTTTTGGACATTTGCAGACAGTTTTGTGATTTTATTTTCTGAAATTGTGGCTTCGAGTTACAGCAGTATGGTAAATTTCAGCTTTCGAGCCCACCTATAAAGTAGTAAACATTTATATCAGTGAGTCTGTGTGTCTGTTGGTAGAAAAAGATTGAAATATTTATTTTGAAAAATATTAAAGCTGGCACGTCTTGGACTATTGTGAGCATCTCATTCATAGAACCTTTCAAAAGCCCCTCATAAGATGATTGTTCATTGAATAAAAGCCAATCATTTGTTCATTGAACTTTATCGATTTGACTCTGCCCGGTTACTGGTGATTTGGTAAAATTTTAATCCTAAACCTGATTATCCATCCTCTAGGAAATGACTTTTTTCTTCAAAACTGGTGAGCATCGGTGATAAAAAATGTCGTGCGGTTCATTTTATGTTCACGAGTTAATTGATGGGTGAGCCACCGGGAACACTCCCTTGCCATCTTCAAAAATGATCATTTTTGGGGAGATGGTCAACTGGACTCAATCCATGCCTAACAAGAGCCAGAATCACACAAAGTTGTCCAATCTTCGAGGAAACAACCATGGCAATGAAAAGAATAAGAGAGTACTGCATGCACTAGTTTGGATCAGTTGCAGCACTGTGTCACTGTATATCATGAACATTCATTGAGCAATAGGTGAACCCCAGCCAAAATATCGAAGCATGACTTATCGAGGACATTTGAGGAAGGTTTGTGAAAAGCCGAAGACAAGGTCAATATTATCTGGAACCTTGCAGGCACCAGCTGGTGGGTGGATGCCATAACGCATTGTTACCCTAGCCCAAGTGTATTCGATGTTCTACTGCAGAGTACTGCACCTCTGCGTGGGCAGAGATCAGCCAAACGAAACACCTGCATCCATTCCTAATTTCTGTGATGCAAACTATCACTGGGACCTAAAAACAACACATCAATACCTTGTCTACTTGTGTTCTGAAATATTGCTCCCCACTCATATCTGTCTGCAATAGAGAACACTCCACGAATATCAACATGCCCAAGTAAATCCAAACCTCCCATTCCCATCAATACCTGCAAAATATCTCCCATCTCAAATCATGCAAGCCATTCTGGAGCCAAGATACTCAGTGACTTGGGATTCGATGTCCAAGAGCAATAGCGTTGGTGCTGAAACATTGTTCCACGTTAAATCGAATCCCGACATCCCACACTCAGATGGCCCACCATCTGCACAAATGGAAAAAAATCAGGAACGCCCAGCTTCATGTGACTGAGGGAACCTACACCTAATCATGGACCATACAGTTGACCACTGCAAATGCAGGGCTTTCAAAATGACATAATCTGCCCCACAATGCTCGGCTCTGGGGCCACATCAGAAATTATGCATAGATTGGCGTCTATTGCTCAAAGGAGAAGTGTGTTATTGGGTGCTATCTCCGCTATCTCCATATTCAGAAGGTGGCATGGAGCCACCCCAGGCCTCAAACTGTGTGTGTGTGTCGCCATTTTTCTCAGAGATGGCCAAACAGATCTTCGTCAAATAAAAATGTTCATCAGTGAGTGCCGGGGAGTATTTTAGGTTAAAAAAAATTTTTTTTTTAAATGTTAGAATTTTTGTTATAATCGCTCCATCGTGCCTAGGCCTTTGTTGCTCTAGAAAGGTGATATTAAATGATCCTCCCCGACCCCATTCCCATCGTGGCTGGAGGTCGGTGATTTGGGCCTCCACAAAAAAAATACAAAAAAACCCCAAAATTTGATTTCTTCAAAATGCCACCAGGATTTGAACAGCACCAGGGAACCCTAGTTCCCAATATTTTCGTGAGTCCAATTTGCATCCAAGAACACAATTATGGTTAACAATTTTGGAATTGCCACTCTTGTTTTACATGCTGAAAATTATGCAAAAAGACTTTGACTGGCTCGTGAGCGACGGCATTTTAATAGTGCCCCAATTGGAGAAAGGGAGTCACTGAAAACGCACGCACAGCGCATGCGTGAAAGACCTCGTTAGCATTCATCCGTCATTTCGAAAATTCTTGTATTGCAAAAAATTAACCGGAGCCATTGGAACAATCCACGCAGCCACAACTGATGCCGTTTATTTGGCTGTTAAACCTGGAGTTGGATTTATGAGTTGCTATTTGTCAAGCCTTGCACAAGATGAAGAATGAGCATTCAGACATGTATAAAAGTCAAGGTCATATGGCGTGTTTGTTTTCACATTGCCACTGACACTGCACGACTCGATACAAAACTGCAGCCTGATATTAAAAAAAAGGAATGATACAAACAGCTTGTATAGCATTCTTGGCAATACCCATCATGAACATCGATTGGTATCGGATATTGGAGATGTCCTTGAGTTGTCTCATCTAATTCCGTAAAGCCGTGTCTGACTTCTGATGATATTCATGATCAGATTTCTCCAAACATCCCTATCTTGCACTGCTTCCTGAAGCTCTGGCAGAGAAAGCCTGGTCGCAGCCTTTACACCATCCATCCAGCACATACGAGGTCTGCCTCTTCCTACTCTTCCCTCAACAATACCAAGCATGCTTGACTTCTCCAGACTGAGTTGTCTAGTATGCATAATATCCCCCAGAAAATAAAAATAGCGTTAGCAATTTATCATTACATATCACCTTGTGAGAGATTGTAATTTGGACTTATCTTGGAGGGAGGGGGATGTGGATGGGTGAAGGAAGAGATCTTTCTTTATGACTTTTAAACACCCAATAGTAGCGTTCCAAAATAGGACGCCATTGTGTGCCAAAAAATTCAAAATTCCTGCCGTGACTGCCATAGGGAAAGTAATGGCAAACCATCACATGTATCATTCGTTGTGAGACTGTTTTAGCAGCACCTCATCATTTATCATTGAAATGGTACATCAGATCAGAGAGGACTCGACAAGGTAATTTTTTTCCTTTCCTCACCCAATATACAGCATCCAAAGGGGTCGACAACATCATTCAAAGGTGGTGCATTCGCCCCTTGATGTGTCTAGTCTGGGTTAGATTACCGACCTGATTATAAATTCTCAACCTGGTGTTTCACAGACAAGGCATTGCACGAATTGAGTGTTGGGATTTGTCTACCAGCATTTGCTACTGGTGGACACAGAAGATCATCTCTGGCAAAGATTAGCTGACCTTTCCATCGTGTAGCGGCTCCTGGGCCAAACTAAAAATTACCTTCCTGAATCCCACTGGGAAGGCAGTGGCAAACAACGAAGTGCAAATCATAACATGACACAAACTTGACCTTGTGAAGATGACCAGGCAAATTCAATACAAAGTAAAGGTTTCATAGGAATTTGAATGTGATAGCTCACCTACTCTTCGTGAAAAACACCGTGAGATCTGTAACGTCCATAAAATAATGCTGGCAGACGGGATGTCCAGTTTAATATCCATCATAAAGGATGGCACGCATGCACATTGATGAATCACCCTGTCTGTGAAACACTGGGATGACAGTTTATAGCTGGTTCGGGGTTCAAATCCAGGCTACACAGAGCAAGCATGCGTACCTCTCGGCTTTCCTGCCGTAATATGGCAATTCATTATTTCATAACGAAAAACATTTTTTACTCATTGTGATCAAATTATTTATTTTGCCTTCCTACCTCCGGTATAGAACCACGGTATCGCCATTGAAACTTGAACGCATGCCAAGTGGCTTCACCAAGCAAAACGGTTGAAGAAACTTTTAAAAAGGAAATGTTTAATTTTCCTTTGTATTTATCTCTGTCAAAGTGACGGGTCGTATCATGGAAGATCGTACAAAAAGGGGAAACGTTATGGAAAATAAAATTTCACAGCTTGCACCGCAGAAAAACACGTGGCCAACGCAGGCAAGTGACCCCTGAACTTTGTTCAAATCGATCGACGTACAGTATTCAGTGACAGTGTAAATATTGCAGCACGCTCGCCAAGTGGCTTGAGCACTCCAATGAAATAGTTGATAAGAAACAGCTTGCTTGGCACATGATTAGCAATCACTGAACCGTCATATTAAACATACATCTCCCGGAGACGCCCAAAATGTCAAATATATCCGAATTGGACAAATTAACACTTTTCTAGGAGTCAGAACTGCTTGTATGTTCGATTCTGGGCTTAAATTTTGTAATCCTGCTTAGTTTAAGAGATACTTGCGGTGATCGCATGTGCAGAAATGAACTAAAGCAATGAAGGCTGCCGTCTACGGGCGTTTATAAGGCCTAAGTCACATTTGCCACGGCGGCCGTGGGGTCTCCAAAATCTACGGCCACTAGCAATTATACGGCGGCCGCAGTATTTCCACGGTCACACAATGTAGCAGTCACATATGTTTTTATTTTTCGGGGAGCCGCACGGCGTATTTATAAATTGTGGAGACCGAAAAACGTGGGGTTGCCGTACGGTCTTTGATTTGATGTCGCACGGTGACCTTAAGGGCCCCTGCGGCGGCCATATAATTTTCAAGGAAGACGCAAGGTAGCTCAAGGTGCCTGCAAGGCGACCGCAGGGGACCGCAACGGGGCCCTAAGGCGAATGTGGGCCAGACGGACGGTAACGAATGGGTTAATTTATTTATTTATTTTTACCAGTTTTTTTTTTTCGGATTGTCGAATTGCTACGGCGAACGTAGAAATGAAAAAAGTTATAACTCCGCGTTATAATTCCACGGCAACCTTACGACCTGTAAAATATAGCCAAACGGTAGGGCCACCCTGAGGCCACCGCAGAAACTCTGCGGCCGCCGCACGTTTCTGTCAATTCAGAGGGCGTACGGCTGCCGTATCCTCGCTGTAGAGCAAATGTGACTTAGGCCTTAGGTCTTAGAAATTGTGGAGACCGAAAACGTGGGTTGCCGTAGGTCTTTGATTTGATGTCGCACGGTGACCTTAGGGGGGCCTGCGGCGGCCATAGAATTTTCAAGGTGCCCGCAAGGCGACCGCAGGGGGCCCTAAGGCGAACGTGCGGCCAGACGGACGGTAACGAATGGGTTAATTTTTTAATTTTTTTTTAACAGTTTTTTTTTTTTCGGCTTGTCGAATTGCTACGGCGAACTTAGAAATGAAAAAAGTTATAACTCCGCGTTATAATTCCACGGCGACCTTACGACCTGTAAAATATAGCCAAACGGCGTAGGGCCACCCTGAGGCCACCGTAGAAACTCTGCGGCCGCCGCACGTTTCTGTCAATTCAGAGGGCGTACGGCCGCCGTATCCTCGCCGTAGAGCAAATGTGACTTAGGCCTAAGCATTGTAATGTACCCAGCGATTCGTAGCTATGATGAACAGGCATTCAATAATGAGTGAGGAAAGTGAGAAAAAAATCTTCATCATTAAGAAATCGTTGTGGCCTGTTCCATGTCATGCTTTAACAGGCCAAAAAAACAGGGCGGCTTCAGACCCCAGCGAGGTTACCTAGGATACGCCTTAAGACCCATAGAGAGCAATGACCGAGGATGCACCTGATAAAGGATATCATTAAATAAGGCCGTTAATTATCTTCAAAAGGGCTGTTTTAATTTAGACAAACACCCAATTTCAGTCATACACTTCCTTGGAGTTTTCTTTGAATGCATGCAACGTTTCAGGCTGCTAGATTTCATGGTTTTGGAGGACACACACACACACACACACACACACACACACACACACACACACACACACACACACACACACATCTTACGAGCTCAACTTGACGTAGTTTCGGGGAGCTTATGTGATGGCATGTCATCCATCAGTCCGTCCGTCACAAATACTTTCAACTTCTCTGAAACTACACATACAATTTCGATGGAACTTCACCACAATGTTCATCACCGTGGATGTAACAAAGTATGTTCATGGCATAAAAAAAAATCAGGCCCGAAGGGTGTCTCCAGGGGTTGCCCCTCAAAATAGGTATTTTCTTCTTCTCAGAAACTACACATGCATTTCTGATGAAATTTGACCACAACCTTCAACACCTGTGATGCACCAAAGTTTGTTCACGGCATAAAAAAAAAAAAATTGGGGTCAGAGGGTCTATACGGAGGAGTTTATGGGGAGATTTCCACCCCCCCCCCACTCCCAAAGAGATATTTGCTTTCTTCTCAAAAACGACAAACAATTCCGATGAAACATGACTACAACCTTCATCACCCGTGATGTACCAAGGTTTGTTCATGCCATTGAAAATTTTGAGGTCTAAAGGGGTCTACGGGAGGGGGGGGTGTTACCCCCCTAATAGGTATTTCCTTTCTTCTCCGAAACTACACACACATTTCGATGAAACTTGACCACAACCTTCATCACCCATGATGTACCAAAGTTTGTTCATGCCATTAAAAACATTCCAGGTCAAAGGGGGTCTACAGGGGGTGGTTGCCCCCCAAAAGAGGTATTTGCTTTCTTCTCAGAAACTACACATAAAATTATGATGAAACTTGACCACCACCAGCATCACCTGTATGTACCAAAATTTGTTCATGACATTAGAAAAATCTGGCTCCATGAGAGTGCAAGGGAGTGCCCCCCAAAATATGTATTTGCTTTCTTCTCTGAAACTACACACACAATTTTGATCAAACTTCACCGCAATCTTCATCACCTGTGAAGTACCAAAGTTTGTTCATGCCATTAAAAAATACCATGTCTAAGAGGGTCTGTAAGAGGTTGCCCCCCAAATATATATATTTGCTTTCGTCTCAGAAACTACACACACAATTACGATGAAACTTGACTTCACCCTTCATCACCAGTAATCTACCAAAGATTGCTCATGGCATAAAAAAAAAATCTGGGTCGAACGTCTCGGATGTGCGCCCCGGACGCGCTCGGGGGGGGGGGGTTCGTCCCCGGACCGCATCTGGGCGGTGTT
Organism: Eptatretus atami; assembly: GCA_035128595.1. Lineage (NCBI taxonomy): Eukaryota > Metazoa > Chordata > Myxini > Myxiniformes > Myxinidae > Eptatretus > Eptatretus atami. The sequence continues at coordinate 118,495,800 of CM068960.1, forward strand.
CGTCCCCGGACACATACGGGTGGTGTTCGTCCCTGGACGCGTCCGGGCGAGTGTTCGTCTCCGGACGCGTCCGGGTTGTCGTCTCCGGACGCGTCCGGCAGTGTTCGTCTCCGGACGCGTCCGGGCGGTGTTCGTCTCTGGACGCGTCCGGGCGTGATCGATCTGGACGCGTCCGGCGGTGTTCGTCTCCGACGTGTCCGGGCGGTAATTAACGCTCCATTACATGTCTACCTTCCCTTCCTCTCACCTCACACTGTCTTCCCTCCCCCACCCCTCCTCGATCCCCACCCCCCTCACTCTCCCCACCCCTCCTCGCTCCCTGCTCTCTCTCCCTACCCCTCTCTCCCTCCTTCCCCCCTCTTTTTCTCCCTCCCCCTTTAGTATCCCCATCAGCAAAGCGACGGGTGGTATTTGCTAATATCAAAACAATTAACCCCCACACTCTTATAGCCGAAGAAAGCTGCTTAAAGCAACCATGAAAAGTTGCACAAGGTAGGTCCTTTGTTGTTTCAAACCTTGAGGGGTGTGTAGGATTGGGATGCTGATGTACATTGTACTTGTGAATGTCTGCAGCTGTAGAGAAAGCCGGTTAGGGTTTGAAACAGAGCTCACAGATACCATGAAACTTACCGGGTGGAGCTCACAAATTGTGCCATCAAGCCATATCGGTCTATGCCTTACTGTGATATGGGTCTGTGTGATTTGGCATTGCTCTCATAGCTAGGGGTTTAATTGACACACACACACACACACACACACACACACACACACACACACACACACACACACACACACGAAGGTGGATACTCCGAGACCTGGAAGGTCGTTCCGTTCCACCTTCTTAAACCCACATATGGAGATTATAACGAACAACACACCACGTGGAACTGATGCAATCCATAAGCTTGAAATTTTGGTTCGAAGTAAAAGGTGCATGTCATTAAAAATAAAATCAGCCATCTTTCATTAATTCGTTGCTTTTCATGCAACATAATTACCCTCAAATTGGCAAAGGATAGAAAAACAGACAAAGGCCCCAGTGTTTAGACGATTTTGTGCACTAGGATTGGAAAGGAAGCAACTCTTGACATCATTATTGTACATATTATCTACAAGTGGATTTGATTCTCGTGGCCTTTCAGCTCGGGGTTTTCACTCTTTCTTTTCAAGCCAAAAGGCATTTGTGGGGGAGAGTCATGAAACCCAGCTTCATTCCCTGATGCAAAAAAAGTTAATCAGCACAATATCTCAAATATTGCAAAATGAGAAGAAAATATTGAAATGTTCACGAAAAACAAAAATGTCTCATTACACCTCTTTATGTCTGTTTTTTTTTCACCTCTTTATGTCTGTTCGTTTGTTTGTTTGTCTGTGTGCAGGATATCTCAAAAAGTTGTGGACGGCCAAAATTTTGTGGGAAGGTTGGATGTGTGACAAGGACGAACTGATTAGATTTTGGTGAAGATGCAGATCTGGATCCAACTACTAGAATTTTTAAGTGATTCTTCACCATGAGAGACCAAAAACGATATAGTGCTGTACAGTATGAAATTTCAAAAATGTATTGGGCCCGATATGTTCTTGTGGATCAGGCATTACGTGGCAGAGGTACGTGCTCTTCCTAGTGCCCTTCTAGTTCTAAATGTCATCACTTTATCCTTCTCATGCATCACTTTGATGATCGTTTTGGTGTCTGATTTGGAAAATTCTTCCCACAAACAAGAAAGACTTAGAAAATAGCCTGCAAATCAGGACGAGTCTACTGTAACTGGATTGTACAACTGATTCTGAGATCAGTCTAATTTTGGGACCTGTTAAGAAAAAATCCACCCACTCTCATGCACTCCTCTCCCCGACCCCTAAACTATAACCCCATGAAAGTTTACCACATTTCTCATTTTTACAAAAACATTGAAATCATCCATCTTGTAAGGATTTTCTGCAATGTTGCTGCATATTTTCAAACTCAAACGTGGAGCTTGTTTTGTTTCATGTTTGCACTTTCCTTGCAACTGGAGACGTCGCACATTCCTCTTTGCATTGTGAGCTTGGAACGTCGGAATGCTTCCGGCAACAAATGCCCAAACTTTTTTAACGATCGGTTAAATCCACAAAACTGAACTTTGTTGGCCGACACCATGTTCGGCAATAAATGGTACGCTTCTTCCCTGTTGCTTCAATAGTGAACCACAAAGCTGGACGCTGTATCGGCATACACTGGAGCAGGATGGGGGTGGTTGGAGGCAGGGGAAGGGGTGGGAGAAGGGACCATTGCCCCGCAACACCATGTACCTTTGATAGTATACTAAAAGGGGCCGCAGAAATTCCACATAATGTAAAATGTCACTTCAAGTCCTCCTTCCTCGCCTCCCAACCCGAAGTCCTCACTCCCTCCAACACAAAGTACCACCGCACCACCCCCTTAAAGCCTCAACCCCCCCCCCCCCACTCCCAACTCTCTGTCCCCTCTCTGCCCCTCCACCCAAACTATCTGTCCTCCCCTCCCCATTCTTCTTCAAGTCCTCAACTCCACCCACCCAAACCCCAAGTCCACAACCCCCTATCCCAACCCCAAGGCCTCAATACCCTCCCAACTCTAATTCCTCAACCACCCCTCTCAACTCTCTGTCCCCTCTCTGCCCCCCCCCACCCCAACTCACTGTCCTCCTCTCCCTCTCTCTTCATCAAGTCACAAACTCTCCCTCCCAACCGCAACTCCTCAACTCTCAAATGCCTCAGCCTCCTCTCCCAGTTCTCTGCACCCCACCCCAACTCTCCGTCTCCTCCCCCTTTCTTCTTCAAGTCTTCAACCCACCCCCCACTCTCCCAACCTCACTCCCCTCCCAACTCTGTCTCTAACCTCAACTCTCGGTCCTCCCTTCCCCATTTCTTCCCTTTCTTGAAAATGTTAAACAAGGATACACATCATACATGATGAACTTTGGCACAGGAGAAGGCCATATTGGTCCAACATCTCATTCTATGTCATTCCTTTTTATTGTCCACATGAAACATGGAAGTTTTTCATCCACTGGCAATTCAATTCAAAAAGGGTGCATCACATCCTTTTTGCATTATCATTAAACAATCCATTCCATTGGGACCATACTCTGCACAGAGTGCCAAAGCAGTCTCCTGGGTTATTAGGCACAATCCTGGATGGGTCACCACTCCGACACAGGATACTTGATGGGCTCAATCATCCCAGCAAGCCGGTACTCATTGTGCCAACCTCAGAAGGATGACAGGCTGAGTCAACCCCACCTGCTATTAATTCAACAGCCGAGCAGGATTTCAACTCTGGAGAGTTGAACCTTAAGATCCCAAGCCCACCACCCTAACCATTAAGCCAACACCAGGCATTAAACATGTGAATTGAATTCGGGACAAATAATCTGAAACAGCAGGAGCACGAAGGTGAATGCCTGAATGGTTAAACATGCCTGTATTTTTTATTTCGTTCTATACACAATTCAGAGTCAAGGCTCATGGAAGAGCTAGTACATTAAAGGATCAAGACATAACAGGACAAAAGGAACATTGGAGAGGGGGGGCACCAGCAGTGTAGTTGAAGGCCAACATTGAGGGAGACTTGGAAAAACAATGGTGTGGGGAGGAATGGGGGACAGGAAAAGAAGTATGGGGTGAACAAGATGGATACAGAAGGAAATTTTCAGGAAGGAAAAACTAGCTTGGAAGGAAGAGAGCTTGGGGTGGGGTTAATGAGGGGAGGAAAGATCATGGTTTTGGATTGGGAATGATTAGAGGTGGTGGTGAACATCTGTCTTGAAAACCTGAAGGGAAGAATGAGATTGAAGAAAATGTGGAAGTTGGTTCCATATTTTGGAAAAAAGAGGAACGAATGAGTGGAGGTGAGCAATGCTCCGACATAGGTAGTTTCACCAGAAGGAGGTTGATGGTGGACAGTGTGCACCCTACAGAAACCTGGGGAAGGGGACAAAGCACGGAAAGAGCAGAGGGTGCAAGACCAGAAAGGAGGCGGTACAAAACAGAGACCACCAACCTGTCTGTGATGGCGAAGTGATAAGCCCATAGACTCAGCTTCATCGTGGGAGATTCCAATAATCTTAAAGGCCTTGTTTTCCACGGCATCAAACTGAGCAAGATGTGAGGCAGGGGAGTCAGCCCAGAGGGGAGAGCAGCACTCCATCAACCTGTGGATGACAGCCGAGTAGGTGGAAAGGAGTTTAGGTGTGCCAAGGAAGTACTTTGTACGATGGAGGATGCCCATTCAGCGGCTGGCTTTGGAGGCCAAATTTGAAATGGGGTTTCCCCGAGATCATGGCTGATAGTGAGTCCCAGGAGTTTGAATGACTGTGCTTCCTCAAGAGGGTTGTTAAGAAAGTAGATGAGGAGGGGGAGTTGCCAAATGGTCCTTTTGGAGAGAGAGAGATAGTAAGTGTGTGAGATTTGTCAGGATCGAAAGACATATTTCAAGTGTTTGACCAGCTTGTGCTTTTGTGAAGGTCTGAAGAGAGGGAAGAGACTGCAGCCTATCAGTCTGAAGGATGGGGGATGTCATTGGTAGAGGGTGGAGTCATCACCAAATAGATAAAGGAGATTTTCCAGTTGTTAAGAGAGATAATTTATGAAAATCAGGAATAGGACTGGGCACAGATCACTGCTTTGGGGCACTCCAACCTTGACAGGAAGAAGAGATTAAACAATTCCGTTGAGAGCTACATGTTGGCTACGAGAGTAGAGGAAGTCAGTAAGCTATGTATGGAGTTTGCCTTGGATGCCTTAGGCAGAGAGTTTGGAGGGCAAGGTGGGATGCCAGACTATTGAAAGCACGAGATATGTCCGGCAAGACGGCCCTGAGCTCATGTCTGACATTGAGGGCCTTCGTCCATTACTGGGTGAGTGGAAGCAGCATGTCCAAGGTACTGTAGAGTGGCCTGGTCTGAATCCAAATTGGTGCTCTGAGATGAGGTTGTTAGAGAAAAGGAAGGATTTCATATTCACTGTGATGATGGATTCTGTGACCTTGGTGATGAATGGAAGTAAGCTGATAGGTCTGTAGCTAAGTGGATCCATTTTTGCACCTTTTTATGTAATGCAGTGATGTTGGCTGATTTCCAAGCAGATGGAAGATGAATTGAGGCAAATGATAGGATGAAAAGGGCAGAGAGAGGATGTGCAAGGGCAGCAGGGCAGGTGTTTAGGACACATGAGCTGATTGTTTGGAAAGTAGATGGTAGCAAAGTCAGAGTCGAGGGTTGACAGAAACTTCTGCATCTTCTCAGGTGCAAACGACACATATAGTCCAGTAAACCAACGACTTTTTTTTGGCAAAAGATTGAAAAAAAAGGGGAGAGATGAAACTTGGTGGGAATCTTCTTTGGACCTTATAGAATGTCATACTAAAAGTCCCCGCATGTCACATGTGAGCTAACGTCACTATACCGGAAATGACGTCATTACCGTAAAATGCACTTTTAGAGACTTTTTCATACTTAATCTAATTGTTCTCGGTCACAAACACTTGCAGTAAATCTCACAGGATCAACAAAGGTATCAGTTTTCGGCAAAGGCATCACTGCTTATTGTTTACATGCTTAGTTTTCTCTTTCGCACCCCCTTGGTCGACGTTGAGGCTGTAGGTTCATCCGAATAAACATCCGAACTAGCGAGATCGTCCTCTTGTAGACCTGTGTCATCTTCATCATATTCATCGTCAGAACTATTGTCAGACTGCACAAGCTCACTGGATTCTTCACATTGGACCTCACGGCTTGGCTCATCGTCTACTTCTTCATCAGTGTCTGGTTTTTCAGAATTGCTGCAACCACCACCGCGACACTGACCACATAGCGGTGAACACTGAATGCCAGCTTTCCTGCATCCGCATCGTCGCTCACATTCAGTCTTGCAGTTGCATGAAATCAAATTTAAAAGAGTGTCTGGGGCTGGACGCTTGCGCGTAAGAGTTGGATACAGCTATCCATCGACTAAATCCCAACCCCATTCTGTCGGTGGTATATCACAAACCTAACCATTGTTGTACCTGATGATAAACACGCATGGAATGTTCTTTTGCTGCTGCAGACGTAGGTGGTAGGGATGCGAGCTGGAGTTTGGTATGAATTGGACACTTTGCAAGTGCTTTCATAAAACAGTGATATCTGTGCTTGTTCAGGAAGATGTTGTCCTCGGAGCTCCAAAAGCGCTAGTAGGAACTCTTCTCCAGCAGATGTAATGGAGCATTCTGATGATGAGGGGTTATTGAAGACTTCCACGCACGTATTTAGATGTGGACGCTTCAGTAGTAGCTTGAATGCTTTCTTCTTCCCTTGTCTATAGAGAGCCGAAGTGGTATCGCAACCAGTCATCGCATGCAGAAAAAACAGATTGTGGGAGAATCCCTCTGGTACACGACGCTGGACACGTCTGATATCAAATACCTTGTTAGGGTTGTTTCCGCTCCCGGTTTAAAGAAGCAGATGCATTGTCTGGTTGAGAAAGTTGAGTCAGCAAAATTAGTAAATCGCTATCTGTGCCTACAACTACTACGTCCTTATCATGTGACAGTTATATTGCAGTGCGAACAATCATCGTATCGGCATCTGCCTCCGCATTTGTTACTTGTATCCCCGCTTGTTCCAGCTGTACTTTCAAACCTCAATTAGCCTGGTCTTGTTCCTTCCATTTGTCAAGAATCGATCTTGTCGAATGGTAATAGGCATGTCATCAGTGAACAATATCTCTGCGGATTCGACCCTTTTAGCTCTTCGATTGTGTTCAACGGTCTTTGTGCTACATACATCGCCGTAGCCGTCAAATATGACATAACTGGTTGTACCATAGTGTCTTTTGTACATAGGATACGTACGCGCTGTACACGTCGCTGTATGTCCCATGTTGTGGCCATACCACCCGTCGCAGTAGATAACCTCCGTCTACAACGCACATGCTATCCTTGGGATAAGTTTGTTCACTTGCGGCGTATGATTCTATCACACGGTATAGGACGGCCTTCTCTGTCTTTCTCATGGATATGTCATCGAACAATGACAAGGGGCGAGGGCTAACTCATACTCTAGGCATGACAAAGTCCTCATCTGATTTTATCACGCAGATAATCCTGTTGAACAGTGCATGGTATTCACGGTATGATTTCGTCGCGCACTTTCACGGAGTTGCCGACGGTTGCCAATGGAAGGACCTATCTTTCCGATGTAACTGAACATCACCGAAAGTCTTGCCCGTTAATTTCTTCATTGCTTCTGTACCAATCTCTACTGCGGAATCACAGTTGATGCTATCGTTGCCTACAACACCGGAACCTATTGACATCAATTCATGACTTTGTGGCAAAGGTGAATGGACTGTTAGCCATACAAAGAGTTTTTCTACATCCTGGTTATCCACCGAAATTGGCGAGATTTCCTAAGTTCAACATGTTCCTCAGAAGTAGTGAAACTGATGCCACAGAACTCTTCAAAACGATGATTAGCTCTGTACAGCCAGGCATACCGAGCACCCACCGGTTCAAAACACTGTCAGTCATGCCTCGGCCACGTGTCAGGCCTCCAGACGTTTTTATTGCGCGCATCAAAACTTGTTCTATTGTCATGTCAAGTCCAGACTTCCCGCCCCACATTTTATCACTACGTCGGATTGTGAAGTTACCCATGGACGAAAACTTCTGGAACTCTGCTGGTGTCATCTGGCATCCAACTTGGACATTTGCTGAAGATACAAGTGAGCATATTTTTGCATAAGCCAAGTGTCCGGCTGCATGGAAATGTGGAATCATTCCGCGAATCATTTTGAGATGCAATTGCCAATCACCACATCGCTCGGCACGTACAAATTCGGCATCAGTGTTAACTGATTGAAATACTGAACCCAAAGTTTGGCTGTTCGGCTAGTATTCGCGGCCTGGAGCTGACAGCCTCCAGCTTTTCAATGACCATGTTCAAAACAGTACTGTTGGTGATGTCTTCCATAGGTTGGTATTTCATTTGTGACAGTTTCATGAAGGGAACCAAGTTGTGCACAAGAAGTCCTCGTCGATTTCAATTCACTCAAGAAAACGACCGCTAATGTGCCTGGGTGAGGTAATGCGCGTGCAATGCCCTAGCATATGCATGACCTGTCAACATCTTATCAACTGAGTCAGTTGCGTAAATAAGTGACCACAAATCTTTGATCCACTTCCACTCATTATGTATCCAACAGCGCCCATGAATGACGAGTAGATGAATCCACTTAGTCTTTTACCACAGGTATTAAGTGGTTTATAAGGTATGACGTCACTTCCGGTGTAGCGACGTTAGCTCACACGTGACCACTCGGGACTTTTAGTATGGTGTTTCTGATAATCACATGAAGGTACCCTGCAAGTTTCATTTCTCCCCTATTTTTTTCCAATCAAAAGTCGTTGGTTTACTGGACTAATAGTCCAGGAACAGTTGGGAATGACTGGGAAGGGTTGGCATAGAGAGTGAGGAGATGGGCACACAAGATTTGGAAGCAAACACAGAATTGAGGCATTCGGCCTTCTCACGAGTGGAGTCGGCTGGAGAGCCATTTGAAGTGAGGGAAGGGCTGGAAGGGGAGCATACACCAGAGACCAACTTAACAAGGCACCACCAGGTTTTAGAGGAGGGAGCAAGTTTGAAAGTTCAATCTTGAGGTTGGACAGATGTCTTTTTCTGGCTCTGCTGAGTGTAGACACATACTTGGTGCCAGCTTTTTAGAAGGCATGAAGATTACCTTTGGTCAGATTTGCCTATCAGGAAGAGAAGGCAAGTCGCTTCAGAGCAACTGCCCCACCACAGGATTCAGTGTGCAATGGGTGGGAAGAGGGGTAGGAGAAGACTGAAGACGTGATGTGATTAATCTGTGTATAAAGGTGAGAGAGGTTCCAACACCCAGCCAATTAGCATAGTGACAATTGAAGTCATCACATGTGAGGAAGAGAGAGTTGGGATAGAGTGGTTAAAAGTTGGCCCATGTTGTCTGAGTGAGATGTAGATGGAGTCATCAATGTTTGGAGGACAGTACAACACACAGACAAACAAGAGGTAGGAGCGAAGGGGAAGTCGCAGCCAAAGGTAGTAATGAGGTTTGGGAAGTGTGAGTTCAGTCCAAGGGCAGTGAGAAATCAAGTTTTTGATTGATGTAAAGAGCAACTACGCCACAAGGGTGGTTTTCTGGCTGATCAAATCGGAGGAGACAATAGCCAGGGAAAGACACACAAAGGAGTCAGGGGTGTCCTTTGGGAGGAAGGATTCTGTTAAATAGATGATGTCCAGGTTGTCAGGAGCAGCTTGGATTGAGAGATCTGTCAGGTTGGAGCAGAGTCCTCGGATGTTTAAGGTCCACACAGTGAGGGACAGGGGAGGAGGCATTGGGAGGCTCTGGGACAGGTGGGAGGCTCAGAGGATTAGGGATGAGTTGAGGAGGGTGGCAAGGGATGGGCTGGTGGTGAAGATGGGAGGGAGTGGGACAGGGGGTAGACTGAGGGAGCGGGATGGGAGGGCGCATGAGAGGGAAATGGGAGGGGAGGATGGAGGGGCTGGACGAGGGGAAATGGGAGGGGCAGGACAGTGAGAGATAGGAGGGGCAGGATGGGGGGGGGGGTTGAGGAGGTGGGAAGGGGGGCATGGGGGGGTGGGACTGGAGGAAAGAGGGAAGGGAGTGGGACAAGAGGGAACTGAGGGATGGGACGAGGAGCAAGCTGGAGAGGGAACAGGACTGGAGGAAGCCAAGAGTGGGAGGATGAGGGAGAATCTGAAAGGGGGAGAGCAATGGGGGGTGGATTGGAGGAAAGCTTTGAGGGGGTGGGGGAGGGGAAGCTTGGAAGAGATGGGGTGAAGGGAATCTGGGAGAGGATGGTGTGAGAAGGAGCTGAGAGAGGGTGGGATGAGGATGAATGTAGGAAGGGGAATGGAAGTGGGGGATGCTGAAGAGAGGGACATGTAGGATGGGTGGGGTTGGTAGGACATGGGCTTGTAGATATGGGGCAGGGTACTGACACGGAGGGGTTTCACACTGTAGTGGGGCAACTTGCATAACATTGTGGCATTTTGTGAGGAAGGCACCAATTTGGCACACTAGTGAGCCTATCATATTATGAACAGATTGGATATTGGGCCATCTCAAAATTTTTGATGGCAGTGGAAATGGCTGCCACAGCCATCAGCGGCTGAATTTGAAGATGCCCAATATCCAAATCTGTTCATACTATGATAGGCTACTAGTGTGCCCAAAATTTTGGTGCTTTCCTCACAAAATGCACAATTGTTATGCTATATTTAGCTAAGTTGCCCCACTACTGTAAAATAAAGTGAAGGAGATTTGATTGTTGTGTGCAGTCAACCTCTGCAAACTGGACTTCTGAAGATACCCCATTTAAGATTCTGAGAAAAAGATCATGGGAGGGTGGAAAGAGTTGTTGTTGAAGGCACAGAGAAAGGTTGCGCAATGGGAACCAGAGGATGGACGACAGACCAAATGCTTTGGTAAGACACAGGTTTGCAAAATATGCCGTGTGAAGAAGAAGAAGAAGAAATTGTGATGAAGAAGAACAGTGGCATGCTCACGCCAGATAGATAGATAAGGGAACTAACGCATTTTTATACGTTTTCAAAAGCTTTTAAAGGAAGAAGGAAGAAGCGTTTTCTTCAATGAAGATGAGAAAATGATGGAGGAAAAGGAAGGATGTACAGGAGGTACAGGTAGAAAGTAGAATAAGTTCGTGTCCAAGTGAACGAGTTTTTGGGGGATTTTTATTTCTGAAGTGGGAATAGCACAGCATTGAAAAGGATGACAGGACAAAAATTTTGGAAAAACAAAAAGAGAAACAGGACTATCAAGCAACCTCAAAACCAAGACGATTGAGCTCCGGCGATCCAAGAAGGCCTCAGGTGTATGAAAAACATTCAACAATATCAAGAAAAAGGTACGATTTATCACGGAAAATTTGTGATGAAAATACAAACAGCAGACAGGTCATGCCAGGTATGGGAGCATGCGCCGGAGCAGCGCGTCGCTGCGTCCACTTTCCACCGGTACTCCAGGGGCCTCCATCTGGCCATCCCCCAGGCAGATGCCTGATCCATTCCCATCTCCTTGAGATGATGATCAACATTCTGCAACCACAAGGCATGTGGTCGACCCGTTGGCCTCATGCACTCACGAGGCTCCCTCACTGAGAAAATCTGGAGAGCAGGATCGGCGTCAGGAAAATGAGCCACATGTCCATACAGCCGCAGCTGATGCTCATGGACTATACAGGTAACAAATCTCATTTGAGTCTCTCTCAGCAACCGATCGTTGGACACAAAGTCAGACCAGCGATAGCCAAAGATTCTCCAAACAGACCTTGTGTCAAAGGAATTAAGTCTCCGTCTCAGATCCCGAGTCAGAGTCCAAGTCTCACATCCATAGAGCAAGACTGGAAGCACCAAGGATCTGCAGACACGGACTTTCGCCCTCCTGCACAGGTACGGACAGCGCCACACCCCATGATCCAATGAATCCATGACTCCCCAGGCCCGACTCAAACATCTATTGACCTCTGGCTCACAGCCAGCAGAGATATGAATATCACTGCCAAGGTAAGTTAATCTCTCCGTGACCTCAACATCCTCACCACAAACAGGTACAGACAAGATATCAGCATCCAAGACGTCATTGAAAGCCTGGGTCTTAGTTTTGACCCAGGAAACCCGTAATTCCAGTGGCTCCAACTCCTCAATCAGCACCTCGATGGCCCCCAAAAGGATATCCAGAGTCTCTGCAAAGACGACTGCATCATCTGCGAAATCAAGGTCAGAGATCGTGACATTCCCATACGATGCACCACAACTTGATCTCTTCGATATCCTCCACAGAATCCAGTCCATACAAGTGCTGAAAAGTGTAGGGGCCAGCACACACCCCCTGATGAACTCCAGTAACAACTGGAAAT
>CM068960.1:118557403-118569446 GCA_035128595.1 Eptatretus atami
TGCTCTCCGGCTGTGGGGTCTTCAATAAAGCATCTGTGTGTGTGTCTGAGTGTGTTGGCCCGTCTTTAAGTAGAACTTTATGTGTTTTTATTTGATCATTGTAAATATTTCTTGTATATTGCGATGTCTTTCCTGTCTTTCTGTTTACTGTAAATAAATCATGTTAAATGTTCCCAGTCCGTTTCGTCCCTTCTTGCATTGGTCCAGCATGGTTCGATCTGAGTTTAGGCGGGGTTTTATCCCCGGTAATCGGTCCATTTAGCCGGGACATCTTGGGCAGGCCCCTCGACTGCATCCGAGCCGGAAAGGTAGGTGGCAGAGTGGTAGTCGGTAGGTGTAATTTTATCGCTGCCGGTAGAGTGAATCCGGTTCGGCCAGGCGTTCCGGGGGCGTGGATCCCGGTAGCCGAGACCGCGTGGTTACTTAGGTACATTGGATTAGACAAAATAACCCTATGCCACGCGGTCGAGATATTGGCGTTACACGGTCGATTAAGCGACCCGCCGGCTCACGGAGTTATCTGAAGCGATGGCCTACAATTCCGGGAGTCAGTGGGAGGCGACGTAATTTCATATATATATATATATATATATATATAATATATATATATATATATTATATATATATATATTTGCAGTTTTGAAAACCGCACTCCTCCTTGGCAATGGCACACAACATACAGCGATCCCAAGGCAGTTATTTCAATAGTATATGTTTAGTTAGTCCTTTCCATATGTCTCGTGGGTAAATGGGAAACATGTGTTGTGTAGGGCTTTTAGTTAGGACTCCAATCTTCAATCCTTACTCTTTTTCCACTCCTTTGCCCCACTTTGGCTCTCTCATGAACCACGCAAGCAAGCATGCACAATAACGATGTAAAGAACTAAGAAGAGCAGCACAGGAGCGCCTCGTATGCATCTGCGCACCAATTTTCCATTCAAAACTGTGCGCCAATTTCCAACTGCCGTCTCACCTCACACCTTCATTCTGCTCATCACCACATTACCATGCTCACCACAACCACTCCACACGTCTCGTAAAAAATCCCACAACTTACGTTCATGTCTTCACTACAAATGCCGCAGTTACAAACATCACCCTCTTAAACAGATACCGCCATTATGACATCCTCCTACATCTCCGCCGCAATGCCACATTACAATCTTTTCACTACAACTGCAACAACGTACTCCCACCTCTTTACAACCGCTGCAACTGCCACCTATTCGTCGAACTTCACCACAGCCCTGAAGAACTTAGGGAACGAGAGTCAGGTTGTTGGGGCATAACTTGAAGCGCGAACATGCGCTGGAGTTTGTTCGAGGACGTGAAATTAGTGCTGGGATTTCCTGAAATCACCATGTTTGAATGGAGGCCAGTGCACGTTCGGGGACAGAGAGCACTTTCAAAAAGAGCCAGTGCTCACTGACAGAGTCAGTGAGCAAATTAGGCCATTTTTTGGTTTCGGGCCTGGCGGGGCGTGGCTACGGTGTGGGACGACCGCTATGGGCCAATGGGAAGGCTTGAAATCACCAACAGCCCCATTTGTTCTGATTCTTAGCTCCTCCTCGCCCGGGGCTCATAAAAGGAGCGAATTCAGCGAAGAGCGAGAGTATCGCCAGTTGCCAGACCTCGCCGGACACATCAGAAGACTGCGCAGATGGCACAAAGAGGGCAAGCTTCAACGCCGAGCAAGTAATGCCACGAGTCAGTGTGGTCAAGCACGGAATCAGAACGAGTGACTACTACGAGCCAGGGATATTCCCATAATTGACACTCAGTTTGGCTGCATTCGGCAACAGTTAAACTTACAGATTCTCACACTACTCCGTTAGGGTCTCTTTCTCTTACGCATCTTTCTCTTTCATCTATCTCTCGTCGACTGTGGACTCCGAAGAGCAATTGGCACGGGCAAGTCCCAAACAACTGTTCTTTTCAGAGCGAACCAACAGTTCTTTTCAGAGCGAACCTTACTGACTCACAACTCACACTCTTCCTTACACGAGCAGAGACGAACTGGGGGTCGCAGTTCGGTGGGGTATCTGCATGCTGGAGGTAGGGGGTGCTCCGTGGTGTGGCACCTGTCAATGGTGGTCCGGCTCGGGGGCTCGTGCCCATAGAGGAACCTGTGTGGAGCAGACGGAGTCCCCAGGCAGAGATCAGGGTCGCGGACGGGACCCACTTCTCCCTGTGGAATGCCAGGGAGATGGCGCGCAACCGACTTGTATTCCTGGCGGTGGCGGTGATGTCGGACGGGTGACGAAGCCTCCTCTCACTCTCGTTGGATCCACACAGGCCTCGCACTTCTCCTTCTTCTTCAGACGTGCCCCTCTCTTAAATATCCACGAAAGGGAACAAAAGAGCCTTCTTAGGGGGGCGGTGCTCCGTGAAGCACATGCCACTGTCTGCCTTGATTGGACAGGGTTCCATGGCATGCCCTTCCTGGGCGGGGTTTCGGTGAAGCACACGTCACCATCCGCCTCGATTGGACAGGGGTCCACGGCATGCCCTTCCTGGGTGGGGTTCCGGGTTGGGCGAGTGAAGCGCTCACTCACTAGCAGGCTGGATGGTCCGCTGGATGTGGCGTTGGAGGATATGTGTTTGAAGATATAACCTACCTAAAAAGAAATCGCAACGCACGCCTTTGATTCTCCCACGAGACAAAAGGATGGGACCTGTCTCACATGTCCTTAATGGGATAACTGACTTTTGGGACCTGTATGTTGAATGCGTATGGTTTCCAGATCCGTAACAATATATATTCATGGAGGAGCGAGGTGACAAAGGACAAAGAGGCAACAAACTGTCAGTGGGGCCACAGGCTACAAGAGTAGTTAAAACCTGATGCAGGGCATCAAAATTATTTTTCCATTTGAGAACAAAAACGAAGCGTACACAAGGCCACTCACTATAAGTTCACCATAAGGTGCAAGATCATCAATAAACTGTTTTTACAAGCCACTAGTCAAAGCGATCGCCTCCAAAATGGTGGGTGGAGCAGGCAGTGTAAAGCTTGGAGTGAATTTATATCGTTTTGATGATCTTCTGTAAGTTCTTGATTAGTCACCTACCGTTTTCACCGGAGGGGGCTGTTGGTTTGCTCTCCCTCTGTCCGTCTGTCCGTCCTTCCATACCGCCTGTGGTTTTTCAGATTTTTTTACTCTTTAACATATTCAACTAAAACTTGGTGCATGGCTTTATTAGTCTCGCCCCGAAGGGGATGCGAGGCTATTGAGATATGTGTGTGTGCGTGTGCGTGTGCATCTATATATTTTCGCTTTAAAAACGTTTTTCTCTGAACCACTTGTCCGATCGATGCAAAGCTTTTAACATAGGAGGGACTCCCTATGGATAATATTTTATTGCTAACTCTGATGTTTTAGGTCATATAGTAGAGCAGCCATATTGGATTAAAGGAAAAAATTTGGACATCATTTTCTCTGAAACAGCTGAATGAAAAAAATTGAAACTTGGCATATGTGACCAACTCCCCATGGGGTACACAGGGTGATCATGATGATGTCATCGGTGAAGTGATATTCCAGCCATAATTGGTTGAATTTAAATCCTTATCCACAAATGGTTTTCTCTGCAACCGCTTGTCTGATTGATGCGAAACATTAAACCAAGGAGTGACTTCTCATGTGGAGTATTTTATTGCTAACTCTGATGTCGTAGGTCACAT
This sequence comes from Eptatretus atami, assembly GCA_035128595.1. NCBI lineage: Eukaryota > Metazoa > Chordata > Myxini > Myxiniformes > Myxinidae > Eptatretus > Eptatretus atami. Next base: position 118,561,089 of record CM068960.1, read on the forward strand.
GGTATGGCAGCCGCACTGGATTAAAGGAAACATCTGGACATCATTTTCTCCGAAACCGCTCAATGAAAAAAAAATGAAACTTGGCATCAACTCCCCATCGGGTATATAGGGTGATAACGATGACATAATCGGTGAAATGGTATTACAGGTACAATTGGTTGAATTGAAATCGTTGTCGGAAAAAATCTGATACGTTTTTATATCTGATTTATGACCAAATGTGACTGAAGAATTAAATTGATGACGCTCATAACCCATGTCAAGAAACGACATGGCATAATAGGGTGCATGGGCCATAATAGCAGTGGGCCATAATAGTCACGTGTTCAGTTAACGATGGTATTTTTGTTCAGAATGAGCACGTGAGGCGAGACGATGCGCTCTATGAGTTCCGTTCTAGTTATGATAAGTTACAGGACAAGTTCAAGTTTCAGGGCGTTTCGTCAATTTTTCACAGAGTTATACACTTTTTGGACTAAGAAAATATCACATCGGACGAAGACATGTATTGCAAAGCAATTCTCGCTCTTGTTATCCCCCGCCAACCAACGAAGTTGGCAGGGGATATAGAAATGGGTTCCGTCCGTCCGTCCGTCCGTCACATTTCGTTTCCGGAGCTTAACTACAAATCCCCTCAAGATATATTTACGAAATTTGGTACACATATCAAGCAAGTGGTGAACTGGTGCCTTTTGATATTTTCTAATTGATAGGTCACATGGTTCGTCAGCCATCTTGGATTGAAAATTAATAAATTTTAAAAATCTTCTTCTCCAGAACGGCTGGACAGATTGAGGCAAAATTTCACATACACTTTCCCCAAGACATCCTTTCAGAAGTTTGTTAATTTCTAATTGATAGGTCACATGGTTTGGCGGCCATATTGAATTTACCCTAAAACCTTCAAACATCTTCTTCTCCAGAACGGCTGGTCAGATCAAGAGGAAACTTCACATACATATTGCACACGCTTAGGGAATATAAGTTTGTTAATCCTCATTTACTATGGCGGGGGATATCGAAGACTTTGTCTTCAACGGATGCTAGTTATTCTTGACAGGATCTCTACGAATCTGCATTTCTGCTGTGGAAGAAAAACCTCCATGGTTCAATCAGGGTATAAAGAAAAGCATCATAATAATTAATAAATTGAAGTGAACACAGGATAAAACTCATCGTAGTGTGCAGCTACACCAATTTAGCAAATGGGTGACATGGGGTTTGTGTACATATATCACAAAAGAAAAAAAATGGCACAAAAAAACCGACGAAATAAATAGGCAACTAGCAATTCATGTAATCCATAAAGACTTGCACAGTGGTCGTGATAAACAGCAGGTTCAACCATCTGCTGTCATCTGTCTCTTTGCTCACTCTCCCTGGAGGGAATCTTCTGATATTTACTGCTCTGTCTTCACTTTTCTTTCTCCGATGCCGAAGGTGAAATGCATTTCCTGTTTGACGTTTAATTTGTGATGTCAAAAACTAGTCTGGAGGGATAGCTTCGCAGCCTTCAATGTATGTGCACTGGTCTTTGAGCTGTCTGGGCTGGGTTTGAATCTCGACGCAGCTCTAAACCATCATCCTGGTGTTCCGCAGGCAGGGCGAGGCATCAATGCGTGCCCGGTTCATCGAGAGGACCCGTCTGCCGGCACTGTTTGCTGGTGGACATGAAAGATCCCACGGGGTCATTGGTGAAGAGGAGGCTCGAGTTATCGCCGACACCCTGAACAAATTACAAATTCCTGCCCGAACCAGAGTCGAATGTCAGGCCTCGCCGGCCGGTTCGTGAAAGACCAGCCAAAAAACGTTCCCCGGCCAACACTACAATTATAAATTCGGTTCATTGAGGCTATTGGAGCAGTAGTAGTAGCAGTTGTAGTAGTGCTAGTAGTAGTAGTAGTAGTAGTAGTAGTAGTAGTAGTAGTAGTCATCCTCTATTATCTTGATTATATCAATTATCTTCAGGGAAAATGTCTGTATATTCTTGCAAGCCACTCAATGTGAATATTATTTATTATTACCTCCACCACCGAAGGTGAAGGAGGATATGTTTTCACCCATCTCTGTCTGTTACTTTCACCCATGATATCTGAAAAAGTTATGGATGGATTCTACAGAAACATTGTGGACAGGTTGGGTGTGTGAGAAGGACAAATTGATTCGATTTTGGTGAAGAACTGAATCCGCACCTGGATACAAGAATTATTTAATTTTTAAGTGATTCTTCACCATTGAGATAGGGCCTAAAACGATATATTGTTGCGAATCTGGAAGCCATGAGCACACGACATTCAGGTCCTACAGCTCAGTTATTTCGATAAGTGAATGTGGATAGATAGCTCGCTTTCCCTAGTCTAATGGGTGAATAAATGTAAATGCGCTGTGAGTTACTTTGATAGTCAGGTTTTTCTTTCATTTTTACACCCCTCACAACTACGACAACGCCAGCATCACCTTCACCTCGCTCTGGCCGACGCCATCGCCTACGTGCATGTCAGCACGTATATGGGCGGAGCCCACGCAGAATACAGTTCCTCTGGCTGTTTGGTGGGCGGAGGCCACGCAGAATCATATTCCTCTGCCTGTTTGGTGGGCGGAGTTCAAGGAGGAGCCTCGTGGCGGCCCTCGACCAATCAGCATGCTATGGGTGGGGTGACCGCCGCTCAGCCAATCAGATCCCACAACAGGGAGAAAGGGGTCCGTATGACGTCACCACGCCCCTGGGCCAATCAATGGACTTGCCGCTCGTTTTGGCCAATGACAGGGCGACGGAGGCAGTTCTGCGTGCCAAAACCGTCCAGTGAGAGAAGTGGGAGGGGCGAGGCCCCCCCCCCCCGGAGACAGGGTGAATAAGGGTGCGGTGTTTCGGACAACAGGGAGAGAAGAAGAGGAGAGCTGGAGAGACACCATCCCGCACGAGAGCCGCGGGGGTTGCGTGCCGCGTCCCTGCCGACAACACCAAGGAGAGAGATTGGGAGATCCTGCCGCCGACAAGAACGGGAAGGGGTGCGCCGTTTCCCGAACATACCGAGGAGAGGTTTTGGTTGCCGGCCGAGCGGAGCTGAGGAGATTGATCGCGGCTCGCTGGTGTCTGATTCGGCGCGCCTCTCGCTGGCGCCCAGTTCGACTCAGCACGAAGACCACAGAGGTGGACAGGTCCGAGCAGAATCTGGTCTTCAGCTCGCCTTTCCCTCCGAGCTGGAGCCTCAATAAAGGCTGTGGCCACCGTTTCTTTTGGGTGTGTGTCCGTGTGTGTGTTTGTGGCACCAGTCCAGTAAGTAGGAAATTGTATAAGTGCCTTGCTGTACATACGTGCCTCTATATTCGGATAACTCTGCTTCTTACGTGCCCCCCTGCTCCATTATAAATAAACCCATGTGTTAAATGTATCAGTTCGTTTTTGTCTTTCTTTTATTGATTTAACATGGTGCGTGTTGGAGAATTAGTCAGGCTGTTGCCGCTGTAAAGGGACATTTGGACCGACGGAAGCTCGGTGACCATCCGCTCCAGTTGCACACGGTTTGAGTACGCTAGCGGCTCGTTCCGTACGAGCATCGTCGAGGGTGAATTTCCCCTGTAGTTTGGACGACGTGGGTATTTAGGTAAATTGAAATTGGCAATCGACCCTACCTATTGGCGAACTTCGGTCCGATAAGGGACCCGTCGGCTCCGGAGTTATCCGGGGTGACGACCTATAAATTCCGGGTGATCGGTGGAGCCGACTCTACTGCTCCATCTAGCGGTCGTACTCGCCGCCGATACCCGGCGACCGCAACAATATATCATATTTCAAAAATGTATTGGGCCCAATATGTTCTTGTGGATCAGGCATTACGTGGCGGAGGTATGCACTCTACTCTACCGAGTGCCCTTCTAGTTTCGTATGGAGCCTGTGGTTGCTGGTTGCATCATTGTTGGGATCCAGTTGTGCCACTGATGCAATGCCCTGTTACCAGTCAGCTAGTACTCATTTTTCCGACCTCGGAAGAATGACAAGCTGAGTCAGTCAACCATGAGCAAGCTGAGTCAACCCACCTGGTGTTATTCAACGGGACCAACAGCGGCTTGAAGTCAAGACCCTAAGATGTTAAACCAGCCACCTTAACCGTTAAGCCAACATCAAGCTGAATGTGAATATTGAAATCCATTGAGTGTTTCTAGAAAAATCCACGTGGCATATTGATTATGATTAAAGTTAACCATAATTATAGTAATCATTCAGGGTCGATACATTTTTGGTGTTAATGTAAGTGTTAAACACAACGTTTGAAGCTGATATGATACACCTTCACCGGGAGTCATAGGAAACTTGAACTTTGGATCTAATGTTAGATTGCCAAACTGCCAAAGGCACTCGGGCAAAAGTTGTATTTTATGGAAGAATAAGAAAACAAGGATCTGTAACTGTTTCCTCTCCTTGAAGAAAAAATATACTTTATCGGTGGGATTTTCCAAAACTGGTCATAATGGGTGTTAAAATATTGTACATAACCTTATGTACGGTACCTCATCCAAACATGATCACCTATATCGATCATGTATCAGGTGATAATGAATATTGATTGGAAAGTGACAAGCAATCACATGTTAAATGGAGATCAGGGGGTTGCTTGGCATATGAGGGTCAAATCATTCATTCTTCACCTGTAGTGGGTAGAAAGGCGGCCTTCTATCCGACTTGTGTGCCTCATCCATTTTTGATCACAGAAGCGGACATTTATAAGCTTCATATAGGATTAAAATGTTCATCATGATCGGCATTTATATCAATAAATAAATAACAAAAAACAGATTTCGGCTTTGGGGAGCTGAATGATATTTGGTGAGAGGTTAACACACCGACAATGGGGCAGGTGGACAAGGGACAGAGAAATGGACAACAAATGAATGGACAGGTGGCACAGTATGGGGTTTGATATTGGACAGTACAATGAGGGGGGGGGGGGGTGGTGGGTGGAGGCGGGGTGGTAAATAGACAAAGGGCAGTGAGCAGATGGAAAACAGGTTAATTGTTAAAGAAATGTTCAGCAAAAAGATGGCCATGTCTTTTATCTTCAGGAGAATAGACAGCATTTCCTTTCTTGTATTTGGAAACAATAATATATATATATATATATATATATATATATATATTATATATACATACATACACACAGTATTTAAGCCAACCTAGGTTGCATGGTCACAGGTAAACGGTTATGTGGTGGGTCATTCTGATGAGCTCCAACAAGTGCAAAACCATGGTCGATGACACCACGATCCTTTACTTGTGACTTTAGATGCTCGGTCTTTAAAATACCTTTGAGTACGCGCTGCCGAAGCTTCCCGGCCTGGAAGCAAAGCAGTACGCATGCGCTCATGGCATTTAAACACCATGATGCATTTATCGGGTTGGAAGGGCCATATTTTGGGGTGTGTATATATATATATCTTCTTCTTCTTCTTTCGGCTGCTCCCGTCAGGGGTCGCCACAGCGGATCATCCGTATATCCGCCATAATATTTGGCATAGGTTTTACGCCGGATGCCCTTCCTGACGCAACCCTGGTCACCTCTTACGACACAGGGATATGGTACATCTATTTTAACCGGGGCATACACCGGGCCCAGTACACTGGTACTCACTTCACGAGCTCGGAAGGATGACAGGCTGAGTCAACCTCCTGTGTGGTATTAATTCAAGTGGCCAACGGGCTTGAACTCAGGACCTTTTGGATCCCAAGCGCCTACCCTAACCACTACGCAACACACAGGCTCTATAATATATATATAATTCCAGCAATCTCTGTGTCTGTGTCTGTGTTGTCTGTGTGTCTGTGTGTGTCTGTGTGTGTGTGTGTGTGTGTGTGTGTGTGTGTGTGTGTGTGTGACCGCTGTTTCTCGACAACCTCTGGTCCGATCTAATTGAAACTTGCCAGGTATATTGCTGGGGACCTGAGGATGTGCCTTTTCAAGGTTGATATAATCGGACAAGTGCTTCCCAAGTTATGGCCATTTATTTACCCAAACCAATGGCAAGACACGTTGTTGCGTGGCGTGGCCGATGGGGAAGGGAACCTCAGCCGCGTTCCCCATTACGGGTTACAAACGTCGGGCTTCCGGGAGAGTGGATGACCGTGTATATCTAATTAATTTCTCGATTTCTTATGCGCATTTATAGATAAACACAATGGCCCAAGTTATGATCGTTTTCATATTTAGACGGTGTATAAATTTCGGGAAACATCAGAGTGCTGGTATGCTCCGAACCAGGAAGTAAATTATTTTTTGCACGTTTTTTTTTCGTGTATTCTAATAATTTCTCGATTGTTTGCGCATTTATAGATAAACACAATGGCCCAAGTTATGATCGTTTTCATATTATACGGTGTATAAATTTTGGAAACATCAGAGTGCTGGTATGCTCCGAACCAGGAAGTAAATTATTTTTTTGCACGTTTTTTTTTCGTGTATTCTATAATATTCATCGATTACATTAATGCGCATTTATAGATTAACACAGCCCCAAGTTATGATCGTTTTCATATTAGAGTACGGTGTATAAATTTGGGAAAACATCAGTGTTAGCTGGATATGCTCCTGAAGCAGGAGTAAAATTTTTTGCAACGTTTTTTTTCGTGTATCTAAATTTCTCGAATTACTTATGCCGACATTTAGATAAAACAAGGCCCCAAGTTATGATCGTTTTCATATTAACGGTGTATAAATTTGGGAAAACATCGAGTTAGCTGGTAATGCTCCAAGCAGGAAGTAAATTATTTTCGCACGTGTTTTTTTTTCGTGTATTCTAATAATTTCTCGATTACTTATGCGCATTTATAGAATAAACACAATGCCCCAAGTTATGATCGTTTTCATATTAGACGGTGATAAATTTGGGAACATCAGATTAGCTGGTATGCTCCGAAGCAGGAAGTAAAATTTATTTTTGCACGTTTTTTTTCATCTTCCTCTTCTCTTTGTGTTTTTTCCCTGCGATTGACATTGGGAAACGGGACAAAAAATACGTTGCTCTAATTGAAATAATTTGCCTTTCTCGGACTTTCTAACCCAATACCCCAATCCAGTCAGTGACGTATTCTTTTACTCTTCTGTATTTTCGTTTCTTTCGCGATTTTTTTCTGTTTATCGACTTACTGTATTCTTTCTTCTCGATTTCTTACTTTCTCGATTTTTCTTGATTTATCGACTTACTGTATTCTTTCTTACTCATTTCTGTACTTTCTCGAATTTTATTAAACAACAATGCCCAATCCAATCGTCAGTTTACGCCAGCTGAAGGAACGAAGCTGCGTCTGCAACGCCTGCAATGGAATCTGACGAAGCACGAGCTGCTCGCTTGACACGCAACGCAACGCGCGTGACAAGGCGGCGTGCAGCTCAAACGGATGAAGAACGAACTGCTCGCTTGGCAGACAACACTGAACGCGAGGCAAGCGTCGTGGCAGAAGAAGCGGTAAGAAGAACGAATTACGATGCTCTGCTTGGCGGAGACGACACTGAAGCGCGAGCAAGGCGTCGTGGCAGAGAAACGGATGAAAGAACGAACCTGGCTCGCTTGGCGTAGACAACACTGAACCGCGAGCAAGGGGCGTCGTGCAGTCTGAAATGGATGAAAGAACGAACTGCTCGCTTGGCAAAAACGACTAACACTCGAAACGCGAGGCATAGGCGCCGATTGCAGAGCGAAACGATGAAGAAAAGCTGCTACGCTTGACACCATGGGCTACGTGCGTGACAAGGGTCGTGCAGCTGAAACGGATAATGAACGAACTGCTCGCTTGGGGCAGACAAACACTGACGCCAGCAAGGCGTCGTGCAGAAGTAACATCCTCACTGCAGCGAGGAAGACAGGCAAGTTAAGGGATGCCCTGCACCATCAGGACGTACACCGTCCTGATGCAACTTCATGTTGAGTACAGGCACGCGTTGAGCAGGAGCACGTACGGGCACGTGAGAGCGAAGGAACGGCCTGTGTGGTTGTTTCTGGCATGCGGTTTGAAAGTTTTTTGTTTTGTTTTGTTTGCACCTATGGGCACACACCTACGGGCACGCACCTACGGGCATGCACTAGTATATATAACCGGGCGTAGTGGCGTGCGCCTGTAATCCGGCTACTCGGAGGATCGGGTTGGAGGATCGCTTGAGGACGGGGGCTCTGCGCTGGGCCGTGCTATGAGAGGGTGTAGGGCAGCCCGTGAGCAAGCCCGGAATCGTGGCGAGGAAACACAATCCTTATCCCTGTGTCATAAGAGGGGGCCGACCAGGTTGTGTCAGGAAGGGCAATGCCGGGTCGTAAAACCTGTGCCAAATCAGTATGCGGATCATAATAACGGATGATCCGCTGTGTCGACCC
>CM068960.1:118578586-118588641 GCA_035128595.1 Eptatretus atami
TTTCTTCCTTGCCTTCCCGGGGCTCGCTCTTCTGGAACGCCTCCGGGGATACGTCATTGGTCCATCCCTTCAGTCCGCAGCCGCTCTCCACCAATGGGCTGCCGACACGTCTCGCCGACCGACACTCTCAGAACGCTGGGCGGGGACTAGTTAGAAGGGGGGAAGGAAAAAGAAGCAAGGTGCCTCTTGGTACACCACCACTGTATGAACACTGGACAGCCTGCTCCACCTCCCAACACACATGTAACGTCCGATGGCCAAACACCCTGGCTAAACATGCATTTAATGGGGGATCTGGGCTAATCCTATATTTAATAACCCACTGAGGGCCCATTTCCGCAACAATATAAATGAGCCTTATATCGCCATGAATTAACAATCAGCAATATATTGTTCTGATGAGCCCATACAAGGTCGAAGGCGAGATCAACATTTCTGCTTTTGTCTATTTGTGACCACAGGCTTTAATCTCAGCCTGCAAAAGCTGAAGGACCACAGGGATGCCTCCTAGTTTGGAGGTGATGTCTTGGTACCATTTCTGTACATGACATCAGTGTCATGTGCTTCTGTGGTTATATATATACATATATATATGTTTGTATATATACATTTATACATATATATGTATACATATATCTATATACATATATACGTATATATAGAGATATATGTATATACTGTATGTATACATATATATAATTATATATATATATATATATATTATTATTAGTATATATATTATGTATAATATATAATATTTTATATATATATATAATATATATTTAATATATAATATCATATATAAAATAATAAATATCATACAACACTTATGGCCTGCTGCCGGGGTCATGGCCTGCCGGTCTTGTTTTTTATCCCCCGCCGCATGGCGAAGGGGGGATATTGTTGTCACCAGGGTCCGTTCCGGCCTGTCCGTCCGGCTGTCCGTCCGTCCGCCGTCCGTCCGCCGGGCGTCAACATTTTAGCTGTGAGTGCGATAACTCAATAACTGTTCGCATATCGTTTTGATACATTTGAGCAACGACACCACCTGAAAAAGGAACGCCTTATTGATTTGCGAGTGGCCGGATCCAGGATGGCCGACTGGGAGCGGCCATTCTGGAAAAAAATGTTTTTCGCCATATCGATTTTGAAATTTTGGGTCACAGCACTGTGTCCGGACTTAAAAGGAAGAAACCCTATGGATGGGCGTGCCGGTATCCAAGAGACGGCAGTCTCGGGCGGGCCATTCTTGAAAATATGGATTTTTGTAATATAATGGAAACTGCTTATCTTGATTTCAAATTATTTGTGGTTACACGTTCCTCACCGCTGGGGACTTTTCGAGATGATGACAAATGGTGTCTTGTTTCCAATCACCCCCTCATTATCTGGAATATGTATGACCTTTTTATTCAAATGGGCGGGGATTCCCCATCTCTTGATGGATATGTATATTTGTTTAGTTGTGATGGCGGAAGAGCAGAAGGTGGTACGAGTCACCAGGTGTTCGCCTCTCCACAATTTTCCGTGTTTGAGATTTCTGTGTTAGTCCTCGGTCAGAGAAAATTGTATATATTGTATCGTTGTGTACATTATTAAAAGCCCACCAGTTATATGTTTTCATTTTCAAAAATTCCCGGCATTTGCGTGTAGCATAAGTTGTTTGTGTGGATCATTAGGTAGTTCCCAATGCCATCAGGCGGAACATATCTAGTTTTAAATTGTCGCTACACACTAAGCGTAGAGTTTAAAACAGACTAAGGTAGGGTAACTTCACCCTGCATGTCACACCGTAATGCTAACTTTAATGCCAATGATGTAACTTTTAACCGATGGACCAGCTGATTGGACGAACTCGTGGGGCAAGTCTGGGGAGAGTGGGAAGGGGGTTTATTGGATTTCGAATCGGATGCTGACTATGCATGCAACATTCAGGTCCTCAGACAGTTATTCCATATAATGCATGCCTCAGGATTAGACCCATCCCCAGTCTGGTGGATCTAACACTTTGATGCAATTGGAGAAGGTAATACGAACAGGATTCCCTTTCTTTATGGGATGGCCCTTTTTCTACTTTACGAGACATGTTCATGCACGCAAGATGTCGTTAGCCTCAATGGAGGCTCTTTATACCCCCTTTCCATCAGGGACACATTCGCTTGAGGTGCACAGATTTATTACACTTTGGACTTACAGAGGACATTTTGATTAAGCACACTTGTGGCTTTTTCCTGAGCAGTTATTTTGACAGTCAAATACGGCTTGTGGATCATTTACTCACCCAAATCTCTTTTCCATTGAATGTTCGAATCGCACCTTTTTCCATCGGACGTTGATGCCCGTCGGCAGCTCTATGGAAATGCGTGCTGGCTCTTGTTTGTATCAGGCTGAACGGAGAGGTGATGGTTGTTGTTGGACATTTTGTTGAGCACTTCACGTGTTTCGGTCAGAATTCTGGCAATTGACTGCTTTTCTGCCATTCGTCCAGCACCCAACATGGGGGTAAGGCCAGGCCGTGTTTGATTTGGGGGTTGTTTGATCTCGCTCTGGTAAGGAAGGATGATCGCAGGTTGACGGTTGGTTCACGTGCAACGATGCGCAATTGTAGGCAAGCTGGATTGGGCTGAAGTCTTGCTTGAGGCTTCGCCCGTCTGCACACTATAAAAGGACGGGAGGACCACTCCCTGTCTGTGGTGAGTCGGTGACAGTTGGTGAACTTGGTTGGTACAATTCCTTGGACAGTTGCCTCCTGACGGTGGGGACGGTTGGCTGTTCCTGCTTGGTTTTCTGCTCCGTAGCTGACTTTTAAGCGTCTCTGTTCTGGGGATGATGACGTCCGTCTATTGGTGTTCGAGCCTGTCGTTGGTTGGGTGCTCGGCGAAGGCAGGGGTACTGGCAGTGGAACAAGGCACGCTCACACATTTTGGGACATTTTAATGGACGCACGATCGACTTCTGCCTTGGTAGCCGATAACACGGATTTCTTTGGGCCACCCTGAATCGATCTGCTGGATACTCCCTTTGGTCTTCTTGTTTTAATCCACCATTATGCATCAGTGATACAGCATCTTTGCTTTTTGCGTTTTTCTATCAAACGGCCTGTTTAATTTATTTTTGTTGAGTTATTTTTGATATTGTTTGAGTTTCAGCTATTTTTCACTACAAAGAGAAATAAAAGTTATTCAGTTTTAATTATTTTTTAATATTAATAAATTCCTTTGTTACGTTTCAAGCCTGCCCTGTTTGTTCCTTTTCCTTCCATTGATCCAACAGTGTCTGAACCGCAGATAGACTGGAGATTATATTCCAAACTATTAACCGTGTCATAGTCGCATGCACCAGCGGTAAACGGCTGACCGCCCTTACTTAAGATCTCATCCAAGATAAGATTTGGTGTATTGCCCAGGGCGTGTGTTGTGCTGTGTGTTGTTTCCGGCCCTCAGAGAAACCACGTGACCCCCTCGAGTTGAAAAACGGGCAATTAGACGCGGTGGATCACTGAAACTCGTTGGTTAACTGATTTGGCGAGTTCGTGGTTGTAAAGCAACCACCGTACCACGTAAGTAATCGTGAGGTGGCGCCCAGGTCCTGCTCTTCCGAGGAAGATAAGAGGAATTAACCCCTCCATTAATACACTCGGTGGCCTATGGCTCTTAACATATAGATATATATATATATTATATATTATATATATATATATTAAACAGTATATATATTATATATATTATTATATATATATATACAACATTGTGGAGTGCGAGAGGCAATCGCTATTCTCATTGCGACATTGTCCTTGAGTCCAAGACGCATCAGTCACTTCAAACCAAGAGGCCTCCGGCTGGCGACTATCCACACACAAAGCACATGCAGCATCAGTAAAACATCAAATGGGTAGCTTACAGATTCAGGCTTGATTGCGCATTCTCAGGATGGCTACCAATAAACTTATCTAACCAATTGATGACCACATTCATCGTTTAACATCACCAGGCACATTGACTGTTTTATGGTGAGCATATTTTAACTCAGCGTGCAAAGGATGTTTCTGGCTCAGCTCGCTCGGTACTCAGGCGGTGCGTTTATTAGGGATCACGGTGGAGAAGCAAATGTAGCTAATGGGAGGTAGCGGAATGAGACCCATTGGAGCAGGTGCGAACAAGCAGGGAAAGCCAGGACGGCAGACCGGGTTGTCAATTTAGACAACCTTAGCATTTACACCATGCAGACTTTCGTTACACTTCACTTTTCGGACTATCTTCTCACATGTTTTTTACTTGTTTCCAACTCCCTTGATCCAAAATCTTTTGCACTTTCCTCTCCGCACTTCACCTTGCACATCATCACCCCACTCACCTCACACTCGGCACCCTAGTTTCCTCTTCTCCTCTTCGCGCTCTCTCAGCGACTGGGTTTGCGTTGGTCCGTTGACAGCGCCTGGTAAAAGAGATTGCAATGCCTCGACTTTCTCTCTCACTTTTCTAATTTTCCTCAGGGAATGATTCCGATGACACCTGTTTTAGTTAGCATAATCAAGATTTTTATAAGTTTTTAGATCAGGGTAACTCTGCCTGTGTCTCTCGTTTGTAAATAATTGGCATTGTCTTTTGCTGCACCTCACCCACCTACTTTCCCCTGTGTATATATCTTCTTTGTGTTAAAGTCCCCTGTTGCTTGTGCGCATACCTTTCCTCGGGCTTTTAAAATAATAAACGTGATGCATTGTTAAATATATATTGGTGTGTGTGTTATGTGTGTGTGAGTGTGTGTGGATGTGTTGTGTGTGTTGTGTAGTGTGATGTGTGGTGTGGTAAGTGGTGTGCATGTTGAAAGTTTTGACTGTTGCTGATGCTATCTTTCCACACCTGTTGTGGTGTTTCAGGAGATCGGAAGAGTCATCACCCAGTTCTCGAAGATATACCACCTCCCATTTCCGGTAAGTGGGGGATTCACGATTCAGGACCAAGCTGTGAAGTTGTGTGGTTCTCAAGTTGTTTTCGAGAGCTGCTTTCAGGGATTCGTCACTGAGCCCCAGACAGCTTTCAACTGCAATTTGTTTGTATTTACATTCCAGGGATTTTCTTATTCTTAAGCATCTCTGTAAGGGTGTATCTTCTTCTTCATTTCCATTGCTCCAATAATCACTAGTACAATTTCAGCATTTTCAGATTCCAGGATCTTTACTTCATATTTGAGGTCTTGGTATTTGGTCATTTTCTTGATTGTCTGCGTTGTTTCGCGCCAAAATCGCTGGGAACCGACACCTCAATTAGAAATGCTATTTCTTTTATACCTATTTACATACGGTTAAAACCAAAAATGTTTTTGTTTTCCATTGTTTTTTTTTTAGCTCGATTGAATCATCATGTCGTATGTTGAAATCGTTACTTCCTCACTTTTCAATGATTCTTTTTGGTTCTAATATATTCCATGAGTTTTACAGGGACTGGCAATGTTGAATTATTTTGCAGATGTGCCAGTGGATTACTCAAAGTAGATACTTGGTGTGCCTTTAGGAGTGGCAGGCTGTTCTGACATGATGTTTTCACATTCTTGATAGGAGATGCTCGTTACTCCGCACACCGAAAGGTGAAGGAGGTTATGTTTTCACCCCTTCTCTGGTCTGCTGGTTGTTTGTCTGTTTGTTTGTTATTGTCTGTTTCTTGTCTGTCTCTGTGCAGCAATACTCAAAAGTTCGGAGCGGATCAGATGAAATTTGGTGGGCGGGGTTGGTGTTGGTGAACACGGACTGAAATGATAGATTGTTGGTGAAGATCTGGACCGGATCCGCCCAGACACGAATTTTTTCAGTCGATTTTTCAACCATTGGAGATCGGGCCCAAACATGAGTATATAGCAAAGATATCCTCAAAAAGTTGTGTGAGTATTTGGACGAAACTTGGTGCCATGGTTGGATGTTTTGGTGACAGAGGGAAAAAAAATTGGAGATTCGAAATTTTCGCTGACGATCCAAAATCCGAAATCTGGACACTCGAGAGAATTACTTTAATTTTGGTAAAAGCTGATTCATTCGACCATTGATGGGGCTAACGATACACAGCAGATATTTTCAAAAATGTATTTGGGCCAGAAACTGTTCTCCTGGATCCGTCATTACGCTGGCGGAGGTATGCGCCTCTAACCGAGTGGCCTTCTAGTTCCTTCTCTTTCTAAGCGTTTTGCAGAACTACATCTATTCCACCATTATACTCAGTTCCCACCATTTTCTTAAGAAGCCATTAGGTAATCATCCCCTTGTCTTGAGGCATTACTAATGATTTTCGTTCTCCATCCCAGTTGAGCTGCCTTCCGTTGCGTATTAGGCCAATTCTGTCCACCTCTTTTATACAGTAGATACTTCCTGCTCTTTTCTTGTCGTGTCTCCCCAGTTATCGTGTCGGAACATATAATCGTATTGCTATTATCACTACTGGTTATAACTCTATTCTTTTCGGTCTTGTCGTTGCTTATCATGTGCGGGCTGCCTGATATTCATTGCTGTTTCGTTTTTTCATGCGTGAAATCTTCCTTCCGCACCGTGTTCTTGGTAGTTATTTTTTTGCACCTGTGTTTGAAGTTAGGATACCTTCTCGGCTTCGTTGTCTTCATGTTTGCACATTGAAATTGATTCCACAGTCTGTTAACTTTTCCACGTATTCAGCCAGTCCCAGCAGATATGTTTTTGTGTACTTTGGTTCGAGTTTTCCATCAGGTCACTACTCTCTCGTCTCGGCAGGTACATTTCGGGATGCAAACATTTTGTGGCTAGTGAGAGTTCCTTGTTTTTATGTCTAGTTTATTGATTTCCGTTTTGTGGCCGGTTTATTATTCTGCCAGGCTGTATTGGAACACTGGTATTGCTTGGTTATTTATGGCTTTTTGATTTGCTTTTCGGGCGAAGATATGTTTCGGGATCATGCCTCGTTTCTATGCAGGTATTCTTTGGTAATGGGTTTACCGCATTTTGTTGTGCCATATTTGGTGGCCCTCGTTACCTCCGAGGTATTTGCATGATGCTCGTTGATCATAGTATTGCTGTTTGTTGTATTCTAGGATCGATTTATGTGTCCATTTTGTTGATTTACCAATGTACGAATGTGCACTTGGCACACTTAACGTACACCAATTCATTCGATGTTGGCGGAGTACCGTTCACTCATTTCAGTCGTTCTTCCAATTTTTGTCGTTTGGTGCAAAGGAGTTAACTTAGAAATCATCCAGATAGACAAGAATAGACTGTCACCTCTCAAATCTGTCTCAAATTGAAAGTTGTAAATCTTAGTGAAGTAGGGTGTAGCCCAGGTCCTTGCTCATTAAATGAGTGCTCAGTGGTCCAGGGCCAGGCAAAACAGGAGGGGAAAAGGCTCTTTCCCTGGAAGCACCCGATTTAATTCTTCACCACTGGTTATTTCGATCTTCTCTTTCCGAGTGTGCAGGACAATGTGGTATCCAAAGCTCCATTTGCTTCTCAATCAGTGATTATTTTGGGGATGACTTGACCAATGCATTGCATTTTATCATACAATGCATTACAGTTTCGAGTTATGGGCTTGCTTAGTAGTAGGTGGTCTTTTGTGTTCCATAGAATTCTCTTTTACATCCCTTCTGTTCTGGCTCGAGGCCTCCTTGTGTCTCGGCTCGTGTACATAATTTCTGTGTTAATTCCCGTCAAGAAGTTTATGTTGTTGGTAGACATGTTATCGGTCTATATTGTTGAGAGAGAGTGTTTCTTCAGATTCTGGGATGAGGAAGGTGTTTACCCTATGTGAGCCATTCATCCATTACTCCTCCCCTTGGTAAGTTTTGTTGATGCTAGAGTGTAGATGATTGGTGTAGAGATCTCGTTGCCTTTAGCCAAAAAGTTGGAACACCATGTGGGCCTGGGCTTTTAAAATTTTGGCATTTTTGCAGGTCGTTTTTTATTTTTCCTTCATCCATAATTATTATATCACTGGTGCCATGTTCTTTTAGGTTCATTTTTTATATTTCCAATTTGGATTCCAAAATGGCCTCGTGTTATTTTGGGTTCTTCATTGATCCTTTCCAAACTTTTAAGTCTATATTTCTCAGGGAGGGGACTTGTTCATCTTGTGGTTGTTTCCTTGTTCACTTTGAAGCTGTTGTTGTTTTTTTATCTTCCCTTGCTTCATTTCTTTTTCTGAGTGTGTTTTCAGCAAACCATTAACTCGAAGGTCCTTTCTTCGGATATAATATATATGTATAAATATATATAATTAATTATATACATATATATTTATATATAATGAATATTCTTTAATAGCTTTGGGCTTTTGTTTCCGTCTTATAAAACTGCCTGCATTGTCCGCGTTTCCCTTTCTTCAGTTGTTCTCCCGTGTCATTTGTCTCCATTTCCATGTGGTACTTGGTCTTTGTCTGCAGGGCCTGGTTATTATTTCTTGCGGCGATGTTTGCCTGTCGGTGCCTGGTGTGTGTTGTGTGTGTACACTTAAAAACCATAGAAAGAAACAGGGCTGGGCCGATTCTCCCACCACATTTTGATAACGTGTTGGTAGTACCCAGGATCAGGTCCATTGGGGCAAAAAAAAATAAAACCCTTGCGAGGTGGGGGAAGGGCTTTACAATTTTCACTGTACATGTGGGCGCGGAGTTTCCCAGTGGCTACTGATCCCTGCTGCAGACAGGGGATTATTAGCCATGGACAAAATATTTTGCCCAACTCCCCCACTATTCCCCCCACCCGCCGCCTCCCCCAAGCTGCCTCCGAGGCAGTGGGTGTTTCTCATCTGCAAAAGGCAGTGCCAACAAATGGAGAAAAAAGGAACAAAAGAATGGAGGTGTGTGGGAGTCGGATTTTGGTTAATTTAAACCAGAAGGGATAACTGGAAGAATTCATTGCATTCCTGTTGCATCATATGTCATGATATAAAGAAATTTAAAAAGAATTTGGCTGGGAGGGACACCAAACCACCCAAGTGGTTATGGGAGGGGGAACCCCACCTACCCTCGCCCCTCACCCCTGCCAGGTTGACTCTCTTTTTTCCTCCTAGTCATCTAAGTTGGCTGTGTCCGAAGTAAATATCCCAGTTCTCTGCAAGTACATTATTTAAAAAGATGTTATTTCTACGTGGAAAGCAAAATGCTGACCCTATTTAGTATTCATGGTTTTGATCATCTTACAGATGTTCGTATAAAAAGGCGAATCTCTGCACAAGAAACAGGGGTAAACGTCAACCCACAAAAACCAAAATGGTCTTCAAAATAAATGTACTATTTTCATTTGTCCCAATAGCACCATTATGATCCTTTATGGCAAACTGTACTGTAAGATCAGTTTTCGTTACAAAATTCAATGGCTACACAGCAGATGCCATGCCTAGGGCAGAACAAATAATACAATGCAATTTTCTTGAATAACGTATGGGGGGTCGAAAAGTTTTTCCCTTTCGAAAAAGTTTGGAGTCAGGAATACAATGACTCGCATTGCAATTGGCAGGGCTTAAAGCTGTGTAGTCTGGGTTCAAATCCCGACCCAGCTATAAATTGTCATCCCGTGTTTCACAGGCAGGATGATTTCATCCAATGTGTGTGTCGTCCCCTACGATGGACGTTAAACGAGATCCTGTCTGTTGGCATTAGTTGGTGGATGTGTTAAAATGTCCCACGTTGTCCTTCTCGAAAGAGTAGGTGAGCTGTCGCCGGCATCTGAAAAACCAAAAGCACAAATTCCTGCCCAACTACTGCTAAAAAGCAGGCAAACCAACCAGCCGAACCCTTGCCAAAAAAAACTCTCCGGCGCACATGCTCTGTATCAGAGTTCGGTACAATCAGGAATCCATTGAATACGCATCAGGAAATTATCTTCCACTGGGAAAAAAATGTTGACAGGCCAGTAAAGTAAACTTTTAAAGACATAACATCTGTGACAGTCTGCTCCGTGTCTGCTTGTGTAGGGCCATTCTCATGGATTCGTGGGGGGTTTTGATTCTTCCCGTAGAGACGAGATGCTGCCTCATCATGAGAGACTACTGTACTTAGATCAATGGGTGGGTAAATGTCAACCGAAAACGTCATGGACG
>CM068960.1:118602333-118640676 GCA_035128595.1 Eptatretus atami
AGTACTTGGTGATGCCTCATGGACGAGAGGAAAAGTGTCAAAGGCACGAATGCGGCTCCATGTGACGTCACCTCCAAAATGATTGGTTAGAAACCAGATAAAAACCACGCCTACACTACTGCCATTGGTTGGACAATGATTCATATGAAAGTTGCCACGATTGAGTCTATTCGTGCCATGCTGAGGTACAATTCGCTTGATTTGTATATAAAACCAAAATTGTTACGGACTGGTAGACTCCGCTCGGTCTCTGACAAATCCAGTCTGTAACCGGAGTCTATTTCCCCAACTGGCAAGGCACGGGTGTACGTTGGTATCGTGATCCGAGGCGCGTAACCCGAGACCTGTGGCCGAGCCAGCCGGCGTTATAACCCGGAGACGGCGGTGCTGTTAAGTGACGGCCGAATCTTCAACATTTGGCTGTCAAGAGTAGGGTGCGAATCCCGCCACCACCAAATCCTTAACATATATAATACTAGCGATACCGTGCACATGCACGGGATAGCAGTACAACATAGCTGGTAGCAGACGACAGACCGTACACGGGAATGACAAAAATACGCATTGTGCAAAATGCAAGTGGTACTATGGAACGCCAAGACTTCCCAAACATTGTTGGCATGTCCGCTAAGTGCCACAGCAATTTCATAGGGATCGTGTGACGGCGAGCCGAGTTTTTAGTGTGCAAGCTTGGTATTATAATAGATACTAGCGATACCCGTGCACATGCACGAGATAGCAGTACAACATAGCTGGTAGCAGACGACAGACCGTACACGGGGATGACAAAAATATGCATTGTGCAAAATGCAAGTGTACTATGGAACGCCAAGACTTCCCAAACATTGTCGGCATGTCCGCTAAGTGCCACAGCAATTTCATAGGGATCGTGTGACGGCGAGCCGAGTTTTTAGTGTGCAAGCTTGGTATTATAATAGAGAGATATATATATATATATACTGAATGCAAAAGAAACTTACCACTTGTTTGAAATGTTAAAAAAATTGTAACAGTTAAAATAAAACAAACCAACAATTGCTAATTGAAACATTGGCATTTTATTGATGACATGTCAAGTTTTTGACAAGATACACCATCTCATAAGTTTGTTCTACAGTACAGAACAGCACAGGGTGCAATGTCAGTCCCCTTTCAATAGCACGTGTGGCCACCATTGTTTTGGATACAGGCAGTGCATCGTCGGCGCATACTGCCTACCAGTCTTTGGATGGATTGCTGCTGATTCTGTCCCACTCAGTCCTCAATGTTCTGAAGCCATCTGACTTAGGACATCTGCCTGTCCTGCCTTGCAGTGGTGATTCTTGGCCTCCTGATCGAGGTCTGTCATCTGCAGAGTTGTGGAGGGTGTCTCTGTCCACCAGGCCGATATCGTCTGGTGTAACAGCCAAGGCGACGTGCCACCTCACGGTAGCTCAATCCGCCTTGCAGTATGCCCAAGGCACACTGCCGTTGATCCCTGACAATCGTGGCATGTTGATTGAAATGCCCATTTTGCACTGGCCTTTTTAAAGCCTATATCAAGACATCACGTGCAGCTCATTAAAATCATGCGTACCCCTTGGCTAATCACTGACAGTCAAAACGGCTGTTCAACAGCTGTGCTATGAAGTGACCATTGAAGGTTCAAGTGACCATCCGTGACCATTTTGTCTAACAGTGAGGACACTATTGTCCACAAATAAGTTCACACATTTACTACACGCAGTGTTATTGTTGATATTTGAAGGTTTAAAAGGTGGTAAGTTTCTTTTGCGTTTCAGTATATATATATATATATACTATATATAGATACTAGTAAAGGTCCAGTTCTCGACGGGCGTCACTGGCAACATATGATAAAAGACAGATAGCATGAATGTATTTTAAACAATATATTGTATCATTTTTATCCATTGATTTAAATTATCATTCAGGTTTTCCCCTTCGACTGTCCCGCAGTAGCTCCACTTCGATGACATTACGACGTAGTTTAGGATACACAACGTGTACCATTCGTGAGTTCCGGAGATCCATAGAGCGCATTAAAATTACAGGGCACCCTACTTTAAAGTGATCCAAAAGGCCGGATCAGTTTCGTCTACATATTCATATCTTGTAGATTTTAGCTGATCTGAAAACTGTTAACAAGCATGTTATCGGATGGTTCTGTGATTTTCTACGGTAGTAAACAGAAGTACGACTTAAGCCTGTACGCCACTATGCGGAGACCGAGATTTTTTAGTGCACGTGCTCAATCCCGCACCCACCCGGAAAAGACCCAAGTACACTGTCAGTACTCACCTCCACACTAAAACGATGATCATGATTTTGGGTTTAACCGTAACTGACCGGGCGATACTTTGTTGGCAGTTGGTCCGGCTGGGCAGCGGGTATCGGTCGATGAAAATTTCAAAACGGCAACCATGTATAAAAAAAGCAAAGAAATACTTTGTACTTAGTCAGAAAGTCATGGTTTTGTGAAGAATCTACGGTACATGGAAAGTGCAAATTCGTCAGGTATGAACTCAACTGTTTTCTCCCCAAATGGAGCGTGATTCTATGAGCCGAACTCATCTTAGTGGTCCTCTAAAAAATGGGAAACATTTTTATTTCTTTTTTGTGCAATAATTCCTCCCATTTTGCAAATGGAGAACATGAACTGTTTAACTACCATAATCATCAAAACGAATTTTGAGGGGCCTCTTAAGGAAGACAATAATATCATTACTATATATGTCAAAGCTTGTTTCATTTCATGCAGTAACAAAAATCTGATGGTGGAACAAAAAAAGGGGCGTGCCGAAATATTAATATAGATATACACATATACATATATATATATACATATACATATATATCTATATACATATATATGTATATACATATATATGTATATATGTATATATATGTATGTATATATATATGTATATATATACATATATATTCAACAGACAAAGCAATATACAGCAATACAACTACAGTACTGGATATCTTTTAAACAACGGTCTTCAACTGATGTACAACTCTTATTAGAACAAAGTAAACACATCAGGTTGTCCAATCTCGACACTCAGCAGGAACTCGAGCCAAATGACATTGGCAAGCTCTGGCAGTGGTGAAGCTTCACGATGG
Organism: Eptatretus atami; assembly: GCA_035128595.1. NCBI lineage: Eukaryota > Metazoa > Chordata > Myxini > Myxiniformes > Myxinidae > Eptatretus > Eptatretus atami. Next base: position 118,605,466 of record CM068960.1, read on the forward strand.
CAGAGTTTGGTCACGCGTGGGTGGTTACAGCATTTATTTTCATTCATATTAATTTACGGAGTATAATTATCAAGGGAAATGGAAAGGGAAATGAGGAATGGAAATTTTGTTATGAATTTAAAGTTTCACTGCACGTTCTTCATGTTTGATATATCAAAGAAATTAAACAGGATGAGACTGGATCCTTTAGACTCGATGAAGATAGCAAGTAGGCATGTTTTCCATTCACGATGAAAAAATGTGTTCTTCAGGAGGATAAAACGACCTTAATATGGAGCTGGATTATGAAGACTAGCAGAGTACCCGCCCGACAGGCGATCTTGTTCCAAGCATGCAACACGTTCTTCTGATGCATACCTTTATTTGGGCGGTGTATAGGCAACTGACAGCTCTGTACACGCAAAAATAATAATAATAATAATAATAACCCGGGTTCGTGCATGAAGCAAAAAACATACCCACTGCTGATAATTAAAAACACCTCATTGGACTGGAATACTGTACTGTAAATGGTGGAGACTTGTAATACCCTCCCCACCTGAAGGTGGCGCTACATGATACACATTTACATGGAGAATTTGCATCACCCCCCCCACCCCACAAGACCACCGGCAAAGATAAAAACACCCCGATACATTAATTGGGGTCATGCTGATCCTCTGTAACAAGTCTGGATGTAATTGTCCCAGAACTGTACAAGGAGTGCGACAAATAAGCAAACACACACAAACACCGGTCCGTGAATTATAGTAAGGATCCTGAGAGATGAGAGTGGTCTTCAACATGGTGGATATAGCAAAGCTTCCTCGTAATCTTTACACATTAATATCATTTCAAGATTGAGGCATTCCAAAAGGTACTACTGTGTATCCATTTAGGTGGAGATCTGTTGTCCTTGGTGGGGCATCCATATATAAGACCTATACTAGGGAAGGGCTGAACTCAGTAAATATTTTTAGGGGACTTTTTAAACTATGTAATCCGCTGCAGAATACTCATTGCATGTGCACAGAAACCACAGGAAACGGCCATGTTCGGGACAACATAAAGTATATCAAGTGTGCGAGAGAAGGATTGCCACCTAAAATGGCTCGCAAAGCTTCTAAAAGAAGCTGAAAATACTTGGAAAAACAACGAAAGAGTCAGAGAACTTTCTGAACTCACCCAAGAAAAGAAGCTGATAGCTTGCAGCTTCCCATACTGTAAACTGTGCGGGGAGCTGCAAGCGTTGTACTCTATGTTGTATTTGAGAGGCGTTGTCCCGCATGATGAATGTGGAAGTGCAGGGAAGGAAGAATGGAGGAAGTGCAGGGAAGGAAGAATGGAGGAAAGTAATTTGGTGCCCGTCCGGAGGATTAATTGTTTGGAGTGAGTGACGAGTGGTTGGTGTCAAATAATAAAAGAATGAGTGGATTCGAGTGGTAAGGAAGACAGACACACCGAAGGATGAGAATAAACCTGCAGGGTTCAAAGAAAGACTGATGGGATGAAGGAGGAGTTATTGAATTGAGGTTTGGTGAAGCGGATTATTGGTGGATTAAGAAAGGCAGATGGGGAGATTGTTGGAACGGACTGATGGTGGATTGAGTGGAAATGCAGAGGAGTGGAAACATCACAAGACTGATGGGATGAAGGAGGAGTTATTGAATTGAGGTTTGGTGAAGCGGATTATTGTGGATTAAGAAAGGCAGATGGGGAGATTGTTGGAACGGACTGATGGTGGATTGAGTGGAAATGCAGAGGAGTGGAAACATCACACCGAGGATACACACACTAACGTGTCCGCCCAAACCCTTAGACAAGGGCAAAGATCTTCCTCACACATAAACTAGTGTGTGTGTGTGTGTGTGTGTGGTTGTGTGTGTGTGTGTGTTGTGTGTGTGGTGGTGTGTGTGTGTGTGTGTGTGTGTGTGTAGTGTTGTGTGTGTGAGAAGAGATGCAGTGAAAATAGGTATCTCATCAGAAAGCTAAGGTCTCTGGATTATATCACTCGCATAGAGATAGCATTTTTGACTGCACTTTCTCCTCCCAAAGTTTGAGGCTTTTCCCATCAACTCCTAAACTCGTGACTTTCTTGATGGACTGATCTTCTCTCTTTCTCGCCATATGCCCAAACCACCTTAGTCTTCTCTTTCTTAATAATATTAGTTTTGAGCCTCTTTTTTATGTCCACACGACTCTGCTTATCATTTTAGTGTCACCCAACACTTCCATCTCATCATCCTTAGCTCTGTCCTTTCAATTCTTCTCTTGTTTTCTACCCTCATTCTTCCCCATGTCTCACTAACACACATCAAAACTGGTCTAATACAGGTTAAATATACTCTACTTTTTACTTCACTTGGTATATAGGTAGTAGTAGGACTTTTTGTTCCAGTCCAATGTATGTAAATGTCATGGCTAATTGTGAAAGCATCATAAAGTATACAAGCATCAGGATAATTGGTTTAGGGTCGAAAATTAAATCCAGACGAGACACCTCAAAGATGAGCATGCTACCTCTGAGCTATCCGGCCAGATCTGCTGGACAGTCCTCTTATTCCAAATGCACGCTCCACTCTGGGGGTTCGATATATTTTTAAACAAAAACAAATACGCACATCTCAAAACAAAATCGCACATCTCAAAACAAAATCGCACACCTCAAAAGGCAACTCTTCCAATTTTGCATAAACTGGTGACCCTTTCATGTTACAGTACCTCACATTGATTACTCACCAGATCACATCAATGGTCACATCATCATATCATTATAGAAAATCGAGTTATCGACTTCTACTCACCACTAAAGGTTGATGATTTCGTCCAGTCTGAGCAGTGTCCCATAAGCTGTTAGCTTGAGTACGGATGAATACAGTCGCAAGTTCAATAAGAAGCAAGAAATGGCGTATCACCAGTGGGCCAATTCGGCATCGTGTCCACCAAATAATATGATCCACTTGGTGACTTGGGCGTCATAACAGACCAGTACCTGCTGGAATAAGCTGCTCACTAAGAAGGGTTCGATGATAGTAGTTCCGCTGTTGAAAGGAGCAAAGACCCACTGAAGATAGAGCTGTGAACACCACATGTGGTACGAAGCTCTGCGTGGTGTGGAGAGTAAAGCGCTGCTGAGGAAAGGGCCATGGACAACACACTTGGTACGAAACTCCGTGAGTGAAGAGAGGAAATGCGTTGCTGAAGATAGGGCTGCGAATGCAGTTTAACTCCAGTGTAACTCAAGTCCACGAGTCATTTCCACGATGGTATAAATAGCAAGCCGCCAGGCAGGAAAGCATTCTCACGCTCCCGTTAAAGCCTTCCTCTCCACTTGTCCCTTGAGAGGGAGGTCCTAGAGCCCGCTAGTAGTGTCAGGCAAAATGATTGGTTAGAAACCAGATATAAACCACGCCTGCACTACTGCCATTGGTTGGGCAAGTACATGGAACAAAATCAATCAATCAGAAAGGTGTAAAAATTGTAGTGTAAAAAATAAACAGTGCCAAAGTTTCAAGTTACAGAAAACTGGACAAAACGAGCTGACCAATGGACTTGATGGCCAGACCGTATCTTCCCCGTTGCCAGAGCTTGAGGAACAGCTGTCAGTGCTGGTGCAAGTGAGAGGTTGTAGGTGACGTATGTGCCGGCAATTGAGGAATGTCAAATATCATCAAATATTTCTTCTTTTGGTGGAAATGCAGAGATCACCTGCCTTGATAAGTCTTCACAGATTGGAAAAATGTGGATGGTCATTCATCTGTGTAGACGTTAAACAGCATGTGGTGCTAGCACTGAGCCTTAGGGCAATCCATTCCACCGTGTATGCCACCGTCTATTCTGACCACCCATCTGGACAAACAGATGTCAATTCTGAAACAGGAGATGACCTCGACCATCTTGCGATTATATTTTATTTATTTATTTTTTCTGCCCAACATTATTGGCAATTTCTATAAAAGTACACAATGGTTCACACTGTCGAAAGCAGCCAACAAATCAATAAATACAGCTCCTGTTATCTTGCTGGATCTGAAGCCATTGGGTGATAATTCTTTGCAGAGGAGGCTTGGGCAGTGCAACCACATCCTGTCTCGATGGATTAGGTGTCAGTATAGTCTCCATGCAAAAGTTGAAAAAGTTAAGCGACTGCAGCATTTCTGTGCTATCACACAAAAAGTTTGAAATAATTCATCACATGTCCCATCAAATCTACAGTAGGTGCCTTTCCACATTTAAAGGTTTCCATGGCTATCTTCACTAATTGTGGACTTAATTGTCTCAGGAGTGAGCAAAGTTCTTGTTTGACTAGTTAAGCCACCCCACCCCACCCTCCTCCACCCCTCCTCTCCCCCACCCAGTATTGAGGGAGCTTATACCTGTTGTAGGGTTTGGTTCTGCAATTAGCAACCCCAATTTGTGATGGTACCCCCAGAGTGGTTTAGACCCCAAGAACTAAACAACCATTTAGGTTTTTATTACCTCCACCACCTAAGTTGGACGGTGGTTATGTTTTCACCTGTCTGTTTGTCTGTCTGTTTGTAAACATATCTCAAAAAGTTGTTGACAGATTCTGACGAAACTTGGTGGATGGGTTGGGGAGATGACAAGGACAAAACGATTAGATTTTGGTAAAGATCCAGATCCAGATCCGGATACGAGAATTTTATAAGTGATTCTTCAGATCGATCAGCAGGGCATGCTGCGGGTACTATTTCTGCTCAAGGGCTTGATTTGGCATGCTTTGCAGTGGAGAGGATCTGTGGGTCTTGCTGCAGGTGCCATTTGTGCTCGTGGCCTCGATTCAGCATGCTGTGCGGCAGAGAGGATCGGCGGGTCATGTTGAGGGTACAAGTTGTGCTCGTAGGCTCGATTAAGCCTGCTGCATGGTGGAAAGGATCAGCTAGTCGTGTTGCGGATGCTATCTTTGCTCGTGGGCTTGGTGTGGCTTGCTGTGCAGTGGAGAGGATTGGTGGGTCATGCTGTGGGTGCTATTTGTGCTCGTGGGCTTGATTCAGTCTGCTGTGCAGTGGAGAGGACTGTCAGGTCGTGCTGTGGATGCTGTTTGTGCTCGTGAGCTCGATTCAGCCTGCTGTGCGGTGGAGAGGATCGGCAGGTCATGCTGCAGGGTGCTATTTGTACTCATGGACTTGATTCGGCCCACGGTGTTGTGGAGTTAATTGACGGTTGGTGCTGCTGGTGCTATTTGTGCTTTCGGACTATGCAAGCGTGATGAGGGTCGAACTGAGACACTGAGTGACTTTTGAACTGTGATTTTTACTCTCGCCGGAGAGGGTATTGCATTTGGGTCCGTTTGTCTGATCGTCTGTCTGTGTGTTTGTTTGTTTGTTTGTTTGTTTGGCCACACAGAACTTTAGTGTTTTTCTCCGCAACCGCTTGTCGGATTGAGACAAAATTTTCATCATAGGAGCGAATACTTATGAATTCGAATGTTTTATTGATAATTATGACGTCCTAGATCATGTGGTGTGGCAGCCATGTTAGAAAAAGGGAAAAACTTTGGACCTCTGTATATCTGAAACCACACCAAGGTAAAAATTGAAACGGCACATGGAAAGTACTCCTCATGGGGAATAAGTGTGATTTTTTTATGCCATAGGTACCTTCTTTATGACATCATAATTGCATATGTAGAATGCTACATCTGATCAGTATGAAAATTTTTGAGGTTCATCTAGGGAGAAAATGGTCCACAGAAAAAAAATTGATGAGGTCATCGGTCATGTGATTTGGCAGCCATATTGTCTTTTTCTTTTTTTTAACCTTCAAAAATCTTCTCTGAAGTGGATGAACAGATCAAGGCGAAACTTTATACATATAACCGCCTATCCATGAGGAACAAAATGTTCACACGTATAACATCATAGGTCACATGGTTTGGCAGCCGTATTGGATAACCCAAAACCTATAAAAAAAAAAATCTTCTTCTCCAGAACGGCTGGACAGATTGAGGGGAAACTTCACATAAATGTTCCCCAAGCCTTGGGGATACCAGGGTATTCATGAATAATTGATGTCACATGTTCTGGCAGCCATATTGGATTCAGTGGAAATCTTTTTTAAAATTATTTATCTTAACCCGCTTAATCAATCGATGTGTAACTTCTCAATCTTGTCCTTATGGGGAATATATGTTTTAAATTTCAACCTGATCGGACACATGTTCTGGCAGCCAGAATTATTTAATTTTTAGATCTGGGTTGATTTATTTATTTATTTTTGAATAAGGCTCACTTGGCTGTGCCTGGGTGGGTTTGAGGGTAGAGGAGTAGCAGCTGAAATGTGAATCTTAACCAGGTTCCTCCTGATGACTTCATCTTTTCTTTTTCCTTGTTTGGTTTCCTTCTGATTACTCCAATGCAGGAATGTATCTAATTGGTCTTCCATTTGATTTGAATTGAATTTATTTTAATCCCATTCTAAATTCAGATGAATAATAATAAACATCATGGGTCAGGGTGAAGTGTCGAATCAAAGTGGAGATGCATCAAGGCGGGACGTCTTGGTACCCGGTCATCACTGCCAGCAGTTGTGAAGTGGCAGTTCTAATTATATCTCTTATTAATTACATAACACACCAGAACAGAAACACCACACAAAATACACCACACAAAACAAGTTCAGGCAAGGGTCTGCAATCTCCCGTTGCTCTTTTTCTTGATGTGAATGTTTTTTGAGATCTTGTGAGAGAATTGATTGACTTTTGTGCAAAGCATTTATTTGGTGTAAGCTGAATAAGCACAAATTTAATGTATTAAGGAAAGCAGGGAGATCGAGACATAAGGATGGGGAGGGGTTGGGGGAAGGAAGAGGAGAGGGAGTGAGTGGGGTGGAAGTTGGGATGAGTGCCTCGAGGGTAAGAGTGAGGAGTTAAGTGTGGAGAGAAAGCTAAGAGGTGGGCAGAGGGAGGTAGGGAGCGAGTGGAGAGAGAGAGAGCGGGGTGTGTGCGTGTGCACACACAAGATATCAGGCTAGGGTAGTGGGTCCAGTAGGTGAGCCGGGGCAGTGCTGCTGATCGATGACTAGAGCATCCCAAACTAATCTAGTTGGTACTCGCTCTGCCAGGTGGGCAGTGGTTCAGAAGCGAAGTTCAGCCAGGTAGTTTGAATGTGGGATCAATTGGTGTTGGGGGGAGGGGGGGAGTTGAGGTGGTGGAGATGATGTAGAGGAGGTTGGAAGTGTTGCGTGTGCAGGAGACCAAATGGAAAGGAGACAGGACGAGGGGGTTGGTGGGAGGATACAAGCTGATGCATGTGGGTGGGGATGGAAGGAGTAATGATGTGGGAATAATAATATTGGAAGAGATCAGCAAGCAGGTGGTCAGAGTGGAAAGATGGGAGGGATCGATAGTTATGGCATGGGTGGTGGTACAGAGGCAAATTGTTATGTGGGTATATGGTCCACAAACAGGAATGACTGGGGGAGAGAAGCATGAATTCAGGAACGCACTGGAGAGGATGATGGGAATGGTTGAGCTGGACGTGATGCTATACATTTGGGAGGACGTTAATGCACATGTGAGAGTAGCGGAACCAGGGGAAGAGGAATGTTTTGGTAAATTTGGTTGGGGAACAAGGAGTAGAGAGTGTCGAGAGCTGGTGGAGCTGGTGGCAAGGAATGGAATGGCCATAGCTGGTTCATTCTTTCAAAAGCGGCAAAGCCACAAGATGACTTTTAGGAGTAGACATCATCAAATAGACCTATATTTGGTGGTGGTAAGGAAGTGACAGTCGATTCTGGATAGGAGGATAAGGAAGAGGGTGGAGATAGAGATCGGAGAAGAGTAGCAGGGATTTAGAAATGATAGGACGATGACGGATTGGATGTTCTCACTGAGACAGCTTGTGGAGAAGAGGTTGGAGATGCAAGGTGAGATGGCATTGGGATTTGTGGACCTGGAGAAGGCCTATGACACTGTCCCAAGAGAAATGGTGATGGCGACACTGAGATGGATGGCAGTGCCGGAAGCAGAAGATAGGTTGGTAGAAGGAATGTACAAGGGAACAAAGGAAGAGTCTTGGTTGGTCCTGGGATGTCTGAGGAGTTATGTGAACATTGGTTTGAGGCAGGGAAGCACTTTCAGCCCACTCATGTTTATCATGGTGATGGAGCTGGTAAGCAGGAAAGTGAGCTTGAGGGTTAGTATGGGGAGGATTCTGTATTCGGACAATCTGGCTGTTGTGGTGGAGAGTGGGCGGGAGATGCAAGAAGTACTGGGGGAGTGAAATGAGACATTTGAGAAACATGGTTTGAGGATGAGTATTGAGAAGACAGAGGTGATGTGGGTCAGGCAGCAGAGAAAATAAATGAATATCAGGTTTGAGGGGAGGGCGTCAGGCAGGGAAATAAGTTTCAGTATCTGTGAAGAACAGTGACTGGGGGTAGTAAATCCGATGCAGGTGTGAAGGAGGATTCAGGTGTGTGCATATGTGTGGAGGAGGGTGGAGGAAGTAATGGCAGACAGAAAGATATCGGTAAATTGAAAGGGAAGGTTCCGATGGCATGTGTAATGCTACCTACCTTGACGGTCTGGAGACGGTGGCACTGACAAGAGGCCTCAGGTTTGCAAGAACAGCTGGGTCAGGAGGATGAAGGGGGTGGACAGTTTTTTTCTACATACTATAATTTGTTAAGTGATTATTCACCATTGAGAGATGGGGCAAAAATGATATATAGCATGATATTTCAAAGAAGTTGTGGTTGAGTTTCAACAAAACTTGGTGGATGAGTTGGGCAGGTGACAAGGATGAGTTGGGCAGGTGACAAGAACAAGTTGATGAGATTTTGCTTCAGGTCCGGATCCAGATCCGACCTGTCATTGGGATACAAAACGTAAACTGTTCAGCCTGGTGGAGGTATGCGCTCCACCAAGTGCCCTTCGAGTTTAATATTGGTTGATCAGCTTTGATATTGATTGATTTGAGATATGGTTCAAAAACGATATATTGTTGCGAATCTGGAAGCCATGAGCACACAGACATTCAGGTTCATATAGCTTAGCTATTTCGATAAGTATGTGTTTTCGAGTTAGAATCCATCCCCTATGGGTGAATAAATGTAAATGCGCCCTGCGTTATTTTAATAGTTAGGATTTTTACACCCCTTATAACAACAACAACAACAACACGCCTTCACCTCGACGCCATTGGCAACGTGCGTTCAACCACGTACGTGGGCGGAGTTTCCTCGGCCACCAGAGCTCCGACTCCGCCCCGGAGAGATGGAATGTTCCCCCCGACCAATGGGAGGCGTGAGACGACTCAGACATCGACTTTCTCACGAACCCCGGACCAATGGGAGGCGAGACGTCTCAGACGGTGATCCTTCCCATGACACCCCCTCCCGCAGGAGAAATGCCATATAAGAAACGCCAGGGCCTTGGAAAGGAAGTCAGTGTGAACGTCAGGGTTGGGCGTCAGGGTCGGCTTGGCAGTGATCAGGTTCGAAGTGCCGGAGATCGACTTGTCTGGTCTGGTCGGCTTGGCAGTGATCAGGTTCGAGGTGCGGAGATCGACTCGTCTGGTCTGGTCGGTTGGAGTGATCGGGTTCGAGGTGCCGGAGATCGACTCGTCTGGTCTGGTCGGCTTGGCAGTGATCGGGTTCGAGGTGCCGGAGATCGATCGTCTGGTCTGGTCGGCTTGGCAGTGATCGGGTTCGAGGTGCCGGAATCGACTCGTCTGGTCTGGTTGGCTTGGCAGTGATCGGGTTCGAGGTGCCGGAGATCGACTGTCTGGTCTGGTCGGCTTGGCAGTGATGCGGTTTCGAGGTGCCGGAGATCGACTCGTCTGGTCAGCTTGGCAGTGATCGGGTTCGAGGTGGCCGGAGATCGACTCGTCTGGTCGGCTTGGCAGTGATCGGGTTTGAGGTGCCGGAGATCGACTTGTCTGGTCTGGTTGGCTTGCAGTGCCTGGTGTCCGACGCTTTTCCTCCATCCCTGGTGCTTGGAGTGGCATCGTGGTATGAGTCCCGTCGAGCGCGGATCGTCGAAGACGCACACCGAGGTGGACAGGAAGTGCAGGCTCTGGTCTCCAGCTCCCTTTCCTCGAGCTGGAAGACTTCAATAAAAACCATTGGGGTCCATTTCTATGTGTGGGCCCGTCTATAAGTAAAACTGTTAAGTGCCTTGTACATTATTTGCATTTCATTTCTATTAGTCGTGATAACTCTGCTTCTTACGTTCTCCCCCTCCTTCCCCACCTATTATAAATAAACCCATGTGTTAAATGTATCAGTTCGTTTTTGTGTTTCTTTTATTGGTTTGACAGGCTGCGTGTTGGAGAATTAGCCAGGCTGTTGCCGCTGTAAAAGAGACATTTGGACCGACGAAAGCTCGGTGACCGTCCGCTCAGGTCGCACACGGTTCGAGTACGCTAGCGACTCGTTCCGTACGAGTATCGTCGAGGGTGAATTTCCCCGGTAGTTGGATGGCGTGAGTACTTAGGTAAATTGGAGTTAGACAAGTGGACCCTACCTCACGCCGTCGAAATATTGGCGAACTTCGGTCCAATAAGGGACCCGTCGGCTCCGGAGTTATCTGGGGTGACGACCTATACATTCCGGGTTATCGGTGGAGCCGACTCTACTGCTCCATCTGGTGGTCGTGCTCGTTGCCGATACCCGGCCCCGCAACAATATAGCATATTTCAAAAATGTATTGGGCCAGATATGTTCTCGTGGATCAGGCATTATGGGGCGGTGGTATGCGCTCTACCGAGTGCTCTTCTTCTTCTTCTTCTTCTTCTTCTTCCTGCATTCCTAATTTCCGAAATTTATGAGCTGTATCTCGGATCCGACTGGGACTTTCGGAATGAAATTTTGCGACAATAATGGGAATACAGTATGTGGGGTTGACATAATTTTTGACCTTGACCTAATTTTTAAAGTCATGACATAATTATAGACATTTTAACATTTTTCACCATAACTTAACTAATGTCTGGCCGATCAGAACAAAAATACCCTCTCTAGATAGCCTCGAGTAAGGCGCATTTACACTTACTTTACATCACACCCCTTTGCGTTAAAGGTCAAGGTCAAATGTCAGCCTGAAAAATGTTTATTTTTTGTCATCACTCAATTTTGCCAATGTGGAATCTCAAAGATGGCATGGCCTTCCAAGATGTTCTTGCATCATAATAGTGGATCTGTGCTGAAGTTGTGCACCTGATATTTGATTGTCCTTGAACTACTTTTTCGGATTGTAACCTAATTAACAAAAACACTTTTTTTTAATCATAACTTGAATAATTTTCCTCCGATTTTCATGATGTTGAGTTTTATGGATAGACTGTAGATGGGGACACATATTCTCTTTATTTACACTCTATCCCTAAATGCTGATCGTCAAGGTCATATGGTGGTCCGAAAAAAATATGGCCATTATTAGATGGGTAAGTCGTGGGCAATCACCAAGAGTAAGCCTCCCCCGGCTTACCCTTGGCGATTGCTTTGTGATCACAGATATCTCGTTTCATTTGGCACTTTTTGCTTTGTGGCCTCATTTGCCCTTTCAAATGAGTTGATGTGTATCTTGGTTGGGAGAAATTACAGCAACGTGCTTTGGTTGTTGTCCATCATGGTTCAGCTTGTGGATAGTGGCCATGATTGTTTGCGAGTGTGACAGATTTGCTGTTTTAATTAGTTCCCTCCAGCGGTTGTGCCACTCCTTTTTGATCTTCATAAACATTTCCCTGATCCTTATCGTTATTTTTATTTTCCACGAAAAGGATCGTGTGAACACCTGTCGTGTTGTTGGATTGCTTGTTCTGAAATTACTCGTGCAGTACAGTTAGTGTCCCACGTCCCCTGGGAATGTCAGGCAGTCTTCCTCCACAGTACTTGTATGCCGTGGTTACAATCCAGATGAATTCATCCAATTCAGTGGTAAAGCCTTCCCAATCAGCCTTTCTGAGCTTGAATCTTGGCAGGTACTTTGTTTTCCAGAGTTTAACTGCAGCCTTTATTGTAACTTGCACTGATCTCTGCTGCGATCTTGTTAATGCTATCATGATCTCACTCCTGAGGTTCCCTGCATTTTAAGAGGTAACAAAGGCTCATTATGTATTGTAACCCTTGTTCCATCATGTGCTTTGGAAGGTATATTTGTCCTCGAGATCATAAAGCAAAGTGAGCTTGTTTGTTATCATCTACTTCTCAACTTATTTCTCATTTGGAGTAAATGTTGGCATACCCCCAGATGGTGCTGTGACCATCGACGTTGCCGATGACAAGACATGTTTTTCTTGTATGGAAGAGTTACAGCGTTTGAAGTCAGATTAACAGTGACAGGAGAAGCATTTGATGCAAGATAGTTGTCATTTATTTACAAAGAACACCAAACAGGGTGAAACTGATATACCAGTTGAATTTGTCATCATCATCATCATCAAGTACCATGCTCGACAAAGAGCATCGGTTCTGCCGAAGCAGTTTCCTCGCAAAGATTACAATCCTGAACAGGTCGCTACTCTGATGGAGGATACTCTACGCAGTGTGGTGGGAATTTGCAATTTGTGCCGGCGCTAGTAGGTTGCTGGTGATAGCTCACATACTCTTGCGAAAGACACCATCGGATCTTTAACATCTACCAATGACCATTGACGGCAGACGGAACACCCAGTTTAACGTCCATCCAAGGGATGGTGCATATCTTGATGAACCATTGACTGTGAAACACCGGGATGACGGTTTATCGATAGGTCGGGATTCAAACCCAGGCTAGACAGCTTAGAGGCGAGTGTGCATACATCTAGGCTATCCTACCAAAATTTGTGAAATTTCCAGGTGACTACTTTTATTTGTGAAGGAGTCTATACATCACAACAAGCACACTTCTTTTCTCCAACCCTAAATCATCCCTTTTAAATACCTAACTCTGATAATAATTAGAGGGCTGCGATTGGAGATCGCCAGCCATCTGATATATACAACTTGTAATATTAGCCATTTGGTAGCACTTGAAATTCTGACTAATAATGAAAACAAACGTATTTTTTTTTCCAAAGGGTTCATAAAACTCAAATAATGGAAAAAGTATATAGTTTAAAACGAAAATGGAAAAATTAAGCAATTGAAAATTGAAAAATAATTATTGAAAATTTTTTTTATGAGAAATTAAGAAAATTTAAAAATGATATAATTGCAAATTGACAAAAATGTTTGAAAATTGAAAAAAATATTTGAAAAAAAATCATTGAAAATTGGGGGGGGGAAAAATTGAAAAATTCAAAAATTAAATAATGGAAAATTATTCTTCAAAAAGTGTAACATCATGGACACCAAGACTGAACACTCAATGCCTCCCTTTGGGAATAATAATAATAATAATAATAATAATAATAATAATAAAAAATAAACTTTTAGGTTTACTCAGTGCTAACTTTGAAAAGTCTGGGCAGATTTTCATGAAGATTTGCAGAGGAGTTTCAATTTCCTGGATGTATTCCGGGTTTTCCCATTTACTTTTTACAACCCCTCCTTGAACAAAATAACAGGATTCACAGGCAAATGACTAGTTTTTAAATGCCACATACACGCCACCTGCCATTATATACTTTACCAAACTATAACTGAATATCAACCTGAGTTAAATTATTGTTTTTCAGTCAGTTGCCAGAAATTAATTAGAGTGTGGTTACAAAAACTGCACGTAGGTTTTGTTGCATCAGCTATAGCAGTAATGAATGGCTCGATATAAGTAAGGTACCATTATGATAATGAAACCCAGCCATCTGTTATGTCTTCATCGCAAAAATATTTTTAGGGATGACATCATGCTTAGCCAAATAATTGCTTTGCATTTATGACTTCACTGCTGGAATAAAACTACCGGTGTCAAGTCTGAGTGCCAATCCCATCTTTCATCCCAGTCTTGTTCCCCAATGTGACAAACTTTTGTATTAATCTGACCAAATCTTTCCCACGTGTTCTAATATGCACAGTACAATAAACCCTTTGGCAGCTCATAAAACGGGTATGCTTACAGCCCAAGTGTTTCATGAACCGGCTGGCCAACTTGATGGGAAATGTCATAAGGAGAATCAACTGGAGATCTGCACACAACTCTCAGAAATCCCTGTGAAGTACTTTTGAGCAGTAAAATGAAGGTGAAACTTCGCATCGTGTCATTTTTGTTAATCCTACCAGTCGATTTCCAAACTCACTCGCTCTCGTATGTGCCACTGCCTACAAGCTGGTTTCAGAAAAGTTCAACGACAATGAAATACTGTATCACCACTTTTTAAGCTAATGAGGCAATTATACAAAGCTAAAACACCTGATAAAGGTCATTCAGGGATTCTCACGTGTCCAATGAGTGCGACCTAAAGCTCAATCCAACAGCTCAAAAGGGCCAGCACCACATAGACTAATCCCCCAGAAAATCTTCCTTTCCAGCCACCCCAACTCCCTCTCCTTCCCACCAGTCCACAAAAACTTACAATCATATTAAAATACATAATGTGGTGTCTGTCTGTCTGTCTGTCTGTCAGAACTGGGATACATTCCATCGTTACTTATCCAATCTCAACCAACTTACCAGGGGGACGAGGGCTCACATGACAGAGGTTGTTACGGCTTCAGTTGTCCCCTTTCCCAAGGGGGTTTTCTGCCTTGGAAGAACTCCGTGTTTAGGTGCATAAATAGCTTGTAAGGGCGTTTCTTTGGGCACACTTACAGGCAGTAAAACAATTATTATAACCACAAACTATTCAATCAATTCTGTCCAATGTATGATTACCTTTTTAAACAGTTGCTGTACTGTTGTTTAACACTAAACTGAAAGAAATTCGGAGGAAACCCAACATCCTTGAGGCATTCTATGCTTATCACGTCCACCACAGACTAACGGAACCAAGCTGTCTCGACTTGCTAGGCCTCAAGGTAGGCCACTATCTAGACCGCAATGATCTTCAGCTAATAAAAGTGCTTAAATGAGTCTTTGTGGAAGAATTATTCATCCCATTGTCTGTCTGATTTTCTAGCCATCAGATTATATGTGAACTGCACGTGGATTCTTTATAACTTGTATTTTTGGGTCTCATGCGTGATTTCTCCCAGCTTCAAGTGTGGCATGAGATATTGCTCCAAACACCCTTAAGGCCCAATTGTAACCTTTATTTGATGCATAACGATGAAGTGTCCAAAGTATGACAGTTTCTGTTTAGCATAAATGCTTCTAATGTACATTGTGGTCTAATTTCTTCAAGCATAGATTTATTTATTTTTGTTCTTCTTGCAGTCCATGGGATTTTTTAAAACATTTTAACTCCAAAACCACATTTTAAAACCATGAATCTTCTTCCTTTCTTTCTTCTTCACAGTCCACGACTCACATCCAAACATTGCAACTGGAAATACCAGAGCATTCACCAGCCTACTCGTGGTTTGGCTAATCACATCTTCCGCTTTCCAGATCCTTGGCAGTCCTGACATTGCAGAACAATAACCGTTTATCAATTCCTCCTCTACATTCTCCACTCACTTCATTCAAAGAATGGAAGAAGAAGAAACTTTCCATTATTTCCAGGTGATCGTCTCCCAATCTGAACACGTCAATCTTCTCAGATGACAAGATTTTAATCTTGTTTAAGTTTAAATAAACACCAGCTTTTTCACTTTCCTCCTTCACTGTCTGTAGCAGTTTCATCAAGGCATCTTTACTTTATGCCAACAGAGTGGTATCATCAGCATACCTGAGGTTGTTGATATACCTTCCTCCATTCCAGACTCCAGCCTCTATATCATCGAAGTTACATTTTTCATCAAAATTATTATAACCACATTAATCGGTCAATCCCGTCCGATGATAATGACATAATGATAATGGCATAATAATAGTATTAATAATAATAATAATAATAATAATATGAACACATGGTATACATATATACACAAGACTCCCCCCTCCATTTCAACCCCCACTGCCCACTCCCTATGGGAGCAGATGTTTCTATTATAGTAAATCTTCCTTCTAGATTAACTAACTCAGATGCTTACTATTTCTTCCTCTATACCAGACATCTCCTCACCCCACCCCTCCACCCCCAAAAGAACTACCATTTTGTAAACCTTCTCTACCCTGGAATAGATTCTACCGTGGAAAACAACCATGGAATGAACTTATATGACGGTTATGTTCTAAATACACTCCACATCAAACCTTCCAGTTTTGTCCTTCATCGTAGCAACTTGGCACCTGTTCAGCTGCAGGGATACAACATGCTGTTGCAGCTTTCGCAATGCTTGAGAGTTATGGAAGCTAATCAGAAGCAGCATGGCAACTGCAATTGTTTCTTTCAGTCACTGTCAAACTTCATCACTGGGATCAGGAACCAGAGGCTGGAGGATGGCTAGACGGAGGCCCCTGGAATACCGGCAGAAAGTGGACGCAGCGACACTCTGGCGCATGCTCCCATACCTGACCTGCCATGACCTGATGAGGAACCCTTCAACTTCTGTAGTCCTTCAACTTCTTCCTCTTAAAGCAAGGTAGTCCTTCAACTTCTCTGTAACCTTATAGAACAAAACTTCGATATAATTCATCATGTGATGTCGTCTTATTTCATTACTCACTGTGGCAAACCGACAACAACAATCATAATGGATGATGCCTTGTGCCTTGTTCTTGTGGTGTAGGTATTATTGGACAGCCTGTTCTACGAGACAGTGGTAGGATGGCCTAGAGGGACAGTGCCTATATAGAGTCTACACCCCCTTTCAAAATTTTCATCTTTTGTTGCCTTATAACCTAAAATTAAATTGCATTAAACAGACTTTTTCCACCTTTATTTACACAACTTCCAAGTGAAAAACAACTTCCACAAATTTCAGAAAATTAATTTAAAATGCAAAACTGGAATATCTTGGTTGGATAATTGTCCACCACCCTGAGTTAATACTTGGTGGAAACACCTTTGACAGCAATTACAGCTGTGAGTCGATTGGGATAGGTCTCTACCAACTTTGCACACCTTCATTGGGCAATATTTGCCCATTCTTCTGCACAAAACTGTTCAAGCTCAGTCAAGTTGCATGGGAAGTGTTGATAGACAGCAATCTTCAATTCATGCCACAGATATTCGATTGGATTTAGGTTGGGGCTCTAACTGGGCCACTCAAGGACATTTATATTTTTGTTCCTTAACCACTCCTGTGTAGCTTTGGCTGTGTGCTTTGTGTCGTTGTCATGCTGAAAGGTGAACTTCCGTCCCAAGTTCAGGTTTCTTGCAGAGGGCAGCAGGTTTTCCTCGAGGATTTTTCTGTATTTTGCTCCATCCATTTTCCATTCTGTCCTGACAAGTGCCCCAGTCCCTGCTGATGAGAAACATCCCCATACCATGATGCTGCCACCACCATGCTTCACAGTAGGGATGGTGTTCTTTGGGTGATGTGCTCTGTTTGGTTTGTGCCAAACGTAACTTTTTGTATTTAGGCCAAAAAGTTCCATCTTGGTTTCATCAGACCACAAAACTTTTTGCCACATGGCTTCAGAACCTCCGGAGTGGTTTTTTTGCATACCTCAAATGGGACTCAAGGTGGGCTTTTTTGAGTAATGGCTTCCTTCTTGCCGCCCTACCGTGCAGGCCAGACTTGTGGAGTGCTTGGGATAATGTTGTCACATGCACACAGTGACCAGTCTTTGCCATATAGGCATGTACTGTAGCTCTTTCAAAGTTGCCATTGGCCTCTTGGTGGCCTCTCTGATCAGTCTCCTTGCTTGGTCATCCAGTTTGGAGGGACGGCCTGGTCTGGGCAGGGTCTTGGTGGTACCATACGCCTTCCACTTCTTAATGATTGTCTTGACTATGCTCCAAGGGATATTCAAGGCCTTTGAAATATTTTTATACCCATTCCCTGATGTGTGCCTTTCCACAACTTTATCCCAGAGGTCTTTTGAAAGATCTTTGGTCCTCTTGGTTGTCTTTGTTGTGAAATGCACTACCCAGCAGAGGAAACCTTCAGGAACAGCTGATTTTATACTGAAATAATCATAATCACTATAATTTAACACAGGTGAAGGCCAAATAACTTGGTGTGTAATTTTGAAGGTGATTTGTTACACCTGAGATAATTTACAATTGCTATTATAATGGTGGTGGACACTTATCCAACCAAGATATTCCAGTTTTGCATTTTTAATTAATTTTCTGAAATTTGTGGAAGTTGTTTTTCACTTGGAAGTTGTGGGTTACGACGTGTAAATAAAGGTGGAAAAAGTCTGATTTAATGCAATTTAATTCCAGGCTAGAAGACACCAAAAGGTGAAAATTTTGAAAGGGGGTATGCACATTCTCCTCTGAGCTGTCTCGCCTGGGTTTGAATCCAGATGCAGCTATAACCTGTAATACTGTGTTTCAGAGGCAGGGTGATTAATAAACGTGTGTGCTGTGCCGCGGATGGATGATAAACGGGCGCCCAGTCTGCCAGCATTCATTGGTGTATGTTAAAGATCCAACAGTGTCCTTCACGAAGAGTAGGCGAGCCATCACCGGCACCCTGAATAAATTACAAATTCTTGCTGGTAACATACGGGGGCACTGCATCAGCGGCACCATTGCACCTGCACAAGTCGATGGGCATAATTGGGGCTGTAAAGAAGTAGTAGTAGTGTTCGTAGTAGTAGTGCTTTTGATAGAATTGTCACAATTCAATTTAATGTCGTTCACTTTCTTCATCTCTGCAAGTCCATGGTTAGAACTGCAGTAGATAAGGGAGAGAATTTTAAAGAGAAAGCACTACCAAGAGAGATAAGATGAGGGAGGAAGACTAAACCACTTGTTTTTTGTTTTTTTTCCTTTTACAGAAATAATGATAATAATCAGATAAGTAAAAGTAAAGAGCCTTGTGCGGAAATACTACAGAGTGCATTATTTACCGTCAAAATTTCTTTAAAACTCCCAATGGTGCGAGAACATTGTGCCACCTTGAACTCCGAAGTAATTTGTGAACGTAATAAAGTTCTCAAACATGCAAAACTATCCTGCAACACATTGCTTTCAATTTTTGCCTTGATAGTTTTATATATCGCAAGTTTTGCCCGGTAAAGAAATAGAGTGATCGACTCTCTTTCTTTACCCGGTGGCCAAAAATAAAGAGTGTTGGGGGAAAATGAAGCCAAAAGTGCAATAACAAGTTTTTCACCAGCAAGAAGATTGGTTGAAGATGTGGGCATTGCAGTTATATGTGAAATATTGTATCTGCTTGCCCACAGAAGCAACATCCATGGGGAAAATTTGTGAAGTGTTGCAGCAGAGCACCAGAACTTAATGCCCCATGAAGCAGTCTCCAGCTGAGGTTTCCCACCACTTTTGGTGCTGGGTGGAGATAAAGAGATTCCCAACTTGGATGGGTAAGCAATGGAGGCAGAAGAACCTCACGACAGGGAGTATCTTGCCGAGTTGCAAGAGCTATATAATGGAGCAAATGGATAACTTGCAGGTATATATCCTTCCTTGATAGCCCACAAAAGGGTTTTTCAGGTGTGCCAGGGATCTTACTCATCTTGTGTGTGAGTGGTGGTTGAGAGAGCTCACAACACCGTGGTCAAATTTTAAAGTCCATGGAATTACAGCTGGTCCTTTGCATAGTTTTGTCACCCTCATTGGGGTTCTCTAGATATGCCAGGCAATCAGAAGGCAAAGAGCTTTTAAACTCTTCAAGTATCCTGGAGGGGATTCTGATTGTCCAGAGGCCCATTTTTACAGCGAGTTCCTCAGGTGAAAGTAGATCTCTCCTCCTGTCATTCAGAAGGTCTCCCACTGTGGATATATTTCCAGTTAGGAGTTTACTTCTTATCGAGAAGGAGGCCAGGGTTAGGCCCTGTAAAAGAGGGTGGAGAAGGAGCGGTTCTTCTAACAGGTCCTTTCCTGGATGAGGATCTGTTCTTTTTCCAGCGACTACATGCCAAGCCTTTAGTGTTTCTTAGTAAAAGAAGGGCAATGTGGCACGAGACAGGCTCTGTGAGATAATGATAAAAAAATATATTGTTGCGGGCCGGGGGGTCGGGTGAGAAGACCACTAGGTGGGGGAAGCTATGTCGGTTCCCACCAGACTCCCCGGAATTGTAGGCCGTCGCACATGGATAATACCGTGACGCGGCGGGTCGCTTAACCGACCGTGGACGCCAATAACTCAAGTGCGTGACCTAGGGTCCTCCCGTCCATGGGTTAATCGGGTTACCTAATTAATCGCGTAGTTTAATTACCGGGGAACACGCCCTCGGTACGCCTTGTCCAAACCGGATCACTCTACCGGACCGGATCACTTTACTGGACCGGATGCAGCCGAGCGACACTGCCAAGGACTTACTGGCTAAAAGGAACGGATCATTGGGAATAAAGGCCCGGCTAAGCTAGGATTCGGACCATGCTGGATCAATGGAAGAAAAGACAAAAACGAGCAGGGAACATTCCTGATAATGATTTATTTACAATCAACTTACAAAAGGGGACACAGAGCAGACTTAACGCGAAAATAATAACAATAATTACAATAACGATCTTCTGCGGTCTGACTTAGGCAGACAGGCGCCAGGACACACATACACACACACACACACACACACACACACACACACACAACACACACACAGAGAAAACCAGATGAAGAGGTAGTTTAGAACCAGGAATTGGGCACCGTAAAGGAGGAGCTTGAGTCGAGAAGGGGCAGAGTCCAGAGTGCGAGGACGGAGTAGTAGGCGGGTGGGGTCGACGTCGTGTGGCGGGGACGAGGAGGCGGAGTCTGGGCAGCAGGAGGCAGGTTGTGGCAGTGTCGACGAGGCGAGAGTGAGACGGGAAACTCAAAAGCAAGAGAGAGACGGAGGGACTTCTCCGACCTTTAGAGGATTTGCAGGTCGGGGGAGGGCACCCGAATCGTAACGTCATCACCTGAATCGGGCGCTCCGATTGGCCCCGACCCCTCATGTGGCCCGCCAGCTTGTGCCGGAAACACCGCCTCACTTCGTTTCCGGCAAGGCCATCCCAGACAGCGAACACACCTCGCTCCGACCCCACGGCACGACACGAATCGCCCACACCAAAATTGGCATGTGAATCGTCCTGCAAAAACCCCCGGGTGACCGGTCGAGGATCCCGCATGCCCGCTTGGGCGTTCGACCAGCGTCGATCAACGCGCTCATTCTGCGCGCACCAACGTGGCCCGCACTGTAATTCCCTGGCTCGATTGCAGCTTCGCTGGCCGTAGAGATGAGAAGATGTTCAACATCCGTGGAGAATCCACTGCTGGCAGTGAGGACCAAAGGTACATCATCGTGGATAAATCCATGCACGTCTCACGAGCGGCGTACGTGTCTGCTTTCGAGCACATTCCATACAGTGCGTGCGGTTCCGCCATTACGCTGATATGGTTCCGTGTTTTTGGTCCTCCTGACCATTGGGAGGCGTGAGACGATCAGAACATCGACTTTCTCACGAACCCCGACAATGGGAGGCGAGACGTCTCAGACGGTGATCTTGCCCATTGACTATCCGTGGTGTTCCCCGTGGGTCCCCGCAGGAGAATGGTCGGATATGTAAGAAACGTGTGCGCAGTGGTGCCTTGAAGGGTTTGAAGGTCATTGTGGGTGAGACGGGTCAAGGGGCGTTGGGCGTTCAGGGTCGTGTGGGCTTTTTGGCGGATGTTGTTGATCCATTTGTTCGATGGTGCTCGGATGTATTCGTTCTTCTCGTTCTTGTGTTTCGTGTCTGGTCTTGGGCAGTTTGATCTCAGGTTTCTGGAGGTGTCCTGTGAGGATCAGCTCGTCTGGGGTCTGGTTGCGTTGCTTTTGGTCAGTGATTGTATTTGCTGGGGTTGCTCTTGTGGTGCGGTTGTAGATTCTTGATCTTCGGTCTGTGTGTCATTGTCGCCTTGGCGAGGTGTGATCGGGGTGTTTCTTTGCTTGAGGTGCGTGTGGAGATGACTCGTGTCTGGTCGTGGTTGTGGGCTGGGTGGGCAGTTGAAGGCGGTGGTTCGAGTGCCTGGGAGATCGGTGAGCCTCGTCTGGTCTGGTTGGCTTGGCAGTGTGCGGTGTTTTGAGGTGTGGCCGGAGATTTTGACTTCGTCTTGGTGTCGGGCTTGGGCGGCGAGTATGATCGTGTGGTTGAAGGTGTGCTTGGAAAGATCGACTTTCGTCTGGTGTGTGCAGGCATTGGTTCAGTCTGGATGGTGTTCGGGAGTTGTGCCGGAATGATCGACTCGTCTGGTCTGTCGCTTGGCAGTGATAAGGTTTGACGTGCCGGTGATTCGACTTCGTTGGTCGGTCTGGCAGTGAATCGTGTTGTTGAGTCCGGATGATCGACTCGTCTTGTCGGTCTTGGCTTAGTGTTCGGTGTTTGAGGTGCCGGTATTGTTCGACTTGTCGTGTCTGGTTGCTTGCACTGTGCTGTGGTGTCCGATGTTCTGTTTCCTTGCCATTGCGCTTGGTGCTTGTGAGTGGCAATTCTGTTGGTGTGTGTCGGGGTCGATCCCGTCTGATTTGCTCGGATGTCTTCTGAAGACCCGACGTTGGGTGGATTTCAAGAGTCCGGAAGTGCAGGCTGCTGTTGTCTCCAGCTGCCCTTTGCCTCGAGCTGGAAGACTTTTTTGGGTTTCAATTTATTAATACCATTTGGGTCGGCATTTCTATGTTGTTTGTTTTGTTCCGTATATAGTAAAACTGTTAAGTTGTGTCCTTTTGTGTACATTATTTGCATATTCATTTCTATTAGTCGTGATAACTCTGCTTCTTAACGTGTCCCCCTCCTTCCCCACCTATTATATTATAAACCTATTTGTTGTTAAATTTGATATCAGGTTTCGTTTTTTGTATGTTTCTTTTATTGGTTGACAGGTCTGTGTTTGTTGAGTTA
Organism: Eptatretus atami; assembly: GCA_035128595.1. Classification (NCBI taxonomy): domain Eukaryota; kingdom Metazoa; phylum Chordata; class Myxini; order Myxiniformes; family Myxinidae; genus Eptatretus; species Eptatretus atami. The sequence goes on from CM068960.1 coordinate 118,628,307, forward strand.
ATTAGCCAGGTTCGGGTTTGCCGTGTGAGAAGGTGAGAGACATTTTTGGGTACCGACGAAACCTCGGTGACCGTTTGTGGGTTTTTGCGTGCGGTGGTTTGGTTCTAAGGTTGGTTTGTTCGGCTCTACTATCGGTGTCGGGAGTACTGTCTTAGTTGATAGACTGTTCTGTTTCCGTACGACATTCGTGTCTGAGGGTGCAATTTCCTGCTCGGTTTATTTGGGACGGCTGTTTGAGTATTGGGAGGGTTGTGTAGGGATGTGGTTATGTGAGACAGAGTGGTAACCCTTTCCGGTTCGGTTGGTGGTTTGGGTGTTCAGTATCGACGCGTGTCCGTAAATATTGGCGATGACTTGTGCGGGTCATTAAGTGGACTTCTGTGGTTTTGGGAGGTCGGCTGTTTCGAGTTAATTCTTCGGGGTGGACGCGAGCGCTTAGGTTGTTTTACATTCGGGTTATCGGGTGGTATGCTGCTGACTTCTATGTTTTTGTTGCCGTCTGGGTGTGTGCGGTGCTACTTTTGGTGTGCCCGGATTGAGTCCGCGGGTTTGTGTTTTTTGGATGTTGGCCCTTTTGTTTTGGGTGGCAGAAGAGTAGTAGGCATATTTCTGATAATTGTGAGTTGGGCCTATAGGTGAGGTGGTGTGTCTCTGTGGATAGGCTATGGTGAGGTGGGGTGCTTCGTGTGGTTATTGGTTCTCTCTATTCCGAGTGCTCTTTCTTCTTCTTCTCTTCCTGCATTCCTAATTTCCGAAATTTTATGAGCTGTATCCGTTTCGGATCGACTGGACCTTTATTCCGTAATGAAATTTTGGACAATAATGGGAAAATACAGTAATGTGGGGTTGACATATAATTTTGACCTTGAACCTAATTTTTAAAGTCATGAATGAATATAGACATTTTAAACATTTTCACCATAACTTAACTAATGTTTGGCCGATCAGAAAAAATACCTCTCTAGATAGCCTCGAGTAAGGCGCATTTACACTTACTTTACATCACACCCCTTTGGCGTTAAGGTCAAGGGTCAAATGTCGCGCTGAATAAATGTTTATTGGTTTTGTCATCACTCAATTTTTGGCCAATTGGATCTCAAAGATGGCATGGCCTCAAGATGTTCTGTTGCATCATTATAGTGGATCTGTACTGAAGTTGTGCAGCCTGATATTTTGAAGTTGTCCTTGAACTAACTTTTTTGAGATGTACCTAATACACAAACACTTTTTTTTTTTAATCTGACACTTGAATAATTTTCCTCCGATTTCATGATTTTGAAGTTTTATGGATAGACTTGTAGGATGGGGACCATTTTCTTTATTTACACTCTAAAATCCCTAAATGCTGATCGTCAGGTCATATGGTGGTCGCGAAAAAAATATGGCCATTAATAGTATGGTAAGTCGTGGGCAAGTCCCAAGAGTAAGCTTCCCCGGCTTACCTTGGCGATTGACTTTGTGATCAACAGATACTCGTTTCCATTTGGCTTTTTGCTTTGGTGCTCATTTTGCCTTTCAAATGAGTTTTGATAGTGTATCTTGGTTGGGAGAAATACAGCACGTGCTTTGGTTGTTGTCACATCATGGTCAGCTTGTGGATAGTGGCATGATTGGTTTTGCGAGTGTGACAGATTTGCTGTTTTAATAGTTTCGCCTCCAGCGGTTGTGACCACCTCCTTTTTGATCTACATAAACATTTCCCTGATCCTTATCGTTATTTTTTTTTCCACGAAAAGGATCGTCGTGAACACACTGTCGTGTGTTGGATTGCTGTTCTGAATTACTTTTCGTGCAGTAGCAGTTTAGTGTCGCCACGTCCCTGGGAATGTCAGGCAGTCTTCCTCCACAGTACTTGTATGTCCGTGGCTGACAATCCAGATGAATTCATCCCAATTAAGTGGTAAACGCCTTCCCAATCAAGCCCTTTCTGAGGCTTGAATCTGGCAGGTACTTTTGTTTTCCAGAGTTTAACTTGGCAGCCCTTTATTGTAACTTGCACTGATCTCTGCTGCGATCTTGTTAATGCTATCATGATCTCACTCCTGAGGTTCCTGCATTTAAGAGGTAACACAGGCTCACTTATGTTTGTACCTGTTCCATCATGTGCTTTGGAGTGTTATTTTGTCGCTCGAGATCATAAAGCAAAGTGAGTTGTTTGTTATCATCTATTCTCAACTTATTTCTCATTTGGAGTAAATGTTGCATCATCCCCAGATGGTGCTGTGACCAATCGACGTTGCCGATGACAAGAACATATTTTCTTGTATGGAAGAGTTACAGCGTTTGAGTCACATTAACAGTGACAGGAGAAGCATTTGGATGCAAGATAGTTGTCATTTATTTACAAAGAACACCAACAGGGTGAAACTGATATACCAGTTGAATTTTGTCATCATCATCCACTCATTAAGTACCATGTCTCGAACAAAGAGTCATGCGGTTCTGCCTGAAGCAGTTTTCCCTCGAAGATACAATCTGAAAGGTCGCTACTCGATGGAGGATACTCTAGCGCAGTGTGGTGGGAAATTTGCAATTTGTGCCGGCGCTAGTAGGGTTGCTGGTGGATAGGCTCACATACTCTTGCGAAAGCATCATCGGAAGCTTTAACATCTACCCATGACCATTGACGGCAGACGGAACACGCAGTTTACCGTCCAATTCAAGGGTTTGTGCATATCTTGATGAACCCATTGACTGTGAAACACCGGGATGACGGTTATCGTATAGGTCGGGATTCAACGCGCAGGCTAGACAGCTAGAGAGCGAGTGTGCATACATCTAGGCTTATCCTAACCAAAATTTGTGAAATTCAGGTGACTACTTTTATTTGTGAAGGAGTCTATACACACACAAGCACCACTTCTTTCTCCAAACCCTAGAATCATCCCTTTTAAATATACCTTAACTCTGATAATAATAGAGGTGCTGCGTTGGAAGATCGCCAGCCATCTGATTAATTACCAACTTGTAATAATTAGCCATTTGGTAGCACTTGAAATTCCTGCTAATATATGAAACAACGTATTTTTTTTCCAAGGTTTCATAATTAACTCAAATAATGGAAAAAGTATATAGTTTAAAACGAAAATGGAAAATTAAGCATTGAAAATTGAAAATAATTATTGAAAATTTTTTTTATGAAAATTTAAGAAAAATAAAATGATATAATTGCGAAATTAGACAAAATGTTTTGAAAATTGAAAAAAAATATTTGAAAAAAAATCAATTGAAGAATTGTGGGGTAGGGAAAAATTGAATTTCAAAAATTAATATTAATTTGGAGTATTTATTCTTGCTAAAAGTGTAACATCGGAATGGATCTTAACCAAGGAACACTCAATGCGTCTCCCTTTTGGGAAATATATAATAATAATATAATAATAATTAATAATGAAAAAATAAACTTTTAGTTTTACTCAGTTGCTAAACTTTTGAAAAAGTCTGGGCAAGATTTTCATGAAGATTTTGCAGAGGGAGTTTCAATTTCTGGATGTAATTCCGGGTTTTCCCATTTACTGTTTTACAAACCCTCCTTGAACAAAATAACAGATTCAAGGCAACTGACTAGTTTTTAAATGCCACATACAACGCACCTGCCATTATAATACTTTACCAAACTCATAAGTGTTAATATCAACTGCAGTTAAATAGTTTTTTTCAGTCAGGTTTGCCAGCAATGTAAATTAGAAGTGTTGTGGTTACAGAAAACTGCACGTAGGGTTTGGGTTGCATCAGCTTAATAGCAAGGTAATGGGGAAATGGTCTCGATATAAGTAAGGTGAACCGATTAGATGATATGAACCCAGGCGCATCTTGTTATGTCTTTCATGTCGCAAAATTATTTTTTAGGGATGACATTCAGGCTTATGTCCAATAATTGCTGTGTTGCATTTATGACTTCATCGCTGGATTATAAACTACCGGTTGTTTTTTGCAAGTCTGAGTGCCAATCCATCTTTCATGGCCCAGTCTTTGTTTCCCCAAGTTGTGACTAAGTCTTTTTATTAATCTGACAATATGCTCTTTCCCACACGGTGTTTTCTAATTACCATGTGACAATAACCCTTTGGCAGCTCTATAAGAATATCGGGTATGCTTACAGCCCAAGTGTTTTCATGAACCGGCTGGCAACTTGATGGGCAATTTCCATATAGGATGAGAAGTCCTGGAGATCTTGCTCTACATACTCTCCAGGAAAGTCCCTGTGAAGTACTTTTGAGGCAGTATCAATTTGAAGGTGTAACTTTCGTCATCGTGTCTTTTTCTGTTAATTCCCTACATGTTTGTCCCTAGTGGTGTTCTAGAGGCGGTCTACTTCGCTCTCTGTATTGTGCCAGCTTGGGTCTACAAGCTGGTTTTCAGAAAAGTTCAACGGAGCAAGATACTGGTATACCCATATTTTTTCTGTTGAGGCATTATACTGTAAGCCTAAATTGATTTTAAAGTTATAATCAGGACTTAAACGTAGATATAAGGGGCGTCAGGATGCTACTGTGTCGAAGAGTTCGTACTTAAGCTCAGTCCAAACAGTCTTCAAAAGGGGCCAGGGCACACACGAGATAGAGCTAAGCCCCCAAAAATCTTCCTTTCCAGCCACCCAACTCCCTCTGCCTTTCCCACTCAGTTGCCACAAAAACTTACAGTGTATCATATTAAATATTCTACATAATGTGGTGTCTGTTCTGGTCTGTTCTGTTGTCTTAGAGACTGGGTAATACATTATGTTGACTGTATCCAATCTGCACAATTCGCATGGCGAGTGTCACTTGTTTAGTAGGTTGTTTATCCTTTCTCTAACAGTGGGATTAGTCAGGTCTTACAGAATGTTATTGTTTCCTCGCTTGTGCCCTTGCCAAGGGGGTTTTTTCTGCATTGTAAGAACTTTGGGGCCGTGTTTAGGGTTGCAGTAAAATATGCTTGTAAGGGCGTTGGTTCTTTGTGGCACCTTTACGAGGCAGTAAAACACAATTCTTAATATCTCACAACTTAATCTATTCAATCACTCTGTCCAATGTGATTTGAATTGGTAATGGTAGGTTGAGCGGTTATTTATAACGCAGAGATTCGCTGTGACGGACCTTGTGTATGCTGTAGAGCACGTATAAGCTGGTGAACAGAAATTATTCATGTTATAACGGATGCAGTAATAACGCTATCTCTAGTCGCACAGCGAGTTCTACAAGAATAAGAGGAGCCGATATGTCTATGCTAGATAGGTCACGTTCACGAGCTACTGAGTTAGCAAAGCCTAAGTAATCGGTTCGAGGCGTTTGACGTAGAGAACCTGCAAAGGTGAGGCTATTCTCTTGAGCGACCGTGTATCTGTTGTTGTGGACTTGCGTTGTCTTTATGTTATTGTCGTTGAGCGTACGTGCGTTATTGTTCTAATGCGGTTATGCTGTGATAGTTATAGTTGATCGCTTTATGACGACATCGATTTGTGTATATTTATAACTTAGTGTAGTGAGTTTTGTGCTTGCGCGAGGAATTATCTGCCAGTCATGCCTTGTCGTGTAGACAGCTGAATTTTCGTCTGCTTTCACGAACTGTCAGTATTTGTATCGTGACTTTGGGAGTAGGACTGTTGTTATGAAACTAGGTTATAAACTGTGATTTTTAAATGTGGCAATCATCAATACTGTCGGGTGAATTGGTCCACAGGTAAAGTAGACTAGGACATTTGACCGTTATGTTGGTTGCTGAGGTCCGACGTCGCTAAGGTTGTTGCTTAATGTGCCTTGTTCAAGACTTGACTGTGATGCATCGCTAATGCACATGTGCTTGGATGCAGGTATCATTGAAGTAGTATAGTCGGCATGTTTTACATATATCGCTAATCTACTTGTGTGTAGGATAGTTAAGCTAGGATGTCTGTGGAATATTCTTCTTGCTTCTCGTTGGTTTGCATTCCATATGGACTGTCAAGAAACCCATTTGTGAATGGTGCCTAGATAATTCTCCAGACTGGAATACAACCAAGTGAGGACTTGGGTGTGTACTTCACGATCTATTCTTATTGTACATGCATGGCTACGTGTATCATAGACGATTGAACGAAGATAGATATGCATCGCCGCGTCAGGCCTACTGTTTTGTGTTGGTAGATCATCTCACTTTTAAGCTCGCTTTCCATCTCAGATCTCACAATGCTTTTGGATATCATACTTCTATTATATTCCTCACTAGCCATGAGTGCGATTAAAAGAATGAAGTAAGAGCTTTCATTTATTTTCAGGTGATCGTGGGGCTCCATCTTACTACCAATTTGCAGTTGACGATTGTTTCTTGTTTTCCAGGGCCCCTCGTAGTCTTATAAATTTTGAAAGAATGATGGATTTTCCTTGTTTTTATGCTGGTGTTTTAACAATTTTGTCCGCTTTTCCTTCCTCTTCACTGTCTTAGCAGTTCATCAAGGCATCTTTACTTATGCACAAGAGTGGTTAACTCAATCAGCAGTTACCTGAGGTTGTTTGATATATCTCTTCTCCATTCCGGACTCCAGCCTCTATATCATGCGAAGTTATTATTGGTCATATCAAGAGTTATTATAACACATTTATGCGTGGTTGTCAATTTTTCGTCGTATATTGATGGATTCGAAGTACTCGGTTGCATATGAATCGTATTAATAATGACATATGATAATATAATATGGATGTCAAGTGTCATATATACCAGTACCCTCATTTCAACCCACTCCCCCTCCTATGGGAATGAATTGTTTATATTATATAAATCTGTTTCTAGAGTTACTAACTCAGATGCTTATATTTTCACTTTTATCACAGAGCACTGCTTGCCCTCCCTGTCTCACACCCCAAAAACTACTTGTACTTCTCACCTGGAGTGTCTCTACTGAAACACATGGATGCCTTATAGGCGAGTGTTCTATTATGTTTGCTTAGAATGGATCTACCAATTCAGTTTAACCCTTTTTTCCTGTCTTCGTGTTTCAGTGTAGAACTTGGCACCTGTCAGAATTGTTTTGGTAAACACTGTATCCTTTCGGCATAATCTCTTGAGTTAGTTATGGAGGTTTTCGAGAGTATCATGCTCCTCACCCCATCCTCACCCCCAAAAGAACTACCATTTTGTAAACCTTCTCTACCCTAATAGATTCTACCGTGTAAACAACCATGGAATGAACTATATGTACGCGTTATGTTCTAAATACCTCCAATCAACCTTCCAGTTTGTCCTTCATCGTAGCAACTTGGCACCTGTTCAGCTGCAGGGATACAACATGCTGTTGCAGCTTCGCAATGCTTGAGAGTTATGGAAGCTAATCAGAAGCAGCATGGCAACTGCAATTGTTTCTTTCAGTCACTGTCAAACTTCATCACTGGGATCAGGAACCAGAGGCTGGAGGATGGCTAGACGGAGGCCCCTGGAATACCGCAGAAAGTGGACGCAGCGACACTTGGCGCATGCTCCCATACCTGACCTGCCATGACCTGATGAGGAACCCTTCAACTTCTGTAGTCCTTCAACTTCTTCCTCTTAAAGCAAGGTAGTCCTTCAACTTCTCTGTAACCTTATAGAACAAAACTTCGATATAATTCATCATGTGATGTCGTCTTATTTCATTACTCACTGTGGCAAACCGACAACAACAATCATAATGGATGATGCCTGTGCCTTGTTCTTGTGGTGTAGGTATTATTGGACAGCCTGTTCTACGAGACAGTGGTAGGATGGCCTAGAGGGACAGTGCCTATATAGAGTCTACACCCCCTTTCAAAATTTTCATCTTTTGTTGCCTTATAACCTAAAATTAAATTGCATTAAACAGACTTTTTCCACTTTATTTAACACACTTCCAAGTGAAAAACAACTTCCACAAATTTCAGAAATTAATTTAAAATGCAAAACTGGAATATCTTGGTTGGATAATTCCACCACCTGAGTTAATACTTGGTGGAAACACCTTTGACAGCATTACAGCTGTGAGTCGATTGGGATAGGTCTCTACCAACTTTGCACACCTTCATTGGGCAATATTTGCCTCATTCTGCACAAAACTGTTCAAGCTCAGTCAAGTTGCATGGGAAGTGTTGATAGACAGCAATCTTCAATTCATGCCACAGATATTCGATTGGATTTAGGTTGGGCTCTAACTGGCCACTCAAGGACATTTATATTTTGTTCCTTAACCACTCCTGTGTAGCTTTGGCTGTGTGCTTTGTGTGTCATGCTGAAAGGTGAACTCGTCCCAAGTTCAGGTTTCTTGCAGAGGCAGCAGGTTTTCCTCGAGGATTTTTCTGTATTTTGCTCCATCCATTTTCCATTCTGTCCTGACAAGTGCCCCAGTCCCTGCTGATGAGAAACATCCCCATACCATGATGCTGCCACCACCATGCTTCACAGTAGGGATGGGTTCTTTGGGTGATGTGCTCTGTTTGGTTTGTGCCAAACGTAACTTTTTGTATTTAGGCCAAAAAGTTCCATCTTGGTTTCATCAGACACAAACTTTTTGCCACATGGCTTCAGAACCTCCGGAGTGGTTTTTTGCATACCTCATAGGGACTCGGTGGGCTTTTTTGAGTAATGGCTTCCTTCTTGCCGCCCTACCGTGCAGGCCAGACTTGTGGAGTGCTTGGGATAATGTTGTCACATGCACACAGTGACCAGTCTTTGCCATATAGGCATGTACTGTAGCTCTTTCAAAGTTGCCATTGGCCTCTTGGTGGCCTCTCTGATCAGTCTCCTTGCTTGGTCATCCAGTTTGGAGGGACGGCCTGGTCTGGGCAGGGTCTTGGTGGTACCATACGCCTTCCACTTCTTAATGATTGTCTTGACTATGCTCCAAGGGATATTCAAGGCCTTTGAAATATTTTTATACCCATTCCCTGATGTGTGCCTTTCCACAACTTTATCCAGAGGTCTTTTGAAAGATCTTTGGTCCTCTTGGTTGTCTTTGTTGTGAAATGCACTACCCAGCAGAGGAAACCTTCAGGAACAGCTGATTTTATACTGAAATAATCATAATCACTAAATTTAACACAGGGAAGGCCAAATAACTTGGTGTGTAATTTTGAAGGTGATTTGTTACACCTGAGATAATTTACAATTGCTATTATAATGGTGGTGGACACTTATCCAACCAAGATATTCCAGTTTTGCATTTTTAATTAATTTTCTGAAATTTGTGGAAGTTGTTTTTCACTTGGAAGTTGTGGGTTACGACGTGTAAATAAAGGTGGAAAAGTCTGATTTAATGCAATTTAATTCCAGGCTAGAAGACACCAAAAGGTGAAAATTTTGAAAGGGGTATGCACATTCTCCTCTGAGCTGTCTCGCCTGGGTTTGAATCCAGATGCAGCTATAACCTGTAATACTGGTTTTCAGAGGCAGTGATAATAAACGTGTGTGCTGTGCCGCGGATGGATGATAAACGGCGCCCAGTCTGCCAGCATTCATTGGTGTATGTTAAAGATCCAACAGTGTCCTTCACGAAGAGTAGGCGAGCCATCACCGGCACCCTGAATAAATTACAAATTCTTGCTGGTAACATACGGGGGCACTGCATCAGCGGCACCATTGCACCTGCACAAGTCGATGGGCATAATTGGGGCTGTAAAGAAGTAGTAGTAGTGTTCGTAGTAGTAGTGCTTTTGATAGAATTGTCACAATTCAATTTAATGTCGTTCACTTTCTTCATCTCTGCAAGTCCATGGTTAGAACTGCAGTAGATAAGGGAGAGAATTTTAAAGAGAAAGCACTACCAAGAGAGATAAGATGAGGGAGGAAGACTAAACCACTTGTTTTTTGTTTTTTTTCCTTTTACAGAAATAATGATAATAATCAGATAAGTAAAAGTAAGAGCCTTGTGCGGAAATACTACAGAGTGCATTATTTACCGTCAAATTTCTTTAAAACTCCCAATGGTGCGAGAACATTGTGCCACCTTGAACTCCGAAGTAATTTGTGAACGTAATAAAGTTCTCAAACATGCAAAACTATCCTGCAACACATTGCTTTCAATTTTTGCCTTGATAGTTTTATATATCGCAAGTTTTGCCCGGTAAAGAAATAGAGTGATCGACTCTCTTTCTTTACCCGGTGGCCAAAATAAAGAGTGTTGGGGGAAAATGAAGCCAAAAGTGCAATAACAAGTTTTTCACCAGCAAGAAGATTGGTTGAAGATGTGGGCATTGCAGTTATATGTGAAATATTGTATCTGCTTGCCCACAGAAGCAACATCCATGGGGAAAATTTGTGAAGTGTTGCAGCAGAGCACCAGAACTTAATGCCCCATGAAGCAGTCTCCAGCTGAGGTTTCCCACCACTTTTGGTGCTGGGTGGAGATAAAGAGATTCCCAACTTGGATGGGTAAGCAATGGAGGCAGAAGAACCTCACGACAGGGAGTATCTTGCCGAGTTGCAAGAGCTATATAATGGAGCAAATGGATAACTTGCAGGTATATATCCTTCCTTGATAGCCCACAAAGGTTTTTCAGGTGTGCCAGGGATCTTACTCATCTTGTGTGTGAGTGGTGGTTGAGAGAGCTCACAACACGTGGTCAAATTTTAAAGTCCATGGAATTACAGCTGGTCCTTTGCATAGTTTTGTCACCCTCATTGGGGTTCTCTAGATATGCCAGGCAATCAGAAGGCAAAGAGCTTTTAAACTCTTCAAGTATCCTGGAGGGGATTCTGATTGTCCAGAGGCCCATTTTTACAGCGAGTTCTCCAGGTGAAAGTAGATCTCTCTCCTGTCATTCAGAAGGTCTCCCACTGTGGATATATTTCCAGTTAGGAGTTTACTTCTTATCGAGAAGGAGGCCAGGGTTAGGCCCTGTAAAAGAGGGTGGAGAAGGAGCGTTCTTCTAACAGGTCCTTTCCTGGATGAGGATCTGTTCTTTTTCCAGCGACTACATGCCAAGCCTTTAGTGTTTCTTAGTAAAAGAAGGGCAATGTGGCACGGAACAGGCTCTGTGAGATAATGATAAAAAAATATTGTTGCGGGCCGGGGGGTCGGGTGAGAAGACCACTAGTGGGGGAAGCTATGTCGGTTCCCACCAGACTCCCCGGAATTGTAGGCCGTCGCACATGGATAATACGTGACGCGGCGGGTCGCTTAACCGACCGTGGACGCCAATAACTCAGGTGCGTGACTAGGGTCCCGTCCATGGGTTAATCGGGTTACCTAATTAATCGCGTAGTTTAATTACGCGGGAACACGCCCTCGGTAGCCTTGTCCAAACCGGATCACTCTACCGGACCGGATCACTTTACTGGACCGGATGCAGCCGAGCGACACTGCCAAGGACTTACTGGCTAAAAGGAACGGATCATTGGGAATAAAGGCCCGGCTAAGCTAGGATTCGGACCATGCTGGATCAATGGAAGAAAAGACAAAAACGAGCAGGGAACATTCCTGATAATGATTTATTTACAATCAACTTACAAAAGGGGACACAGAGCAGACTTAACGCGAAAATAATAACAATAATTACAATAACGATCTTCTGCGGTCTGATTAGGCAGACAGGCGCCAGGACACACACATACACACCACACACACACACACACCACACACACACACACACACACACACAGAAAAACCAGATGAAGAGGTAGTTTAGAACCAGGAATTGGGCACCGTAAAGGAGGAGCTTGAGTCGAGAAGGGGCAGAGTCCAGAGTGCGAGACGGAGTAGTAGGCGGGTGGGGTCGACGTCGTGTGGCGGGAGAGAGGAGGCGGAGTCTGGGCAGCAGGAGGCAGGTTGTGGCAGTGTCGACGAGGCGAGAGTGAGACGGGAAACTCAAAAAGCAAGAGAGAGACGGAGGGACTCTCCGACCTTTAGAGGATTTGCAGGTCGGGGGAGGGGCCCCAGATCGTAACGTCATCACCTGAATCGGGCGCTCCGATTGGCCCCGACCCCTCATGTGGCCCGCAGCTTGTGCCGGAAACCGCCTCACTTCGTTTCCGGCAAGGCCATCCCAGACAGCGAACACACCTCGCTCCGACCCCACGGCACGACACGAATCGCCCACACCAAAATTGGCATGTGAATCGTCCTGCAAAAACCCCGGGTGACCGGTCGAGGATCCCGCATGCCCGCTTGGGCGTTCGACCAGCGTCGATCAACGCGCTCATTCTGCGCGCACCAACGTGGCCCGCACTGTAATTCCCTGGCTCGATTGCAGCTTCGCTGGCCGTAGAGATGAGAAGATGTTCAACATCCGTGGAGAATCCACTGCTGGCAGTGAGGACCAAAGGTACATCATCGTGGATAAATCCATGCACGTCTCACGAGCGGCGTACGTGTCTGCTTTCGAGCACATTCCATACAGTGCGTGCGGTTCCGCCATTACGCACGTGGCCAGCGCTCGCGTTCACACGACTCAGCTAGCGTGTGCGTGGG
>CM068960.1:118641032-118673287 GCA_035128595.1 Eptatretus atami
TCTCTGTGCAGCAGTTTCCTCACCGTGGCGCTGCACGCGCTGATTTACATGAGGCCCCACCTTACAGCGAAGGCACACGTGGCTGATTTACCTCAGGAATAAAGAGACGAAAAGAAGAGTGGGGACGAAATGAAGAAGAAAATGATTTAAGCAACCCGAGCTATTAGATCATCGCAACGCACTCCCTTGTTGTCCCGCTAAACAAAAGGAAGGGACTATCTACACGTATAATAATGGAATAACTGTCTTGGGACACTATCTGTTGTATGCATGCGGTTCCGAGAACCGCAACAATATATATTGTACCCAAGATTGAGCACTTTGCTAAAGAAGTATGATGCCAGTGAGCACCATTGTCACATCGGGTTCACATAAAGGGAGCGGTGAATGCTCTTCAGCCTGGATGCATGGTGGTGGCTTCGAAGCAGGGAAAAGACTGTCCACCTTCAGCCAAAGGCAAGCTCAGAATGGCCAAGGAAACCCAATGTTTCCCATTCCACAAGTAATCCAATAACTTCCTCTGCATCTTAACCCAAAACTCCTGTGGAATACTTAAGCAACAGATCTTGAATACTAACTTTGGAATGATAAACTTTTTAATAAGGAGTGTTTTCCCCCTCAGAGACAGGACCTTTAGTAGCCCACTCCAGTCTCTCAACTTTGCCTTTATCTTGTCCCCTAAAGTGCTCCAGTTAACAAGTGATGAGCACCCACGTGAAGTGGATAAATGCACCCCTGAATACTTTAGCTCATTGCAATTCCATGTCAATTTCTGAAAAGGTGTTGGGAACCCCATGATCTGCATTGGTCCAATCAGAAGGCCAGAGCTTTTTCTGCAATTGATTGTAGCAGATGATGCCGCTGAATAAACCTGCTGACAATCATAAATGGCTTGCATATCCCTTGGACTACTGGCAAACACTAAGACGTCATCTGCATATGCAGAAAGTTTGAGGGAGACCCTGTTGTATGGCACCACAATGGCAGTTGGGCTCCACCTCATCAAACAAACTAGAACGGGCACTCAGTAGAGCGCATACCTTCGCCAACGCTACATTTTGCACCACCCCAAATTGACTTCATTTATGACAAGTATTTCGGGTCAAATCTTTGGTGAAAGGAGGTAGTGACTCCACAGGATGTGTCCGTTAAGTGGCTGAAAAAGGCCGAGCCTTTCCATTGGTTTTCTCATCGGGATGCAGCCTCTGGGGTCGTGTGGGTTTCGTGTAAAAAGGTTCTTTCAAGTTTTTCCTTTATACAGAATGACAATACCTGGTGTACACGGAATGCATCCTTGTAACAACCATTGACATTCAATGATCCTATTCGTAAAATTTGGTGTCGTCATTGTGTGGTGAGAGTTCTGTTTCTGTGAAGGTCGCCATCTTGAGTCGTTTTCTATTCAGACCCGTAACTCAACAGGTGGGGCGCATCGGTCGCTGCATGTACGAGCTGTTGGTTTTGAATGCTCCCGCCCCAGGTCTCAAAGTTTGTTTGTGTATGTTTATGTGCAAGTTGCTGTTGTTGCCTGCTATCTCCACATGTGGTGGGTGGGTTTCAGGAGGTGAAACAGAGGCCGACCAGGTGTGTGTGTGTGGGGGGGGGGGTCATTGATTGGTATATACATATGCGAGGTCCAGAATGTGGAATGGAGTCCTTCCAGAGCAGGCTCAAAGTATCCACCTTCATGTCAGTAAGGGGGTCACGATTCATGGACCAAGTTGTGAAGTTTTCTGTTTCAAAGTTTTGTGCCAATGGCTCTCTTCAGGATCGTCACTGATCCCCGGACAGCTTCCAACTGGTCGTTGTTTATAATAATATTCCCAGGGATGGTCTTTAGCTCACCTGTAAAGTAGTTCCGGGGAGCTTATGGGATGGCGTGTCATCCGTCTGTCCACAAATACTTGCAACTTCTTCTCAGAAACGACACATACGATTTCAATGAAATTTAATTACAACCTTCACCACCCGTGATGGCATTAAAAAACAAAACGGGGTCTGAAGAAGTCCACCGAGGGAGTTTACTGGAGGAGGGGGAGAATGGGTTGCCTCCCAAAATATGTATTTGCTTTCTTCTCAGAAACTTTCCATGCAATTCCGATGAAACTTGACCACCATCTTCACCACCCGTGATGTACTAAAGTTTGTTCACAACATGAAAAAAATTGGAGTCTAAGGGGTTCTCCGGGGGGGGGGGGGGGAGGGGGGTTGCCTCCCAAAATATGTATTTGCTTTCTTTTCTGAAACCACACAGACAATTTCGATGAAACTTGGCCACAAATGAAACTCAATGAACTTGGACGAATTGGTTCTCTTTTGGTGAAGATCCGAATCCGGATCTGGATACGGATAATTATTTAATTTTTTAAAGTGATTCTTCACCATTGAGAGATCGGACCAAAAACTATATAGTACTATATAGCATGATATCTCAAAAATATATTTGGCCCGATATGTTCTCGTGGATCAGGCATTACGTGGCGGAGGTCTGTGCTCTACCGAGTGCCCTTCTGGTTCTTATATAAAAAAAATTTTATCTCCGCCACCGAAGTTGGACTGAGGTTATTTTACCCACTTTTTTGAGTAAAAACATTACCTGTTTGTCTGTCTGTCTGTCTGTCTGTGAACAGGATATCTCAAATAGTTGTGGACGGATTATAATAAAACTTGGTGGATGAGTTGGTTAGGTGACGAGAACAAGCCAATTTGATTTTGCTTCAGGTCCGAATCCAGATCCGGCCTATCAGAGAGATATAAAACGTAAACTGTTTCGCCTGGTGGAGGTCAAGTTGTATGATTTTTTTTATTATTATTTTTGTATGATATTCAATGCGCTCGACCAAGTACTGTTCTAGTTTTTATACAAGTCGTGCTTCTGCAATGATACAGGTAGAGAGTTCAGAAAACAATCAAAGGTACATTAGACGATGCAGAAAAAAGGTTTTAAAGGTAATGCAGTATTGGAAATAAGTTTTAGTTTCAAAAGGTATGATTGATGGGAAGTATACACCGACAAGATATCTCAGAGCTGGTGCACTTACCTTTGTGCTGTCTGGTCTCCGTGTCGGAGTGGCGACCCATCATCCAGGGTTGTGACCCGAGCCTTCAGCAGAACCGACGCTCCATATAGAACATGGACCATGATATGATCCGATACGGGAACAGTCAGATCGGTGTTTCGCAGGTAGGACGTTCCATCACAGGGTGTGCCCACATGTTCGAGGGAATGTTGAGTCGGTTGTCCCATATGCTGGCATTTGCTGTTGGGGGTGGGGGGGGGGGGGGGGGGGGGGGGGAATATCCCACGGTGTCTTCGAATGACGAGTACCGAGGTATTGTCGAGATGTCGACACCCCAAACAAATTACAAACCACTTGGCATGAGCTTCAGCAAAACGTCACACCTGGCCAGGCAGTTCGTATGAAAGACATGGGTCAATGTTCCATGCTCATTGAGCCACCAATCTTGTAGGATGAAGAGCAGGACATAAGAAGAGGAGGTAAAATGAAAGAAAGTGTACAAGTTATTTTGTGTGCAATTAAGCTTTTTGTATGATATTCAAGCCCGAGGGAGTGATTATAACACTCACTTGATACATCTGTACTTCCCAGTGTGCATGAGAGAGAGCTACAGACAGCCAATTAGTTTGTCATTTAAAAAGGTTAAACTCCAGACATTTATAGTGCAATGTCTTCATACATGTCCTCAAGCTATATTCCAAAGAAATAACCTTGAAACAGCAATATTGGTCATTCTGGCAGCACACACACTTCATAACGTTAAAGATTACACACTGACTTTCAAAAATAGCAGGCCATTGTGTGCCCCCAACCCGAGATAAATTCCTACTACTAATTTGAATGGTCCCAAGTAATCCCACCATCTTGTCGGGTCCTGTGGATTTAAGATTGCCCAAGTCTTTCACGAACCGACTGGTCAGGCATGATTTACGACCGCAGATGATTCGGGAAGGAATTTGGAATTGGTTCAGGGTGCCGAAAATAACTTGCCTATTGTTCGTTGAAAGATGCCGTGGGATCTCTGTGTTGAGTGGTGGTAAAAGACTGAAGGTTGAGTTTTGTTGTAAGGTGGTGGTGGTGGTGATGCATGGGGGAGGGGGAGGACAGAGATGGGATGAGAGATGGTGGTTTGTGGGTGAAGGAGCAATGTGCATCGGTGGTATGGAAAGGTAAAAGATGCAATTACGTTTTACAATATGAGACTTTCAAAATGATGTATGAATGATAACGAGACCTTTTCCGCAAGCGCACTGTGTGTGCGTGTTTCAGTGACTGTTCTGCTTGCCGGGCACTTTTAACCTGCCATTGCTATCATGAAATCTGTAAGTTAAACAGTCTTTAAAACATAACTTTCAGCATTTAGACGAAGGAGTGGCAATTTCAAAATGGTTAACTCTTATTGTTCTGTTCCTGAATGTGAACAGGAGCTGTTATGAGAAATATCCGTGAACTAGAACGGCACTTGGTAGATCGCGTACCTCCGTCAGGCTGAACGGTTTGCGTTTTGTATCCTACTGACAGGCCAGATCTGAATCCGGATCTGAACCAAAATCGAATCAATTCGTCCTTGTCACACACCCAACCTGTCCACAAAATTTTGTCCGAATCAGTCCTCAACCTTTTGAGATATCCTGCTCACAGACAGACAAGGGTTAAAACATAACCTTCGTCCAACCTTCGATGCAGAGGTAATGAGAGGAGTCAACTTCCGATAATTTGCTGTTAGTGCAAGCTAACAGCGGCAGTGAATATAACACACACACACACACCACACATAACACACACACACAACAATACACATACACACACACGCACACACACACTTCTCCTTTTACCAATAGAGCAAAAATCTAGTTCAATTTTTCTTGATGCTCCAGAATCAAACAATATATACTGTATTTATAACAGCATTTACAGCCCAAACAGCTCCTTCCATCCCCCAACCCCCTCCCGAATATGATTAATAGTAAATATCATCATTTTAAACTTACCGTGTGCATTCACAAGCCCCAGATATGACCTTCCCGTCGGTGTTAAGCACCCAAACCAGATACGGTGTCTCCCTCTGGGAAGTCTTCCTGAATGTTGGGAATGCAGGTCTTTCCGATTGCAGACTCCATTAAATAAGTCACCAACGCTGCCATGTTCACACGAGGTAATCCTGCAAGTTTCAAAGTCCACTCAATGGCGGAATGTTTGGATAGAACGTGCCCGTCTGTGAACCTTCGGGCCTTGCACCGGTCCACGCATCCTCAGCAGTTTGCAGTACGGCAAACTGCAAGCCATCAGCTTTTTGGGGCGAGTTCAGAAATTTCTCCAACTCTTTCGTCGTGAAGATGCACGCCGCCTTTCTTACGGGTATGTTTCCAAGTATTTTCGGCTTCTTTTCGAAGCTTTGTGGACCATTTCAGGTCACAATCATCATCTCGCAAACACAATTATACGTTTGACTGCCCCGATGATGACCCCTGTTGCTTGGAGGCTTCTGAGCATGCGTGCCGAACATTCTAGAGCAGATCACGTCATTTCAAAAGTTGTGTATTGCTCAAAAGTTTTGTTTCAAAAAAAGTCAATTTTAAAAATGGATATGCATGTCAATGGGATTGGTACATATAATATTACTACCTATGGGGCATCTACATTAAGGAAATGCTGCCTTGTAGTCGAGGTTAATAATTATCGATCAAAAATCGATGAGATTGTGGCCTATATTCATGCTCACTAGCAAGTTTATTTCCGACATTATAGACACATCTTCCCAAAATATTATTAAAACCACTTGCCATTCCTTTTGCATCAGAAACCAAGTTGAATATATCATTAGTTTCTGAATGCTTGCAGACAGGTACAAACTCCAGGAGCTCTTCACTGCTGCTCATTTAGAGCTGGCGTAGGCTCCTTACAAACCAGGCCTGCCTCGCCGCAAATACAAATCTCCATGCTTTGAGTTGCCCTTTGCAGGCTTCACATCGCAACGTGCCGGGTAAACACACCGTCAATGGTTCCTTTGGCCAGAGGGTATCCATTGTGAAACTGCGAGCTAAACCAGATGTGACAATTGCCTTAAATGGCACCGTTGAATGTTTGCACGCATCCCCGTCGATTGCTTTCATATGCTACACGTTTTATTGCATCTTGGCCCTGCAGAAGGATGTTTGTTTGCACACAAGCCCTCTCTACCATTATGAGCAAAATTATGATGGTTTAGGCTTTTTGGATTGGGACTAGAGGAGAGCAATGTTTTGCAAGTGGCCAAGAGACCGACATCATGTTACGTACTCATCATGGTCGAAGGTTTGTCGTCTCCTTTCGTATGCAGCACATGGCTGTGGGTAGCATCATTTGTTGGGGGTGCTAATGCAGTGCCCCCTGTAGGTAAGAGCAGGAATTTGTCATTTGTTCACGGTGTCGGCGAGAGCTCGGCTATTTTTCGCAAAGGACACCGTGGGATCTTTAACTTCCACCAGCTAATATTGGCAGACAGGACACCCAATTTAACGCCCATCCAAAGGATGACACACACGTTGATGCCTCGAAACACGAGCATGAAAGTTTTTGGCTGGGCTGAGATTCAAACCCAGACGAGACAGCTCAGAGGCAAGTGTGCAAATCTCAAGGCTATCCTGCCAACCCAGAGGTTGTTAAATTGATGAAAAAAGGAGGTGATTGAGGAAGTAAGGGTTAGGAAGAAACCTGGAATGAGTAAGTTAGAAAGTATTGGGTAGAAAAGAGAAAGGAGGTGTGAGGAGATAGGAGTAAAGAGAAAAGGAGGAGGGATATATAACAAATGCACTGGAAAGTTAGGGTTGGAGGAGAGGTTAAAGAGCCATGGGGTGTAAAGTTGTCTTCTGCATACATACTATGTAGAATGGAGCTACACCCTCGTTAATATGCTCTGGATTTGAGTTGTATTGCGACAGTTCTGAGAACTGAGACCTCAAGGCAATGGCACACAACATACAGTGGTTCCCGAAGTAGTTATTTTGTTATGACATGTTCTGAATAGGGTGCTTCCCTTGTGTCTAATGGGTGACAAAGGAGATATGCGTTGAGGAATTACTTAGCTTTTTTATTTATTTCTTCTTCCCAGCCTTCTACCATAATCCACATGGCCATCACCGGACAATGACACTTCGACATCATCACAACCACATCAACCTCTATTCGTCTTACCACTACCAACCGCCTTCTCGCACCTCGGGACCATCGCCTCACCTCGCCCACGGACACCTTTGGTTGACGCCCAGCACCGCTACAAACAGAGCCTTTTACACCAGGGGCAAGTGTGTGCTTGCCGTTCCTTCACATTCAGATCACCCTGCCATCCAGCAAGTCAGCTGTGCCCTTCCTGGGCATTCAAACAACGGATGGGGACCGCTGCATGTCGGCCCCGTGTTGTTGAGTCAGAAGCTGACATGCATGGCACAGTTGAAGGACAGCTGAAGGCGATTCCAGCACAGCAATCTCGTGGGGAGGGTGACGTCACCCTGGAATGAGTCTGGACCAACGAGCACGCTGCGCTCGGAGGAAATAGGGTGGCGTGACTCGTACTCCAGGAACCACACCACAAGAAGCAGGGATTCACCCTTGATCCCCCCAAACTGCACTCCCCCCTCCCCTCCCCCCCCCCCCCCCCCCGAGGCCCTTAAGTATCAACACTGTCGGCTGCCAGCGAGAGATTGCGAGAGCTTGCTTCTGTAGAGAGCTTCTGGAGCGAGAGCTGCTGGTGGTTGCTGCGGAACAGAGTGATCATTGCACGGTTCGTGGATGTTTGCTGCTGAAAGGAACAGAACGGAATGGAACACTGAAGAAGCAGACCAAGCACCAAGCAGTCCATATGCTGTACTGAGCAAGAAGCAAAATCAACAATCATAGGCGATAGGTAGTTCTGATCCTCACACATTCTTTCTCTCTTTTCCGACATATACTGTGGATGCACAAGAGCTATCAGTGAGGGCAAAGCCAAAAAAACGCTCTTTTTAGAGTGACCACAGGCTCGCACCGTCTTTCTCACTCGCACCTCTTCATCATGCACTAAGACACCCTCCTATGCTCTCATTACCCTCCCCCC
This sequence comes from Eptatretus atami, assembly GCA_035128595.1. Taxonomy (NCBI): domain Eukaryota; kingdom Metazoa; phylum Chordata; class Myxini; order Myxiniformes; family Myxinidae; genus Eptatretus; species Eptatretus atami. Next base: position 118,649,124 of record CM068960.1, read on the forward strand.
CTACACTCCACCCTTACCTTCCCTAAACTTTGGACTAGCATGTGCCCGCATGTATCTGCCGGGTAAGCAAGAGGTCACCAATGCCTCAGCTTTTCTTATCTCTCTTACTTGTCTTCCCTTTTGCAGACTGGTTCTGATGGTGCCTGTTATGTTAACTTAAGTTTGTATGAGCCAGATAGAGTCGGTGTACAAATCTGCTCTTTGTCTCTATACTGCATGAATTTGTCTCATTGTATGACTTTTGTCACACCAACTGAACACTGTATGTCCCTGTAAATAAACCCCTCGTCTACACTGTGCCACATGTTTTTACTCATGCTTCCTTATAAATAAACCAATGTCAGTTGTTCAGTTCAACCTGCTCATCGTGTCCTTTCCTCCATTGGTCCAGCACAGTCCGCAATATTATTAGACGGGAAGTTTTACCGCCACGTGATTTGCTCTCATTAGCCAGCATTCACTCACTGTATCGCTCAGCAGTCGTCCGAGTGTGCGCTGTGGGCACGAAACTAGGTTAATCTAGTCAGCTCCCCAGGTAACCGAGCTGTTAGATAGGTAACCAGTGTTAGATAGGTCACCCTGGTAGAGTTGATGAAAATAATTGACGTCCGTGGTTGCTTGGCAACCTGCCGGACCACGGAATTATCCATGGCATGTCGGCCTACAGGGCCAGGCATTTGGGAGGAACCCGAGTGCTTGCCCTCACGGTAATCCTTGTACCCCAAGTCCATAACAGTATTATTTGAAACAGCATCAAAGAGAAACATTGTTACTATACACGGCCATGCATGACATCATAATGATGGACAATGAGTCAAGAAACACAAGTAAATCCAAACCTACAAACTTGCCAATTGTTTACAAGCTCATTAGAAAAGTCTCTTTAAAACATGAAAAACACAACGATGGTTCAAGGTTACTGATTACCTCTATTCGCTACTTTTCCAGATTACATCATCACCCATGGGTTCAATTAATTAAAATGGGAATTTCATCTTCACTGTGGAGTAAACTATTGATCTCAAATGACTTCAGAACTATTTTATTAATGTACAGGTAAATGAAATGTTTACAATGATTCCGTGCATTGTCCTCTTTCGACAAACAACACCAGCACAATACACATCTATGGGGATGCCTGTGGTTTTGCTTCATTAAAAAATCCATTGTATGGTTTACCTTCCCCATATGCGGGTTTCAGAAGGGGGAACGGAGTCCTCCCAGGTATCAAATTATCCACCTCCAGTCCTCCATTTCAGTAAGGGGTTACGATTCATGGACCAAGCTGTGAAGTTTTCTGTTCTCAAAGTTTTGTGCCGAGGCCTCTCTTCAGGATCGTCGCTGAGCCCCGGACAGCTTCCAACTGTAGTTAATTTGTAGTAATATTCCCAGGGATGGTTTTTAATATCTCTATGAGGTTATTCATCATCATTCCCATAGCAACAACAATCACTGGTACAATTTTGGATCTCTTCAGATTCCAGGACCTTTTCACTTCATTTTTGAGGTCTTGGTATTTGGTCATTTTCTTGATTTCTGCGTTGTTTAGGCCAAATTCCCTGGGAACTGACACCTCATTTAGCATTGACTTGTTTTGTTTTTTATTCCGAAGCACCATATCCGGTCGCAGTGCTTTGTTTTCTACGTTAACGCTGGATGGGATCATTAAGTCATACATGAGCATTACTTCCTTGCTTTTGGTTCATGTTTCTGAGTTTTCTGGAACCGGGATATTGAGACTTTTGCAGATGTGCCAGTGGATTACTCCACATATCTTGTTGTGCCTTTGGGTATACAGTTGTTCTGGCATGAGGTTTTTTACATCCTGATCAGAGGTGGGGAAACTTTGTTTCTTTGTTGAAACTTTGTTTCTACCTTGCAGAACCTACCTATCAGATTGACTCAGTCCTGCCATCTTCTTAAACCAAACGGAAGACTAATACTGCATTGGAGTCGTCAGAAGGAACCCAAATAAGTAAAGAGCAAAGATTTTGTCATCAGGCGGAACCTGAATAAGTAAAGAACATAGATGGAGTCATCAGGAGGAACCTGAATAAGTAAAGAGCAAAGATGGAGTCACCAGGAGGAACCTGGATAGGATTCGGGTTTCAGCCGCTACTACACTACACTCAAACCCATCCAGGTGCAGCTAAGTGAACCTTACGGAAAATTTTCTGCAATAATTCACGTCTCCTTAGATAGGGAGATCGACAGCAAAATAAAAATCAAGAATTAGAATGACAAAGAGTGAGCTCAAGGATAAGAGGGTAGCTGAGGAGTTTGCGAACAGGCTGAGTGAGGATTTTGGGGGTTTGGGTGATTTGGGGAATCCTAAAGAGTTGTGGAGTGCCTTCGAGACTACCATCCTTGATGTTGCCGGTGGATGTCTTGGAATCCACCATCAGGTGAAGAAGAAGTTTCTCTCCCAAGCGACACTGGATACCATTAACCAGAGTCACAGGGCCAGTCTTAGTGGCAGAGTTGAGCTCTTAAAGAAAGTTTAGGCATAAAACTGTACGTGTGCTGAGGGTGGACAAGGAAGCATATATACAAGGAATCTGTGAAGGGGTAGAGCATCACCTGTGGTCAAGTGATTCTCGTCCTGCTTTCAGGGGAATTCGCGCATTGCGTTCGTCCAAGGCTGTCTCTTGGTGTACTGCAGTTAGAGTGGAGGGTGGTAGGTTCTTGACAGAGGAGTCCGAAGTGAAGGCTGCATGGGGCTAATGTGAAAAAATTCTGACTCAACCCAGGACTCGAAACCCAAGAACCTCATCACTTACACGGTGACAGCCCTCTGAGCTATTCCATCCATCCATTGGGACATGCTCTGTGCAGAGCATCTGTGCTGCCAAAGCAGTCTCCTTGGCTATTGGACACAATTCTGGACAGGTCGCCACTCCGACACAGAATACCAGCATGCTGACACTCATTTTGCCGACCTCGGAAGGATGACAGGCAGAGTCAACCCCACCTGGTATTAATTCAACAGCCAAGTAGTAGAAATCAGGTTCCTAGAATCCCAAGCCCACCACCCTAACCATTAAGCCAACACCAGGCATACTGAGCTATTGAGTCTTCGTGATATCCTCAGAAATTTCTCACACAAATACTGCAAACTTTATAATGGCTAACATCTTACGTGCCTGCTAGGCAGACCCCGTGTTTGTGTGTATGTGTATGTGTAGGTGTAGGTGTATTAGAGATAAACCTCGTATATAAATATATTACCTCGTCATAGAACCTCACATGGATATATGTATATGGATTGAACCCCCTAACTTGATGAGGCAGCAGGGCACAGATCAAACCCGTTCACAGCACTTGCTGCACGACCTCTTAACAAGTGTCGTCTGCCACAAGAACGCATTGTCTCTGCCCTGATGATCACCATTTAGGAGGTTTGCAATCAGAAATAATAAATTTAACAAAATGAGCACACTGACCCTCTGTTACATGACACTGCAGAATATTTTGTAAAAAACTGCAGAATGGTGTTCCATGTTTCTTCCAAGACCTTCCAAAGATCACTTTTTTTTTTTCTAGTCATGGTGATTTACCTTGGTCCTCTCAGTGATCTGCTCCCAAAAAGCTAAGTAATCATTCTGGATTTGTCCGTACTGCCGGCGATTTTGTGTTGATTGTTCTTCGTATTGTTTACGAAGTCCTATGTATTTTCCTGGCTTATTTTATTTATTTCAATCCTGTGTCTCAGGCTCAGATAGTTTTGGGCCGACCTGTTTTTGTTGTTGTTTTTCCAACTGTTTCCCATACCCACACGACATGTCTCCATCCCCTCTCCCATTATCCTCCATCCATGCTCATGATCTCTTCTACCCCAAATGACCCCCTTTCCAAGCACTCCCCCTTTTCATGTTATTGTGACCCCTCCCCACCCCCTCTCCCTCACCTCTTTTCGTTTGTTAATTGTCGGTTGGTTCGTTCCATTTCTGTTTCATCCCTGCTTTCCTTTTCCTATACTTGCTGTCTTTCAGCATGCGTGCAGCTTGTTTACCCAGAGTGTCGTTCTCCCCCTCCCCTTGATCTCACTCTCACGTCTACTCTGCTCCTGGTGTTTCCCTCTTTCCTTTTTGTTGTATTGTATTCTGCTGTAGTTCTTCCATGAGCCTCGATGCCGAGTGTTTTGAATCATTATCTTGCTGTAAGTTGAACCGCTGCGGATAGCATGGTAGATTAAAATTTGTTTGTCCCTTGCTGCAGTGAATGCGCTGTACCATCAATTTTCAGCCACTTTCCAAAACCACTTGAGGATATGCAGCCCCAAACTTAAATTGAACATCCTCCATGCTTAATTGTTGGCTTCAAGCAAGGCTCTTTGGAAGTTTCATTTTTTTTTTCATTTTCTCATGCTGTCTTTGATTAGATACAAATAAATGAAACTTTGACTTATCTGTCCAAAGCACCTTTGACTCTCGTTCCATGGTCCAATTTCTGTTCTTGTGCATATTTTAGCCTTTTCGTCTTGTTATCCTTTCTTAGAAGAGGTTTTCTTACTGTAACACATCTTTTAAGTCCTGATTTCAAAAGTGACCTTCGTACTATTGGTGGATGCATAACGACCCCTGAGCCTTCTGCCAGTTCCGTTGTCAATTCAATGCTCGTCTTCTTTCTATTCCTTCAGGATATCATCTTCAAGTGTTGCTCATCCTTGTTTGACAGATCCTTGGGTCTTCCAGTCTTGGGTTTGTCAATTACAGAAGATGTTTATCTGTACTTGTTGATTGTTTCAGATAACCCTAACCTTGAAAATCGAGTGAAGTGAGCTATTTCATTAAATGCTTTTCTTTATTTATGCAGAAAAACAATTCTATGGCAATTCCACTGAAATTTTAGCCATTTTGTTTCAAGCTAACAGTTAATCTTGATTTCTCTGTATTCTACAGTATTAAAAGTGGGCTTTTAGCTTTCTGGAGGTGTAGAGAGAAGCACCTGATGTTAATGACGTGGAACACCTGACAACGTGTCATCAATTAGATTTGATTGGTAAATATGATGGATTAGCTATAAACAAGACTTCTCGTGTAAAGTTTACTTTGACTTGTGATCACAAGTTTTTACAGATTCTAATCAATATGAATTAAAGATTGCTAAATGACAAGCTTGGTTTCTTCTCACCCAAAACTAAGCTCTCTACACTCAACACGTTATCGTAGTAGAAACACTTGTGGAAACTTTAAATTATTGATGCTCATAACATCCATATATTAGAACTGCTGAATGCGTCTCAGACTTTTGCACAGCAGTGTATGTGTATATATCATCCTTCTTTAGAGGTTGTTTCCTCCCATTATTATTTTACGGTCATTCCCACACATGAAAACCGTTCCCATTCCTCATTTTAGTTCCCATTCCTTGCACCAAAAAAAAAATAATGGAAGGAAAAAAAATAAGAAAGAATCCTAGCATTTCCTGTAACACGTTTGTCATGGTGAAAAGGTAAGAAGAAACGTCACAGGTTGTTTTTCCCAACGTCACGTGAAACTCCTACAACTGCATTACCGCTTCCATGTAGTTGTTGCCTGGGTTGCTTACTGTGTGCTAAACTCGGAAAATTCACACATCCCCTGAGACCGCATGACAACTGCATCCATCTATTCGCTACCCATCTGCTCAGTACTTGGTCGTTCTACGTGTGGCCTAGTGCCAGCCATAATTGGCCTGGCACAGATGGCCTCTGTTCTCTGACAATCGAGATTCCTCGATGGATATGTTCTGCGAGCACCTGGAACATTCTGTGCCTCATCGTGTCAATGGACATGTTGTGAAACAGTTGCTGTACCATCGGTCTGGTTCCGCACATATGTCGCAGCAAACACTTATGAAGCGCCGTCATGACCCCCCCACCCCCATCTGTTTTTTTCCACTTACAATGCTCGTCTTATTCTTGGATATGCTTATGACAATAAAAATGATTCAGGGTAAATAACCACACACGGTGTAAAAGTCATCTCAGCAGGAGAGGATAACTGCATGATCAGATCAACACTGGGAAAACCCAATGTACATGCAAGAGTTCCAAGAACAATAGGCTATCTTCAAACTCATTTTGTCATGTTCCTATTTGCCTCGTTTTGTGCATGGTTTTTGGGATTTCGACCTTGGTTCCCTGCATCATGAACTAGAGTTCGGATGGGAAAGCTAACAGGCTGATTTGGTTTTAAAGTTAGAATTTGCAAACTGTTGGATGACTTTATCTCAATTTTAGGAATAAATAACATAAAGGAATCTAGGCTCATGGAGATATTGTTTTCATAACTGTCCTATATTGTCCTGTTTTCATTCACCCATCTCGTGTCTGTTTGCGTAAATCATTTGAAGATTTATATTTGAAATGCAACTCTGTAGAGTTCAGCATTGTTGTTTGAAGGTGCAAGGACAGCTTGGTTTTTGGCTTAGTTTCCAAGAAGCAGTCCAGCTTAAGTTATATCCTCGACTAAGTCGGATGTAACCGAGTATAGTCCAAGAGCCTGATCCTGAAATCCTCTCCCACCTCTCCACTTTAGGGAATTTTTGCAAACCATGATTTTTGATTAATATGGGTCCTAAAACTTTGAAATATTTTTGTTTGTCATTTGCCAGAGGGCTCCACTTTGTGTTACAAACAAATTTGTACTCGGACCCCAAACACCACAAGTGTGAAACTGGACCGGCACTCGGTAGAGCGCAAATCTCTACCAGGTGGAACAGTTTACGTTTTGCATCCCACTGATCGGGCAGATCTAATTCCGTACCTTAACCAAAATCAAATCGGCTTGTTCTTGTCACCTAACCAACTCTTCCACCTCGTTTTGTCACAAGTCATCCACATCCAAGTGATGCACCACAGCTTGATCTCTCTGTCATCCTCCCCAGAATCCAGTCCATACAAGAGCTGAAAAGTGTGGAGGCCAGTACACACCCCTGACAAACTCCCATAACAACAGGAAATAAGTCAGAGATGGTATCACCACATCTCACAGCACTCTCAGTAGCAGAGTATAGTTCAGACATCAGATTAATGCAGTCTGCGCGATCACCCTTCCCTTTCCAGAGAGGGACAACAGGGCCCCTCTTCCAGTTAGTTGTGATGATGCCTGTGTTCCAGGCAGAGCACAGATGATGCCAATAACATGAGTACAGCATTTTCACCAGCCTTCAGAAGTTCAGCATGGATGCCACAGATCCCAGGAGCTTTACCCCATTTCAACCGGTTCACTACAGCCTGTGTTTCAACAAACGAAGGTGGTTCACAGTTGATTGGAGGGTCAGCAATAAGAATAGACTGGTATAGAAGAGACTGGTATAGAATAGACTGGTATATGTATATATATATATATATATATATATATGTATTGTTGCGGAAATGGCCCTTAGTGTGTTATTAAATATAGCATTAGCCCAGATCCCCATTAAATGCATGTTTAGCCAGGTTGTTCGGTAAATGGACGTTACATGTGTGTCGGGAGGTGTAAGAGGCTGTTTATTGTTCGTACAGTGGTGGTGGACCGAGAGGTTGTCTTCTTCGTTCCCCTCTCCGAAGGAGTCTCCGCCAGTGCTCTGGAGGGGGGGGAGTTTGTAGGCTTCGTAAAGGGGCGTGCCCAAAAGAAAGAGGAAGTGAAACTGCAGGAGCGCCGGGAAGGCGGTGGTGAAATTGAGAGGCGAGCGAGTGCCGGGAAGGCGGTGGTGAAACTGGGCGATCGACATCGCGGTGATCACATATATATATATATATGTATATATATATATATATATATACATAATATATATATATATATATATATTATATAATATATATATATAATATATTATTCTTCTTCTCTTCTTTCGGCTGCTCCGTTAGGGTTGCCACAGCGGATCATCCGTATGATCCGCATAGTGATTTGGCACATGTTTACGCCGGATGCCCTTCCTGACGCAACCCTGGTCGCCTCTTACGGCACAGGGATATGGTACACCTATTTTAACGGGGTATACACCGGCCCAGTACACTGGTACTCATTTCGCCGACCTCGGAAGGATGACAGGTTAGTCAACCCCTGGTGTATTAATTCAGTGGCCCAACGGGGCTTGAACTCAGGACCTTTTGGGTCCCAAGCCGCTGCCCTAACCACTGCGCCAACACCAGGCTTATATATATATATATATATATATATATTATATATATATAATATATATATTGTGGTGGCGGCGATCGCGGTGGTGGCGCGATCGGTTTTTCGTGAAGAGCGAGCCGAAAGAAAGGCAAGGAAGAGAGGCAGAGGTCTGTCTGCCATCGGCTGGAGGAGAAACTCGCGGTGCGTGTGGTTGGCGATCTGTAAGAGAGGAACGGCCTGAACCTGAGGGTCGAGTCTGCCATCTGCCGAGGGAGTAACTGAGCTGAGTGTCGAGTGAGGATTTCTGCTGTATAGAAACGACTAGTGGGAGGCTGCAATCTGCGTCGAGAGAAACTGGCTGCTGTGTGAGTCAGCGATCGACTTTATGAGGAGGTTATCGACAGGTTCAACCTGCGTCCTACCACTGAGCCTCTGTCCTTACTCACCTCACGGCTCGACATGTTTGTCGATCCGCCTGCGGAGCCCAACACCCCAATTTGGCCTTGTCTGGTGAACAGGCCAGGCCTGGACTTGTATGCTGGACCATGTGAAAAGCCAGCTGGAGCATACCACAGATCTTTCGTCTTGGGCCGTGGACTTTGCGGGGTCTGGACGCGCAGAGGCTGTGTGCGTGGGCGGTGCCGGGAGAAGAAAAAGGACGACGCCACCATCTTGCCACGCTGCGTGTTCGAGGTGGGTGCTCGAATCCATTGACATCGGCTTGTCACGAGCAACATTCGTTCCTTCGACACTCTTCCTCTCGTCCATGAAGCATCACCAAGTACTCTATGTCTTGTCTGCATGTTGTCTGAGGTTTATCTCGCTAGGGTCCCCTTCGAAACCCTAATCCGTAGCTCATTAGTTAAGAACGGGTTATAGATTAATTATAACTGTCGTGAATGCTTTGCTTGTGTTGTGTTCCCCGATGTGTCCCCAATAAATCTGGCTGATCCGTATGAAGTTGCCGCTTTGGGTTTGTTCGTGCCGTGCTGAGAAACAATTCGCTCGATTGGTATTTCAAACCAAAATGGTTACAGACTGGCAGAATTCGCTCGGTCTCTGACAAAACCAGTCTGTAACCGGGGTCTATTCCCCCAACTGGTAAGGTCCAGGTGTACGTTGGTATCGCGATTCGAGGCGCGTGACCCGAGGCCTGGCCGAACCAGCCGGCGTTATAACCCCGGAGACTGCGATGCTGTTAAGTGACGACGAATATTCAACATTTGGCTGTCGAGAGTAGGACGCGAGCCCCATCACTCATCCGAATCCTTAACACTGGGGTCAAGAGTCGGGTGTGAGCCCCGCCACTGCTGAATCCATAACAACATATATACATACATATATATATATATATATATAATACAGGGTGATCAGAAGTACCGCCCATTTCTGTCAGTTGATTGTTTGTTTGCCATTTGTATTACAGTGTACAAGAAGGTAGAAATAAATGAATGACATGTTTATCTCACCATTTATTCAAGAAAAAATTATTACGGAACTGTACCAAGCTGTTTACTTGCAATTTTCAAAGTGCCCTCCCTCGTGAATGATGCACAATTGCAGCCGAGCAGGCACAGAGCGGCACACACGTCTGCAGATTCGATATCAATTTCCTCAAACTTTGCAGTGATTTGAGCCTTCAATTCCTGAATGGTCCAAGGCTTTTCATGATAAACAAGGTCTTTCATGAGCCCACAAAGAAAGAAATCTGGAGGTGTAAGGTCTGGGGAGCGTGCCGGCCACTCGATCGGACCGCGGCGGCCGATCCACTTTCTGGGAAAGTTTTCATCAAGCCACTGACGAACATAACGTCCATAATGAGGTGGAGCTCCATCATGCTGGAAATAACAGTCCTGATCTTGTACCCTGGACCAAAAGAAGGTTTGCAGCATATCCAGGTAAATTTCTGCAGTGACAGATCCCTCAAAGACAAAAGGTGCCAATTATCCCTAATGGAGATATGGCTGCCCAAACTGTCACTCCACGTAAATTTACCTCCTTCTCATCTGTCACTCTTGGGTTATTCGCAGCCCAGTAGACACAATTGTGTCTGTTAATTGTGCCATTAAGCTCAATTTGGTGCAAATTCAGTAACTTTCCAAACTCGCAGCAATAACCTGCAAAACAAAATCAAAAATGCATAAATTACGAATATTTATAATCTGCAAGACAATTATTAACAACATGACTTCCCAGTAGTCCGGCAGATATGTGAAAAAAATGTGCCTTTAGTGATACAAGCATGAAATTTGGCACACTGCTAGGGCAGTATCTTACAAAGATTTTTGGATATAGGGACATTCCAGATTCTTCCAGAGCCAAAATGGCGGCCATTTTACAAAATAGCCGATTTTGTGTTGTACAAGGAGGATACATGTGGATACAACTATATTTAAGAAGCATACCAGTGGTTTATTTAACTAAATATAGATTCTAGCAAATAAGAAATAGCAAATAAAGGTGACAAAGCGTGAATAAACCATTTATTTGGTCATTTTTTGGTGCATTTTTGCACTTTTGGACGGTTTTCTACAACAAACTCTTCAAAAAACTTTTATCAAGCACCATGGAATGACTGTTGTTCATTTAACACTCTTGAACTCAGAGGAAGTGCTTCTGTTTGATCCTAACATCAACTTACAGAGTCAAAATTATACAGTGGAACCTCTAGATCCAGGTAACAAGTCTACTATACAGTGGTGTATGACTCTGGCAGGTGTGCAGTGGTTGCTGTTGTAGTAACATCCTCTGAGACTACTACCCGCAGCCGTTGAACTCCACGCACTTCACTATTCGGGTGCTGGAACAGCGAGATGCCAGTGCCGTGGAACGAGTCTGAGCACTAGTTGAGCTGGGATTGTGGTCGATGTTATCCACTGCGCCAGTCGAACAGACTACTCTTCAGTTCAGGTGGGCAAACTGCACCCTCCTGCTGGAAGAAGCGGCAGATACTGTTCCCCAAGTCCGTGGAGATGCTCAGCACCCTATCATAGGGAACGGAGAGACCCAAGTGGAACAGAGTGTCAACCAGGTCTCGTTTGCGATCTTGTGTGCATCAGCATTCCCAGGTACACAGGCACGGGGGTCTCCCGATTGTGGCCGTGCTTGGTAGGCTCAATACTCGTACTCTGTCGGCGGCGTGCTAGCTGTTGAACATGAGGAGCTGTGAGATTGTAAGAGTGGGTGTTGATACAGATGAGTGGCTTGACTGCTCTTGGATCGTGGGACCATTCAGGATCATAGCAACTAGTGCCACGAGAGAATTTGGCACGGATTGTTCTTGGCAGAGGGCGTAAATGAACCACTAAAGGCTGTCTTCATCTTCAAAATGTCTCTTCGGACTATGTTCGGGCTCTAGCAAGATGAACACCATCACTATCAGCATCGTGTTCACAGGCCTTGTGAAGGGCTGATCCGATGTCCTCGTTGAAAGCTAGCAGAACATCTCGGCCAGGCTTGTGCTCCTCCATATCCGGAAAATATGTCATGATCCGGTGCTTGAGTTTGGTCGAGTGAACACGTCCAGTCAAGCTGTTCCAAGCTGTTTCAGCCGGTTGTTGTACAGACTTGTTAGGTCTGCCAGCTTGAACACTGGTGCCACAAGAGCGTCCATGCGGGCATCATCGATGTAGGACACCAGTTCTCCGAGAGCTATGCCATGATTGATATCATCCTGGTCATCCAAGTTCTCTTTTGTGTCCCTTGCTTTGTTATAGAGGGAAACCAGACACTTCACATGGTACAGGGCATCTTGCGCCATCATATCTCCAGCACTCAGTTTAGCAATAAGTGGCTTGTCTTCTAGTTTCAGAGCACATTTCCTGACTCGTCTGTCCAGGTCAAAGGTAGAAGCTTTTGCAAAGACTCGTTACCTGCTGGCTTGTCACAAAAGAAACACGTTCGAGCAGTGACTCTGTGCGGTCCACACTCTGACGGGTATACTTTCGTGTCACGCCTTCGGTATCCCCACTGGTTGTTTTCCTCTTTCTGCCCGAATCAATTGAGTTTTGTTGTATTGTAGTCTGCACGAATCATGCCACTTAGCCCTGTGGTGCTGGAAGGTGGACTCAATACCCTCACCATCGTCCAAGCGGGACATGTCGAGAGATTTTGGCAAGCAGTCGATCTCACTGAACCTGAGGAGGTTGTCTGCCAGAGTCTGGTATCCAGACCCTCCTGTGCTTCGCTTGGAGTCAGCTGGACAATAAAGAGGCTCAGTGGTGTCCATCTGACACAGCACACATAGGTTCCAGTGTGTCTGGTTAATTGATGTAACAGATGTACTTGGCCCTCGCTGCTGGGGGTCTAATAGTTTGAAATGCTTGGCCATTGTCTTGAACCACCACCAATCAGTCACTGTAAAATTGGGAAGAACCACCACCAAGCAGGGGATTAGTCTTTGGGTACACTACAGTGGAGTTATCACCTGAAAACAGAATAGCAGAGTTAAAATGTTTTCAACTACGAACCCCAGCCCAGAGGAGATGCATATATACACAATGGCGATCTTGGGTGATTGTCACTCGATGTCCCCAATAGGCCACCATACATTATTTCTTTGCGCTGGACAGGACCATGTTAAACCCAAATCAATATGAACCACCATTGTAGTTTGAACATTTCTATTATGCAATATGAAAATTAATACAGTGAGTACATCAATATCGATTTTGCAAATTTATGCATTAATCGCGACATTGCCAGCTACCAGTATGTAATTAATAATGAAATATTCATGGAGTCTAAGTTCCTTTCACCAAATTTGATTTTTGATCTATTTATATTTCCAGAAACAATATTCAGGTAACATTCACATGCATGATCATATTGCAGAGCTCTTGTTCCAGCCATGCATTTTGGATGGTAAACTGTTATCTGTGTCCCTCATAGACCACCGTAGATGCATTTTGTAGTCAAATATGAAGTAGATAATGAAGCATGTGCATACTAGTTGATAATAATCATATTATACTCACTACATTGTGTTTTGCACCAAGCACATATGACTTTGCTGACCTTGTAGGCAGAATTTGTTATTCATGGCAGCCATTTTGTAAAATGGCCACCATTTTGACCCTAGGGTAATCTGGAATGTCCCTATATCCAAAATGTTTCCTAAGGGTATGCTATAACTGTGTACCAAATTTCATGCTTGTATCATCAAAGGCACAAAACTACCAGAATATTTCACATATCTGCCGGACTATTGCAGTTGAATTGCTAAGTGCTGACGTCACGACAAGACACGGTGCTATGACGCTGGAATTGAATTTTCAAGTGCTGCAGTGGGATTGCAAAGTGGGATTGAAAGTACTGCAGTGGGTCTTCCAAGTACTGAATGGGGTTTCCAAGTGCATAATGTGACTTATCGGAATGTAGTAAGATCTTGCAAGCTCACAGACTGATTTTCAGGTACAATCTCACTTGATGGTCAGCTAAAAAAGACAGTGAATAACTTTGCTTTTATTTTACTTTTTTTGGAGCAGGAAGACTCCACCAAACAGGGTGGGTAGCTGTACAATTTTTGCTCAGTTGTGACTGATGACTGAGTTGTGAGTCAGTGGATAAAGAAAAAAAATCTTAGCTTGACAATTTGAGGATGTGCAGTATAATTTGAGTCAATTAGACAATTTGAAGTTGATTACAGGCCGAGAGTGATTGGATCAGGAAAGTATGCTGGTAAGCAAACCACCTGCATCTTTCATTCTACTTTTCAAATGTAAACCTGCAAAACTACCGAATACAACACTGTGTCTTTTTGCGCATGTTGACTGTTCAAATCAAGAGCAAACCTAACCTGCATCTTTTGCACTGTTCAAATGTTATGCAAATCTGTATCTTTGTTTCACTGTTTAAATGTTTTGCACTGTTGAACAGTAGCTTGCTGGCTTTAAGGATAAGGCTTAAAGGAAGGCAAGCTGGACAGCAATCTTTTTTTAGTTTTGGCTTTTTTCTTCTGTTGTTCTACAAATAAAGGTGAGTAGGGATGGTTATGAAGTGCAAGTCAGGAAAGGATAAAAAAATTACTCACCTGAATGAATGTGAGGAAACCTCATTGCTCATTCCATCGATAAAAGAAACATTTTTATGTCAATCATCACAATTTTCTATGAACGTGGTAGCGGTTTTACTTTCTTATTCAATGAAAGTGGTAACGGTTTTACTTCCTTCTTAAGAGCATTGGGTGTGTCCTGCCCATTTTCACCCCCAAAATTCATAATAGATAATAGTTCATAACGAAAAGTACATCTAGCCACCTTCCCGATAGTGAGTTAAATACCTGCCAATTTTCAGGAGGATACGATTTGATTTGACATCGCAAAACGGGAACAAAATTCGGCGTTTCTCTCTTACTGTATATGCAAACAACCTCAGCGGTATAGTTCGCTGGAACTATCTTTTTTTATGCTTCTTTTTTTTTTTAATGATTTTTTTATCAACCGCTGTACACGGGAACCCAACGGGTTCACGGCTCGTCTAGTATCTATCTATAATTCCAGCAATCTCTGTGTGTGTGTCTGTCTGTTTGTCTGTTTGTCTGCGACCGCCGTTTCTCGACGACCGCCGGTCCGATCTGATTGAAACTTGCCAGGAATATTGCCGGGACCCGCAGATGTGCCTTTTCGAGGTTTGATGTCAATCGGACGAGCGGTTCCAAGTTACGGCCATTTATCTGTCGACCAATGACAAGACACGGTGCTATGACGTCATGAATGATGTCACAATCAATGTTATTTATTTATTATTATTTTTTGCACGATTGACGGTCCGATCTGATTGAAACTTGACAGGAATATTGCTGGGACCCGCGGATGTGCTTTTCAAGGTTTGATATTAATCGGATAAGCGGTTCCCAAGTTACGGCCATTTATCTATCGACCAATGACAAGACACGGTGCTATGACGTCACGAATGACGTCACAATTAATGTTTGTTTATTTTTATTTATTATTATTTGTTTTTTGCATGATGACGGTCTGATCTGATTGAAAATTGCCAGGAATATTGCTGGGGACCCACGGATGTGCCTTTTCGAGTTTGATATTAATTGGACGAGCGGTTCCCAAGTTACGGCCATTTATCTGTCGACCAATATCTGCGAGAGAGGGACGGAGAGGGGGGATGAGAGTGGGGGCGAGAGAGAGGGGCGAGAGAGGAGGGGGGAGAGAGGAAGGCGAGACTAGGGGGAGAGAGGGGAGATAGAGGGGGGCAAGAGAGGGGGGGAGAGAGAGGAAGGGCGAGACTAGGGGAAGAGAGGGGGGGCGAGAGAGGGTGGAGAGAGAGGGGATGAGAGTGGGGGCGAGAGAGGGGGCGAGAGAGGGGGCGAGAGAGGGGGGCGAGAGAGGCTGCACATACCGGCACTCACCTACGGGCCCGCCCTACGGGCCCGTACTAGTCTTACTAAAACTCTCATCTTGTATGGATATATTATATATATATATATATATATATATATATATATATATGTATGTTCCCGAAATACAGCCAAAACGGTACACGACAGTGCAAAAATTTTTAGGGCCACCTTACTCACCATTCGCCTTCGGTAGCAGTATCAAGTTTCGTTCAAATCGGGCAACGAAAAAAATTATTAAAAAAGCAATTCCCGATTCAGTCAAGTACTATTCGGGATTATTTGATCAATGCAAACAACCTCAGCGGAATAGTTCGCTGGAGCTATCTTTTTTTTTTAATGATTTTTTTTTCATCAACCGCTATCACAACAGGAACCCAACGGGTTCACGGGTCGTCTGGTTACAACCAAAATCGAAGATTTTTCAAGTATATTGGTCAGTCGATTTTGTTATGCTGTTTGTTTGTCCGTCTGTTTCTCGCCTGCAGGTCACAATTCTAAACCCATCGTCATCAAACTTTACCAAGTAGTAGAGGTATTCTCAACTGAGAAGCCTATTGATTTTGAGGTCAATGGTCAAAGGTCATCTAGAGGTCAAATTTCAAACCTCAGAGAGTGCTGCATTGCCGATTTTCAAATGCTGGAGCTCAGATGACAACAAAGACAGGTGACCATCCTCTCTTAGGGATAGGACATGCAAAGGCACCTACCCGAAGGGACCGCCTCAGGTTAACCTGAGGAGACTGCCATCTGGTGGACGACACCTCAGCACCACCCTGCCACACACCACTGCAATCTGACCCAGTCAGTTTACCCCATGCTTTTCCTCCTTTCATCAAGGAATGGGGGTCCCAGAGGTTTTGTCCCAATTGTGTCATCTGGTGAGCTGCCCTGCAAAGAGCAGCTGCACAGAGAGTGGTACTCCCACAGAGTGGATTTTCAAGTTTCTTTGCATTTTCGGTTTTGCAGAATGAACTGTTTTATAGTGGCCGGAGTACAAATCCTGCCACCAATCTCCGAGAAAAAGGAACCCAACTGCAGGAGGACGTCCGCAGATGCACACGACCACGCGAGTCACACGACCCTTAAGAAGGGCCGCTTAGTGTTTCCGAAGTGCAAAGACTTGAAGAGTCCCTCCTGAGAAGGCCCCATCTGCACAGCCCTCTTTCGGCATGCACGGCTGAGTCTCAGCATTGTCCATCTCTGAGTTGTTCGTCACGGCGTTGTCCGTCACAGCGTTGTCAGTCACGGCGTTGTCAGTCTCGGCGTTGTCAGTCTCGGCGTTGTCAGTCTCAGCATTGTCCATCTTCTCCCTTCGACCCTTTGTGCAATCATGGGGGGACCATTCCCGAGCCTTCACGGAATAAAATGGGAATAAGGGATCGAAGGGGGAGGCGAGTTCTACCACCTAAGACAAGAAGGTCTTGACTGATCGCTGCCTAGATGCATCAAAGTACGTTTCCCGTGTTCTCACACTTTGCGTTGTCCACCTCGGCGTTGTCCGTCTCGGCGCTGTCGATCTCCGTGTTGTAGATCTCGGCACCAAGGGAACGGCTCCGCACGGTTGGGTTTTTATCAAAGAAACGAGGACGTCGTTGGAAACACCTGTTGTGGACCCCAAAAGCTGTGTTTTCCTCCAACTCCACAACACTCGACTTCCAGCTGTCGCTTGTCCCATCGAGCCTTTTCGGTTTTACCTCATTGCAGGATCTGCTGGACATTTCCTCGACGGGAGATCTTTGAACAACGTCATCATTTTAATTCATTTTCCACAGATAAAAAACTTGTAACGAGTTACAGTTTGAGTGCAAACAAGCATTCAAATGTTTCGGAACGTATTCTGACCGCGTTCATCTCGGAAAATTAAACAAACACAGCTTGATAATTTTATCTTGGCCTTTCAGAGGAAAGTGTACCCAAACGTTTAATCATGGAAACGTTGACAACAACGTAAACAAACAAACCATGAAAGAGAGGCGTGTCTTCAACGTATGCCGGCATGCTTCACGCCTCTAATTTTCGCTTATTGTTGTTTATGGGAAATTTTCCTCCACCGAATCTGTTTTTTTTTTAAATTAATCGTCGATTCACGAACTGTACTTGCAAATATCGATGTGAACACTTTCTCACATAAACAACACAAGGCGGAACGCGGTTAATCATACACTTGTCGAAGCAACATGGCGGTGTGTTCAAACAGAAGGGTCTGTTGTATGGTGACGTCACAATGGTGCATGTAACGTCAATAGGTATAATCCTTCCAGTCTTTTGTGCAGTTCAATGCTGTTTCATATGTTGTCCAAGGACATCGATAGCAAACTCCGTAATATGCCACCCTCCATCGGGAACGAATTTCTTCACAACTGCCCTGTGGAACCGGGTTACCTCCTACTTGGAGTTAGTACTTACTCGTATATTTACACATACACACAATTGTAATTTTTTTGATTTTTTTTTTCCAGGGGAGGGGCATGGGTGAATTTGGTCTTGGGTAAAAAGAAAACACACAATATCAACACACAAACACCCCTTAACAAGAACCCCACCAACACTGTACACATGCAAACAATCACCCATCAATGCTCAAACTACCTAAAAAAGTCCTCTCAACATCCCCATACCCCTCTATCTCCATAACTTCCAGGTACCTATCTGATTCTAATTTAAACTTATATTCTGTTTCTGCTGCCACTACCTTTCCAGGTAGGCCATTCCACGCATTAACTACTCTCTGAGTAAAAGTCCTCTGTCTTACTACCATCTTAACTCTCCCCTTCTTTACTATCAGGCTCTGGCCCCTGGTCCTATGACTGTCTACCCTGTTGAATAATTCATCATATTTGTATTCAATGTACGAACTCAGAGAGGGACCTTGGGAATTTGGGGAGACTGTCATTTGCCAGTGAAGGGTTCATTACAGCGGCATTACCCCACACGTGTGAAGGAAAACGTTGGGTTGAGCAATTGGGTCACCTTGTCCGTCTGTCTATCTACAAATGTCAGTTCATGATCGAGGAACAACTTAATTTCAATCGAATGTTATATTTTGAACACCAATCGGAAAACGAACCTGTGGCTTAGCAATACTTTGGCTCTGAATTTGGTGCGATCGTGCATGCACAGAGAGGAGTGAGATCATTTTTAGGTCATCTCTTCGAGCATGACCTAATAATATGGGTGTAGATGTCCTTCGATCCGTCCGTCCGTCCGTCCGTCCATTGCGAAAATGACGATTTTCAAATTCTATCTCCTCCTCCATTTCTCAAGCGATCTTGAATTTGATTGTGGCATATGAATCTATGGGACAATATCTAAATTTTGATCGGGCCGGATTTTCGATATTCGCTTTCGTTTTCGTGTCACGTGACTTCAAAGTTGGCAAAAAAATGCGAAAATGACGATTTTCAAAATCGATCTCCTCCTACATTTCTCAAGCGATCTTGAATTTGATTGTGGCATATAAATCTATGGGACAATATCTAAATTTTGTCGGGCCAGATTTTCGATATTCGCTTTCGTTTTCGCGTCACGTGACTTCAAAGTTTGCAAAAACTGCCCTACCTTCAGGAGGCTATATATTTTCTCGCAGAGATGACCGTCACTGCCGCACGGGGGTAATTTTTTAGTCTGTCTGCCTATCTGGCAGTTAAACAAAATTGAAAATAATTCGAAAGGAGGAAACTTACCGTTTTTGAGGACGTTATAAAGGACACAAACAGTGAAATAACAGGCCCAAAGAATTAATGTAACGTACTAGATAAGGTGATATAAAAGTTGCTGCATCAACGGCAGTGAAGTTCCAGGAATTTTTTTTCCTTCAACCTTTAAAATTTCTATTTTATTCAAATTGAATTATATATATACAGACACTGGAGAACACAAATCGCCTTTTTAGCGCTTTCAGAAGCCTTCCGTTTAGCAGTACTTGGACAAAATATTATGGCATTCTACATTATCACGACCAATCCATTCTGGGATACAAAAGGGCACTTTGCCGCTTGCAGACCTCACCGTGTCCTTGTTTTTCAAGGCTGCAAGGGGTAAAGTATTCTATGAACCCTTTAGTTTCAAGGATAACTGACAAGATACCATCAGACCAGACAACTCATGAAAATACCTTGTTTCGATCATCACCCAAGGGTTACAACTTTAGTGAAAACCATTATCTTGTTATCTTCTTCTTGCGTATGGCAGCTTAGCTGCCAGGTTGCTATTATTTTGTTTGGGCATGACTACGCCGCTGATGTTGTGCCCCACTACTACGACGCTGGTACTCATTTCACCAACGTCAGAAGGATGACAGGCTGAACCAACCTCACCTGGTGTTAATTCAGCCACCAATGGGGCTCAAACTCAAGACCCTAAGATCCCCAGCCAACCACCCAAACCACTAAGCCAACACCAGGATTATCTTGTTATCCTTTCCAGACGGAACTGCTTTTCAATAGCACGATGTCTCCAGAATGACCTGAAAAGAGCAATCAACCATCGATTTTCCACCCAGACAGTTCAGAATAGACTTCATGCCAGTGGTATGAGGTCCAGAAGACCACCGCTCTGCATCCCTCTATAAATACAGTATCATCGACAGCAAGTGCCTGCAAAGGTGAGCATCATCACAACTGGAAGTGAACCGGTGGTACAATGTTAGTTTCATTGACGAGTCGTATGTTCTCCGTAAACTTCAGCAATGGATGCGCTACAGTCTGGATATGAGGTTTTATTCATCCTGGGCTCATGGTAGCACAAGGTGACCGAGCAAAAAGGCAACACATTGAAAATTGGGCAGTGGGGCCAGAGTTGCAGATAAACAAGTGAGGGAATAAAGAAACAGGAAAAAAAAAATGAGAGCAGGAGAGGAAACACAATAACCTCAAAGTGAGAGAGCTGGGCTAGGTTGGGTTAATGTGGGTAGAAAAGGTTGGGAGCAATTTGAATATTGTGCCATTTGTCTGTTTGGTGGAGACAGCCTGATAGTGCGTACTGGCATTCACGTTGGCCGAAGAACTGATCGTGTCATCATTCAAATTGGGTGCTATGACTGGTGTGAGATACAGGGATGAGGTCATTGGATCTGTAATCATTTGTCTTACCCAAATGTAAAGTTGAAACATCATCTTGATGCATAATGCCTGTATACAACATCCACATGTTTATTGTTAAGATTGATAATCCCATCCATGTAGTACAAAGACCGTAAAACGGATAATGAGGAGTAAGATGCCCCAACGGGCTGGCAGGATGGTCTACTCTAGGGGTATGCACACTCGCCTCTGAGCCCTCTAGCTTGGGTTAGAATCACGGCCCAGCTATAAACTGTCATTCTGGTCCCTCGGTCATCTTGGCATCAATGTGTGTATGTCGTCCCTCGGATGGACATTAAACTTGGCGTCCCGTCTGTCGGCATTAATTGGTGGCCATTAAAGATCCCACGGTATCCTTCACGAAGAGTAGGTGAGTTATCCTGCAAATATTCAAAATTCCTGCACTGATCTCCCGGCATCAGCGGCACAGCCATTGATGTTACTTGCAGTCTTGTGGTGCATACGAAAAAGAAGAAGTAGAAAAAGAAGATATCACAGTCTTCCACCTTCTCCGTATCTAAACTTCCCACTCTGTGATGTTCAGTATGCTGAATATTCTTTCGATCAGGTTGAAATTACCTGCTATAGCATTACCCAGAGAGCCCCATTAGGCTGAACAGGTAGCCAAGACCTAATGTGGTTATGAATGGGTGAGGAAAGAAAGAAAGAAAGCCTTGCTCCAGTCCAGCACTCAAAAAAGTTCTTTCCAATGAGTGGCATCCTGCTCAACCTCAAGAAGTGCCATTTCATTGATGTCAGCATCACAAGGAAATTTGTAAAGTTAAGATGGCTCATTAGTTCATTATGCCGATGCCACATCGACATTGCAAGAGCTGGCCGGATAGCCTTGAGGTACGTGTGCTCACCTCTGAGCTATCTTGGGTTCAAACATCGGCCCAGATATAAACCTCTCACCATGGTGTTTGATGGGCAGGGTGTTGCATCAATGCATGCACCAGCCTCAGAAGGACGTGAAGTCGGAGTACCTGTCTGCCAGTATGAGTTGGTGGACAATAAAAATCCCACAGTGTCCTTCTCAAAGAGTGGGTGAGCAATTGGCAGCACTGTGAACAAATTAGAAATTGCTGATCTAACCTACAGGTTGCACTGCAACAACTAATGCAAACATGCAGCATGTTGCAAAAGAACGAACGATCGCCATTGCAGGACGTGCACTTGATAGTTTAGAGTAGTATAGAAGTTGGCCAGGGTTAGCACCCTCACAAAATTGCAAATGCCTGGTTAAATAACTTTGAATCAAACGTCAGGCCCGGTTTGAACGAGGGGCCGTCAAGTCAATGTCACCTTAAAATGGCGATATAAATTTGAGAACGTGATGTGTGTAGTTGTAGACATGTGTTATATCTATGGGTAAGAATCATGTTTTACCTGTTTTAGATGGAGTGGATTATTAATCAATTAGTTAATTGGTTAAATAATTATTAATTAAATTTAAAGTGGAGCCCTTTCATTTTTGGTGAGTTGTCTGGGCACCCACCTTGCGGAACCCTGGCATGTTGTGAATGATATGGTGTGCTGAACCATGGCTAATGTTCAATTTGGAGACCACTTCATCCAGCGTAATGCGACGGTTTTCCCTTAGCACGTGCTCAACTCCTGCAACCATTTCTGGTGTGTCGGCTGTGGTGGACACTCCACTTTTAAACTTCCTGTCCCAGTCGTGCACCTGCCACAGCGATAAACATGCGTCATCATATTGCATCTTCATTCTGCGATGGATTTCACAGGGATTCACACCCTCGCTTCCCAAGAAACGGGTGACAGAACGTTGCTCCTCCCTGGTGCATGCTTCCAAGGGAGCCGCCATCTTGGAACTGCTCAACTGATGCCATACGCTCAATGTTGCCAGATCTAAAACAGGCAAAACACGACGCTTACCCATAGATATAACACGTCATCTACAACTACACCCATTACATTCTCAAATTTATATCGCCATTTTAATTGACTGCCCCTCGTAAACGGTTTGGGCCAAAAACGTCAAAAATGACGGGTTGAAATTATTTTATCCAAAATATTCAAGGAAACTGTAACAAATGATGTTTCGTAGCAAGAAGCGTTATTTTAAAACAAACACTACGTGTACAAATGTGACCCTATTTTCTTTATCTTGTGGGACATTTTGTTTCGACGATACAGCCTCGTGAGCTTCCCAAAGCGTGCCAAAGCCTGAAGCCTCAGCCTAGCGTCAGGTGTGCTTGTATGTTCTTTATTTATTAGACATCCTACGGACAAAAATGAACACTCGTTTTACTCTGCATGTGCTGCAAATCACGTGCAGCAAATTTCACCGAGCTTCGCCTTGTTTGTATTGTTTGTTTGTTTTTAACGCTTCTGTACACCGCCCTTGAGGCCCGGTGGCAAGTCACAGTCTACATCATCATAATATAATGGGCGTAAGCCTGGAACTTCTAACACACTTTTCTCCAAACATATTCTGTTAATACTTCCGCAATCTTCACATTATGTGTTCCATGTATTTACGCAGGTGATAGCGGATTCAAAAAAATCGAATATAGATAGAATTTTCAAAGAGGGAATTGATGACGTCACAATCAGCAGCGTTTGACTGGAAAACCGACGGCCGGGTCCCAGACGACGTGCTTTACTTAACTAAGTCCATGAGTTCAAGACGTTTGTTCAACTCAGCATTTATGACTTTTATCCTGCCATGTTGTTAATCTGTTGATGTGGGGTAATATAGAAACGATGAATATGTCAAATCGTTCGTGTTACTCATCCGGCACTATGTGTCAAGGCCAACAATCTAAAGAAACCGGTCTCAAACGCTACCATGGGCACCCAGACACGCCACCAATATGAACTAAGCTGTTGAATGCGGCCCAAAACATCCAAATAAACTCCCGTAACTCAGTATTGTGATCCGTCTTGTCCCCCATACCTGTCCAGGACAGGTATCTGCTAGTGTATATATAATTGCCATTCTCTCTCTCTCTTCCTTCTCTCTCTCTCTCCCCCACATATTTTAAAAGTCACAACCTCTAAACCCGGGGTACAAATAGAACTTTGTGTGGGGGGTAACACAGGCTATGGGGCTGTGGCCTCACACATGGGTGTGGGGGGGGGGGGGCAAGAGGAGTGTAAATTCTCCATGTAAATGTGTACCGTGTAGCACCACCCGGTGCTGGTGGCAGAGGGTATTACAATTTCCTTTTTTTAACCTGGGCAACACAGGTTAAAGCACCCTTCTCACGGGTAAATTTGTTCCCCTTCCTTTCTCTCCCCCCCCCCCCCCCCCCACACACAAAAAAACGGAGGGGCTTGTCAAAGTCTGTTATCATGTGTGAGACATTTCTATCGGGAAGGGACATTAGGACGAATGGGGGGGGGGGGAGAAGTGGGACGTGAGGATGCGGACAGGGAGTGGGTTAGAGTGAGGGGTTAAAGCACTCCATGGATGGGTGAATGTCTTCCCTTCCTTCTCCTTTTCATCCAAAAGTTTTGGCAAATACGATGACCAATTGGTGCGTCAGTAAAGCGACGGTTAGGCTCTGCTAGTATGTATATATTGTTGCGGGCCGGGTGGTGAGAACGACCACTAGGTGGGGGAGGTTACATCGACTCCCACCAGACTCCCCGGAATTGTAGGCCGTC
>CM068960.1:118674580-118684937 GCA_035128595.1 Eptatretus atami
GTACTTAATGGAATAACTGACTCTTGGGACATCTGTGTGTTGAATGCATATGGTTTCCAGATCCGTAACACTATACACTACCGGTCTGTAGTTTTAGAACACCCCCGTTTCTCCAGTTTTTACTGAAATTTAAGCAGTTCAAGTCCAGTGAATAACCTGAAATGGTACAAAGCTAAGTTTATGCTGTTTGTTTGTCCGTCTGTTTCTCGCCTGCAGGTCACAATTCTAAACCCATCGTCATCAAACTTTACCAAGTAGTAGAGGTATTCTCAACTGAGAAGCCTATTGATTTTGAGGTCAATGGTCAAAGGTCATCTAGAGGTCAATTTCAAACCTCAGAGAGTGCTGCATTGCCGATTTTCAAATGCTGGAGCTCAGATGACAACAAAGACAGGTGACCATCCTCTCTTAGGGATAGACATGCAAAGGCACCTACCCGAAGGGACCGCCTCAGGTTAACCTGAGGGAGACTGCCATCTGGTGGACGACACCTCAGCACCACCCTGCCACACACCACTGCAATCTGACCCAGTCAGTTTACCCCATGCTTTCCTCCTTTCATCAAGGAATGGGGTCCCAGAGGTTTTGTCCCAATTTGTTGTCATCTGTGAGCTGCCCTGCAAAGAGCAGCTGCACAGAGAGTGGTACTCCCACAGAGTGGATTTTCAAGTTTCTTTGCATTTTCGGTTTGCAGAATGAACTGTTTATAGTGGCCGGAGTACAAATCCTGCCACCATCTCCGAGAAAAAGGAACCCAACTGCAGGAGGACGTCCGCAGATGCCACAGACCACGCGAGTCACACGACCCTTAAAAGGGCGCTTAGTGTTTCCGAAATGCAGACTTGAAGAGTCCCTCCTGAGAAGGCCCCATCTGCACAGCCCTCTTTCGGCATGCACGGCTGAGTCTCAGCATTGTCCATCTCTGAGTTGTTCGTCACGGCGTTGTCCGTCACAGTGTTGTCAGTCACGGCGTTGTCAGTCTCGGCGTTGTCAGTCTCGGCGTTGTCAGTCTCAGCATTGTCCATCTTCTCCCTTCGACCCTTTGTGCAATCATGGGGGACCATTCCCGAGCCTTCACGGAATAAAATGGGAATAAGGATCGAAGGGGGAGGCGAGTTCTACACTAAGACAAGAAGGTCTTGACTGATCGCTGCCCAGATGCATCAAAGTACGTTTCCCGTGTTCTCACACTTTGCGTTTGTCCACCTCGGCGTTGTCCGTCTCGGCGCTGTCGATCTCCGTGTTGTAGATCTCGGCACCAAGGGAACGGCTCCGCACGGTTGGTTTTATCAAAGAAACGAGGACGTCGTTGGAAACACCTGTTGTGGACCCCAAAAGCTGTGTTTCTCCAACTCCACAACACTCGACTTCCAGCTGTCGCTTGTCCCGTCGAGCCTTTTCGGTTTTACCTCATTGCAGGATCTGCTGGACATTTCCTCGACGGGAGCTCTTTGAACAACGTCATCATTTTAATTCATTTTCCACAGATAAAAAACTTGTAACGGAGTTGCAGTTTGACTGCAAACAAGCATTCAAATGTTTCGGAACGTATTCTGACCGCGTTCATCTCGGAAAATTAACAAACACAGCTTGATAATTTTATCTTGGCCTTTCAGAGGAAAGTGTACCCAAACGTTTATCATGGAAACGTTGACAACAACGTAAACAAACAAACCATGAAAGAGAGGCGTGTCTTTCAACGTATGCCGGCATGCTTCACGCCTCTAATTTTCGCTTATTGTTGTTTATGGGAAATTTTCCTCCACCGAATCTGTTTTTTTTTAAATTAATCGTCGATTCACGAACTGTACTTGCAAATATCGATGTGAACACTTTCTCACATAAACACAAAGGCGGAACGCGGTTAATCATACACTTGCGAAGCAACATGGCGGTGTTGTTCAAACAGAAGGGTCTGTTGTATGGTGACGTCACAATGGTGCAATGTAACGTCAATAGGTATAATCCTTCCAGTCTTTTGTGCAGTTCAATGCTGTTTCATATGTTGTCCAAGGACATCGATAGCAAACTCCGTAATATGCCACCCTCCATCGGGAACGAATTTCTTCACAACTGCCCTGTGGAACGGGTTACCTCCTACTTGGAGTTAGTACTTACTCGTATATTACACATACACACAATTTGTAATTTTTTGATTTTTTTTTTCCAGGGGAGGGGCATGGGTGAATTTGGTCTTGGGTAAAAAGAAAACACACAATATCAACCACACAACACCCCTTAACAAGAACCCCACCAACACTGTACAATGCAAACAATCACCCATCAATGCTCAAACTACCTAAAAGTCCTCTCAACATCCCCATACCCCTCTATCTCCATAACTTCCAGGTACCTATCTGATTCTAATTTAAACTTATTTCTGTTTCTGCTGCCACTACCTTTCCAGGTAGGCCATTCCACGCATTAACTACTCTCTGAGTAAAAGTCCCCTGTCTACTACCATCTTAACTCTCCCCTTCTTTACTATCAGGCTCTGGCCTCTGGTCCTATGACTGTCTACCCTGTTGAATAATTCATCATATTTGTATTCAATGTACGAACTCAGAGAGGGACCTTGGGAATTTGGGAGACTGTCATTTGCCAGTGAAGGGTTCATTACAGCGGCATTACCCCACACGTGTGAAGGAAACGTTGGTTGAGCAATTGGGTCACCTTGTCCGTCTGTCTATCTACAAATGTCAGTTCATGATCGAGGAACAACTTAATTTCAATCGAATGTTATATTTTGAACACCAATCGGAAAACGAACCTGTGGCTTAGCAATACTTTGGCTCTGAATTTGGTGCGATCGTGCATGCACAGAGAGGAGTGAGATCATTTTTAGGTCATCTCTCGAGCATGACCTAATAATATTGGTGTAGATGTCTTCGATCCGTCCGTCCGTCCGTCCGTCCGTTGCGAAAATGACGATTTTCAAATTCTATTCTCTCCTCCATTTCTCAAGCGATCTTGAATTTGTTGTGGCATATGAATCTATGGGACAATATCTAAATTTTGATCGGGCCGGATTTTCGATATTCGCTTTCGTTTTCGTGTCACGTGACTTCAAAGTTGGCAAAAAAATGCGAAAATGACGATTTTCAAAATCGATCTCCTCCTAACATTTCTCAAGCGATCTTGAATTTGATTGTGGCATATGAATCTATGGGACAATATCTAAATTTTGATCGGGCCGGATTTTCGATATTCGCTTTCGTTTTCGTGTCACGTGACTTCAAAGTTGGCAAAAAAATGCGAAAATGACGATTTTCAAAATCGATCTCCTCCTACATTTCTCAAGCGATCTTGAATTTGATTGTGGCATATAAATCTATGGACAATATCTAAATTTTGTCGGGCCAGATTTTCGATATTCGCTTTCGTTTTCGCGTCACGTGACTTCAAAGTTTGCAAAAACTGCCCTACCTTCAGGAGGCTATATATTTTTCTGCGAGAGATGACCGTCACTCCCGCACGGGGGTAATTTTTTAGTCTGTCTGCCTATCTGGCAGTTAAACAAATTGAAAATAATTCGAAAGAGGAAACTTACCGTTTATGAGGACGTTATAAAGGACACAAACAGTGAAATAACAGGCCCAAAGAATTAATGTAACGTACTAGATAAGGTGATATAAAAGTTGCTGCATCAACGGCAGTGAAGTTCCAGGAATTTTTTTTCCTTCAACCTTTAAAATTTCTATTTTATTCAAATTGAATTATATATATATACAGACACTGGAGAACACAAATCGCCTTTTTAGCGCTTTCAGAAGCCTTCCGTTTAGCAGTACTGGACAAAATATATGGCATTCTACGTTATCACGACCAATCCATTCTGGGATACAAAAGGGCACTTTGCCGCTTGCAGACCTCACCGTGTCCTTGTTTTTCAAGGCTGCAAGGGGTAAAGTATTCTATGAACCCTTTAGTTTCAAGGATAACTGACAAGATACCATCAGACCAGACAACTCATGAAAATACCTTGTTTCGATCATCACCCAAGGGTTACAATTTAGTGAAAACCATTATCTTGTTATCTTCTTCTTGCGTATGGCAGCTTAGCTGCCAGGTTGCTATTATTTTGTTTGGGCATGACTACGCCGCTGATGTTGTGCCCCACTACTACGACGCTGGTACTCATTTCACCAACGTCAGAAGGATGACAGGCTGAACCAACCTCACCTGGTGTTAATTCAGCCACCAATGGGGCTCAAACTCAAGACCCTAAGATCCCCAGCCAACCACCCAAACCACGAAGCCAACACCAGGATTATCTTGTTATCCTTTCCAGACGGAACTGCTTTTCAACAGCACGATGTCTCCAGAATGACCTGAAAGAGAAATCAACCATCGATTTTCCACCCAGACAGTTCAGAATAGACTTCATGCCAGTGGTATGAGGTCCAGAAGACCACCGCTCTGCATCCCTCTATAAATACAGTATCATCGACAGCAAGTGCCTGCAAAGGTGAGCATCATCACAACTGGAAGTGAACCAGTGGTACAATGTTAGTTTCATTGACGAGTCGTATGTTCTCCGTAAACTTCAGCAATGGACGCGCTACAGTCTGGATATGAGGTTTTATTCATCCTGGGCTCATGGTAGCACAAGGTGACCAAGCAAAAAGGCAACACATTGAAAATTGGGCAGTGGGGCCAGAGTTGCAGATAAACAAGTGAGGGAATAAAGAAACAGGAAAAAAAAATGAGAGCAGGAGAGGAAACACAATAACCTCAAAGTGAGAGAGCTGGGCTAGTTGGGTTAATGTGGGTAGAAAATATTGGGAGCAATTTGAATATTGTGCCATTTGTCTGTTTGGTGGGGACAGCCTGATAGTGCGTACTGGCATTCACGTTGGCCGAAGAACTGATCGTGTCATCATTCAAATTGGGTGCTATGACTGGTGTGAGATACAGGGATGAGGTCATTGGATCTGTAATCATTTGTCTTACCCAACTGTAAAGTTGAAACATCATCTTGATGCATAATGCCTGTATACAACATCCACATGTTTATTGTTAAGATTGATAATCCCATCCATGTAGTACAAAGACCATAAAACGGATAATGAGGAGTAAGATGCCCCAACGGGCTGGCAGGATGGTCTACTCTAGGGTATGCACACTCGCCTCTGAGCCCTCTAGCTTGGGTTAGAATCACGGCCCAGCTATAAACTGTCATTCTGGTCCCTCGGTCATCTTGGCATCAATGTGTGTATGTCGTCCCTCGGATGGACATTAAACTGGGCGTCCCGTCTGTCGGCATTAATGGTGGCCATTAAAGATCCCACGGTATCCTTCACGAAGAGTAGGTGAGTTATCCTGCAAATATTCAAAATTCCTGCACTGATCTCCCGGCATCAGCGGCACAGCCATTGATGTTACTTGCAGTCTTGTGGTGCATACGAAAAAGAAGAAGTAGAAAGAAGATAATCACAGTCTTCCACCTTCTCCGTATCTAAACTTCCCACTCTGTGATGTTCAGTATGCTGAATATTCTTTCGATCAGGTTGAAATTACCTGCTATAGCATTACCCAGAGAGCCCCATTAGGCTGAACAGGTAGCCAAGACCTAATGTGGTTATGAATGGTGAGGAAAAAAAGAAAGCCTTGCTCCAGTCCAGCACTCAAAAAAGTTCTTTCCAATGAGTGGCATCCTGCTCAACCTCAAGAAGTGCCATTTCATTGATGTCAGCATCACAAGGAAATTTGTAAAGTTAAGATGGCTCATTAGTTCATTATGCCGATGCCACATCGACATTGCAAGAGCTGGCCGGATAGCCTTGAGGTACGTGTGCTCACCTCTGAGCTATCTTGGGTTCAAACATCGGCCCAGATATAAACCTCACACCATGGTGTTTGATGGGCAGGGTGTTGCATCAATGCATGCACCAGCGTCAGAAGGACGTGAAGTCGGAGTACCTGTCTGCCAGTATGAGTTGGTGGACAATAAAAATCCCACAGTGTCCTTCTCAAAGAGTGGGTGAGCAATTGGCAGCACTGTGAACAAATTAGAAATTGCTGATCTAACCTACAGGTTGCACTGCAACAACTATGCAACATGCAGCATGTTGCAAAAGAACGAACGATCGCCATTGCAGGACGTGCACTTGATAGTTTAGAGTAGTATAGAAGTTGGCCAGGGTTAGCACCCTCACAAAATTGCAAATGCCTGGTTAAATAACTTTGAATCAAACGTCAGGCCCGTTTGAAGAGGGGCGCGTCAAGTCAATGTCACCTTAAAATGGCGATATAAATTTGAGAACGTGATGTGTGTAGTTGTAGACATGTGTTATATCTATGGGTAAGAATCATGTTTTACCTGTTTTAGATGGAGTGGATTATTAATCAATTAGTTATTGGTTAAATAATTATTAATTAAATTTAAAGTGGAGCCCTTTCATTTTTGGTGAGTTGTCTGGGCACCCACCTTGCGGAACCCTGGCATGTTGTGAATGATATGGTGTGCTGAACCATGGCTAATGTTCAATTTGGAGACCACTTCATCCAGCATAATGCGACGGTTTTCCCTTAGCACGCGCTCAAATCCTGCAACCATTTCTGGTGTGTCGGCTGTGGTGGACACTCCACTTTTAAACTTCCTGTCCCAGTCGTGCACCTGCCACAGCGATAAACATGCGTCATCATATTGCATCTTCATTCTGCGATGGATTTCACAGGGATTCACACCCTCACTTCGCAAGAAACGGGTGACAGAACGTTGCTCCTCCCTGGTGCATGCTTCCAAGGGAGCCGCCATCTTGGAACTGCTCAACTGATGCCATACGCTCAATGTGCCAGATCTAAAACAGGCAAAACACGACGCTTACCCATAGATATAACACGTCATCTACAACTACACCCATTACATTCTCAATTTATATCGCCATTTTAATTGACTGCCCCTCGTAAACGGTTTGGGCAAAACGTCAAAAATGACGGGTTGAAATTATTTTATCCAAAATATTCAAGGAAACTGTAACAAATGATGTTTCGTAGCAAGAAGCGTTATTTTAAAACAAACACTACGTGTACAAATGTGACCCTATTTTCTTTATCTTGTGGGACGTTTTGTTTCGACGATACAGCCTCGTGAGCTTCCCAAAGCGTGCCAAAGCCTGAAGCCTCAGCCTAGCGTCAGTGTGCTTGTATGTTCTTTATTTATTAGACATCCTACGGACAAAAATGAACACTCGTTTACTCTGCATGTGCTGCAAATCACGTGCAGCAAATTTCACCGAGCTTCGCCTTGTTTGTATTGTTTGTTTGTTTTTACGCTTCTGTACACCGCCCTTGAGGCCCGGTGGCAAGTCACAGTCTACATCATCAATATATAATGGGCGTAAGCCTGGAACTTCTAACACACTTTTCTCAAAACATATTCTGTTAATACTTCCGCAATCTTCACATTATGTGTTCCATGTATTTACGCAGGTGATAGCGGATTCAAAAAAATCGAATATAGATAGATTTTCAAAGAGGGAATTGATGACGTCACAATCAGCAGCGTTTGACTGAAAACGACGGCCGGGTCCCAGACGACGTGCTTTACTTAACTAAGTCCATGAGTTCAAGACGTTTGTTCAACTCAGCATTTATGACTTTTATCCTGCCATGTTGTTAATCTGTTGATGTGGGGTAATATAGAAACGATGAATATGTCAAATCGTTCGTGTTACTCATCCGGCACTATGTGTCAAGGCCAACAATCTAAAGAAACCGGTCTCAAACGCTACCATGGGACCCAGACACGCCACCAATATGAACTAAGCTGTTGAATGCGGCCCAAAACATCCAATAAACTCCCGTAACTCAGTATTGTGATCCGTCTTGTCCCCCATACCTGTCCAGGACAGGTATCTGCTAGTGTATATATATATTGCCATTCTCTCTCTCTCTCTCTCTCCCCACATATTTTAAAAGTCACAACCTCTAAACCCGGGGTACAAATAGAACTTTGTGTGGGGGGTAACACAGGCTATGGGGCTGTGGCCTCACACATGGGTGTGGGGGGGGGGGGGCAAGAGGAGTGTAAATTCTCCATGTAAATGTGTACCGTGTAGCACCACCCGGTGCTGGTGGCAGAGGGTATTACAATTTCCTTTTTTTAACCTGGGCAACACAGGTTAAAGCACCCTTCTCACGGGTAAATTTGTTCCCCTTCCTTTCTCTCTCCCCCCCCCCCCCCCCCACACACAAAAACGGAGGGGCTTGTCAAAGTCTGTTATCATGTGTGAGACATTTCTATCGGGAAGGGACATTAGGACGAATGGGGGGGGGAGAAGTGGGACGTGAGGATGCGGACAGGGAGTGGGTTAGAGTGAGGGGTTAAAGCCTCCATGGATGGGTGAATGTCTTCCCTTCCTTCTCCTTTTCATCCAAAGTTTTTGGCAAATACGATGACCAATTGGTGCGTCAGTAAAGCGACGGTTAGGCTCTGCTAGTAGTATATATTGTTGCGGGCCGGGTGGTGAGAACGACCACTAGGTGGGGAGGTTACATCGACTCCCACCAGACTCCCCGGAATTGTAGGCCGTCGCTCCGGATAATTCCGTGAGGCGGCGGTCGCTTAACCGACCGTTGACACCAATATCTCAACTGCGTAGCGTAGGGTCTTTTTGTCTCAAACCAATTTACCAAATTAACCACGGGATTTCGACTACCGGGGAACCATGCCCTCGGCACGTCTTGCTCGAATCGGGTCACTCTACCGAATGCGGTAGTGTTCCAACGACCGAGTACCAACTCCGGTTCGGGTGCAGTCGAGCGGAACTGCCAAAGCCGTGCCGGCGGCTAGGATGAGCAGATTATCGGGTATAAAAACCCGCCTAAACTCAGATCCGAACCATGCTGGACCAATGCAAGAAAGGACGGAAACGAACTGGGAACATTTCTACAATTGTTTTATTTACAATAAAAAAAAGACACAGGGCAAGACTTATCGCGGATATGCAAGCAAGAATTTACAATGATGGAAAACACTTAACAGTTCTACTTATAAGACGGGCCCACACACTCAGACAATAAGAAACCCAGATGTTTTATTGGACCCCGCAGCCAGGGAGAGAGACGAGCTGGGGTCGTGGTTCGACAGGGTACCTGCACGTTGGAGGGATGGGGTGCTCCGTGGTGCAGCACCTTTTAATGGTCATGCGGTTCGGTCCACAGCCGCACGCGTGGAGATCGTGTCTGCGAAGAGCCCTGGTCGAGTAGAGCGGAGTCTGAGGCAGGAATCAGGGCCCAATGCTCTCCGCTCTCAGGGTTGCTTCACGAACTCCAAGCCTTTCACTGCAAGCACTGTACGAACTCCCGACCCTCTCACTGCAACGCTCCTCGCAACCAGCACTCCTCGCAACCCTCCGAACTCCAGCCCAACCCAACAACCAAGCCGACGAACGACCCCCCAATAACTCTCATCCACAGAACTCCTCTCCACCGAACTCTCTCAGAACCCCCAAAGAACTCTTCGCTGAGGACGGTATCAGTCATTTTATGGACCTCCCTCAGCGGGGAGGGGTTTTGGTGAAATTTACGTCACTGTTCGCCCCGATTGGACGGGGCTTCCATGGGTCCTCCCTTTCTGGGCGGGTTTTCGGCCATACCGGGAAGCCCACCCACTCCACACGTGCGGACTCACCCAAAAAGGTACTTCACAAAGATTTTGCCTTGAAACAGCGAGTCGCCGGTTGGCGGGTGAAGCGCTTGTTCAGTAGCAGGTTGTTGGTTTGTCAGATGGTTTGTTGGATGGTCGTTAGATGGTTTGTTGGATGTATAACCTACCTAAAAGGACATCGCAACGCACACCTTTGATTCTCCCACTAGACAAAAGGAAGGGACCTGTCTCCCATGTACTTAATGGAATAACTGACTCTTGGGACATCTGTGTGTTGAATGCATATGGTTTCCAGATCCGTAACACTATACACTACCGGTCTGTAGTTTTAGAACACCCCCGTTTCTCCAGTTTTTACTGAAATTTAAGCAGTTCAAGTCCAGTGAATAACCTGAAATGGTACAAAGCTAAGCGGCGAACTGCCAGAGGTTAAAAAAAAAAGTGTACATGACCAAAAACTGAAAAATAATGTAAATTTCAGAGTTGTTAAAAAAGGCCTTTTTCAGGGATCAAGTAATGGGTTAGCAACTGCAGCTGTTCTGCAGCAATGGAAGTAAATTAAGCCTTGAAAGTTGATGCAAACAATTCCTACAGGTGTCCCAACTTTTGTTGATTAGTTACAAACCCTCTGTCTGTATAAAAGTGTTGGAACAGACTGTGTTGCTACACCCTCTGAAGCATTATTGGACAATATTGCACTGCAGGAAGTAGTATATTGCTATCATAATGGTGAGAAAAGACAAT
>CM068960.1:118716243-118750763 GCA_035128595.1 Eptatretus atami
GGGTGTGTTCCGTTAGCAAGTGGCTTGCTCGATTCAAAAAGTGCTCAAGTAAAGCAAGCTCTCCATGGGAATGAGTGCTCGGCATCGCTTAGCAACATGGCGGTCTCCATGGTAACGATGCCATCGTGGTACTCGAACAAATGCTGTCCAGGACGTCGTTTTCAAGTTTTGTTGATTCTCTTGTGACAACTTCCCCAAACGAATTTACTGTGTTCGCAGTGCTCCAGAGTACAAAGAAGAGGGAAAGAAAGATAAATGGGTAATTAGAAGGAGGAGCCCCCTGCCAAGCTTATCTATGGACTCTACCATTGTGTAGTTTGAACAGAGGTTTTGCATATTTGCAGATGTTGAAGAATTAGGATGAAAAGTAGAAGTAACAATCAAAGTACTATAAGCACATAAGGATACACAAAATAATCTCGATGTAGGAGGCCATTTGGCCCATCGTGCCTGCACAACATCACACCAGACCAATTTGTGGAAAAAAGAAAAATGCAAAATGGTTTTTTTTTCTGTCGTTTTTTCTTTCCTGTACAGGGGGGGGAGAAGTGGGAGAAGGTGGTTTTTTGGGGTGAGAAACATACATTAACCACACACCACCCCTTGAGACAACCCCCACCCCCAGCCAACACTCCGTACACATGCACACAATCACCCATCAATGCTCAAACTACCTAAAAGTCCTGGCAGCATCCCCATACCCCTCTATCTCCATAACTTCCAGGTACCTATCTAATTCTAATTTAAACTTATCTTCTGTTTCTGCTGCCACTACCTTTCCAGGGAGGTCATTCCATGCATCAACTACTCTCTGAGTAAAAGTCCCCTGACTGACTACCGTCTTAACTCTCCTCTTCTTTACTCTCAGGCTATGGCCACTGGTCTGATCACTGTCTACTCTGCTGAATCATTCATCTGCACTTATTTTGTCTGTACCCTTCATTATCTTAAACATCTCTATCATATCTCCTCGTAACCGCTTGCGGCTTATGAAATACACGTTTCAATATCATCCCAATCCTGGTGTTGGCTTAACGGTTAAGGTGGCTGGCTTAAGATGTTAGGGTCTTGAGTTTGAGCCCCTGTCATTCTGTTGAAATAACAGCAGGTGGGTTGCCTCAGCCTGTCATCCTTCCGAGGTCGGTGAAATGAGTACCAGTGTACTGGGGTAATAACCATTCGGGGTAACCTGCGTCAGAGTGGCGACCTATCCAGGACTGTACTCCTTGCCAATGAAACTGCCTCGGCAGCCCTATGTGCCTTTATGGCACAAAAGGAATGGTATTATCTATATATTAATACTGAAGGACCAATTTTGTGCTCCTCCTAGCGGTCGCGTCACGTTTTTCTCGGTACTGTGACCTGAGAAGTTTTGACATGGTGTACGTCAAAGTAGACACGTGCACAAATCAGGGGACTTCTTCACAAGGAGTAGTGTACACCAAAAATGTCGTGTACAAGGACGTTTTGTAGGCCTCATTAGGTAAGGCCATGGAGTACATCGACTGGGATCCGGCTCTTACAAGAGCCGCCACTGGTTGTCATATTGGGCTCATGGAACAGAATCCGTCTGTGACGGGGTTTCGGCTAGTTATTTATTATTATTGGTAACAAGGGGCACTCGGTGTGTGCCCTGGTTTAGAATAGGTACACCGTATCCCTGCGTGTCATAAGAGGCGACTAAAAGGGTTGGCATCAGGAAGGGCATCCGGCCATAAAACATTGCCTCAAAAAAAAGTGGAACCATGATAGTGGAAAAGATTGTCATGGGGCCCGCAAGGCTAACCCCCACTCTAGCAGGGAAGATGGCCTTAAGTGTGTGCGCGTGCGTGTGCGTGTAACAAGGGGCACGACATCAGTGGCATAGCCGTGCTCCCAGAAGCCTGCACACAAAATGATAAATATCATCCTCTGTGATAACAAAATTGAAGAAATATCCACCAATCGTTTAGAATCTGACCATGGCGACCATTTTGCTAACAGAAGTTCCGCTAGCAAGCACCTCCTTTGAACACTTGGTCTGCTTGCCAAGCGGTTTGCAAATTGGTTGATATGGAATGGCTAGCTTAGCAAGTGATGGCAAGTCACTAACGAAACACGGCGCACGTTAAAATCCGATCCACATTTCCCACAATATGCTTTATACACAATAGCCGACAAGTCTTGGTCAACCAATCAGTTCAGTTAACTGCCTCTGAATTATCAAATACAATTATATAAACAAATACAATATGTATTTAAGTTCAATTTGAAACTAGATTTTTAAAAGCAGCAAATAATGTTGAATGCATTTCAAATTCACCTTGGAAAAATTCCTGCTAGCTGTGTGTATTTATTTTGGTGCGGCACACCGATTGTGTTAATCACCAAAGAACAATCACTTGGGATATGCATGGAGGAATCCCCTTGGAATATTTCACGAACATTTCAGTGCACCTGGCACTCTGTCACTCCCCTGCCATTCAGTTGTACTGTCTCAAAATAAAAATTCTCAACGGCACCACAAATATGATGTATGGAGTTCCCGTGCACTCTCTGCAAGATTCATGCTGATGAAACTGGGTGATCACTGCCGTGAACACTTGCTGGGTTTACAAATAAATAGCACAGACCTTTCCGAGCCAGTTGCTCGACGTTTCAACATTCCCGGACATTCGTTCAGTCACATGGCAGTTTCCTGTATTTTGCTCCGTTTCAGTACCACGGAGTCATGAACGCAAAGAGCAAAGCCTTATCTACAAGATCGGTGTGTTGGCTCCCCATGGAATCAACGAGCACTTTTCATTCACTTAGACCACCTGTCTCTTACACCCTTTCAATACTTTCCCTTTCTTTCTTTTCCCCCCTTTTATTTTACTTTTGCGGTTTTTAATCCATTGCATTTTTCCTTATTCTGTCACTCATATCAGTTTCTGTATTGAATTTTTTTTAGTTTTACTTTCTATTACCTCTGTTATGTTTTCACCCCTGTCTGTCTGTTTGTGAAGAGGATATCTCAAAAAGTTGTGCACAAATTCAGACGAAACTTGGTGGAAAGTTTGGGTGTAAGACGAGAAAGAATCTATTAGATTTTGGTGAATATCCGAATCGGGGAATTTTTTAAGCGATTCTTCACCAGTGATGGGGCTAAAAACGATATACTGTATAGCACAATATCTCAAAAACTTGTGGATGGATTATGATAAATCTTGGTGGATGAGTTGGTCAGGTGACAAGAACAAGCCAATTCAATTGTGGTTATGGTCTGGATACAGATCCGGCCTATTAGTGGAATACAAAACGTAAACTGTTGAGCCTGGCGGAGGTATACACTCCACCAAGTGCCATTCTTGTTTATATTTGTATCAATTTTAAAGTTCCTTTACTTTATCTGTCCTTACATCACCCCTCCCCCTCCCCCTCATTATTTTCACGTTACTCCCAGTCACAATGACCTTTAACCTCTGAACCTGAACCCTCCCTGTCAAAAATCAGTCATTCTCACCCAGATGTGACTCACTTCCACCCTATAATCACCCCTCGCCCCAATCCCATGTCTCTTTTGCTCCAACAAAGGGTTAATGGCCAAAACATCAGTTTCTCCTACCTTGCTTCTCGATCAATGTTCTGTTGATTGGTAGGTATTTCGATCAACATTCTGTTGATTTCCTCCACTGTTCACCCTGTCCACTGAAGCAGAT
Organism: Eptatretus atami; assembly: GCA_035128595.1. Lineage (NCBI taxonomy): Eukaryota > Metazoa > Chordata > Myxini > Myxiniformes > Myxinidae > Eptatretus > Eptatretus atami. The sequence goes on from CM068960.1 coordinate 118,719,924, forward strand.
CTATCACCAGCCTTCACGAGCAAGACTTGTACTTCGTTCTATCATGATGATGGTGTGCAACAATGAGGGTACTTTTTGCTGGGCTCATGGCAGAGGGCCGCCAGGATAACCCAGATGTATGTACACTCACCTGTGAGCAGTCTAGCCTGGGTTTGATTCTCGACCCAGCAATAAGCTGTCATCCTGGCGTTTCACGTACAGATAAAGGAAGCAGTCAGTGTGTTCCGTGCCTCGGAGGGACGTTAAGCCAACAGTCCCATCTTTCTGGCATTAGTCGGTGGACATCAAAGATCCGACGGTGTCCTTCGAGGGAGTAGCTGAGCTATCACCAGCACCCTGAACAAATTACAAATTATTGCTGTAACCTAGAGGGGTGGGGGGGGGGGACCATATCAGCGGCAAAGCCATTCCCCCTCAGCCGATGATGCTACATACAAAAGAAGAAGGCTCAAGACACGAGTACAAAAGTGGGTCAAATATTACAAGTCATATCAAACACAAAATACACCAACTTGTACATTCACTGCATAGGAACAGGACTCCTTCAACGAGCAATTCACAAATTTTCAATCTCTTTCCATAATAATAGGCTCTTTGAAAACAAACAAAAAAAACCGAGATCTTCGGCTAATTTAGAAATATTTAATCAAACATGGTATGTTGTTCATTGCAGTGTCTTTTCTTTTCTGGGTTTGGAAGTGCATGAAATCAGTCATTTCAATGATTTTTTTTTCTTTTTGCATACAACAGTATTGGATACAATTATTTCCATTTACAAAGAGTGTGAATCGTTCCAACCATGCAGGTGACAAAGTTGCAGTCGATTTGGACATACTCAACCAAATTCACTTTCGGTTAATCGAGTCCGAGCCTCAAAATTATACAGTGAAAGTGACAATTACGTAATTTACACACTTTTGCCAGAATGCCTTTTGTAAGCAGTTACTTTCAGTGGGCCTCCACCGGTCCCTCAGGGTGATTAAAATTTCCCCCAAAAAACGGTTATTCTTCAGGAAAACGTGTAATGAAATCCTCGGCTTTTTTGCTGACGTGTTACAACATGCAGGAACGCGACGCAATCGACGAGTCAGCATTGCAGATCACGCAACCCAAATTCGGTTATTCCCCGCTCTCTTTTGCTTTGGTGACATGATTACACAGACGTCTGTCTCAATGAAAATGTAGACACAAAACATCATCCAAGAATTTCATACGCCACCTCCAACAAATGAAAACGGTGCAGAAGACATTCAAACCAACAAAGCCTCATGTAATTATTTTTGACATTACTCAAAATGCACATTTTACTTGATTTGCAATCCTGTTTTCTGTGCTGGCCTTTTTGCCATTCCCAACTAAACATACGAAGAGCAAATGTAGGTGGGACACCCCAGGCTCAAATCCCATATACCATGTCGATTTGTTCATGGAGAAACCAGGTGCTCACCTGGTTGTGCTCACCCGTAGCCATGTGCTGCAAACGAAAGAAGAACATGTACAAGCTCAAATAGATATATACATATAAAAAATGTTTAGCCTCAAGTCTGAACTGAATGTTCAAATTGAAATTTGCAATTTGAAGAGGCCTTGCGGTGGATGAAGGTGAAGAAAGAAACCCGATTGTTCTCGAAGAATCGTTTCGTGCACAAAAGTTAAATTCATCTTGAGGTCGTTGTTTTTGTGTTTGTTTGTTTTTTTTCTTCCTTAAATATTCTTTTACCTTCAAACCCTCACACGAGATTCCTGGATATTTCTATCTGAGTCTCAAGGAATATCCCGATAGGGCATGTGGTATGGATAAAGCGGTGCAAAGCGCGTGTCGTGCCAAAGAAGTTTCTTCTCCAAGAAACGAACCGTTGGAAGAGTTAGGACGAGTGTCTGATACTTTAGCATGCTGTAGACATTAATGGCTGCATTCCAGGCACAAGAGAAAAATTCACATGAATAAAACGTCTTTTAAAAGTGAAGAAAGAACAAAATAAAATGCAAACAATAACAAAAGCAACATTATGTGCATAATTGTCTGCATCAGTCTGTCCTTCATTCATTAATGTTGCTGGGTCAGCAACAAGGCAGCAGTCATTGAGATGTACAACAAGCATACAACCTCTTGGTTTTGGAAAGGCAATAACTTAGAAGTTGGTCAGGTTTGTTTTCTGACACCCTTCCTTTAAGACCAAATCCAGATAGAACTCAAAACGCAATCACCATGTATAGTGGGGCAACTTAGCATAACAATTGTGCATTTTGTGAGGAAAGCACCAAATTTGGCACACGAGTAGCCTATCATATTATGAACAGATTTGGATATTGGGCCATCTCAAAATTTTTGATGGCAGTGGAAAATGGCTGCCACAGCCATCAGCGGCTGAATTTGAGATGGCCCAATATCCAAATCTGTTCATACTATGATAGGCTACTAGTGTGCCAAATTTGGTGCTTTCCTCACAAAATGCACAATTGTTATGCTATATTTAGCTAAGTTGCCCCGCTAGTATGTCCAGCATGATGGTACAGCTTTACACACCTTTGAGATGCCTAGTCTGAGTACCATTACTGCACTGACTAGAAAGTGTCGTATTGCTGCTTTGCAGACAGGGTGTTGCTTCAAAAAACAGAGTGCTATCCCTTGGATGGACGTGAAGCTGGCCGTCCCATCTGCTGGCATTAGTGGATGTCAAATATCCCACGGTGTCTTTCTTGAAGAGTAGACGAGTTATCGCTATCATTTTCCTAAATTACAAAATCCGAACTATCAGCTCGAGTTGAACGTCAAGCTTGTCCAGACGGTTGATGAAAGACTTGGGCCAAAAACATTTCTTGGCCAACCCCACAAGAATGTGAAAATAACTGGGGTGGTTGTAGTCGTTGTCGTAGTACCCCCGCACAGTAGTCTCAAGAATGTTTACAAGGTGTTAGCCGTCTGGTTTACCTCCTGGTGTTAGCCTCCTCCTGGCTTACAAGCCTCCTGGTAAATGGTGAAGTTAAAAAAAAAGAAGATGCATATATATATATATACATGTGTTATAAAATATATGTATATCTACATGTTTCGTCGGACACGGAGTGCGACCTGCTTCGTGGTCATAAAGCGTGACCTGCTTCGACATTAGCACATTTTTTATGATGTTTTTTTTTTAACACTTCAGGACTGTCTTCTGCATCCTCCGCCACTGATATCAATTCATCCTGGTAATTTTTCCAAAGAATCTCTATCTCTTCTTCCTCTCCATCTCTCTCACATCCCATCCTCCTGCTGTTTGTTCTCTGAATCCTGTGGTGAGGCTGTTGCTTTAAAATAACTTTCATTCTCCTCTTGGAAGGCAAATCGGACCGAAGGCAACCTCAGATCATTCCACAAAGCCCGCAACAAGCGTGTCTACTCTCAAGAGAGCCATAAAACAAGAGCACGCGGGCATACGTCGTAGTACGCTGGCATACGTCGTAGTACGCTGGCATACATCGTAGAACGCTGGCATACGTCGTAGAACGCTGGAAACGTCGTAGTTCGCCGAGCTGTTAGACAAATTTTCCATGCTTGAAATTTCCCGACGTATGCCAGCGTATGACTCACATGTTCCGCATACGCTGGCCATAAGTTGTAGGCACGTTACGCGATCGTTGACACACGTCGACACACGTTACTTTAAGTTACTCATAAGTCGAAACACGTCGAGGGAATGTTTAGCGTACCCGAAACTTATTTCTAACCATGAGTAACGTGTTGTAGGCACGTTACGCGATCGTTGACACACGTCGACACACGTTACTTGTACGTTACTCATAAGTCGAAACACGTCAATGTAATGGTTAGTGTCAGTGTTCCAGACTCCCTGGTTTTTTTTTTTTAATTTATTTTTTCTTCGGTATGACGTCATGTTGACACGTCGATTTCTAGTGCGGTTATAATATAATATAATTAAAGGGTGCCGTTCAACGATTTAAATCATAACCGCACTAGAAATCGAAGTGTCAACATCACCGTCATACCGAAGAAAAAAACAATATAAAAAAAACCAGGGAGTCTGGAACACTGACGCTAACCATTACATTGACATGTTTTGACTTATGAGTAACGTATGTCGACGTGTGTCAACGATCGCGTAGCGTGCCTACAACTTATCCAGCGTATGCGGAATGTGTGTCATACGTCGAGTACATCGAGAATTTTCAACATGCTGAAAATTTCTCGACGTACAAGCGTATGCCAGCGTACTACGACGTATGCAGCGTGCTTCTAACCTATACAAAACTTACCCATAACGTATTCGACGTGTGCCAGCTTGGTTCGGCAAATTTTCATACGTCGGCATACGCTGGCTAAAACGTCAAGGTGTGACAGCGGCTTCACACTTCAATGTCTAGTGCGGTTATGATTTGAATCGTCGAGCCGCAGCCTATTAATAGCCTACGCCACGTATCGTCGGCGATACGCTGCCGCACGCTATGCTTAAGTTAGACTATCGTTGGGCATAGGTGTGAACGCCGACAACACGCTCAACATTCGTTGGTATAATTATCTATATGTGATTAAAACGTTCTGTGTACGTTACTAATACATTATGCATACGTCCACACGTTATATGCCCAAATGAAAAAAAAACATTTTTCCAAAATTAAGTTTTTTCAAAGCGTACGCAAGCGTGTTTACATACATTTTGATACGTTGCCATACACTGGCTAAAATGTCAAGGTGTGACAGCGGCTTTATAACAGTGAAGTAGTAGTTCTGGAATCCAACAACATTTTAAAAATGAAGTAGTCTGTGTCTCCTCCTTCCTTTCTGTTTCTGTCTGTGTTTGTGTGTGTGTCTCTCTCTCTCCACATCACACATCACACCCCACTGGACTGCCTGCCTTTGTAGGCCAATTATCTGGGCAGTGCGGTAACCTTTCATCCCAGTCGTACGCCAGGTCCACTGAGCACTCCGTAATGGCATCGAGCACACATTCTCTTCTCAATAGAAACCACAGAATCTTTAACACATAGAATCAAGTGCTAGGAGATATCACAGTCGGCTTAATGCCATTTCTGATGTTCTTAATGCTACTTTCAGGGGTGTTTACGTGTTACGAAGTTATATGTCGGTATAACAAACACGTCCAGGTATTAGTGTAGTTTGTTCTACGCTCACTTTATTATCTGCTGTGTTGAGTTGTTGGCGAATAATGAAAAAACAAGAGTGATAATTGCTTTGCAATAAATGCCCCCCACCGATGAGATATTTTCTAAATCCAAAAAGGGCACAACTCTGAAAAATTGATGAAACGCCCTGAAACTCGAACTTGTTCTGTATCTTATCATAAAGCCATGTACATACCAAGTTTCAGTTGAATATGTTAAAGGGTATGGGGAAAAAAAGTTTGAAAAAGCACAGATGGGATGGACGGACGGACAAATGAACGGACAGCAAACCTATAGTCCCCTCCGGTGAAACCAGTAGGGGTCTAATAAACATCTCTCACTCGACTTGGCTCGTTTATTGCATTTTCAAAACTCATCAGGATTTGTGAATCTTAAACTGCATATTAAAGAGACAATAGAATTGGAAAAGAATGTGCCATTTGAAAATATCCTGGGTCATCCATATTGTTATGAGAATAACGGTTACTTGCATTTATCGGTATTTTATCATATCAAACATTTTGGCCCCGGGCGAAGGATTCTCGACTTTTTGAGATAGTGGGGAAGGGCTAATGTAACTATTTAACAAAAAGTGTGGGAAGGGGGGATTTTGTGTTTTTTAGTGGGGGAGGCAAGGTGGGGAGGACGATTGGCCTCAAGACCCAATTGTGTATCTACACCTGATTACCAAGCTATCCTGAATAGTCCGCATGTATAAAAACATTGTTACCTCCGCCACCGAAGGTGAAGGAAGTTATGTTTTCACCCCTTTCTGTCTGTTTGTTTGTTTGTCTGTGTACAGGATATCTCAAAAAGTTGTGGACAGGTTCGGTGTGTGACAAGGACGAACCGATTAGATTTTGGTGAAGATCTGGATCCGGATCAGCCTACTAGGATTTCTTAAGTGATTCTTCACCATTGAGAGATCGGCCAAAAATGATACATAGCACGATATCTCAAAAAGTTGTTGACAGGTTTGGATGAAATTTAGTGGAAAGCTTGGGTGTGTGAAAAGGACGAATTGAATCGATTTTGGTGAAGATCCGAATCCAGATCTGGATAGGAGAATTATTTAATTTTCAAAGTGATTCTTCACCATTGAGAGATTGGGCCACAAACGATATAGTACCGTATAGCATGATATTTCAAAAATGTAATGGGCCCGATATGTTCTTGCGGATCAGGCATTGTGCGGCAGAGGTATGCGCTCCACCAAGTGCCCTTCGAGTTTAATATTGATCAGCATGAAAAATTACCAACAGAAACAATATTGGTAAATGGCTATATGACATTGTTAAAAAGCGGCGATGCAACCTCAGAACTCACCGACAGCAGGAATAAGCCCGATTGTATTCAATGTCTCTGTGGCTTTCACAATGTTTTCAGGCATTTGGTCATTGCTGCACAAAACAGAAATGAGCATCAAAAATATTTCCAACAAAATTGAAATGCAAGTCTAATTTAAGTACAAGCAAATCAAATGGAAAAGTAATGCAACATACATGTCAACGATGAGGACAGAATCACCCCAATGGCGATAGCGAACAAAGTCCATCATGTATTGAGGGTCAGCAGTTGGGAGGTCCAGTGAGTCAATGATGTGCAGATCATCCTGAAATGCAAAATCCTTCAATCGAGCCCAATTCCCCTTGGAACAAAGCAATGCAGACTTCATTTTATACTTTGATATTCTGGAATGTCTCAATTCTTGCTGATGCACTTCATCCACCAATCTGATAATATGAGTTCCATTAAAAGAAACCAACGCAGAAGGCCATTAGGTCCATCCAGCCTGCGTAATGGATGCCATCCTGTGGTTGGTTGTTTGTCCTTTTAAATGGACAATCAATCAATCAATCAATCTCTCTCTCTCTCTCTCTCTATCTCTCTCTATCCTTTTAAATGCTGAGCATTGAGCAAGGAAGCAGCACATAACATTTTAAAAGACTTTGGGATGACTCGGCCTGGATTTGACCCACTGACCTGCCAGACTCACAGCGGACACTTGTCGTCTGCGATTAACTTTTGATGCGACGTAGACTACCACTGGGTCTGGTTCTGAGAAGATTCCATAGAACCTTTCTGAAGCTCTCAGCACAGTGGATACAGATATCAAAATTTCGTGAGTTGATGTAAAACGTCTTTCCTCAAAGTTGTTTGGCATGGGAGACAACAGATGGAAGTCATGTAGAGTTTAGATAAACGGGATGGCAGATTGAAACGTTATATTTTGCATCAAGTAAGAGGATAATGTGAATGAGGATATTGTTATGTTTGTGGGTAGATGGAGGGATTTCAGAGGATAGATAGGATCGTATGGAGTTGCTTGGCCAGTGGCAGTGTAGCGCAAGACATCTCATGTAAACCAAGTAGGGTAACTGTGAGCTTAAGTGTTACTGTCACCACATGGGGGGTGGTGCGGGGTTAGTTAGATTGGGTTAAGGAAGGTCCCCCAGTATGTAATTGCCCCCCCCGTGACTATCCCCTACGTTTTTGTATTGCAAACCAGCGATGACAGCAATAACGGCAATGGCCATTACAACCGACCTGCATGACCAAGTAGGAAGAAGCCCACCTGCAAGGGTGATGATGGATGGGTGTGACGTGAGGAGGGAGGAAGAGTGATAGAGGCAGCAGATCAGATAGGATGGGCACGTACAACTCGCTCGGCGATGACGGGCACGAACCACTCGCTCGGGATGACGGAGCACGAACCAGAAACACCTCGCTCGGGATGACGGAAGCACGAACCACTCGCTCGGATGACGGAGCACGAACCGATGACGGAGCACAAACCACTCGCTCGGGATGACGAGCACGAACCACTCGCTCGGGTGAGCGAGCACGAACCACTCGCTCGGGATGACGGAGCACGAACCACTCGCTCGGATGACGGAAGCACGAACCACTCGCTCGGGATGACGGACACGACCACTTCTCGGGATGACGGAAACGACCACTCGCTCAGGATGACGGAACACGACCACTCGCTCGGATGACGACACGAACCACCGCCTCAGGAGACGGAACCGAACCACTCGCTCAGATGACGGAACACGAAACACTCGCTCAGGTGACGGAACACCGAACCACTCGCTCAGGATGACGGAACACGAACCACTCGCTCAGGATGACGGAACACAACCACTCGCTCAGGATACGGAACACGAACCACTCGCTCAGGATGACGGAGCACGAACCACTCGCTCAGGATGACGGAGCACAACCCTCGCACTTGAATGACGGAGAACGAACCACTCGCTCTGAATGACGTGGCACGGCGAAAGCGTCTGCAGTGAGTGAACGATTTGCTCAGATGCCGAAGCGAGATTCTGCTGTCGACTGATTGCAGTATCTCGCTATGGCTGTGGCTGCATACCATATCGGGTCCCTTTAACTTTAAAGCTGGTCTTCACAGCGCACACAGCAGTTAAATAATTTAAATTAATTTGTTCAAGTAATTACTTCATCCACAAAATAATTACTGATAATGTAGAACAACCCTGGAGACATCGCAAAGTTTAATCGCCCGTGAAAGAAACCTTGCAGATAATCCGCCATGTTGCCTGCGTCACGTGGTACATCGCTCGTGGTACGTAGAAACGTTCTAATTTTATTTTAAAACGTGTTTTTCACCAGATTTGCTTTGATTCCCTATAGAGCACCTCGCAGAACTTCTGAAAATATAGACACAGTTCTGGCACACCATGGATAAGCAGGGTGTGAGGTCCCTCTGGGAGACAGGGTGTGAGGTCAAGCACTAACTGCATGAAGTCATATAGCTCAATGAAGCTGGTTAATTTTGGCACCTTCTTAAATATTTTGTTCATGCAATATAATTCTCCAAACAGTAGAAAAAGAGAAGTTTAATGCTTTGGAAATTTCACGTTTTCTTGTGTATATATGGAGAAGGATCGAACATAGCCTTGCTTGCTTAAAGTAAATAGGTATATAGGCTTAGTTATACGACTTGTTATTTCTTTAAATTATCAGATTTCACTCCAGATTTCGACACCTATTTAGTCCACAAAACATCAGATGATATCTGATCCTCAAAACCGAAATATTTTGACGATATACTTCAATTAGTCCGTGACAGTAGATCGTGGAAAATCGTATCATATAATGCATGAAATCGCTCCAAGCTCCTAATTTGAAAACTACAGTATGTACTTGCAAAAGCGATGTATGCAGCAATTCATAGCTATGATGTGGAGGCATTCGATGAGTGAGGAAAGCGGGGGTGGGGGGGGTGGACTGTCGTTGAGAAGTCGTTGCGGCCTGTTCCAAATCAAGGCATGGTTGAGCAGGCCAAAAAAACATGGCGATTTCAGATCCTGGTGAGGTTACCTAGGAGACGCCTTGAGATCCCAAAGAGCCAGGTGGCTGAGAATCACCTGATGAAGGATATAATTAAATAAGGCAGTTAAATATCTTCAAAAGGGGCGTTTTAATTAACCCAAACACAATTTTCACTCTTGCACTTCCTTGGCGTTCCCTTCGTATGCATGTAAAGTTTCAGGCTGCTTGGCTTTATGGTTTTGGAGTTATGGAGGACGGACGGACGGACACACACACACTTATATGAAGATCTCATCACATTTTAGGTCAAATTTATGCAGAAATACAGAAAATTTGAAAGACTTCACAACCGTTTTCTCACCACTGTATGACGTACACATCATTGACACATGATAATTTTTCAAAGTATTCCCACACAGGGAAAGTATTTCCCCCATGATGAGAACAGTTATTTTACTTCCAACTACAACTTTTATTAAAGATGGTTTGCCGTCCGGTATGGACTATCGTGGATCACTGTGTTGATAACTGGCACAGGCTTTCTAAACCACATCTGATTCATCTAGAACATTGGTTCCCAACCTATGGTCCGTGGACCACAGTGTGTCCCACAAGTTACCCCCCCCCCCACCAAATCTTTCAGGTTGTACATGTTTACTCGATAAAAGCAGGTTGTTCAATTTCCCTCCTCGACTCCCATCATCGTTTTATACATATGTTCTTTCCAGTACTCTCCTACATTTGCTCGCTTTGATGCAATTCTAAGCAGAGCTTTCAAAGCAGCCATTTTAACTGAAATGGATACAAATATTAACTTTCCGTTCGTGTTCAAACATAACGCACAGTATATCACAGCCTGTCACAGTATCTCATCACATCTTGTACACTGTGCAGTCATTCTACTTTCGTGTTGCATCCCACTTACTCGTTCTTGTATATTCCGGAGTTTATTTAAAATTATAAACACGACTGGTTCGACTTGGTGAGCAGTGAGCACAGTGCATTGCAAAATGGAGAGATTTCTGATACAAGCGAGTGGTAGCGGGACCAGCCTGGGCCTACGAGTGGAATCGAGGAATCTCATCAGTCACCTTCAGAAAAAAGAAAGCCTCCGTGTCGGAAATGTAATCCAGAATATTTAGCATTGGGATTTACATTTACTGGATCCGAGGATGAACCAAGGCCACAGTGCATCATTTGTCAGGAGGTATTGTCAAACGAAGCGCGTAAACCAGCGAAATTGCACCACCATTTATAGACAAAGCATCTGGAATGTGAAAAGAAGCCACATTGAGTTTTTTTCAACAAAAGAAACAGGAACGTTGCCATCAGGAGTTTTCAATGCATCAAATGACAACTGTACTTGATAGTGGTTTAAAAAAAATATATCAGTCTTAAAAACAATCAATGCTGAATTTAAATTATATTCCAAATGAACACCTTTTTTTTTTTTAGTAGTCGGAACTGCTGTTAAGCTCAATTCCGCTGTTTAAATTTTGAAAATCGGTTCAGGTTAAGAATTTGTACAGCGTTATATTAACCGTGTCCATAAAGCCATGCTTGGAAATGTCCGAGAACACCAGCGTTTAGGTGTGTGGGGTATATAGAGCCTCGCGGCTCTGAAGACGCCATTAAACACAAACGAAGGAGAAGAAGAACACCTGGTCTCACATCAAAAGAAGAAGTATTTACAATCGGTGGAGTCTAATAACTGAGCACCCACCTCAAATGAGCTTGCGCGCAGTGACGATCAACACTGCTGTTCACGAGAAGGACCGATTCACCGTCATGCTCGCTTGCACCGCAGATGGTGGCAAGCTCCCGCGTATGTCGTGTTGAAGAGGAAGACAATGCCAAAGACAAGTTTCCAGCCGGCATCATTGTTCGTGCGCAGCAGAAGGGGTGGATAGACAACGGACTGGTCCAGGACTGGGTGTGGCATGGCCTGGAGTAGTAGGCCAGATGGTGGTCTCTCCTGACGACGGAGTATGCTTGTCCTGGATGCATTCAGTTGTCAAAAGACTGACGACACCAAAGCGCTGCTCCGTCGGACTAACACCGATCTCGTCATCGTCCCAGGCAGAATGACATCATTCCTGCAGCCCACAATGTGTCCATCAACAAGCTGTTCAAGGGCGGGCTACGTCGCTGATGGTCCACCTGGATAATAGTGGGGAGAAGACCTATACCAGAGCGGGAGGATGAGAAAGGTTGGGTTGACCTTCCGATGATCTGCGGCTGGATCGTCAAGGTGTGGAGGAGATACCGTCGGGTATCATCAAGCAAGCATTTCTGAAATGCTGCATCTCCAACAACATGGACGGCACAGAAGACGACATAATTTGGAGGAGGAGGCTGCAAATGACGGTGACCGAGATGTGGACGGGGACTTGCTCTGCCTGATTCGGACAAGAGTTACGTGCTGCCTTCACAAGGAAAGCAATGATGAGGATTTCCTCGGGTTTAGCTGAAAAGTTTCATCAAACCCAAACGGCCATTTTCAGAGCCACAAATCCACAAGAAATATGTGTGATACGCGTATGAATCCATTTCTTTCTTTTTCTCGGAACAAAAAAAAATCCTCTTTATAAATATTAAAAAATAAGAAAGAAAAATAAAAACTTCTTGGTATCTCTCTCCTCTCTCTTCAACTTCTTGAAATGAGAATAAGACTGTTAGACAAAATTAAGCGGACATGGGAGAAAGCATGTTGTCACCTCCATCACTTTGTTCCGCACAAAGTTAATGTACAAACGTATTTAGATCTAGACAGAAAATAAAATGATCAATATATTCATTTCTTTTGAGGTTGAAAAACCGCGGTGCGGTAAATACACGGCTGCGTTTATACACCGGATAATGGGTATTTGGGTTCTTCCCGACATCTTTGTTCTTCGTTCTTTCAAAAATTTTTCACAATTCTCTTTATTCATTCTAATTCTTGCTTTTTCTTTTCTTTCATCTCTTTTACTCTCTATTCCTCTTTTTCATTATCTATCCAAGGAGAAGTGAATTCTTGCAGAAATTTTTTCTGTAAGACTCACTTGGCTACACCTAGATGGGTTTGAGGGTAGTGGAGTAGCGGCTGAAACCCGAATCCTATCCAGGTTCCTCTTGATGACTCCATCTTTGCTCTTTACTTCTTCGGGTTCCTTCTTGGTCTTCCATTTGATTAACCTTCTGAATGATCTCAACCTTTAAACTGCAAGGCAAAGATACGAACATTTTGATGCTGAGTGAAAAAGTCATACGATTCATAAAGAAACTCTGTGTGTGGCGAACTTGCTTGGAAAATGGAATAACTGGAATGTTTCCGTTGCTCACAGAATGTCTCAATAATTCTGAGATTGGATTGCCCAGCATCAAAGCAGTTTTTACTGTTCACCTTAATGCCTTGGATTCACAATTTGAGACTTACTTCAGAGACGTTTCAGATGACAGCGGCAGTGGATCCGTGCACCAGTCTCCGAAGATATTCTTTCAAGGTCAGGTATGGGAGCATGCGCGTCGCTGCATCCATTTTCCGCCAGTACTCCAGGGGCCTCCGTCTGGCCATCCACCAGGCAGATGCCTGGCCCATCCCCATCTCCTTGAGATGCTGGTCAACCTGCTGCAACCACGAGGCACGTGGTCGGCCCATTGGCCTCCTCCACTCACGAGGCTCCCTTACCGAGAGAATCTGGTGAGCAGGATCAGCGATCAGTTCTTTCAAGCACAAACCTTAACTGCCGAGCCCAAGATCAGCTCATGGATTTGTCATGTTATGGCAGCCTGAAGGTAAAATTCAGAGAGCAATCTGTCACGGCCTTTTGGCTCTCCGCTGAAAAGGACGATGAAGAACTGTCAGGTGAAGCAATAAAATTATTGCTTCCATATGCAACAACCTCTGCTTTTGAAGCTGGATTCTCTTGCCTAACATCCCTAAAAACAAAGTGCAGAACTCAGCTCCAGCCAGAACATGACACGTGTGCCTGCCTATCCACGATTTGTCCTCGCATTGATGAACTGGTCGGGAAGATTCAATCCCAGGGCTCTCATCAAGTTGAGTAAGTCATATTCTTACTTTACTCTCTACATGTACTTATATCATTAAAAATGTGTAGCAATAACACAACAATTGTTCAGTTTCGTACTGTTATCATTTAAAAGCACTAATTTGAACACATTTAGAAGGGTCTGCTTTTTGACAGACGACACACAAACGCTTGTTGTGCGTGACATCACCATTAGTCTGGTATATGCACATAAAAATTAGTTTTAAAATGTTGTGAAAAAAGGGGGAAAGTGGTCGGTAGGAAAACTATAGACACCAAGGTGGTCTGTATGTTGAAAAAGGTTGGGAACCACTGATACAGAATAACCAATTGGCAACTGCTTTGGAAACAGCCACGAGGGCAAAGAAAAACGCGATTGCTTGTACGGGTGCTCGGATGCTGAGGGTTAAAAGTTAAAACCCACTGTACTTCCTTCCTGGTACGTCTTGACATCATACGTTCCACTGTTCCAGGTGTAGCCGAGTGCATGCAAGAGTTTTTAAAATCATGTATGGAATTTAAAGATTATAAACACCTTTCTTCGATTCGTTCATTGTTGGTATATCTACTGATTTTTTTTTTTATACAGATTTTTTCGGTATAATGGGTATATTAAATATTCGACCCTACGAGCAGGGAACAGCTGTTATCTCACACGATGACGACAATCGTTGCACCAATGATCGACTTTATTGGGGACTTTTGCAGGAAAGAAATCAAGAAAAGAAAGAAATCTCTTTAATTCGTACACGCTGAGGGATCCTTTGTATATTATAGCCTATAGTTAATGAGTTAATTCGGATCATTGGACTGAGGAAACCAAGCTAATTGGGGAGAGACGTGGTGGTGGGTGGTGGTGGTGGATGGGGGGGAGGATGGTTTCGGATGTGTAATGAACAGGGTGGGGGGGAGGGGAGGGGCAGGGTTTGAAGGGGATGTTGTGATGTGGGGGTTGAGAGGCTAAAGGACGAGGAGAGGGGTTTGAGATGGAGGAACCGACGGGTGGATTCAGGTGAGGGAAGTTTCCCATGGGAATTACGGGGTTTGAAAGGGAAAAATGGCAGGATGATGAGGACCGAGGAGTTACTGTTTAGAAGCTAAAGGGCGAGGGACTGGCAATGGATGGGTGGCTGGATTTAAAGAAGGGTTGAAAGTATCGCAGATCGCTGTACCGGTAATTGGCAAAGGCTTTCTGAAACACACCCGATTCATATAAAATAACCAATTGGCAATTGCTTTAAAAACAGCCACGAGGGCAGAGAAAAACGCGATGGCTTATATAGTGCTCGAGTGCTGAGGGTTAAAAGTTAATACCTGATGTACCTACTTCCTGGTCCGTCTTGACGTTAAAAGTTCCACTACTCCAGATGTAGCTGAGTGCATCAAAGCTTTTTAAATAATGTAAGGTATTTAAAGATTGTAAACGCCTCTCTTCGATTTATTGCTGATATACCGGTACATGCAGAATTTCAATACTGGTATGTCGACGTGAAAAATTATACCAGTACATCGATATATCGCAGGACCCTATCAGAAAGTCCTACATGTAGTGCAGGACCGTGTGCAGAGGAGATTCAGCAGGTCCTTTGCAGAACTACACAGGGCCACTGACGAGGCAATAAAATGGCTCTCATTACTGGATATTCAATTGTACTTGTCTGCAAGATAATAAGAAAGAAAGAAAGAAAGAAGCATTTGCCATTCACTGTTCCATTCTGTGAAACTTTTGGAGATAATTTCCCATGAGATCTTTAAAAGGATTTGTAAAGAAATAGCGATGAATAAATAATTTAGGATTGGAACGAAAACAAGAGAAGATGCTACACGGAGGAGGTAGGATGAAGGGTAAAGGATGGAGGATGGTGGTGGAGTTAATGTGTGCACAGGGGGAAAGAATCAAAGTGTCATTATTAATTAATCAGACTCGGTGGTGTAAAAATGGTTAGAGAGCATCCGCTCCGAGTCTGGGAGCCTGACTCTGGCAGGTCACACCAAAGACTACAAATGGTACGTGCTGCTTCTCTGCTGAACCCTCAGTATTTAGAAAGAATAGAGCATGGACAAACAACCGTAGGTTGGCAACCATTATGCAGAGTAGATGCACCTAATGGCCTCCTCTTGCATTGAAGTTCCTCAGAAGGAAACTTATTATTATTATTATTTAAAAAAATTTTTTCCCAACTAAACCTTTCTGGCAGCGACTGCTGCAAACTTCACCACCAAATCAAAAAACATGCACAACTTTCTCTGTGGAGTTGTGCTTTCATCTCTTTTAGGATTGGTGACTTAAGTGATTGATACTCACAGATTGGACAATACAATTTGATAAATTAGGATGTCAGAGATGATGTGATGGGTTATGTAAGTGAGGCATCATGCCTCACTTTGCTTCCTGGAACCCATGTGATGTAGTATCAAATAGTGCATTCCCTGCAACGTCTGCATGTCAAGCTGATTTTTGTCATTTTGATCACAATTGGAACTACAAACACGTCCAAAACTGATGCATACTCCCCTTTCTTGGTGGTGTCATCTTTGAGGAAAATCTCTCTAATCCACTAATCGTTTGAGCGACGACAAAACCATTAATGATCTCGAATACACGAGTGGTTTCCAAACATCAGTGCCTACCTGTGCATGTTTAATAGTCAACGCCACCTTAAGACCCAAGACACGGATCTTCATGGGCAGCATGTAGTAATAACTTTTGGGCCCCCTTGGTCCATGTGCCACACCACCTGGGAAGAAGGGTAAAATCGGAACAGATTTAAAATGCAAGCAGAAGCAGAGAAAGGGACATGAAAAACAAAATGTTGCACAAAGGATATACAAGGACTTTGACACAGGAGGCCATTTGGCCAATCATGACTGCACCATGCGAGTACTACCTCTTCCTTCAAATGCAGCACATGGCGGTGGATGGCATCATTTGTCGGGGGGGGGGTGCGGCAGTGCCGCTGAAGCAGTATCCCCTGTAGCTTAGGGAGAGAAACTTGAAATTTGTTTCAACAATTTTGTTTTGTTTGTTTGTTTGTTGAAATAATGAATTTGTTTGTTTGTTGAAATAATGAAACAACAAATTTGTTGAAACAACAAATTTGTTTGTTGAAATAATGAATGAATAGTTATCCAAGTCGTATTTTTGCCATTTTCATGCCATTAAATCTGTTCTCACTTCCAGTGAGGGAGGACCTTCGATTACTATACGTATCAACACAAGTTTCCCAAACATCAATCCACTTCCACTAATGTGCAAATGAGGAAAAACAAATGCATTTTCCCAACCAACAGTGTCACGAGAGATTAGTGTTCAACCTTTTCCCACCACGAGAAAATTACATTTCCATCGTCTTGCATAGACTCCATTCCTGCTGGTGTTTTACAAAGTCTTGGGACCACCCTGATATGCCCACCTTGAACAAACATGCGTGAAGGTATCTTTTACAGAACATGTATTTTGCATGATAAACATGTGCTGCGTTTTCAGCAACAATTACCTCCCCTCCAAATCGGAGAGCGAATGCTGCCTTGGCGAGACCTTCCCGTTCCCTTCTGAGGTCGAGGCTTACGACCGCCACCTCTGACCTCTGCCCGTGTCTTCGTGTGTGCATGGCTCTACGCAAGGGTCAGAACAACGATTGCTCGTAAAGCATTTATTTACTCTACTAATGAGCAATGAAAATCTCACTTTCACAGACTGAACCAGAACGACACTCGGTGGAGCGCATACCTCCGCTAGGCTGAACAGGTCACGTTATGCATCCCACAGATACGGTGGATTTGGATCTGGACCTTCATCAAAATCTAATCAGCTTGTTCTCCTCACCGACCCAACTCATCCACCAACTTTTGTCATAACCTGTCCACAACGTTTTAAAATATTATGCTATATATAATTTTTGTCCCCAAATTATTTATTATAATTATTCAAACAAAAACTAACTTGATACTGTGGTGCACAATAAGCAACTTTCAAAATGGTGTAATCCACCCCGGAATGCTTGGTGCACATGTACAGAACCCCCAGGAAATATCGATCTTCGTGGCACCAGAAAGTATCTCGTATGTACGAGAGAAGGATTGTTACCTGAAATGGCTCACAAAACTTCTAAAAGAAGCTGAAAATACTTGGAAAAGTACCTGAGAGAAAGGGCTGTGCCTCTGCACAACAAAAGACTTGGAGAATACTTTCTCAACTCGTCGAATGGGAAGCTGCTCGAGGACAAGCTCCTGACCATGTGGGCCGGTGGAAGCCCCAAGTGGAAGGGCGTGTGATACACAAACCCCTGACAGATCTCGACCACCACATCTGGTTTAGGTGCTTCAAAAGTTTAAAATGATAATATTTACAATTAATCATGTTGAGAGAGAGAGGGGGTGGGGGGGGGGGTCTATCGGAGCTGTGAGGGCCATCATAAATATATTTGTTTTTGGTTCCGGGCACAAAGGAAATTATACTAGATTTTTGCATCTATTTCTAAAAGGAGAAGCATCAGTGTGTGCATGTGCGTGTGCATGTGCGTGTGTATGTGAATATATATCCATTGCTACCACCAGCTAATCTATATATAATTGAGCAAAGTCATCAAAGTCCAACCACTAATGGAACCTTTTATGACGTAATGAATAAATAGCGTTTATCCATGTTGTTTGTGTTCCTGTGAGAGCAGAGTAAAATAAATTACGTACATGTTGATATTGGTAGTACTGAGGATCAGGTCATGGGTCAAAAAATAATCCCTCCTTGTGAGGGAAGTGGGGGGGGGGGCAAAAATCATACAATTTATTTACGCCTGTACACGTGCCGCAGTGCAAGTGGTTTACTGACCCCTGCTGCAGACAGGGGGGATTATTAGCCATGGTAAAAAATACATTTGCCTCACCTCCACCTCCAAAATTGCCACTCTTTCGTCTAAATGATGAGAAATTATGCTTCAAAGACGATTTGACATTTCGAGCCAGCAACAGCGGGTTGAAAGTGCTCGGCAAGCTAAACCGAGTACTGAAAACACCCAAACACATAGCATGCGCAAAAAAGCCTCGTTTAGCATTCATACATCGTTTCGAAAGTCGCTTATTGCTCAGAAGTACTACAACCATAAGATGAACAAATCATGTTCGGTCAATAAACTTCGGTAAATTTCTCACAAAATCTTTTTCATTAAATTTGCCTTAAAAACCATCCGTGTTGAAGAAAGTCCACGGCATACAAAATGTAAATGTATCAAATTCAGTTTCAATGCAAACTGAGTCAAAGGTTCTTAAATCCCGTGTTAAAAACTCCACTGAGTTCATTGTAAATCGATGTCGGATATTGAGAAGCAAGTATTTCTTACTATTCTTTTGTAATTCCTCTGCCAAGCCACAACTTGATGCAGGATGTCAAGTCTGCAAAACAATAGAACAACAAGAAAGATTCAGCACGTATGTGCGGGACAGAAAGAGACACGTCTAAGCAAGCGGACTTGTGAGTAGAAATCCAGGGTTTCAGAGATGCAAGCATCTCAACTTGCAATGGACCATGAATAACTGGGAGAGGACTCTTGGAAGTCAACAGCAAAATCGATATCATTACGAGAGTTGATTAGAATCACCTTTGTGACCGAAAATCAGAGATGTTGCAACAAATCATCACTGCCTTGACCCCAGTGTGTGTAGGAAAAATAAAATAAAATTTGGACACATGGTTGAGGCTCGTGGAAGAGCAGAATGGAAATGGGGAAACACCAACAGCAGGGTAGAGATGAGAGTGAGATCAAGGAAATATGCAGAAGGACACATGGGGGTGAAGCAGCTGCATTAAAAAAACCTGAAAAAAGGATGTGCTTGGGAATGGGGTCATCCGGGGTGGAAGACATCACGAGTATGGACCTGAGGTAGTGGGGAACAGGCGTCTTTATACCGTTTTAAAAAAAAAATACGAGAGAGAAGTCGATGGCACGCCGTCGCAAATCCCCACGCTTCTTACCTCAAGCAAACACTAAGCATAAACACCTGCCACACTGCACACATTGTTCGGAATGGTTTGAGGAACATGATGAAGTGTTCATGGTGTTGCCCTGGCCTCCAAATTCTCCAGATCTCAATCCGATTGAGCATCTGTGGGATGTGCTGGACCGACAAGTCCGATCCACGGTGGCTCCACCTCGCAACTTACAGGACTTGAAGGATCTGCTGCTAATGTTTTGGAGCCAGATACTACAGGACACCTTCAGGGGTCTTGGAGAGTCCATGCCTCGGTGGGTCGGCACTGTTTTGGCGGCACATGGAGGACCAACAGCATATTAGGCAGGTGGTCATAATGTTTTGGCTAAGTCAGTGTGTGTGTATATAATATATTATATTGTGGGGGGGGGGCTTCCTCTTCTTTCGTATGAAGCACAAAGCTGAAGGGTAGCATCATTGGTCAGGGTGCAGTGTAGCTGTTCCGCTAATGCAATGCCCTTTGTAGGTGAGGGAGGGAGTTTGCATTTTGTTCATGGTGCCGGCGATAGATAACTCGCCTACTCATCACAAAGGACACCATGGGATCTTGAACATCCACCAACAAATGTCGGCAAATGGGACACCCAGTTTAACATCCATCCGAGGTACGGCACACACATTGATGAATCACCTGGCCTATGTACAGCTGGGTCGGGATTCAAATCCAGGCTAAACAGCTTAGAGGCGAGTCTGTATAACTCCAGGGGGTGGGGAACCTCACAATTACATAAGTGATGGAGGGAGGCAGTGGGATGTCAGAGTTCACAGACAGAGATCAAAAGTTCAGGGAACAGCATCAAGGGGTGAAGGGTTTAAAGCATAAGGAATGACACCTGAGAAGGGAAATTTTTTGAAATGATGAAACAGTAAGAATAGTAATAATCCATCAATCTCCATCATCCTGAGCACTTCCTCCACGTATACTGTTATATTTATCGGGAGGAAAGTCGGGGTGGGGGAGGAGGGGGCTGATTGGTTTGAGATCAGCGGCGTCGATTGGCTGAGATGTGCCACACTTGAAAATGGAGCTTGGAGTGCTGGAGGCACAACACCTTGAAGAGGAGGAAAAAGGAGTGGAGGGAGGCAAGTCCATAAAGGCAGGGGTTTTGTGATGCGTTTGTGTGTCTGTGTCTGTGTCTAGAAATGTGCAAGAACAGGCACATGTCACACTATCTCTCGGGTGAGGTGTCATCCAAATTCAACCTAAAGTTGGCTATCCGTGGGATAGTAACCCCCGGCATGTATGGTCCAGTCTTTTCTCATTTGCAGTTTTGGATGGAGGCCATACAAGCAACAGTGATTAAGAATTTAACGAAAAGAAAGGTTTCTCTGTCTGTCTGTCTGTCTGCCCAAATGAGAAACATCACTCCACTTTCATTCCCACGGTGGTTCGCAAATTCATTGCAACAATACAATATCCACATATTTGCAGAATTTCAACCTTCCCCCTCCACCCTCCGATTTTCTTTCAATGCACAACATACAGATGGCCATTTATTCACTCAAAATTAAAACCAGCAAAGATCACAATGGGAGCACCCACCGTGGTGGAACCCCAAACACGTCAGGGTGAAGGTCCACGAGACCAAGGTGCTGTTCATCGTAGTCGCGCATAGACTCGAGCCAAGCCTGCCTTGGAACAAAGGGCTTTGAAATGGGAACCTCACACGTACCCAGACGGAGCAGCAGAGATTCGATGTCTTCCCTTTTATCGAGCGATACAATGGGCCTTGGCATCTCCAAATTACCTGGGAAGAGCAAAAACATCATTGGCTTCTCACTCAATGGGCAGGAAGTAATTGTCATGGTATAAAGGAAAGGATGGTTTATATTATCAAGATGACAACTACCTCTTTTGTGCTTCAATAGTAATCTTGACAATTATACCGATTACTACACATGGAATAGAAACCATTTTGGATGGAAAACCAATTTACGGTACGGGGTGATAAAAACTAGCATAGATAAACTTTGACGTAGAATGTTGTTGATAACCAATCTTGTATTACAAGATGGGTCAACCGAACAAGATCGGGTTATTTAAACACGAGTAAACTAACAAGAAGATTGATGTTATAAGCTGGAGCAAAAATTAACTTGAGAGTGCAACACGACAATGATGGGTCAAATGCACTCAATTCCTTGTTTGAAGTCGTACAGGATCGTGCAACGACGACTTACACTCAGTGGAGTACCGTGGCGACTGTGGACCCTTTGTATATAAATTTCCATTCTGTGTAGAGAATATAAACACTTAAATGCAATTGGTTTGATTCCCTGCAACATATTCACCTTTGAAAGAAACGCAGAAGGGCTGAGGCGCAAGCCAAGCTCGACCCTTCTCTCTGCCAAGGGGGGCACCCGACATCGGATGTTTGAACTCCCAGATCTGATAATATTTCTCGCTTTAAACGTCAATTTGATTGAGAATTGCAA
The DNA here is from genome assembly GCA_035128595.1 of Eptatretus atami. NCBI lineage: Eukaryota > Metazoa > Chordata > Myxini > Myxiniformes > Myxinidae > Eptatretus > Eptatretus atami. Next base: position 118,741,805 of record CM068960.1, read on the forward strand.
AATATGTATATATATATATATATATACATCCACACCAATAAATGTGATTATGTGTCAGTGTCAGTGTGTCTCCTCCATAACTCCAAAACCATGAAACCAAACAGCCTGAAACGTTACATGCATACTAAGAAAACTCCAAGGAAGTACATGAGTGAAAATTGGATGTTTAGGTTAATTAAAACACCCCTTTTGAAGATAATTAACGGCCTTATATAATTATATCCTTTATCAGACGCATCCTTGGTCGCCACTCCCTATGGGGTCTTTAGGCATATCCTAGGTAACCTCGCTGGGGTCTGAAGCCGCCATGTTTTTTGGCCTGCTCAACCATGCCCCTACTTGGAACAGGCCGCATTGATTTCTTAATGATAAAGATGTTGTTTTTTTTCCACTTTCCGCACTCATATTATCGAATGCCTGTTCATCTTAGCTACGAATCACTGTATACATCACTTTTGTAAGTGCTATAGTTTTCAAATTTGGAGCTTGGAGCAATTTCATGCATTATATGATATGATTTTCCACGATCTACTCTCACGGACTAATTAAAGTACATCATCGAAATATTATTTCGGTTTTGAGGAACGGATATCGTCCGGACTAAATAAATGTCAAAATCTGGAGTGAGATTTGATAATTTAAGAAATAACGAGTCTAAGCTAAGCCGATATACCTATTTACTTTAAGCAAGCAAGGGTATGTTCCTTCCTTCTCCATAAATGCACAAGAATATGTTCTGCCAGGTATATGTCTATATTTTCAGAGGTTTCACGAGGTGCTCTATTCTACAGGGAATCAAAGGAAATCTGGTGAAAAACAGACGTTTAAAAAAAGAAAGAAAGTGATAACGTTTGCGCGGGCCATGAATCAATGTGCCATGTGACACGTGCACAGACGAGCAGGTAACATGGCGGATTTTTTGCAATGTTTATTTCACGAGCGATTGAACTTTGCGATGTCTCCAGGGTTGTTCTGCATTAAGGGTTGTAATCGGTAATCACACCGACTCCAACCAGCCGATTCCAGAAAAAATGCCAATATCGACCAAGCACAAGTGCGGAGGAGAGCAGAATAGAAAGCCCAGAACGTGGCTTGGTTCGTGTCCCTGGTGTACAGCAGAAGCAGAGCGGCATGCCGTTGGCATATCTGGGACGCTGGAGAGGACTTGCCAATTGGTTGGTGCTGGATGCCTCAAAGATGCTACTGCACATCCCATCGTTCCACATCACCACTCTCCCACCCAGCTTCTCCATCCTTGATTTGTGCCCTGCTGCCTTGTCAAGTTAAAGGTTTCGATTTGGTTTATTAATGAGCATAATATGGTCAAAAATAAACGATCAGCAGCATGGTGTCCTGATGAGCCCACAAAGGCGATCGATATCTCTGCTTTCGTCTATTTGTGACTGTAGGCTACAACCTCAGTCTGCAAAGGCTCGAGTGCCATATGGATGCCACCTAGTTTGGAGGTGATGTGTTGGAATAATTTATCAACATGGCGTCGTGTCAAAGGGTCAGTGTGCTTCTTTGGTTGATATTAAATATTCCTGGCTGCAAACATCCTGACTGGTGATCAGCAGGGCAGAAACAATGTGCCCAGGTGGCAGGCGACACTTGTTGCTGGCAGGTCGTGCAGCAAGCACGGTAATGGGACTCAATTTGTGCCCTTCTGCCTCGCTGTTTTCGATTTGGTATGTATATGTATGCATCTAATATATAAAGCTCATTCTAACCACTCACTGACTCACTGACTGATATTAATGTTCGGCACCATCTGGATGACGTAGAAAGCTGAAATTTCGCATGCCAACAGACATCGAGGCCGATACACTGGGAAAAGTCACAGAACTGTTTGAAAGCATCCGTCAACGAAAATATAAATAAATGAAAAAATAAATGAAAAAAAAAAAGATCCAGCAGGATGATAGTTGAAAGGAAATTCCCCAAATGTTTTGATCCAATGTGTGAATATTCGTAGCCAGAGTTCAGCGATCGATATAGATTTAGTAAGGCAAGCTTTACCTTCACTCCAGGGACGGACTGACGGTATTCTGGGCCCTCGGGCAAAGAGGATCTTTGGGCCCTCTCGATAACATTTTTGAATGACGGTGAAAAATAAAAGTTTGCCTAAACAAACAGTTGTGCATACATATGCAGAATAATGACGAGACCATGAATTTAAAAGAAACAAGTCTGAAGACGCAGATGTTCACGAGCGGTATTTGACGAGTAGATTGTTTCAGAAGTCAAGGATGAGACAATGTGATAATGTTTGACCAAGTTATAAAAATGATCAATATGATGTGGTACGAGTGACAGGTTATTAGCAGCAAAATGTCGAAACTCGGTTTCGTTCAACAACTTTCAAAATTTGACCTTTGCAAACTTTAAAGGTCACAAAACAATGTTGTGGACATTAAAATAAGGAAACAGGATACGTGCTATAGCTTATTGGAGTTAGTTCGTCGAAGAAGGTCGAAAACCTGGTTCGATTCCCACAACTTTAAAAAAATTTGACCTTTGTGAACTTTAAAGGTCAAAGGTCAAGGATTATGACCTTTGGTGCAAAACTTCCTCTGGAACATTCCAGGAACAATATAAACGTCATATAGGCTATTTTTGGAGCGAAATGGAGACGGTTGATCCGCTGTGGCGACCCTAACGGGAGCTAGCCGAAAGAAGAAGAAGAAGATAGGCTATTTCTTGGAATTTCGCACTCCTCGGATTATCCATACGTTGATGAAATCAGCGTAAAAACAAACTTGAAGGGGCGCCACGGGCAAGGTGTTCGAGATAGAGCAAAATGGTTTCAAGACTTTAGGTGGGGAATGACCTCAAGATTATGCATAAAAAATATGTCTCCTAGCTCTCAAGTTTGGGCGGTCGTATGATTTTTATGTCAAAATTCGCAATTTTCTAAGTTCGTGACCTTGTGACCTTGACCATGGGACGAAAAGGAAAAATCGAGCTCCGTGGGGCTATGCAGGTGCCATTGGGCTAACCAAATACCGAAACCCCTGCCAGATTCGACAACCCCCCTAGGAGAAGATGCAAATTGAAATCGGCTACCCCCTAAACACAATTCGCAATTTTCTAAGTTCGTGACTTTGTGACCTTGACCTTGGGACGAAAATGAAAAATCGAGCTCCGTGGGGCTATGCAGGTGCCATTGGGCTAACCAAATACTGAAACCCCTGTCAGATTCGACAAACCCCTAGGAGAAGATGCAAATTGAAATTGGCTACCCCCTAAAAACACATTTTTTGGGCATGGCTGCCCATAATGGGCGCACCACGCCCATTCTCAGGAAAACACAACTAGATTATATAAACCCTCCACCAAAATTTTATCAGGATCGGATCAAAACCCACGGACTATGCTCGGGACAGACAGACAGACAGACAGACACACACCAATAACGGATATAGTGGTCACTTATTTTTTTTCGTGAAAATATTTTTTCGTGAATCCTGCCGAGGGTGAATTTCCCCGGTAGTTTGGATGACGTGGGTATTTAGGTATATTGAAATTGGCAATTGACCCTATTCCACGTGGTCGACCTATTGGCTATCTTCAGTCTGATAAGGGACCGGTGACCTTTCGGATTTATCTGAAAGGTACGACCTAAATTCCGGGTGTTCGGTGGAGCCGACTCTACTGCTCCATCTAGCGGTCGTGCTCGCCACAACAATATAACGCAGTATCGGCACATGCTGCGTGATGATACGACAGGTACGAGTTGACACACACATATCCCGTTCGGTAGGCCTAAAGTTTGCCTTCCTCTTTCTAGTCGGTTTGACTTCAGCCGCCATGACTGTTTTGCAAGCAGACGATACAGTCCAGTGCATTATGGAACATTGCCATCTACCAATGAAAAGTTTATCCACACCTTATCCAGTGGATAGCCATCAAACCGTAGTTTATCCGTCGGATAGTTAACCAGGCGGATAAGGGTTTTAACCACAGGAATAGCTTATATTTAGGGGTTAGGTTATCCGGGCTTCGAGCAACTGGGCCGAGAGTTCATTTTTGTGTTGAATGCAACTCCCTGGGGTCTTCCAAAACAGCAACAATACAACTACTATGGACAAAGAACGGTCATTACATGTAGTTACATCAACAAAACTGAAATAAAAAAAAACAGCCTGCCTTGGAATCCTTACTATAATTCACAGAATGGTGTTTGTGTGTGTTTGTTTGTCACGCTATTCCTCCTACAGTTGTGGGCTTATTACATCCAGACTTGCTACAGAGGATCAACATGACCCAATTAATGTATCGGGGTCTTTTTATCTTTGCCGGTAGTGTTGGGGGTGTGGGGGGGGGTGAGGATGCCTGGTGTTGGCTTAATGGTTAAGATGGTGGGTTTGGGATCCAAGTTCAAATCCCACTCAGCTGTTGAATTAATACCAGGTGGGGTTGACTCTGCCTGTCATCCTTCCAAGGTCGGCAAATGAGTGCCAGCTTGCTGGTATCCTGTGTCGGAGTGGCAACTCGTCCAGGATTGTGCCCAATAGCTAAGGAGACTGCTTAGGCAGTGCCAACGCTCTGCACAGAGTATGGTTCCAATGAATGAATGAATGGAATGGGGGGGGGAGGGGTGAGGGACGCAAATTCTCTATTCAAATGTATATCATGTCTTGCTGTGATCGTACGCAGCTTAGCTGCCGGGGTAGCTATCATTTCTTGAAGTGCGACTGTGTTGCTGATGTAGTGCCCCTCTACCAGGACACACACTGGAACTGGTACTCATTTCGCAACCTCAGAAGGATGACAGGCTGAGTCAACCCCCTGGTGTATTAATTCAGCGCCGACGGGGCTTGAACTCAGACCCTAGGATCCCAAGCTGCACCCGCCTAACCACTGAGCCAACACCAGGCTAACCACCACCCTAACCACTGAGCCAACACCAGGCTCACATGTCTTGCTGCTCCAGGTGTTCCCTGGTATTACAAGTCTCCACCATTTACAGTACAGTATTGCTGTCCCCACGTTTCACAGTGCAGTGAGGGGTTTTGAATTACAAGTCGTAGGTATGTTTTTGCTTCATGCACGTAACCCGGCTTAGTTTGTTTTTTTTGCCGATAAAGAGCTGCCAGTTGCCTATACACCGCCCAAATAAAAGGTATGCATCAGAAGAACGTGTTTTCATTTTTTTGAACGCCTCAAAAAGGCAAACACCTTCTCAGAGCTATAGCAAGTGAAGTTCGATTCTTTCTTGACTAGAACGATGAGCAAGCTGCAAACTCACCTCTTTGCCACAGGGAAGAGTAAGAGGCTTGCCTTGATGGCAACCTTCTCCCGAAGGAAAGCCCAGCAATAAACAAAAATATAGATAATTAAAAAACCAATTCCACCATGATAATCTGCTCAAACGATTTCAAAAAAAAACGAAGAAAGTACACAAAATACAATCATGACACACACAAAACATATACACTATATATAACACACACACAACACACAATATATAATAAATATATATATATAATATACACACAACAAAATATATATACACACAAACACACAATAAGTATATATATATACACACAAACACAATATAATATTATATACACACAAACACACATATACTTATATAACACACAAACACAAACTATAATATACATATACACACACAAACATTATATATACACACAAACACACATATAATATATATAACATATAACACACACAAAACACACATAATAGTAACATATACACACACACAAACACACATACATATATATTATACAAACACAACACACACACACACACACACGGTACCTATAGGTCCTACCAGTATCCCTGTCCCTCTCTACTGCCACAACCTTTCCAGACATCAAATCTCTACCCTCACCTCCACACTAGGTCCTTAACGTTCATCTTTACCCGCAAACTCCGACCCCTGGTCCTTACACCGTCCACTCTGCTGAAAAGCTCTTCTCATCTTAAACATCTCTACCAGAACCAATTATAATCTCCATGACGACCTCACCCAATCCGCACGAACCTTTCCCAAGCTCGTGATCGTCCTCCACATGCCCTGCATGCCGAGCGCCATGGTGAGGAAAACCGCGGCACTTCCACCTCCACGAACCCCAACGCTTAATACTTACCAATACACCGCCAGTAAAACACCGACAAAAAAAATTCATCAAATATTTCGGTCCATTAATTCGCTGTACATTACATTTAAAATCAATGAATATTATATTTATTTTCCAATAGGCGGTGTATGGAAATCGTGTTCTCGTCATCGATTGTCTTTGATCATTCTTGTTCTTTACTCAGTAGATATTGCAACTCTTAATTGCTTTTTCACCAACTTCTCTATAATTGTATCGCTTTCATTTATTTATTTACAAAAATAGCTTCAAACCTTTGGAAGGGTGTTGGTAAACGTATCGGGCGGTGTATAGTGAACAATATTTACAATTCGTTTTTTTTCTGCTGAAGTAAATCTATTAATATATGCCACATTTCGTATTTGAGGTTGTTTTTTTATTTTGTTTAATAAAGTAAAATTTTATACGCAACACGTCTTCTTCATAAAAAAAATAAAACAAGAAAAAAAACTGAAGGAAGATTCTAAAAGCGGGAAACAATTGATTCCAGTCAGCGTTTCAATAAATAATGCTCGTAATGTTTAACGCTGAACAAAAATATATAGATATAAATTTTTTTAAAAAAAACAACATCTGAGTGTATCGAACCCAGCACGATCAAATGGTGAAAGAATTCGCGATTTCAAGTACGTCATTGAAACCTGCTGACCCGGATGTACTTGCTACCAAACAACCGGGAAACAGCAACATGTTTTACCACGTGAGAATACCTTGGGCTTTTCTTTGTTTTTTGTTGTTTTTTTTAAAACGTATAAATGTATATGAGAGATTACCGAATGTCGATGGTTATTGTGTTTGTGTGTGTGTGAATGTATATGTAAAATGTTTGTTCGTGAACGATAAACAAACGGGTTGGATTTGTAGGCGAAACTATTACACTTCACATTTGGTGTTAAAAGTCGATGTCTGCACAGTGTGAGGAAACGCTTTGAGAATTTCGTTAATGTAATCGTATGCTCTGCATCAGCCAGGCGATGAACGAATTAGATGGCCCAGATGGCAGAGACATCAAGAGCCGGCACGGGCACAGAGGTGCAGGGCCTCAAGACCACGGGCCCAGAGAGGAGGGCCATCGAGAGCCGGCACGGGCCCAGAGGCAGGCCATCACAAGAGCCGGCACGGGGGGCCAAAGGCAGGGCCATCGAGAGCCAGCACGGGCCCAGAAGCAGGCGCCAAATCGGAGAGCCAGCACGGGCCCAGAGGCAGGAATACGGAAGCCCCGCCACGGGCCATCAGAGCGGACCCATCGAGAGCCAGCAGGCCAGAGGCAGGGCTCGAGAGCCGGCACGGGCCCATACCCCCCACCCACATAGACACCAGGCCAAGCAAGCAGAGAGCCAATCGAGAGCCAGCACGAGGCCCAGAGGCAGGCTCATCGAGAGCCGGCACGGCCAGAGGCAGGGCCATCGACAGCCGGCACGGGCCCAGAGGCAGGCATCGACAGCCGGCACAGGGCCCAAGAGCAAGGCCACGAGAGCCCGCACGAGGCCCAGGGGAGGGCATCGAGCCGGCACGGGCAGAGGCGCGCGCCACTCAAAAGGAAGCAGCCGGGCCCAGAGACAAGGCTCGAGAGCCGGCACCGGGCCCAGGGCAGCGTCTAGAGAGCCGACACGGGCCAGACCGGCAGGAATCATCGCAGAGCCGGAGCCAGGCAGGGCCATCGAGAGCGCAGGCAGCGCCATGAGAGCCGAGCACGGCCCAGAGGCAGGCGCATCGAGAGCTCGGCACGGGCCAGAGGGCAGGGCCATCGAGAAGCAGGCCAAGAGCAGCGATCGAAGCCTCGAGAGGCCAGGCAGCGGCCATCGACCGATCGGCCCCAAGCCAGCCATCAGGCCGCCGCAGGATCAGAGCACGCAACAGGGCCATCAGAGCCGGCACGGGCCAGAGGCAGAGGACCCCGCACCACCCCGCGACCCCCACCTTTCGATGCCCCTGCCCATAGGATACGCACACTCGCCCCCAAGCTGTCATGCTTGGTTTTGAATTCCCGACAGAGCGACAACTAGTTACTCGGGTTTCACCAGGCAGGGTGATTGATCCAACCTGTGTGTGCCGTCCCTTGGATTATCGTTAAACTGGGTGTCCCGTCTATCGGCATTAGTTGGTGGACGTTGAAGAGCCTTTGGTGTCTTTGGCGAAGAGTAAGCGAGCTATCGCCGGCACCCTGAACAAATTCCCAATTCCTGCCCTGACTGCTGGGAAGACAATGGGAAACCAGCCGGCACAACACGTGCAAGAAACTGCTTTGACAGGACCAACGCTCCATGGAGAGTACGGGACACAACGAGCCGGCCTCATTTGTAGGTCTCACCGCTTCGGTGTGACTTCATATGAACACCAATAGTGACCGCCATGTGAGATGAGTGAAATGGCTTACGGAACGTCGACAGTCGCGTAGTGCAAAGACAGGCCAAATTCCCCCTCCTCCCCGCCACACATCCTGCCCCACAATAAAATGAGGGCGCAGCCAATTGGAAGCCACACAATAGTGGTAGTCGTCGTCCCTGTCAGTCATCCCCCCTGTCGTCGTCGTCATCTCTGTCCCTTACAAGAAACCTAAAGGCAGAAGGATGCCATTCGGCTCATCAAGGCTTGCAATGATTGCCAACCTATGGTTGTTTGTGTGCTAACTTTCTCAGAGTAGATGCTCTACCCATTATGTCACCCAGTTTAGTACCTAATGAAGGTCCACGTGGATTTCTGTTTCAGATATCTCTGGAACATGAGATTCTTCTCCATCCGCGTTACTTCGGGCCAAACCTGCTCAACACGGTAAAACAGAAGTTGTTCACCGAGGTGGAGGGAACGTGCACTGGAAAGTGAGTTTTGAGTTA
>CM068960.1:118764760-118775647 GCA_035128595.1 Eptatretus atami
AAAAGGATATATTAAGTTCTGAATCAAAAACAAAGGTTCGATAATATTAACAATGAAATAAAGAATTGTGGAGACAAAATACTTTTGTCAATTGTCAGTTCTTTGAAAAAAGTGCAAGGGTGCCAATGTTTTTGGCCACGACTGTATCAAAGGTAAAAAGGCAAATATAAGAGGTGAAAAGTGGTGACGTGAGGAACCCATACACCCCATATTCCATTCATTCTTATGAGAAAACTTACTTTGATTTCCATCTTTTTGATATTTGTCACACTCTTCAGAAACGCAACCCCGATGTAAATCCGGGTATTATTGCATTTCTACTTCTGTGTGGGTCTGTTGGATTCGCTATATATGAGATATCCCTTATTGTCGGGTTTTCCGTGTTGTGTGTGTGTGTGTGTGTGTGTGTCTGTGTGTTGTGTGTGGTTCTGCAACGCGAGCTCCACAGCACGAACCAGCGAACCGATTTCGATGAAACTTTGCCAACAGTTGCCATATGGTCTGGGAATGTGCGCGTTTGAATTTCGTTGCCTAGCAACCACCCGTTGCTGTACAGCGGCCGAAAAACCGCGTACAGTATTTTCAATACTTGTCCTTCAGTTTTGAATGTAGAGAAACGAGACTTCGGAATTAAACACTTCGAGATATTTAGAAAATTTTACTTGAGCCGATTTTTGATTGAGGTTTTATTTTTCAAATGGTAGTCCTTCAAAAATCGGGTGTCTATTTGCCGTCATTTAAGGTGGTATACAGTGTTTGTAGTAACTACACCGTCGTTCCACCTTCGATCTCTCCTCGATCCAACGTTATTGACCAAAGTGAAAAGGATCCAAAATAAATGGAATCACCGGCATTTCTGTCTTTGTGGATTTCTAAAAATATGTTTATTTATTTACCGAAAAAGATTCCACGTTCCACACACCACCTTTAATTATTTATTTATTTACCGAAAACAATTCCACGATCCACACACCACCTTTAATTATTTATTTATTTACCGAAAGCAATTCCACGACCCACACACCACCTTCAATTATTTATTTATTTATCGAAAACAATTCCACGATCCACACACCACCTTCAATTATTTATTTATTTAATTACTGAAACGATTCCACGACCCACACACCACCTTGAATTATTTATTTATTTACGGAAAACGATTCCACGACCCACACACACACTCCAATTATTTATTTATTTACTGAAAACAATTCCACGATCCACACACCACCTCCAATTATTTATTTATTTACCGAAAACGATTCACGACCCACACACTACCTTCAATTATTTATTTGCCGAAACAACTCCACGATCCACACACCACCTCCAATTATTTATTTATTGACTGAAAACAATTCCACGACCCACACACCACCTCCAATTATTTATTATTTATCGAAAACAATTCCACGATCCACACACCACCTTCAATTATTTATTTATTTAATTACTGAAAACGATTCCACGACCCACACACCACCTTGAATTATTTATTTATTTACGGAAAACGATTCCACGACCCACACACCACCTCCAATTATTTATTTATTTACTGAAAACAATCCACGATCCACACCACCACTCCAATTATTTATTTATTTACCGAAAACGATTCCACGACCCACACACTACCTCAATTATTTATTTGCCGAAAACAACTCCACGATCCACACACCACCTCCAATTATTTATTTATTGACTGAAAACAATTCCACGACCCACACACCACTCCAATTATTTATTTATTTACCGAAAACGATTCCACGACCCACACACCACCTTCAATTATTATTTATTTACCGAAAACAATTCACGATCACACACCACCTTCAAATATTTATTTATTTACTGAAAACGATTCCACGACCCACACACACCTCAATTATTTATTTATTGACTGAAAACAATTCCACGACCCACACCACCTCCAAATATTTATTTATTTACCGAAAACGATTCCACGATCCACACACCCCTCCAATTATTTATTTATTTACCAAAAACGATTCCACGACCCACACTCCACCTCCAATTATTTATTTATTTCCGTAAACGATTCCACGCACACCACCTTCTATTTATTTATTTACCGAAAACGATTCCACGATCCACACACCACCTCCAATTATTTATTTATTTACCGAAAACGATTCCCCACCCACACACCACCTCCAATTATTTATTTATTTACCGAAAACGATTCCACGACCCACACACCACCTCCAATTATTTATATTTAAAGTGGGCGTGGCTTATGAAAAATATTGTGTGGCTCAGGAGGTGTGGTCAAACAAGAGCATTGAGAGAAGTTTATCGGGTTTTCCGTGTGTGTGTGTGTGTGTGTGTGGTGTGTGTCTGCAACGCGAGGCTCCACAGCACAAACCAGCAAACCGATTATTTTTCAAATGGTAGTCCTTCAAAAATAGGGTGTCTATTTACTGTCATTTTTTATGAGGAGTGCCAGTTGGCAAAATACGCAATAGGAAAAATCTTGCCAGGCAGAGGAACAATTGTATGTGAACCAATACGTCTTGGCAATGAATCTTCGTCGGTGGATCGGTCAGAATGAAAAGCATCGTATCCAGCGCTTCGATCCTAGCGAATCCCTCGTCGCCTACCGGCTTGTTTGTTTATTTGTTTGCATAAGTGATGGGTTATCTCTTCTCTTCCGGCAGTCCATTCCATCAGAAATGGAATTTGATCCGAATTCCAACCCGCCTTGCTACAAAACCGTGGACGCGAGAGGTTTAAGGTGTGTGTGTGTGTGTGTGTGTGTGTGTGTGTGTACTGTATATAAACTGTTGGATGCGTAAAGCACAAACGATTTGCATACTAGTGTTGCTCGGAGTTTGATGCCAATTCTCTCGGTTTACGAACTCGCAATGTCCAGAATCCTTTATTTAACTCGACTTTCTCCGTTTCCCTTTTCCTTTTCTCATCTGCGGTAGGATATCGTTATCCAGCAGGATGATGAAATCCGGTTGAAAATCGTTGGAACAAGAGTGGATAAAAACGATATTGTAAGTGATTCAGAAGGCAATGCTTGTGTTGTTTTTTGTTGTTTTTTTAAATCAAAGTAAAATTCCACTTTTTGCCCCTAATATTTACTAATTTTGCTGTTTTTAATTATTTTACAGTTTGCCATTGGGTCGTTGATGGATGACTTCTTGGGTATGTTTCATATGTTCAACTACAAAGTCTCTTACCTGTTTTCATGTCGGCCTTGCAAATGGTCTACTTGGCACTTATTTTCTAAGGGCCGTATATTTGTCTATTTATGCAAAATGGTGGAATATTTACCCCTCTCATCCCCACTCTCATGTATGCCATGAACAGGCCTCTCCCTTTTCCATCCTTTACTCCGACCTCCTTTATATCATCCTCCTCCTTCCACATTGTTGTACTCTCTTATCCTCTCCCATTCCTTTTCTGTTTCTTCATTTAGACACCTCCTCCCGTACTCCCACCTCCCACTCCCGCATCCCCGGTATGTAATACGATTGACCCTGAATATTGATTGCTTCTTCATTCATTACATCTTTATCTTTTTCAGGTCTTGTCAGCTGATTCTTCATTGCTTTGCTAATTCGTGAAGAGTTTATCGGACCATCCTGTTGGTGAATGATTCTTCTTGACAGACGTCCACCCAAACTCCTGTTATAAATTTTATTCACATTACCATTATTACATGCACATAAGGATTGACAGTTACTGTTCACTTGTATTGGAGTAATGCTCTACCTTACGGGCTGGTGTCCCTGCTTCACACCTTCACACGAAATGTTTTAATGGTATTTTGTTGTTTTCTCTTCAACTTAACTTTCATTTTCGAAAATGTTTTCAAAAACAACACTATCTTTCAGAATGAATTTGAAGAGTACAGCTTAATAGATGTGTATTCAGTGTTGGTGGGCTGAGTTGGGGAAAACCCAAGTCAGGGCATCACAATTCCGATATATGCGTGTGTGTACTTGCTTGCATGTCTGATGTTCTTCATCATTTTGTAGTTTGTTTTGAGCAAATCCACTTCTTCTTTAACGGCCCCAATTATGCCCTCTTATTGGGGTCGACCGGTTCGAGACGTTTGGCCCTAATCTTTCTCAACCGGTTCACCAGGCCAGACATTTGACTGAAGGTGGTTTGAGCAGAAATTTATCATTTCTGTATGCTGGTGATGACTTGCCTACTCTTGCTGAAAGAACTAATGCTAGTAGGAGAGGCCCTCCGGTTTAACATCATTCTGATGGACGGCGTACTTTGTCATGCCTCACCCTGCATAAACAACACCACGATGGTGGTTTGTAGCTGTGTCGACGTTCAAACGCAGGCTCGACAGCTCAAACAAAGGTCAATGCCAGACCCTTGTTTTAACTAAATGTCTTCATTTGTTTTGTATGTTTTTTTTTAATTTAAAATCTAACGTGCATTTGAATAATAAATGCACAAATCATATTTTGTTGTTCTTTTGATAAGATCTTGCTTATCAGTGGCATTTTCACACCAATTTATCCCATAACAGTTTCAGCTGATGTATACATCTCTCTACGAAAGTGTTGCATGATATTCAGAAATGTCGGATTTCACTGACCCATACTCCTTTGGAAAAGAGAGCAAATTAAAGTAACCAAGTGATGTCTTGTTAGGTCATCTCTTCGAGCATGACCTAATAATATGGGTGTCGATGTCCTTCGATCCGTCCGTCGTTCCGACCGTCGGTTTCACAATGAAGTTGAAGCGGAGATCTGGTCATTAGTGATCCTGATAGAGGTCGATGAGACGTACATGATGTATGACTTTCAAGGTCACCGAAGGTCAAGGTCACGAGGCCTTTGAAGTTGCGAAAATGACGATTTTCAAATTCTATCTCCTCCGCCATTTCTCAAGCGATCTTGAATTTGATTGTAGCATATGAATCTATGGACAATATCTAAATTTGCTCAGGCCGGAATTTCGATATTCGCTTTCGTTTTCGTGTCACGTGACTTCAAAGTTGGCAAAAAATGCGAAAATGACGATTTTCAAAATCTATCTCCTCCTACATTTCTCAAGCGATCTTGAATTTGATTGTGACATATGAATGTATGGGACAATATCTAATTTGGTCGGGACGGATTTAGATTTCGCTTTCGTTTTCGCGTCACGTGACTTCAAAGTTTGCAAAAACTGCCCTACCTTCAGGAGGCTATATACAGTATTCTCTACTGGGCATGGTAAAAGTTAGTGAATGGTGTCATTGCATACAGCTGACCTTGTATATTTATACATTTTCCGCCGAAGGTGCAAAAGTTTCAAAACCCGAAATGTAAAGGTCGGCATTTATTTTCAAAATATAATTTCGTGCGCGCGCGCGCCAAAATGCCGAGTCATCTTTAACCAAACTGCACAGTTCGAGCTGCGCAGTAGAACTGCGCAGTAGTCTTCGTCATAACTGAACATTGAGAATTGTGGTATTATAGAGATGACCGTCACCCCACACGGGGGTAATTTTTTTTTGTTTGTTTTTTCACTAGCAAATACCACCCGTGGCTTCGCGACAGGAACATTGGGGAGGGGGTGGTGGGGAGAGTAGGGGAGGGTGGGAGGGTACGGGGGGTGGGAGAGTGAGGGTGGGGAGAGTGGGGGGGTGGGACAGTGAGGGGGAGGTGGGGGACAGTGAGGGGGAGGGTGGGGAGAGGAGAGAGGGGGGAGGGTGGGGAGAGTGAGAAAGAGGGGGGTGGGGGGAGAGTGAGGAAGAGGGGGGGGTGGGGAGAGTGAGGAAGAGGGGGGTGGGGAGAGTGAGGAAGAGGGGGTGGGGGAGAGTGAGGAAGAGGGGGGGGGGAGAGTGAGGAAGAGGGGGTGGGGAGATGAGGAGAGGGGTGGGAGAGTGAGAAGAGGGGGTGGGAGAGTGAGGAAGAGGGGGGGTGGGGGAGAGTGAGAAGAGGGGGGTGGGGGGAGAGTGAGAAGAGGGGGGTGGGGGAGGTGAGGAAGAGGGGTGGGAGAGTGAGGAAGAGGGGGTGGGAGAGTGAGGAAGAGGGGGGTGGGGAGAGTGAGGAGGGGGTGGGGGAGATGAGGAAGAGGGGGGGGAGTGAGGAAGAGGGGGGTGGGGAGAGTGAGGAAGAGGGGTGGGGGAGAGTGGAAGAGGGGGGTGGGGAGAGTGAGGAAGAGGGGGTGGGGAGAGTAGGAAGAGGTGGGGGAGTAGGAAGAGGGGGTGGGGGAGAGTGAGGAAGAGGGGGGTGGGGGAGAGTGAGGAAGAGGGGGTGGGGAGAGTAGAAGAGGGGGGGGGGAGAGTGAGGAAGAGGGGGTGGGAGAGTGAGGAAGAGGGGGTGGGGGAGAGTGAGGAAGAGGGGGGTGGGGAGAGATGAGGAAGAGGGGGGTGGGGAGAGTGAGGAAGAGGGGTGGGGAGAGTGAGGAAGAGGGGGGGGGGGAGAGTGAGGAAGAGGGGGGTGGGGGAGAGTGAGGAAGAGGGGGGGTGGGGGAGAGTGAGGAGAGGGGGGTGGGGGAGAGTGAGGAAGAGGGGGGGTGGGGGAGAGTGAGGAGAGGGGGTGGGAGAGTGAGAAGAGGGGGGTGGGGAGAGTGAGGAGAGGGGTGGGTGGGGAGAGTGAGGAAGAGGGGGTGGGTGGGGGAGAGTGAGGAAGAGGGGTGGGTGGGGAGAGTGAGGAAGAGGGGGGGGTGGGGAGGAGTGAGGAAGGGGTGGGTGGGGGAGAGTGAGAAGAGGGGGTGGGGTGGGGGAGAGTGAGGAAGAGGGGGTGGGTGGGGGAGAGTGAGGAAGAGGGGGTGGGTGGGGGAGAGTGAGGAAGAGGGTGGGTGGGGGAAGTGAGAAGAGGGTGGGTGGGGGAAGGCAGAAGTGCAGTGGAGCATTAATTACGATTCAGTTCATTCAAATGATTCTGCATAGAATAACAGTGAAGATGGAAACAAAATAATGTCTGAAATCCATTTTCTATCGGTCATAATATTGTTACGGTTGTGGGGGTAGATGGAGGAATTTCATAGGAAAGATAGGATTGAGTAGAGTTGTTTGGTCCGTGGATGTGTAGGAGACATCTTGATGTAATTAAGAAGGGAAACTGCGCTTCAGTGTTGCGTGTCACTACATGGGTGGGTGGTGCGGTGTTAATTAGATAGGGATAAAGGCCAAGTTCCCCAGTATGTGATTGCCCCCCTGTGACTTTTCCCTACGTTTTTTTTTGTATTACAACCAAGCTGCATGACCAAGTAGGAAGAAGCCCCGCCTCCAGGGCGACGGCGGGCGAAGTCAGGCCCCTGATGCTGATGATGATGATTGATGGGCGTGACGTCAGAAGCGAGGCAGGCATGCCGAACAGGTGAGCAAGCCACGTTCCGGGAGCAAACGGTTGTTCGGTGATGTCAGAGATCTAGAGGAACGCATGAGTGCGGAGTGAGGGACGCACGTGGTCAAGAGAGAACGTAGCTCGGAGATGGCCTGTAAGCACAGGGCTTTACGATTGGCTTTCCTTCGACGCATGAAGACGACGGCACAATTCTCGTATTCGTGCTGAGGCGAATTGGCTCGTGTACTGAGCAAGATGCTTGACTTTGGCTCTTGGTTGGGTCATGAGAGAAGGACCCTGAGTCTCGTATGTCACCGAAGGGGACAGCACCATTCTGAGAGCGGCGGGTCGGTGAGGACGATCGATGCACAAAGAGACCGCGTGGGGTCTCTGAGTATTGGGGTTGAATACCGCTCACAAATTGCCTGATGAACGTTCCCGCTGTGGGAGGCGGCTTCACGCTATTTTGGGCGCTTCTATATGTGCAAATCGAGCTTCGATTCCATGTTCCATAAAGACTATCTCTGGACCAAGCTAAATGCCAGAATAAAGGAAGGATTTTCTTTGATTTCGTTTCCCCGTGTCTGTGTGTAGAGGCGCCTCAATTTAGACTTTAGGATTAATTTACCTCACATGATTATATTCTGATTATTGTTCCTTGTAAATATTTCTATTGTCATTGAATTCCCGTGATTATTTTAAGTCGCTGTGTCCGTGTACTTGTCGTGGGGTTCGAGAATAAAACCCCTGTGCATCCATCTGTGCCTCCGTCGTAAAGACTCAGCCTCATCGCGGGAGATACCAATGATCCGAAATGCCTTGGTTTCCACAGCGTGAATCCGAGAAAGGTGAGAGGCAGGAGCACCAGCCCAGAGGGGAGAGCAGTACTCCATCAGGCTGTGGACGAAAATTGACGCAACTGTGGCAAATGAAAGTGAATGTGGGGTTATGCGCCTTGGACGGGTCCCCTCCACGGTGCAATACCATTTGGGTGGAGTGGACCTTGTGACGATTGATAGCATCACAGACCTCGGAGTTCGTACAATGCACTCACTGTCAGCCTCAATGCAGACTAACGTGGCGTCAAACCAGAACGCCCTCGGTGATACATTGTTTCTGACGTTCCTTTGTTTCCATGACCGGCAATTTTCCAGACAGTCTACACAAAACATTGTTGGACCACATCTGGAGTATTGCCTACCATTATGGAGGCCCTTTCTGAAGCGGGACTGGAACCTGCTGGACAAAGTGCAACGCTGTGCAGCACGCATTATGTGGTGCAGGGGCAAGCACGCTTCTCTTGCGAGCAACATCTTGCAAATCTGGATCTGTAGATGACCAAGTGATTAATTATTTGATCATCCTTCACCTTCGCGGGCACTCCTGGATATTAGTAAAACCTTCTTTACACACCGGCTGGTCAATGTTTGGTGTGGGCTTCCTGAGGACACCGTCCAAGCAACAACGACCGGCTGCTGTTTCCCAATCGCGCTGTTTATCTTTTAAGTGCTTCAAAAGCATCGTCGCAGGTTGTGTCCACAGTGCGGTTATCTTGTTAATCGTGAACGTAGTGAGCTTCATACTCAACGTGTGCACATGAGAGAATAGGAAACAACAACAATACAATACCCCTGGCAATTTGGAATCCGTGTCGTCGGCTATGACCGTTTTGCTTCCGGTTTTTGGCATGGGGAATGATGCATGCCGGGAGATAAAGGCATCGTCGGAGGCATGAAAGACCCAAATATCAGACATGGTTTATATTTCCTCCACTGATTTTAATAAAGATATCTCCCGCATCATCAAAAAATAATTTTTATCGTGATTTACATTATTTGATCGCTGATCCGAATCCAGGCCGAAGTAACCGGAAATTGCAGCATCGATGTAAGAAGAATTCTACGTTCGCTTCTCGGCTTTGCCTATTCCATATGGAATAGGCAAAGCCTAGAAGCGAACGTAGAATTCTTCTTACATTCGCTTCTGACTTTACCTATAACTTGTTCACAACTGTATACTTGCCAACTATACCGTGGTACGTGTAAGCGCTGCACAGCTGATGATTTTGACGCAATTTCGGTTACTTCGGCCTGGATTCGGGATCACGATCAAATAATGTAAATCACGATTAAAAATGATTTTTTGATGATGCGGGAGATATCTTTATTAAAATTAACTTTGGGAAAAAAAATAATTGAATAAATAAACAATCACTTCTGGTCAAGAATAAAAGAAAATATAAGTTTCGGAAAGAGTTTCAAAATCACTCCGGTAATGTTAAATACAAAATAAACACTTCCTGTCATGAAAAAAATCACTTTCGGAAGAATAAAATTAACTTTGGGAAAAAAATTATTGAATAAATAAATAAACACTTCCGGTCATGATCTCCCGGCATGCATCATTCCCCATGACAAAACCGGAAACAAAAAAAAAACAGAAACAAAACAAAAACGAAGCAAATTGGTCATAGCCAACGACACGGATTTACAATTGCCAGGGTATTGTGTTGTTTTTGTTGTTTCCTATTCTCTCATGTGCACGCGTTAAGTATATTTCATAAGATAGAAATAAAACCCAATCGTGTTTATACACCGCACAGCGTTTAACAACAACCGGAAGCAAAAGGTCATAGCTAACGACACGGATTCCAAATAGCAGGTGGTATTGTGTTGTTGTTGTTGTTGTTGTTTCCTATTCTCTCACGTGCACGCGTTAAGTATGAAGCTCACTCCGTTCGCTATGACACGGCAACACCTGACCACCATAATACGTATACCTACGATACGTAAGCAATGTAAATTAATTTGATCATAATCGTGCCTTGCCTCCTCCATCAATTTCTCTCTCCTTCCTCGTTTCCGAAATTCCGACAAGTAGCCAAAGCTCTTGAGCGGTGTATGAGCTACGACCAGCTGTTTCGTCCGCAGATTTAAAAATTGCAGCACCGACACTGTAAATGAAAACAAAAGATTACGTGCGGAAGAGGAATTATTCCCCAATATAAAACCCTTTTGAAGGACAATGAGTGTCAGAATTAAATAAGAGAAAATTGCGTCGATGGTTTAATATTCTTTACGACCGCACCGGACGACGCTCAGTCGCGGGGTAAGCAACGACGTTGGGATTTTGGGAATGGAATCTAACAGCGGCATTTACCTCAGGAATGGAATCTAAAAGCGACATTTACCTCAGGAATGGAATCTAAAAGCGATATTTACCTCAGGAATGGAATCTAAAAGCGATATTTACCTCAGGAATGGAATCTAAAAGCGATATTTACATCAGGAATGGAATCTAAAAGCGATATTTACCTCAGGAATTGAATCTAAAAGCGGCATTTACCTCAGGAATGTATTCTTCAAATAATATTGATACTGTAACATAATCAAAATAATTAATTGTACAATTGATTTATAATCGCTTCGTGCATTGCTCCGAATGTTCGCGTGCGGGGTCTTTCAGGTGTGCGTTCGATGACCAATCAGCTTGTCGAGCGCTCACCCAGTGGCTCACTCTGGATTTGCAGCACTCAAGCAAGCACTCCAAACGAAGCGGTTGATAAGGAACGGCTGGCTTGGCAAACGATGGCAAGCTGATTGGTAATGGT
>CM068960.1:118784254-118800211 GCA_035128595.1 Eptatretus atami
ATTTGAAAACTATAGCACTTACAAAAGTGATGTATACAGTGATTCGTAGCTATGTTGAGCAGGCATTCGATAATATGAGTGAGGAAAGTGAAGAAAAAAAAACTTTATCATTAAGAAATCGATGCGGCCTGTTCCAAGTCAAGACATGGTTGAGCAGGCCAAAAAACATGGCGACTTCAGACCCCCGCGAGGTTAAGTAGGATGCGCCTTCAGACCCAATGTCGAGTAGTGACCGAGGATACACCTGATAAAGGAGATAATTCAATAAGGCTGTTAATTATCTTCAAAAGGGGTGTTTTAATTTACCCAAATGCCAAATTTTGTCATGCCCTTCCTTGGAGTTTTCTTCGTATACTTGCAAAGTTTCAGGCTGCTAGGTTTCATCGTTTTGGAGTGATGGAGGAAACACTGACACACTGACACACATTGACATTTATTAGTCTCCGTGGATACTGTTCACCGATCTGTTTGTCAGACATTGAAAGTACTGTATGTAGTTGTAGTTTTTCCCTGTTTTCGTGACTATGTTGTCAGACTATGTTGTCAGACCATGATAGTTTATAGATGGTCACTCATATGAAGTAATTTTGTTAAAACTGATTATTTTTGATGTCGATAATATGAAGAAAATTTAATTTAATTTTTAAAAAATTGTTATTACTGCATGCTCAAACAAGAGACTTATTTCTTAGACACAGTACCTTTAAGTGTAATAGTTCTGCTTGGTAGCTGTCAATATATTTGTGCATAATACTGGCAGAATTTTATTTCCCAGATTTACTCCTCTCATCTTTCCTTGTTTTTCTTACCTCCCATCACTTTTCTGTAATGTCATCCTTATTTCTGTTCATTTCTGTACGTAAGACATCGGTGGCTCCTTGATGTTTGTTTCTGTCATTCTTTGACATCATGATGCATTGGAATATTATTGTTAAGTGGTTCACTGAATATCTCATGATAATGCAATGCCTTCTTCATGTTGTTTTTTCAGGATAGAGTCAAATCATTGCATGGCGTCAGAATGCAAAATACAGAATCTCACATCAACAGCTTGAGGTAATTTTGACTGCAAATCACTGAAGATAGAGATAGGTTGTTTTTTTTAAAAAAATACAACTAAAGTTGTTTTGAAAGTTTAAGACTATTTATAAAAATTTTGTTTGCCAACTTAGTTGATTTGGCAAACAGCATGTTTATTGGCATATGCAATGTATGAATCCATCTATGGCATGTCACAGAGGTGACTCGCCCCAACGATAAGAATCTTCCACAGTGATTTTTCTTTGGTGAGTGTTTCTGCTTCCATTGATAGGCCTAGTGGGAGATGGAAGAGCTCTGAAAGATTGTCCTTTCAATAGGGGTTGGGGCAGACTGTAGGGCACCTCGATTCCAATAGACGCCTCATGGCAACAGCATCTACATCGAGGTCGAGATGATGGAAAAGATGTCTCACAAAGCTCAGTACTTGAACAACAAGTTTGCATGCTCACCAGCTCAGTTTTCCATCGCTCCGTTATTTCCAGCTGAGCTGTACCACTGCTATCAAACTCTGCCATCAGCCCTCTGTGGTTTGACAAAATATTGTATTGCCAAATCCAGGCACAGTCAAGCAATGTATACAAACAATATTTAAACTGTTTCATGACAATCAACGGCAATTCATATAATTACAAACTGATGTAACCCTTTCACTCAAATTCAGAAGAGCATAGTTTCCATGAGAGAGTTGTTGTTGTATAGCCCCTGACAGTTGTCTTGAACCGGCCCGTGGCACGAAGACAGCCGATCCATCTGCCAGCAACAACCCATAGATCCCCCACATCCAAGACGGTGTTCTAATGCATTGTGTTTTAGTTTTATTTTAATTCCTGTCTTGCTGGTCGTGTTTTTCACCTTTTCCAGTGAAGTGAACAGTCGATCAAAGGAAAGCTCTGACTGGTGAGCAATGCATCGGACAGTCTCATTGTTGACGTGATCTTTCCAATGAATCTGAATCGCACAGAGGTTGAATTCCAGGCATTATTACCATACGTGTAGACTGGCAGGACTAGAGAGTTTTATATAGTCACATCGTCAGGTGCCTGCTCACATCCGACTTCCAGATCTGCATAAAACAGACCAGGACAGAATGGGCACGGACGATCCGCTCGCAGCACTCAAGAATGACATGACTATTTACGGTAATCTTGTCACCATGGTATTCAAATTTGGATACGAAGTCCATTTCACAGTGAGCATTCTCAGAGATGCTCGTCTTATCAGGCCTTGCCTCTTGTCCAAGCGACTGAATCTTCTTCTTTGTTGTGCTGTTGTTCACGTAGTGTATTGATGCATCCGCAGCACACTTGTTCTAGCGTCTATTGTTTCTGCAAGAAGAAGAACATTATCAACATAGTCTCGATCCGTAAAGACATGTTCACTACTCATGTGCATTTTTGCATTGAGTGTGACCCATGATGCAATCCATGGCAGGCAGAAACAGAGTTTGATCCTGGACACAACCTTGTTGCATACTGCCGTCGAACTCTAATACCGCTCGTAAAGATAAATGCAATGTACTACTAATTAAAACTTCCATTGTTTTCGGTAATTCTACCCTATTGTTCACATATTTGTAAGAGCGATGAATTGCTATGGATGTCTGTCATTTCTCCCCTTACTGCCACAACATGTTGCAGACACAGCCTTGCTGAGGTTCAGTTGGAGTGTGAGGAGCTGCGGGAGAAAGCTTATCATCCAACCCCTGAGAGAATTAGCTCACCTGGTCTGTGTACAAAGTGTGTTTGTTCACAAGTGGGTACATCCTCATCACAGCAGGACAACAGTGGCACCCTTCAGCGACTCACAAGGTAAGTTGCTCTGTAGGTCAATTTTTGTGCATCTGTGGAAAACAAAGCTTGAACCTGTAACTGAAGAAAATAATTGTTTTGCAAATTTCCATATCAAATCAAAACATGGACATGAAAAATATCTCTTATATACGAGCATTAAAGTAAATGTGCCAACTTCTAAGGATCTGTCTATAAATATTAAAAAAAAAAAAGGTAATTTAGGTGTTAATAAATAGGAAACTTGATTAACACCACCCCTGTCGGGAAACTTTGAATTATGAAGAAGAAGCTTTTTGTAGAAAAACAGTCCCAAGTTCGTCAAAAATATATTCTGGTTATCGTTAACATGCAACTTGGCTTCCTTTCGATGTCATGTGTTTAGCAGGCTAAACACTGGATTGATGCATCTATCTACAGGTAGTGGACAAAAAAAGGAAACGGCAATGTAAAGTCACTTAATAGGGTGTGTGACTACCATATGCAGCCAGTTCGGCCTGTTTGCGCCGTGGCATAGAGCCCACTGGCGTCTGGAATTCTGCAGGAGGGATGCGCTACCATTCTCCCATGACAAAGTCAACCAACTCGCAACTGTTTGATGGAGGTGAAAACGCTGTCTCAGGCATCGTTCCAGAATATCCCATAAATGCTCGATTGGGTTCAGACCTGTTGACTGAGAAGGTCATGACATATTATATGGATAACATCAGTGTCATGCTCATCAAACCATGAGGTTGTCACACGTGCTCTGTGGATGGGGGCATTAAGGGGGAGGGGAGGTTCCTGTTGCAGCCACATGTTAGCCATAATTATAGGCAACTAGGGCTGTGCAGCATTTTTATACATGACCCAAAGCATGCTGGGATGTTATTTGCTTAATTAACACATGGGCCACACCTATGCTGAAGCCATTGCTTGGTGTCCCTCATTTACCCAGGTGTTTCCGTTTTTTTTCCACAACCTGTAAGGTACATATCAGTGTGTATGGGCACCAAAGGTGAAAAGGCCTCTCAAGATGGCATTGAGGGTCCATGAAAACTGAATATAGTATGAGACTTTTGAAATGACATAATCTGCCCCAGAATGCTCGGAGCATGTGCAGAAACCTCTAAAAACAGCGGTCATATCATGTTGTAGTATATCGTGCGTGTGAGGTAAGGATTGTTAACTAAAATGGTTCATAAACCGAAAATACTTGGGAAAGTACTGGAGAGAAAGGGGTGTGCCTCTGCACAATGAAAGGGCTGGAGAACATGCTCGGCTCGCCGAAAAGGCTCAGATCTTGCAGCTGCCCATACTCCAGACTCCCGATGATGTGGGCCAGTGCAAGGCCTGAAATGGTATACCCAAACCCCCGACTATTACTGCCAGTGAGTAGACCTTGAACCTTGCGGGAATGTGAGCAAGGCAGCTTTGGTGATTTATTTAATGGATGTCTGCAATTGGAAAGACTATGCCGTACGTCATTACCAACAAAGAATGGCTAGCAGCTCTTCGACAAAGGACCATCTTCATGATGTGAAAATACACAAAACTTGTGCTAGCTATATTTATGTGGGTGCTGGATGTATCGGGTCGACTTCCCTGAGGAAGACACCGTATCTGGTTTGGATGCTTCTGAACATTGACGGGAAGGTCATATCTGGGGCTCGTGATTTGTGCGTGTGCATGCGCGTGGGCGAGCGCACCACCACCACTCACATTGCTTGTTCCAACAGGAAATGGTAGGAATTCGACACCTCTCATCCAAGGATATTTCTCGTATTTCCGATATTTCCGTGAATCCAATTTGCATTCAGCAACAGAACAATTATGGTTAATCATTTTGAAATTGCCACTCATTCGTTTAAATGCTGAAAATCATGTTTAAAAGATCATTTGAACTACACATTTCACGCTAGTATCAGCAGGTTAAAAGTGCCCGTGCTAGCAGAACCGAGTCACTGAAAACACAAACACTGTGCATGCGTGAAAGGCCTCGTTAGCATTCATATGCCATTTTGAAAGTCCCATATCGAGGTGGAGTCAAAACGTTTTTTTTCCATTTCAAGTAGTTTCAGACATAAACTCGCACTCTGCATTTGCCTACGAGCGGTCTAATCTACGTTCAAATGTCGACCCAGCTGTAAACTTTTACCATTGGCTTTGGAAGCTCACACATGAATGGGGAAAAGGTTGACACTGGCTGGAAACTACATTTATTATAAGATCAAAAGGACTATCGTTGCTATGTTTTGATCGCACATGACCGTTCCTTCATGCTTTAGGGGGTTGTTGGAGTTTTCTTATGTAGTTTGTTGCCAGGTTAATGTCCATTGGGAATGAAACTGACCAGATGAGATAATGTAGTGGCAGTTTGATCACTTCCCTTCCTTTTCACGTATATTCCTGAATTATGCATGCACCATCCCAGCCCCTCCCAACCCAACCCCCCCCCCCCCCCCCCATGCATATATTAGGTAGATGATACTCTCAACCAAAAACTCTAATTCCCACAAAATCTCTTGGCATGCAATCCTTCATTTGGGGATGGAAAGTTGGATGTTTTTTTTTACAATTTGTTTTTCCATAGGCCTATGTCATTCCTCAGCATGGTAATGGATCACTTTGTGATAAATGTGTGTGATGTAGGGAGAGAGACGAGCTGCTTGAAGCCCTGGGTAGACTGAGACGTATGCAGGCCGAGCTGCAGAGGCGAGAGGGAGAGGCCTGTCAGCGTGTGGCCGCCAGCCTTCAGCTTGCTGAGGAAGCTTGTCTCGAGAGAACCAAGGCAAGGCTGGGCCTTGGTCATTGTGTGAAACGTGAGAGGGGATAAAAATTGACATCAAGGTGTGATGGGAAGGGAAGGATAATGTCGGGGATGGGAAAAGGGCTAAGAATTCTTCCATCTTTACTGCTGTAATATGAAGATGGCACCTCCATAAGGATACAATATGTAGCCAACAGTCAATGAAAGGAGAGTTTAGTTGCTCGATAATGGTAGGATTGAAGTGTCAGTACAAGCAGGCTGTGGATTGCAGGATTGTTTATGACAAATAGATTGAGACACTGAATAAAAAAAAGAAAACTTGAGTTTATGACGAAACCTAACCTGGAAGCCATGTTGGTGTTGTTACATTTATGGGGAGGGTTTAATAGTTTGATTAAGGTCATAAGACACCATGTATGTTGTTGTAGCTGGAAAAATTCTCACACTGCATTAGGTATGAGTGTATTAGGTTAAGGAGCTAGTCTTTAGTGTTACCCATGAGAAGGGCAGGTGTTGTCTGATTTAGAGATGGCTAGATTACTGTCCCATCTATTTGTTATCCTCTGTGGAACCAGGTGGGCTTTGGGCAGGAGGGAGCGTTCCATCAACACACCATGTCCCGTCCTCCCCACCCTATCAACAGCTCGGGAGGTAAACTCCTCCTCCACAGCTGTCGTTCAGCACGTCTGAGGCTTGCATTGGTTCATGCTAAGGCTGGCATTCATAAACATGATGGGGAAAGAAGGGTGGAGACTCACATAGGGACTCAGGGTTGGGATTTCTGTGGTCAGAAACTTGTGGGACGGCTTCATGGCGGGGATTCCTGAGGGCCTGTGATTGGTGAAACCCCTGGAGTCTGGTTGGTTTTGACCCTGGGTGTGAATACCCTTGTGGTTCATCATTGGTTATCCTTGGAAGGTGGATACTTGCGGTGGGGTGGGGGTTGGGCTTAAAATCCAGTTCCGCCAGGAAGTGCTTGCTCTTCATCTCAGTCGGTTACTTCTCTTTCACTTCTGTTTCTGGTGCTCTCTTGGACCAGTTTGCTTACTCTGACCCGGACCTGATGACACTGATCACTACTCTGCCTCTACCCACTGGCTCATCTGCCTCTCGCCCTGTCTTGCTCTTGCCATGGCGGAAACGAGGCAACACTGTGTGTTTCGCTCCAGCTTTTTCTCTTACTGTGTGTGTGTCGTTGGTTGTTATCTCCATATACGGGTTGCAGAAGGTGGAAGAGAGCCCTCCCAGGTCTCAAAATATCCACCTCAGTTTCAGTGAGGGATCATGATTCAAGGACGAAACTGTGAAGAGTTCTTGTTCTCAAAGTTTTGTTTCTGAGGGCTCTTTTCAGGATTGTCACTGAGCCTCGGACAGCCTCCAACTGTAGTTCGTTTGTGGTAACATTCCCAGGGATAGTTTTTAAGGGCTCTGTTAGGTTCTTTTCATCATCTCCATTGCTCTAATTATATCTCTGGTGAAATTCTGGTGCTCTTTAGCTTCCAGGATTTTTTTTTACACTTGACTTTTGAGGTCTTGGTATTTGGTCATTTTCTTAATTTCTGTGTTTAGGCCACAATCGCTGACACCTCAATTCGCTGTGCCTTCATTTCTTTTTTTGTGCCTCAGTACTATATCCGGTCGCATGGCCTTGTTCTCTCTGTTCATTCTCGGTGAGATCAAGTCGTATGTAAGCATTACTTCTTGTTCTCAATTATCACTTTTGGTTCATGTTTTCATGAGTTTTCTGAAACTGGGATATTGAGATTTTTAGAGATGTGCCAGTGGATTACTCTACATACTTTGGTGTGCCTTTGTGTATACAGATGCTCTGATCCTTTGTGTATCTGACATGAGTTTTTTTTTTACATCGCAATAGGAGGTGGCTTGAACTTTCTGTTTCTACCTTGCAGAACCTACACTGGTCTGACTCAGTCCCACCATCTTCTTGAAGCTGTTGGTATAGTGTCCTTGGTCTTGGGCATTTATAATGATTCGTTCTCCATCCCAGTTGAGCTGACCTCTTCTTAGCCATTCCAAAGAGCCTTCTTTGTCTATGCCCAATCTGTCCAATTCTTTTTTGTATCTTCCTGCTCTTTTATCGTTTTCCCAGTTGTTGGTGTCGGCTATATCTGTTGCTATTTCATTTTATATTTTCCTTTGGTCTTTTTTGCTAGCATTGGGGCTGTATTCATTGCTGTTTTGGTTTCATGTGTGGCATCTTCCATTCACACCTGTCTTTGGAAAAAAATTTTGCTATGTGGGTTAGGGATGCCTTCTCTGGCTTGTTGCCTTTGGGTTTGTGTACAAATTGGATTTGGTAGTTTGTTGCACTTTTCACGTACTCTGCCAATCCTACTGTTGTCACTCTGTGCACTTGGTTGAGTTCGATCAGGCTGCTACCGCCTTCTCGTCCATTCTCAGGATGCCCAATAGCCAAGGAGACTGCTTAAGCAGCACCAACGCTCTGCACAGAGTATGGTCCCAATCTCCTCCTACTGCAAGTTGGTTAACGGCTTTGATTTTGTTCCTTTGAGAAAGGTATGCTTTCAGGATCAGCCTCGTTCTATTGAGCTGTTCTTTGATAATTGTTTTTGGCATTTGTTTGTGACATATTTGGTGGCCCTCTTCTTCTCCGAGTATTTGTAAGATGCTTCTTTGTCTCGCTCCTGTATTGTATTTGTGTCAATTTTCATGTTCATTTTTGTCGGTCTGCCTTATTCGAACGTGCACTTGGCGCACTTATCGTGGCCCAATTCCATTTGAATGTCATTGGAGTACCGTTTCACTAATTTGAGTTGTTTTGCCAATTTTTTGTCGTTTGGTACAAAGAGTTTTAAGTCATCCATGTACAGTAGATGTGTGATCTTCCATCTCCTTGGACATTCTCTTATTGGATGTTTGGGTGTGCCCTTGCTCATTAATGAGGTTGCTCAGTGGGCCCAGGGCCAGACAAAATAGGAGTCATAAAAGGCTGTCCCCCTGGAAGATCCCGTGTCGTATCTTCACCCCTGGTATTTCAATCTTTCCTTCTGAGTCCCGTAATATCAATGTGGTCTTCCAAAGCTCCATTGCTGTCTCAATCAGTTTGATTATTTTAGGGTTTACCTTGTTCAATTTCACGCATTTTATCATCCATGAGTGTGGCACATTATCACAAGCTTTTTATATATATTTTTGTAATCTCTACATGTTGTGGATAATTTGGTTCTTCTCCTATTGTAGTTTTCAAGTATGGCCGTGTGTGTGTGTGTGTGTGTGTGTGTGTCACGATGCCTAGGGGGATGGCAGGTGGTTGTCTTTTATTTGAAATTAAGAAATACAATTTTAATCACCGAAGGAATGACTTGCTTCGTATTGCCGCCATTTTGTTGTACCACCGATTGGGTTCATTTGAGATTCCTGGAGGGTTAAATTTATTGTAATCCTTTTTGTAACGAGGGGTTGGTGATTCTTCTCTCCGGACCACAGGCCAGCGATAACTGCTTTGCGCTGGCTTAAAACAAAAAAATGTGATAGGTCAGCTATGCTTGAAGTCTCGGTTTCAGCATGACGGTAACTGCAACGGTGTCATTGCGTCCTTCATGCAATGGCATTGCACACCATTCGGTCTATAATCAGATGTTTATAGCTTACGTTGTTCGAAGAGTGAACATTTGCATTGACCGGTTGAAAGCCATGATCCTTACCAACTGTTTTTTTATTTTATTTTATTTTAATCATGGTAAAAGGTGCATTCCAGCTGTTATCCTCAAATGCTCAATGCTGTGTGCTGTGCAATGTGTAATTGCTGGTTCATCAAATCCCGGTGTGCGCCAAATGAAAATTTGCGGCAGCTTTTCACTCTCCCTCCGACTCTTTCCATCTCTTTGACTCTTAATTGTAATTGCCAAACTGGGTTTCAAATTAAAGGTTCAAACGACTCTGCTTCGCATGCTGTTCACCATGTATAAATTGCCTTTTTTGTTTCCTTTTTTTTTATTGCAAGGAAGGGCAAATGGTGTCATCACAGTCACTTTTTCCTGTAGCAAGGTTAGGCTTGCAAAGTAGCAGGCTATGAGTGATGGGGACATTTTCAACAAGGATGCTAGATACTGTACCTAGTCGGACGAGGTGTTTACTATGAGGAAACGGATTAATAAGCAGAGGCAATACATGAAAATTAATATATGCATTGGAAGGAAATGTAGTACCATGTACTTTTAAAACATAAAAACTGTACAAGGGAATATTAAAGCCGACACATGGTTACCTTCGCAAACTTTGTTGCGAAAGTTATGTTTTGATCGCTGTGTATTTATTTGTGAATATGTGTATTTGTTTGTTTGTTTGTTATTCGCATAACTCCAAAAGTATTGAACTGAATCGCAGCAAATTTGGTGGATGATTGGTTATTATCCGAGGACCATTTGATTAGATTTTGGGAGCGATCGGGTCAAAGTCAAGGTCAAGGTCATAAAAAGGTCAAAATCGTCTTTTTACCATAGCGCGGTCAATTTGTATCCAATTTGCATGCAACTAATGCCAAAATGTTCAGAATTCAATGCCCCATCTTGTGATATGTGACATGACACAATGACGTAATAATCCTTATTAGCGGTTGGGAGTCAAAGGTCAGGGGGGGTCCGACATTGCAAAATGTGCGTTTTAGTCATAACACGGTCAATTCTTATCCGATTTGCATGAAACCAACACCAAAATGTTGACTGTTCTGTTCCCCACACTCTAATACCAATTACAAAATTAAGAGTACAAAGGTCAAGGTCGAGGTCATGAAAAGGTCAAAATCGTCATTTTGCCATAGTGCGGTCGATTTTTATCAATTTGCATGCAACCAATGCCAAAATGTTGGAATTCAATGCGCAATCTTGTGATATACGATATGACACAGGAAATTTAATTTTTTAAGCCATCATAACACATATGAGATGGCAGATGTGGTATGGGATTAAATACCCTCACAATCAACGGTTTCTGGGCGGGGGGGGGGGGGGGCAAAATGTACGTGGGCGAAGGTATGCGCTCTACTGAGTGCCCGTTCTAGTTTTATTGTGAAACTAACTGTACACATGGGAAAATTTTCAGCATACCTACAAAAGAGTGCTATTTGTCAAACTAAAACTATTGAATCAAATTTTTTTTCAAACAAATGAAAGAAGCCTCCATGCACACTGCCTGTTTTCCAGTCTCAGTAGACCAGAGCCATTTTGCACACCCAACTTGTGCAGCACAGTAGAGATATCAACTTGGAAAAAAATTAACACTTTCACTTGCAGTAGTTAAGATTTTCAGAAAAGAAAGGCCTAAAAAAAATAAAATTGAGTTTCCAGTAACCTGACCTACCTCGACCCTCGACCCCCATTTTTTTGCAAGGGTCGACTTCAGGGTGGCCATTTTTATGCCCGCTGTGCATGGCATTACTTTGTGCCATTGTTGACCGCCGTGGTCTCAACAGAGAAAATCAGCGGCTGTTTATTTTAGGTAAGGGGTCAGAAAGTTTTATCAACATTTTAAAAACATTGCACAATCCACCTGGGACACATCGATGGTGTCTTGTTCAATGTCGGAAAATGGACTCTGGATGGACATTTCCGACTTTGACGGAAGTCAAGCCTGCCGTGCAGACATTTGGTGTTCTGTTTTTCACTTAAAGTGCCAATGTGGTCACCAAGACGCACAAGATGTCAGACTCACGAGGTCTGCGTTTGACATACTTATGTCTGGCGAAAAACGGCTACCACCAAAAATACCGAAAAGGTATGTTGTGAAAAAGATGATGATTAAGAAGAAGCTTACTGTGAACGTAGGTCTAAAATCGGCAACGAAGTGCAAATATTCGTTCTGAATGCTTTAAAATAGAGAAATGACTTTCTGGAAAATTATTTAAAGCGGGTTTTGTTGTACAAAGTAAGAAAATTTGCAAGATCTTATCATTATCTCAGTTTTGTGTGTGCCTTTATGCCTGGTGTTGGCTTAATGGCTAGAGTGGTGGGCTTGGGATCCTAGGGTCCTGAGTTCAAATCCTGCTTGGCTGTTGAATCAATACCAGGTGGGGTTGACAGCCTGTCATCCTCTGAGGTCGGTAAAGGAGTACCGGCTTGCTGGTATTCTGTGTCGGAGTGGCAACCTGTCCAGGATTGTGCCCTATAGCCAAGGAGATTGCTTAGGCAGCACCAACCAAGTAAATGGATCATCAGCATTCTAACCAAGTAAATTGATAATTAGCTTTCCAACCAAGTAAATAGATTATTAGCTTTCTAACGAAGTAAATGGATCATCAGCTTTCTTTCCAAGTAAATGGATCATTAGCATTCTAACCAAGTAAATTGATAATTAGCTTTCCAACCAAGTAAATAGATTATTAGCTTTCTAACCAAGTAAATGGATCATTAGCTTTCTAACCACATAATTGGATCATTAGCTTTCAACAAAGTAAATGGATCATTAGTTTTCTAACCAAGTAAATGAATCATTAGCTTTCAAACCAAGTAAATGGATCATTAGTTTTCTAACCAAGTAAATGAATCATTAGCTTTCCAACCAAGTAAATGGATCATTAACTTTCCAACCAAGTAATTGGGACATGAGCTTTCTATCCAAGTAAATGGATCATTCACTTTATAACCAAGTCAATGGATCATTTGCTTTATAACAAAGTGAATGGATCATTAGCTTTCTAACCAAGTAAATGGATCATGAGCTTTCCAACCAAGTAAATGGATCATT
Source organism: Eptatretus atami (assembly GCA_035128595.1). NCBI lineage: Eukaryota > Metazoa > Chordata > Myxini > Myxiniformes > Myxinidae > Eptatretus > Eptatretus atami. The sequence goes on from CM068960.1 coordinate 118,796,555, forward strand.
AGCTACGAAGTAAATGGATCATTAGCTTTCCAACCAATAAATGGATCATTAGCTTCCAACAAGTAAATTGATCATTAGCTTTCCAACCAAGTAAATGGATCATTAGCTTCCAACCAAGTAAATTGATCATTAGCTTCCAACCAAGTAAATGGATCATTAGCCTTCCAACCAAGTAAATGGATAATTAGCTTTCCAACCAAGTAAATGGATCATTAGCCTTCCAACCAAGTAAATGGATAATTAGCTTTCCAACCAAGTAAATAGATCATTAGCTTTATAACCAAGTAATTATGCCTGGTGTTGGCTTAATGGTCAGGGTGGTAGGCTTTGGATCCTATGGTCCTGAGTTCAAATCCCGCTCAGCTGTTGAATTAATACCAGGTGTGGTTAACTCGACCTGTCATCCTTCTGAGTCGGCAAAATGAGTGCCAGCATGCTGGTATACTGTGTCAGAGTGGCGACCCGTCCAGGATTGTACCCAATAGCCAAGGAGACTGCTTAGACAGTACAACGCTCTGTTCAGAGTATGGTCCCAATCTCCTCCTCTCTCAAGTAAATGGATAATTAAGCTTTCTAACCAAGTAAATGGATCATAAGCTTTCTAACCAAGTAAATGGATCATTAGCTTTATAACCAAGTAAATGGATCATTAGCTTTAAACCAAGTAAATGGATCATTAGCTTTCTAACCAAGTAATTGGGACGTGAGCTTTCCAACCAAGTAAATGGATCATGAGCTTTCTATCCAAGTAAATGGATCATTACTTTCCAACCAAGTAATTGGGTCATGAGTTTCTATCCAAGTAAATGGATCATTCACTTTATAACCAAGTCAATGGATCATTAGCTCTCCAACCAAGTAATTGGGTCGTGAGCTTTCCAACCAAGTAAATGGATCATGAGCTTTCTATCCAAGTAAATGGATCATTAACTTTCCAACCAAGTAATGGGTCATGAGTTTCTATCCAAGTAAATGGATCATTCACTTTATAACCAAGTCAATGGATCATTCGCTTTCTAACAAAGTGAATGGATCATTAGTTTCTAACCAAGTAAATGGATCATTAGCTTTCTAACCAAGTAAATGGATCATGAGCTTTCCAACCAAGTAAATGGATCATTAGCTGACGAAGTAAATCGATCATTAGCCGTCCAACCAAATAAATGGATTATCAGCTTTCCAACCAAGTAAATGGATCATTAACTTTCGAAACAAGTAAATAGATCATTAGCTTTATAACCAAGTAAATGGATCATTAGCCATCCAACCAAGTAAATGGATCATTAGCCTTCCAACCAAGTAAATGGATCATTAGCTTTCGAACCAAGTAAATAGATCATTAGCTTTATAACCAAGTAAATTATGCCTGGTGTTGGCTTAATGGTTAGGGTGGTGCGCTTTGTATCCTAGGGTCCTGAGTTCAAATCCCGTTCAGCTTGTTGAATTAATACCAGGTGGGTTAACTCGACCTGTCATCCTTCTGAGGTCGGCAAAATGAGTGCCAGCATGCTGGTATACTGTGTCAGAGTGGCGACCCGTCCAGGATTGTACCCAATAGCCAAGGAGACTGCTTAGACAGCACCAACGCTCTGTACAGAGTATGGTCCCAATCTCCTCCTCCCCTCTCAGTAAATGGATCATTAAGTTTCCAACCAAGTAAATGGATCATTAGCTTTTAACAAGTTAATGGATCATTAGCTTTCTAACCAAGTTAATGATCATTAGCTTTCCAACCAAGTAAATGGATCATTAGTTTTTCTAACCAAGTAAATGAATCATTAGCTTTCCAACCAAGTAAAGGATCATTAACTTTCCAACCAAGTAATTGGATCATGAGCTTTCTATCTACCAAGTAAATGGATCATTCACTTTATAACCAAGTCAATGGACATTTGCTTTATACAAAAGTGAATGGATCATTAGCTTTCTAACCAAGTAAATGGATCATTACCTTTACAACCAAGTAAATGGATCATTAGCTTTCCAACCAAGTAAATGGGTCATTAGCTTTCTAAACAAGTAATAGATCATTAGCTTTTCAACCAAGTAAATTGATCATTAACTTTTCTGAACAAGTCAATGGATCATTAGTTTTCAAACCAAGTGAATGGATCATACCTTTAAAACAAGGTAAATGGATCATTCGCTTTTCAACAAAGTAAATGGATCATTAGCTTTCTAAACCAAGTCAATGGATCATTAGCTTTCTAACCAAAGTCAATGGATCATTAGCTTTCTAACCAAGTCAATGGATCATTAGCTTTATAACCAAGTAAATGGATCATTAGCTTTAATACCAAGTAAGTGGATCATTAGCTGACGAAGTAAAATGGAACATTAGCTTTATACCCAAGTAAATGGATCATTAGCTTATCAACCACGTAAACGGACATTAGCTTTATAACCAAGTAAATGGATCATTAGCTTTCTAACCAAGTAATTGGGACGTGAGCTTTCCAACCAAGTAATGGATCATTAGCTTTCCACCAAGTAAACGGATCATTTAGCTTTATAACCAAGTAAATGGATCATTAGCTCTCCAACAAGTAATTGGGTCGTGAGCTTTCCAACCAAGTTAATGGATCATGAGCTTTCTTCCAAGTAAATGGATCATTCACTTTATAACCAAGTCAATGGATCATTCGCTTATTAACAAAGTGAATGGATCATTAGCTTTCTAACCAAGTAAATGGATCATTAGCTCTCCAACCAAGTAATTGGGTCGTGAGCTTTCCAACCAAGTTAAATGGATCATGAGCTTTCTATCCAAGTAAATGGATCATTAACTTTCCAACAAGTAATTGGGACATGAGCTTTCTATCCAAGTAAATGGATCATTCACTTTATAACCAAGTCAATGGATCATTTGCTTTATAACAAAGTGAATGGAAATGCTTAGCGGTTTCAAACCAAAGTAAATGGATCATGAGCTTTCCAACCAAGTAAATGGATCATTAGCTGACGAAGTAAATGGATCATTAGCTTTCCAACCAATAAATGGATCATTAGCCTTCCAACCAAGTAAATTGATCATTAGCTTTCCAACCAAGTAAATGGATCATTAGCCTTCCAACCAAGTAAATTGATCATTAGCCTTCAACCAAGTAAATTGGTATCATTAGCCTTCCAACCAAGTAAATGGATAATTAGCTTTCCAACCAAGTAAATGGATCATTAGCCTTTCAACCAAGTAAATGGATAATTAGCTTTCCAACCAAGTAAATAGATCATTAGCTTTATAACCAAGTAAATTATGCCTGGTGTTGGCTTAATGGTCAGGGTGGTAGGCTTTGGATCCTATGGTCCTGAGTTCAAATCCCGCTCAGCTGTTGAATTAATACCAGGTGTGGTTAACTCGACCTGTCATCCTTCTGAGGTCGGCAAAATGAGTGCCAGCATGCTGGTATACTGTGTCAGAGTGGCGACCCGTCCAGGATTGTACCCAATAGCCAAGGAGACTGCTTAGACAGCACCAACGCTCTGTTTCAAGAGTATGGTCCCAATCTCCTCCTCCTCTCAAGTAAATGGATAATTAAGCTTTCTAACCAAGTAAATGGATCATAAGCTTTCTAACCAAGTAAATGGATCATTAGCTTTATAACCAAGTAAATGGATCATTAGCTTTATAACCAAGTAAATGGATCATTAGCTTTCTAA
>CM068960.1:118810200-118830657 GCA_035128595.1 Eptatretus atami
GCCGAACTGGATGTCCATGCAAAGGCACGGCAAGAAGAAGCATCGAGATTTGCACAGGAAGCACAACGCATGGAGGAAAGCATCATCGAACACCTGAGCAAGGCGAACAGTAAAATCAAGAGTGGAGGTTTGGAGTGTTTTTTTTATTTATTTGTTTGTTTGTCCGCCACGTATGTACGGTACACCCCAATGTTCCAACTTGGATGGTATTTTGGGAAGTCACACTGCAATGATAAGGGCACTTTTTGTTTTATATGAAGGGAAGAAACCAGGGAGGGACAGTTATGACAGTAATGAGTAGTTTGTCCATTTTAAATTGCTATAATATGATTTGAAAGGGTCTTCTATTTGGCGCATATGCAAAATGGCAGAATTGTTACCCCCTCCCTCTCGCTTGTAAGACTCCAACCTGCTCCCTCCTTTCCTTCCCCTAACTCTTCTATCATTTCAACCTTCTCTCTTTCTCTCCACACTCCACCCACATTCCCTGACACTCCTTTCTCTCTCTCTCTCTCTCCCTCCTCTCTCCTCTCTCTCTCTCTCTCTCTCTCTCTCTCTCTCCCTCTCTCTCCTTACCCTTTTCTTTTTAAACTGCATGCACGAAGTGAAAAGCAGGGTTAAGGGATTGGTTCAATTGTCTGTTCGTCTTTCTAGAAACGTCAGTTAATGGTTGTGGAGCAACTTGATTTCAATTGAATGTTATATTTTGAACATGAATCAGAAAACAAACCTGCAGTTTAGCAGAACTTTAGCTCTGAATTCGTCCCATTGTGTATGTGCAAAGAAAGTGAGATAACGTTTTTATTGTGTCTACTTGTCTGGCAGTCAAACACAATTGAAAAATTATTCCAAACAGGGAACGTACTGTTTTGCGTGATGTCATAAAGAGCACAAACAACAGGCACGAATAACTAATGTAACCTGTCTAATACGGTGGTGTTTAAGACACTGCATTAATGGCGGTAAACTTACGGAAAAAATTTCTTTCTACGAACTTCAGTCTTTATTTTATTTCACTTGAATTATAAACTTGAACACTGTAGAACACAAATTGTCTTTTTGCCACTTTCAAAAACCTTCCATTTAGCAAGATTTGGACAAAAGATTACATCATCTCAACCAATCAAATTTGCTGCTCGCTGACCCCGTCCATGTCCTTTTTTCTCTCAAGACTGCACGAGGTAAGGTTTTCAGTGAACTCTGTTTTATTTTTTTAATCACTTGATATTTTTTCTTCTTCATTTATTCTTCCTTACCCTCGCTTTGTTCTTCCTTCATAAATAGTTGGCCCATTCTTTTATTGAACCTACCAAATTTATGGAGCACATTTTAGGTCTTCCATTCGATGACTATTTGCGTCGAAGTGCCTGAATTAAGAGGTTTGCTCCTTACGAGAAATGCTCAATAAAACTTAATAAAAACAAAAGGCGCTTCTTCCATTCACACTCACCTTTTTAAACTTGTACAAATTGCTAATTGAATTTGACAATAATGATCCTCAATGTCATTCTTAATGATGTAGTCATTGCATTGTTAGTCTTAGTTCCGATGATGTGAGTTCAGTGCCACACAATTGTGTGCTCGCTGTAGTTTGTGGCAGTTATCGTGACCTTTGGCTGAGGCCTGTTAGTTAGGCTATCTCGCATTCAGATTTTTAATTTTATTTCGTCTCGCCTTGGTCTGTCATGCTGTTTCATGTACATAGATCCTGTAACATAAGTAAAAGCCATTATCATCGAAGGAAGTAATGTTCACGAGTTACTCGCCTTGCATAGAGTTACGGACTCCAAAAAAGCTGGTCGGTTGTACTAAGAGGTTTCTTTTAGTTTGATCACCTTGCCACCAGATCGCTCTGCAATGTATAAATGAGTCATTTGGTGCCTTTTTGCTGATCAGCATTTTGCACAAAAAGTTTTCTTTTTAAATGTCTACTCTGAATTATGTGGCCATGGCATAACACCACTGTACTATAGTCTCATGGAAATACTGCACCAGCTGCACAGTGCTTAACTTCACAGTTCGATCAAATAACACCTTCTGGCACACTGACTATAAATTATATCACTGGCTGTCATCTGCACAGAGTGGATTTTTCCGTTTCTCAAAGATTGATCAGTTCTGGTCCAAAATGTGGAACTTGAGCTTTAACCCAGGCAAGTCCCATGTCATTGCCCCATCTTTCCAAAAAGACCACCTCGTGAACCCTCGAGTGAAATTCTGTGAACAGCCCTTCTTCTTCTATTTCCTTCATACGCAGCACAAGGTCTCACCTACCTGCTGGTAACTCCTCTGGAAGTTAGGGCAGGAATCTGGAATTTGTTCATGGTGCTGGCAATGGCTCACCTACTCTTAGTGTGAAGGACACATTGGGATCTATAACGTCCACCAACTCATGCTGGCAGATGGAACGCCCAGTTTAACGTCCATCCGAGGGACGGCACACACATTGATGAAACTTCGGGAGAACAGTTTATAGCTGTTCGGGATTCAAACCTAGGCTCGACAGCTTGGAGGTGAGTGTGCATACCTCTTGGGCCTCTCGCGTTAGGGTTAGGGTTATTAGGATTAGCTCCATCTTGCCAGCCCTTCACACACATTTGTAACTGTCCTTTACTCATCCACATAAAACTCATTACCTCTGCCACCAAAGGTGGTCAGCGGTTATGTGTTCACCTGTGTTTCTTTGTTTGTCTATTTGTTTGTCTGCCAGTTTGTGAGCATTATATCTCAAAAAGTTACGGACTTATTCAGCCGAAACTTGGAGGACAGGTTGGGTGTGTGTCAAGGACGAATTGATTAGATTTTAGTGAAGATCCGGATCCAGATACTGGATTTTTTTTTGTTTTAGTGATTCTTCACTATTGAGAGAAAGGGCCAAAATGATATAGAGCATGACGTCTCAAAAAGTTATGGCTAGGTTCTGCCAAAACATGGTGGTTGAGTTGGGTAGTTGACAAAAGAAGCCGATTAGATTTTGGTTTCGGTCCGGATGCAGGTCTGGCCTATCAGTGGGATACAAAACGTAAACGGTTCAGCTTTGCGGAAGTAACGCCCTACCGAGTGCCGTTCTAGTTACCTGCACCACCAAAGGTGGAAGGAGGTTATGTTTTCACTCCTGTCTGTCTGATTGTGTGCAGGATATCTTAAAAAGTTGTGAACGGATTCGGATGAAATTTGGTGGGCAGGTGGGCCATGTGACACGGACGAATTGATTGGATTCTGGTGAAGATATCGAATCCGGATCCAGATCTGATAATTTTTTAAGTGATTCTTCATTTTTGAGAGATGGGGCCAAAAATGATACATAGCTCGATATCTCAAAAATTTGTGGATGGAATGGGAGAAAACTATGTGTATGAGTTGGGCCAGTGACAAGAACAAGCTGATTAAATTTACGTTTAGGTCCGCAGCAGATCAGGCCTATCACTGGGATACAAAATGGAAGCTGTTCAGCCTGGTGGAGGTATGCACTCAACCAGTGCCGTTCTAGTATCTGTGTGTGTGTGTGTGTGTGTGTGTGTGTGTGTGTGTGTGTGTATATATATATATATAATCTTGTCGATATCTCTCTGATGATGATCGTATTCCATATACTTTACAGTGTCGTGTTTGGTTTGCCATTGCCTTCCCCATGTTGTTTATCTGTGCTCTATCGTTTTAAATGCTGAGCATCAAGCAAGGAAGCAGCACGTATCATTTTTAAAGTTTTTGGCATGACTCGGAGCAAACTTTCTTGTCATTATGCCACTGAGTCTGGTTATATCTGTCTGCCCATCTATAACTCTATCTTATCTCTTTCTGTCTAGCTATCTGAATTTATTTATTGCACGATCTCTCGGTTTTACACATCATGCTCATGATTCTACAGAGTTTGACTTTGTCGAGGACAGTTGGTGCATTATCTGTTTCCAATAGTGACTTTGAACGTCTGAGTTTAACTTAGCAAATTGGCTCACACGGTGGATCCCGTGTGCAGATTGCTGATGTTTTCACACTGAATACAAAGTTGCTTCACTGACTGGCTTTGCCTGTTGAAACTTTTCCTTCAATAATCTTTTGATGACTGATGGTATTTGGGTATTTTTGTTGGACCTTGTATGGTTGTTCCTGTCATGTGAAACTCCTTGAAATGGCGGCTTTTACCACGGGCAGCTCGAGCAACAAGTATGTTGTTAATAGTCGGATAATTCCGTGTTTTTTTTTTGGTAACCTCATTTTTGTTTAAAACTTTGTCATTCATGCGTTATTTTAATATTACAATTGTCATTATTATTATTATGCACGTATAAAGTGCTGACCATTTTTGAAAATTTTATATTGCAATGTGAAGAGCTCGATGACAGAGGGTCAAAAGTTGGAATCAAAGATTGGCTGGAGGATAGCAGGCAGACAAACAGACACTTCACTGAGTAGACAAGCTTCAGACAGACAGTTGCAAAAACAAAAAGGCTCATGGGTCACGTGAGTTTCCTTGCCTTGAAATGCTGGATGGAAAGACATTGGACAGACTCAAGAGGCGATTCCTATATGAATGAGAGAAAATGGGGGACAAAGGAGTGGAGAAGCAGGTTACTGAATTTACTGTGACCTCGTCGGGCGAAGGAGGAATGCAAAGCATCGTGGAGAGGAGGGCACGACCAACAGAAAGGGGATGGAGGACCTGGTTACCACCAACGTATTTGCAGTGAGTGGGGAAGGGTCCTGTGCCTTATCCTTCAACCAAAATTGGCCGACCGATAAGTCTGAGAGCCTCAGGCTTCATTGCCTCCGGGAGGCAAAATGCGATGCAGCAGTATCGTTGGCCTACAATGGGAAGCAATATTCTCCACCTCTTTTGCCAATTTCATTTCCCTTTTCCGTCTTGTCCTTTATTTCCAATATTAAAAATAAATGTCTTTTCGAATGAGGAATGACAAATAGGTTAAAAAGATAAATACAATTATACAGGGTCCACCAAAAGTCGTGACTGTATTTCAAACAGCAATGTAGGAAATAAGAAGTGTGTTGTACTGAATGTATAAGATGGACATGAAAGAACACACTTTAGAGATCGTTCACATTTTATTTCGTGAAAATCACTTCGAGTAAGTGACCGCCATGGGCATCCACACAAAATTGTGCCTGCTGCACAACACACTCCATCACTGATGACAATGCTTCCAACTGAATGTTAAGGATTTCTCTCTGAATGTTGTCCTTTAGTTCCTGTGAGGTCCTGGGTTTAGTACGGTATACCCTGTCCTTCCATTGACCCCAGTGAAAAAAAAGTCTGGGGCTGTTAAATCTGGAGATCTTGGAGGAAAAGGAAGGTCTTCAAACCGGCAAATCAGCCGGCTGGGGAACAGTTGTCTGAGGCAAGCCATTAATTCCCTTGCAGTGTGGCAGATGGCACCATCTTGTTGGAACCAAAGGTTCTTTTGGTGATTCAAGGTCATGTGCTCCACTGCAGGTGCCAGGATTGTGGTGATCATTTCTCGATAACAGTCACCAGTGACAGTAACTGCTGCACCAGTTTCATCCTCAAAAAAGTAGGGACCAATCACATTTGTTGAGCACATCCCACACCAAACTGGGACATGCTGGGGGTGCAGTTCTTTCTCATGACGAGCCATCGGGTTATCAGTTGCCCAGATTCTGCAATTGTGTGTGTTTGTGAAGCTATCCATATGAAAGTGAGGTTATTGTCATTGTTGATCATCTCCAAAAATCGCTGAGCAAATGTGAGATGAGCATGTGCATTGGTGGGCAACAGTTTATGCACAACTTGCACTCTGTATGGATAACACCCATTGTTCTTTTTCATAAACTGAACAGTGAAGTCTCGGAAATCTGCATTTCATGGGATCGCCATTTGCACGACTTCTTCCGGGACAGCCACAATATTTCCTGCAGTTCTCACTGACCTCGGACGACCTCAACCTTTTGCATCTGCCACTGAATCAGTCTGTCAGAATGCTGTCACTCATCTCCTTATGGCTTTGTCTGTTGGTGCTATTCTCACACCACATGCTCTTCGGAATTCATGCTGTGCACACGCAACACTGCAACCATTTCGGAAGTACAGCTCCACAATCAGTGCCCTCTGCTGAAGTGTTCACTTATGCATGATAAATTCAACTTATAAGATGAACCTGCAACAGAAAAACAAACAGTTAGCACATTGACTTCAGCACAATTTACAATGCAAATACTGTCGTGACTTTTGGCGTACCCTGTACATGGAATAGAAATCCTAATGTAGGTAAAGACGGACTGAAAAATGTGAATCTAAATAATGTTTTGAGTAAATGTGTTAGATAAATATATGTGTGAAAAACATTTACTGGTCTGTACGTCTCTAAAGAACTGGGTACAAAAGAGGACCTTGTGGAATGAAAAGAAACGGCATCTTGCATGTACATTCGGCAGATGATTTGATGATGTTTTCGACACAACAAGAAGAAGAAGAATAAAAAGTAGAAGTAGAAGAAGAATTACGAGCTTCTGCAATACGTGTACCGGCATTTTATTTTACGAGTCTGATTTCAAATGGTTACAAAGCACCGAGACTACCCTCCTGAAGGTCACACTTGATGTACAAAATAGATAAAGGATCAGCTACAATTCCAATACTTCTGAATCTATCAACTGCCTTTGATATTGTATAACCATAAAATAATACTTGTGTCTTAAATACTGTTTTAGTATCTCTGAATCAACTAGCCTGGTGTTGGCTTAGTGGTTAGGGTGGCGGCTTGGGATCCTAGGGTCCTGAGTTCAAGCCCCATTAGTGGTTACGGTGGCGGCTTGGAATCGTAGGGTCCTGAGTTCAAGCCCCGTTAGTGGTTACGGTGGCGGCTTGGAATCGTAGGGTCCTGAGTTCAAGCCCCGTTAGTGGTTAGGGTGGCGGCTTGGAATCCTAGGGTCCTGAGTTCAAGCCCCGTTGGCTGCTGAATTAATACACCAGGGGGTTGACTCAGCCTGTCATCCTTCCGAGGTTGGACCTCTGGATCTTTGAAACCACTCCATGGAAATTATTTTTTTGGATGTTATTGGTGGCTTCATTGTGACGTCATAATTGCAGACGTGGAGCGCTTTATCCGACGAGTGTGAAAATTTTTGAGAGTCATCTAGGGCTAAATTGTATGGGGGGGGGGGGGATTGATAACGTCATCGGTCATGTGGTTTGGCAGCCATTTTTTTTTTTTACGTAAAAACCTTCAAAAAATCTTCTCCGAAACAGCTGAACAGATTGAGGTGAAACTTTACAGGGATGATCCCCTATCCATGAGGAGCAAAAATTTCTCCACCGATGACGTCATCGGTCACATGGCTTGGCAGCTATGATTTTTTGAAGAATCTACTTTTAAAAAGCTTCTTCTCTACAACGGCTTGACAGATCGAGGGGAAACTTTACCCACATGTTCCCCAAGCCTTGCGGGTGGTGCATCGTTTATGAATAATCAATATGTCACATGGTCTGGCAGCTATATTGGATTGAACGAAAATCTTAAAAAAATTCTTTCTCTTGAACCGCTTCATCAATCGACGTGAAACTTCATAGTTATGATCCAGTAGTGATGGGGAATATATGTTTTAAATTTCAACTTGACCATAGGCATGGTCTGGCATTCATAATTATTTAATGTTTTGAATCTGGGTTCAGGGATTTAAATCAAACTTGATACAAGTATGTATAATGATGTAATAATGTGGGCAGAGGCATATCTGTCGATGTCATGACGTCAAAGAGTGCCGTTCCAGTTAAATTTAGCTTTCATCTTGCATCCAGCTCTTTCTTGCATTCCGCATGTTGTTAAAATCTCTAATTCTGTTTTCTTCCATCTGCACGATATTGCCTAAATCAGAAGACTATTCAAACTCTGGTTCATGCTCGCATCCCGTTGTGTTTGGATCACTCTGCAACTCGCTGTTGGTAGGCTTTCTGCTTCTCTCTCCCCCTCACAACTCATTCAGAATATGGCTGCTCGGCTTGTTGTAAATTTGATCACAACACTAAAATTCTCAAAACACTCTACTGGCTCTCAATAACACCAACAAATAGGTTTTGTAATTTTCCTGATGACCTATTTAGTCAGACATAAACTGGTTCCTCTCTGTATTTGTGACCTCATCACAGAAAGCCTTGATCAAATAACAGCAATCTCATGATAGTTCCTTGCACAAGGATAAAGACTGGTAGAAATTAATAATTCTTGAATTAAGCTCCTCAACTGTGGAACTCATTGCCCTTTAATATTCACACTGCTTCCTCCATGATTGTTAAGATGCCATTTGCAGACAGTTGCTTTTTCTTGTTTATTTATTTATTTATTATTCTCCTTACTGTTTGTTTCCTTTCTTTGGTAAGTGATTTGGGATTTTGCTTTTATATGAAAATAAAAAGCTGGGTTAACAAAATGGCCGAGAGGTACACACGCTCACCTCTAAGCTGTCCAGCCTGGGTTTGAATCCCGACCAAGCTAGAAACTGTCACTCTGGTATTTCACAGGCAGGATTATTCATCAATGTGTGCCGTCCCTCAGATGGACATTAAACTGGGCATCCTGTCTGCTGGCATTGGATGTTAAAGATCTCATGATGTCATTCACGAAGAGTTGGTGAGCTATCGCCGGCACCCAAAACAAATTCCAAATTCCTACCCTAACTTCTTTGTTGAACATCACGCCTGGCCAGCTGGTTCGTGAAAGACTTGGGCCAAAAACATCCCTCGATGAACCCCACAAGAAAATGGGAATAATTGTGGCCGTTAAAGAAAGACGAAAATAAAAATCCTGAAATTAAAAAAAAATCGATTGATTCTCTGATTTTCATTCTAAAACTATTATTATCATCAAAATAATTCCCAACAATTACTTATTAACCTGTAAATGCCACCTGGCGCTTTGCTGACGGGAATACGAGAGGGGGGAGGGAGAAAAAGAGGGGGGAAGAGGGAGAGAGAGTGGGGAAAGGAGGGAGGAGAAAGGAGGGTGGGGGAAAGGAAGACAGTGTGAGGTGAGAAGAAAGGAAGGCAGACTTGCAGTGGAGCGTTGATTATGATTCATACTGTTTCATCAAAATGATTCTGCATCGAATAACACTGAAGATGGAAACAAAATAATGTCTGAAATCCATTTTCTGCCGGTCCTGCTATAAACATGGCCCAGAGACAAATAACGTCCGGAGACAAAACCCGCCGGACGCATCTGGAGCCAAGCCGTCTGGACACAAACTCCCGCCCAGATGCGTCCAGAGACGAACACCGCCCGGACGCGTCCGGAGACGAACTCCCATCCGGACATACACTGCCTGGACATGTCCGGAGACGAACCCTGCCTGGACACATCTGGAGACAAACACCGTCCAGATATAACCACTGTCCGGATATGTCCAGAGACAGAGACAGACAGAGAGAGTGACAGGTTGGAGTCAGTGTGATTACCAACTGCAGTACTTACTGTGTACAACCAAAAATCCTTGAGTAGCGTTCACCGAAAAACAACGTTGCATTTATATAGACATTTCAGGGATATGTTCACAAACATTAATCTTTATAAACAGCTGCGTGTGACGGGTGGAAAAAAATTTGGCTCGGTAATTTAGAAAACACGTTAATATGGCAAACGGCTCAGAAATCGAGTGTTATTTCAGAACTCGCTCAGGGCGATGGAGCAGAAACCACTCACTCAGGGCGACGGAGCACGAACCACTTGCTCTGAATGACGTGGCACGGCAAAAGCATCCGCAGGGAGTGAACAATTCATTCAGAATGACGTAGCGGGGTACCGCAATTGACAATCCATCCATTAGGACCATACTTTGTGCAGAGCATTGGTGCTGCCTAAGCAGTCTCCTTGGCTATTGGGCACAATCCTGGACGGGTCGCCACTCCGACACAGGATACCAGCAAGCTGGCACTCATTTTTCCGACCACGGAAGGATGACAGGCAGAGTCAACCCCACCTGGTATAAATTCAACAGCAGAGTGGGATTTGAACTCAGGATCTAAGGATCCCAAACTCACCACCCGAACCATTAAGCCAACACCAGGCATAATTGACAATGGGTGCTCGGCGAGTGACTTAAGCTGTTGCCTGCTCGTCTGTGCATGCGTCACGTGGTACATCGGTTCGGGGTCTGCGCAAGCATTTAAACTTTTTTTTGAAACGTCCGTTTTTCACCAGATTTCCTTTGATGCCCTGTACAGCACCTCACGAAACCTCCGAAAATATAGACGCAGATCTGGCAAATGCTATGGATCGGCAGTCCCTCTGGAGGACAGGATGTGAGGTCAAGCAGTGAATGCATTAAATCATAAAGCTCAAGGAAGCTGGTTAATTTTGGCACGCTCCTAAAAAAAATTTTTACACTCTATGTAATTCTCCAAACAATAGAAAAAAGATAAGTTTAATGCTTTGGAAATTTCACATTTTCGTGTGTGTTTATGGAGAAGGAGGGAACGTAGCCTTGCTTGCTTAAAGTAAATAGGTGTTTAGGCTTAGTTATACGACTCGTTATTTCTTTAAATGATCAGATTTCACTCCAGATTTCGACACCTATTTGGTCCGGATGATATCTGATCCTCAAAGCCAAAATCATATTTCAATGATATACTTTAATTAGTCCGTGAGAGTAGATCGTGGAAAATCGCATCATATAATGCATGAAATCGCTCCAAGGTCCTAATTTGAAAACTATAGTACTTACAAAAGTGATGTATACAGTGATTCGTAAGTATGATGAAGTCATTCGATAATATGATTGAGGAAAGTGGAGAAAGAAAAAAAAAACACTTGTTAAGAAATCGTTCTGGCTTGTTTCAAGTCAAGGCATGGTTGAGTAGGCGAAAAAAACATGGCGGCTTCAGACTCCAGCGAAGTTACTTCTGATATGCCTAAAGACCCCATAGGGAGTGGTGACCAAAGATGTTCCTGATTAAGGATCTAATTAAATAAGGCCGTTAGTTATCTTCAAAAGGGGTGTTTTAATTAACCCAAACACCCAATTTTCACTCTTGCATGTCCTTGGAGTTTTCTTAGTTTGCATGTAAAGTTTCAGGCTGCTTGGTTTTGTGGTTTTGGAGTTATGAAGGAGACACACTGATACACACACATACACACACACACATACACACACACACACACACACACACACACTGACATTTATTACTATAGATGATTATTCCTTTATTATTATGAACAGTATTTACAATGTAATTATTACTTCTTAATACTGTTTAAAAAAAATTATTTTTATTCTCAGCCTTTAAACGTATGGAATTACTTACTATCTGTATTAGATCAATGGGGGATTGAATATTCTATTTCTACCAAATACAGCAAACAAGAAGAGGTCATTCAAATGAATCAAAACCATTTAAAAGCAATCTAATGCGTGACATTTTGTACATCAAACTGAATATCATGAAATAATCATATATAATTTTGCTGTTTCCATAGCATTATATAATGTATATGCACCGACGAGAACAGTTTGGATGTTGATACCTGAAAGACACTCTCTGTACGGCATCCTTGGGCATTAAAGGTTGAATAGTTACGATCTCAAAAATGAAATGCAAAGTTTTGAAACTGTTTTTGTTGCAACTTATTGAGAAACAAATCGCTGTGCTTGCACTTAGTTTTTAAAAGTTATCATGAATATTTTCTGCAATTCTCAGGAAGTTCCAACCCCGTTTGATTCCATTTTTATTGCAGCGGAGCGAATGGATAATTTGGTGACTGCACAACATTTGCTGATAGAGAGGTTTAAGGAGGAATGCAATTTTCTCTCCACCTTGCTGGAAGCCATTACGAGAAGAGCCCGGTAAGACATCGGAAACAATTGGTTAATGCTGTTTTTGCAGCAATTCTGAAGTAAGATGTTCTAAGATGCAATCGCGCAGGGAATATGCCTCGTAACTTGATATCCATCTTGAAACGGATATTGCAGGTTGCTTTCCAATATTTAAAACTTAATTTTGTCTCCGGCCAACATGCCGTGACTCTAATACTGTTAGTTGCGCTTAACTTTCGATAGAATTAGCGCAGAGGTGACACAGTTTTGGGGCCATCAATAGGATGGTGCCAAGTCCGAGAATAATTTCCTCGCAAATACGGTGAATATTGATGTGAAGCAGCTTGTGATTTTGACATGATAGAACAAAGTTCTTTAATCCTTTTATATTCTTGGCTCTTAAACTAGCTCGTATCCTATATTGGATTTTATTTATTTTCAGGCATTTGTCATGCCATTATTTGTCATGTCATGCCATTTTTGTCAAAACACCCCTTTTGAAGATAACTAATGGCCTTATTTGATTATATCCAATATCAGGCACATCTAGCACTTATTCCCCCCAACTTCACTCCTTGACAGATGGGAGCACGAAGAAGCACTTCAGAAAACGGCTCAGGCGTGGGACGAGGCAACGCGAGCCAAGAAGAGTGCCAGTGATCTGTCGGCCCAATGTCTGCAGCACATCGAGCTCCACGAGGGTGCACGACGACGGTGAGGGAACGGCCAACCCAGCCATGAAGTATGCTCATGGCATGTCATAATAAGGTTTACCACAGCAATGGAAACATGTATTTGAACAGTTATGTTGGAGAATTTTTATTGTGCTTTTGGTATTGTTATGGGAACTGACAGCGGCTGAAAATATGCATCTGCGATGATATTGCTCAGGGTGATTAATGAGGCAACTTGGTCAAACTTGTGGGGAAGAAAATGTCCTTGAGGCGGTTACGAAGCTTATACTTGCAGAGAACAGTGTGGCAGTGTCAACTAAGTAAGCACACTTGAGATAGCCTGAACACAAGAGGACAATGGCTCGAGTCTATCTCTAAATGGAATGTTGGGGGGGAGCAGGGGCAAGGGGAAGGGAGAAAACAATACATGCATGAGAAGATTGATAGAGTTTGTCGTGGAGATTCTCAATGCTTGTCTCTGGGTACAGAAGCTCATCCTTGCTGATTGAGAAATATTGTGGAGGACTTCTTCTTCTGCTTATGCAGCACAAGGCTGCAGAGTAGCATTATTGGCTGAGGGTGTGGCTTTGCCTCTGATGCAATGCTCTCTGTTGGTTAGGACAGGAATTTGTAATTAGTTCAGGGTGCTGGCAATAGCTCGCTTACTCTTTGCGTAGGACACCATGGGATTTGTCACGTACACCAACTAATACCGATAGACGGGATTCCCGTTTAACTTCCACCAAAATGACAGCACACCCATTGATGAATCACCCGACCTGGGAAACACTGGGATGACAGTTTATAACTGGGTTGGGATTCAAACCCAGGCTAGACAGCTTAGTGGCGAGTGTGCATACCTTCAAGCCATCTTGCCAACCTTGTGGAGGAATAATGAAAGGTGATTTAACTTGTTTCATTCTTCTTTTGATACACACATATCTGGTAGACAGATTATAAAAGGATGGATGACCTCTTATGTTTGTGCAACATTTTTCTTGTTGAAAAAGAAAAACAACTCTCCTGCTTTCACCTCCATCATGTGTAATCAAGCTGCATGCTGAAATGTCCACAATGATCGCTTGATCAAGAGGATAGCTCAACATGTAGTGTGCTCAACACAGCCATATAGTTTATAGTTTTTAATTTAATTCCCAACAGGACCGGATCTCAATTCAACCGTTCTCTGGGGGCAGTACCAGCGTGTCGCCATGGTAGATGTGTTATACAGTGTGTTGCCATTCAGAAGGGTTGTTAAATCCGCTTTCCAGTATTCAATGAGAATGTTAAATAAATAATCACAAGGAGTCTTTAGCAAGTGTAGCTGTCTGGCAAAATGGGAAGAGTTTGTATTTGCTCAGTTGTATTGCTGATTACCTAGCTGCATGAGGGACCCTTAGACGTGCCTACGCACATCTTGCGAATGCCAGACAGCATCTTACTTCATCATCTGCTCGCCTGACTGCATCTGTCGTATAATTAAAGCTTCAGTGGTAGTTTCACAAAAATTGACTTTTTTGATGAACTTTAAGGTGTTTGTTTTTTGTTGTTGTCCCCCCCGTTAAAACTTTTACCCTGTTTCAAACCAATCGTTGGAATCCTGTCACTTAAAGTCAGGGACATAATACTGCTTTAGATCACATGCTGCTTACCTTTGGCACATTATTGATGTTCCTGTGTTTGACTGTGCAGTGCAACCTGGCTCTATGTTCTACCTTTGTTAAAAGAATGTGTTATATTGTTCTGGTGTTTTTGCAATGTTGTTGTGGTAAGATGAAGCAAGCCAGACATATTGTTGTGGGCCGGGTATCGGGGCGAGCACGACCGCTAGATGGAGCAGTAGAGTCGGCTCCACCGAACACCCGGAATCTAGATCATACCTTTCCGATAACTCCGAGGGTAGTCCCTTACAGGACCATGAATCGTCAATAATTATAATTCAACCGCGTGGACAGGGTTATTTGCCAAACTTCAAAATACTAGAGGCCCACGTGGCGAGCTACGAGAATTCACACCCTCGACGGAGCTCGAACGGGGCGAGCCGTTACCGTGCTGACCCGTGCGTAACCCGAGCGGATGGTTACCGATCCCGTCGGGCAAATGCACAACTACGGCAGCAACGGCCTTTTTAATCCACAACACGCACCGTGCCAACCAATGAAGAAACACAGAAACGAGCTGATACATTTAACAGGGGTTTTATTTATAATTGGGGAAAGGAACACAAAGGAGCAGAGTAAACCGACTAAAATAAATGCAAGTATGTACAAGGCACTTAAACAATTCCTACTTACAGACGGGCCCAAGGACACACACACGCACACACAAATACCCGAAAGAAGTGATGGCCGCGGCCTTTATTGAAGGTTCCCAGCTCGAGGGAAGATGAGCTGGGAACCAGAGCTATCTCGGACCTTCCCGCCTCGTGCGGTCTTCGATGTCCTGGATCGGCGGGACTCAACCCGCAACTCGATGCCGCTGCAAGCACCGGGTACGGAGGGCAGCGTCGGCTCCCGCACGCTCCTCCGGCATGCCGAAACCAGAGCCAGCGACGAGAACGAGACAGACGAACCAGACACCACGCTGTCCCATCTATTTATTTTTCTTCTCAGCGTCAGGGGCAGGGGGATGTGTCTCACCCCTCCGCACACCTCATTCGCCGGGAAATCGGTCGTCTCTCCATGATTGGTCGGGGGCGTGTCGAATCTTCTCTTGGAGCTCGCTCTGCACCCATTGGCTGAAAATGACGCATACCCTCATTTGCGCCAGCCAGAACGAAACGTTCGTGAGCGCGCGAAGAGCGCGGACAATGCCGCGAGCAGAGTGTCAGGATGGAGCGAAGGTGTAGGCGTGTTGTTGTTATCGTTGTTGATGTAAAAATGTAAAATAAAACCCTGACTATCAAATAACTCTGCAGCGCACGAACATTTAATTCCCATTAGACTAGGGACGGGACCCTAACTAGAAACACATACTTACCGATATAACTGTTCTATAGGACCTGAAGTTGAGTGCAGTAAGCTTCCAATTTCGTAACAATATGACCTAAGCAGAAGCTTTCTCAATAAGTAAATAAACCCATTATAATGATGAGAGAAAGTGGTGATATACGACATGGGAAAATGAATGTTGAACATAGGCCTTCATTATTTACCATCCACTGGAACCGTTTTCATTAAACACTAGCGGAGGGCGGTGGGATGCGGGAGGGGGTGGGTGATATCTGTCTAAGTGACACTTTCTGCACAATCTTTCATCTTTTCTTCACTAAATATTATGTCCAAAGTGTAGAAAAAAAAATTAAACATAATGCTTACTTAATAAATACACTTTAAGTAAAAATCTAATGTTATAGTAACGTTATAAGTTATAACGTTATAAAATCTAAGTAACGTTATAAAAAAAAATCGCTAATTTGTTTAACTTTTCAGATTTCACTCCAGTTTTTCATGTGTGTCAGGTCAGGACAGATTAGATCTGTGACTTGCCTAGGTACATGTAAACCTGTACTAAAGGCCTTGTCACACCTTGACGTTTTAGCCAGCGTATGCCGACGTATGAAAAAATTTGGCGAATATGCTGGCACACGTCGAATACGTTATGGGTTAGTTTTGTATACGTTAAGAACACGCTGAAGCACGCTGGCATACGTCGTAGTACGCCGAGCTCGTCGACAAATTTAAGCATGCTCACAATTTTTCGACGTATGCCAGCGTATGACTCACACGATTCCGCATACGCTGGCTATAAGTTGTAGGCACGTTATGCGATCGTTGACACACGTCGACACAGACGTTACTTGTAAGTTACTCATAAGTCGACAACGTCGAGGTAATGTCTAGCGTACCCGAAACTTATTTCTAACCTATGAGTGACGTGCTTTGAACCTATGTGTAACGTATCTCCAACGCATATTGACGTATGTAGACGTATTTGACGTCTTCGGACGATCACAGAACTTACTGAACGTGTTTCTAACTTACAGCTACCGTATAATGGCGTATTGGAGCGTTTAGGGGAATTGGTATATAAAATGGGCTTCACAGGAGGAACCCGTCAGTGTTCCAGACTCCATGGTTTTTTTTTTTTTCTTCGGCATGACGGTGATGTTGACACTTCGATTTCTAGTGCGGTTATGATTTAAATCGTTGAGCGGCAGCCTATTAATAGGCTACGCCACGTGATCATCGGCAATACTCTGCCGCGCTATGCATAAGTTAGACTATCGTTGGCATAGGTTGTGAACGCCGCCAACACGCTAAGCATTCGTTGGTATAAGTTATCTATAAGTTATGAAACGTTCTGTGTACGTTACTAATACGTTATGCATACGTCCAACTCGTTATGAACGCCCAAAACTGAAAAAAAACATCAATATTTCAGCGTACGCCAGCGTTTTACATACATTTTGATACGTGCCATACGCTGGCTAAAACGTCAAGGTGTGACAGGCCCTAACCTGTTCCATGGTTGGGTTGTTAGCGACTAAACCGTCTTCCCCACCAAGTTTCTTGTTGAGGAGGTGTATGATATGGACACCCAGCAGGATGAGAATAAAACCTGTCAAAGGGTGGAGAAGTTCCTTGTGAGCCAAAGGCCATCCATATCTAGTGCCCAACTGTGTCTGTGGACGTCCTCCTGCAGTTTGGTTACTTTTTATTAGGCCCTGTCACACCTTGACGTTTAAGCCAGCAATGGCAACGATAAAATTGATCTAAAACGTTGACGTACGCTGAAATTTTGATGTTTTTTTTTGAGTTTTTGCGTATTCAAAACGTGTTGGTCGTTTGCATAACATATTAGTAACGGGCACAGAACGTTTCGTTGTGTTATACATAACTTTTACCAACGAATGCTTACCTTGTGATCGGCGTTCAAAACCGAAGACAAGCGATAGTTCAACTTACCTTTGCGCGCTATACGTATCGCCGGCGAACTCGTGGCGTAGCCTGTTGAGAACTTGCCGGACGCCGATTGAAATCAAAACTGCCCGAGATTTGAATTGTCAACATTGCAGTCACACCTTGACGATTTGCCAGCGTATGCCATTCTATGAAAAATGGGTTTACAACGCTAGGCACACGTCAAATACGCTATCGAAAGTTGAGTATACGTTAAGATTATGCTCGAAATCATTGAAGTACGCTGGATATTACCTAGTCCGTTCGATACGTCGTGAAATTTCAAGCATGCTGAAAATTTTAAGACGTACTCGAGTAAGGCTCACACGTTTCGCATGCGTTGGCATCTGTTCTTGCACGTTCCGCGATCGTTTAAACACGGCGAACACACGTTACTTGTAGGTTAGTCTAAGTCGAAGCACGTCAAGTTAATGGCAACCATACTTGAAACCCAATTTATAACGATGAGTAACGTGCTTTGAACAAATGAGTAACGTCAGCTTAGCCTAGTTTTCACGTGCTTGAAAGTATGAGTAACGTGCATTGAACTATGTATAACTGGCCTTGAACCAATGGCTACCGTGCTATGAACGTAAGAGTAACGTGCGTTTAACCTATGTGTAGCATGTTTTGAACCTAAGTAAAACGTGCATCTAACCATTGAATAACATGCTATGAACCTATTTGTAACGTATGTATACGCACATTGTCGTATGTAGACGAATTAAATGACGTCTTCCGGACAACCACAGAACTTACTGAAAGTGTTTCTAACTTACATCTACCGTGTACTGACGTATTGGCAGCGTTTAGGGGAATTGGTACATACAAATGGGCTTCACAGAGGAACCCATCATTGTTCCAGACTCCATGTTGAGTAGATGTCAATGCCAGTAGTATCAGTAGTAGTAATATATTAGCAGTAGTTGGTGTGTGTGACAGTAGTAATAGTAGTAGTAGTTGTAGTAGTAGCATTGGTAGTAGTAGAATGTCTACATCAGTAGTAGTAGTGGTTATCTATGTTAGTAGTAGTAGTAGTAGTAGTAGTATGTCTATGTAGTAGTAGTAGTAGTAGTAGTAGTAGGTCCATGTCAGTAGTAGTATGTCTATGTCAGTAGTAGTAGTAGTAGTAGTATATGTCTATGTCAGTATATTGGTGGTAGTAGTAGGTCCATGTCAGTAGTAGTAGGTGAGCGTGATGGGAGGGTGTGGGTGATGATGGATCCTCGTTGCTTCCACGAATAGGAACTACTTTGCACCATTGTTCGATGCTCTTTCGGCTATTTTTTTTTCCTCATTCCCACGATGAATATTTCTTTGTTTTACTTTTTAAAGTATTAAAAACGACTTTGACAAATGCATAATGTACTAGTAATGAACACAGAACGCTTCGATAATTATACATAAGTTATACCAACGATTGTTTATCGTGTTTTAGGCGTCCACAACCTATGCCCAACGATAGTCCAGCGTATGCATAGCGTAATAATTCCAAGCACGTTATTCATAGGTTATAAATAAGTCACGGGTACCCTAAACATTACTTTGATGTGTTTCGACGTATGAGGAACTTTCAGTAGCGTGTTGCGAAGTGTGAACAACGTTCGTGTAGCGTGCTTACAAACGTTACTCATAGGTTAGAAATAAGTTTCGGGTACGCGAATGTACCTTCGTGTTTCGACTTATGAGTAACATCAAATTAACGTGTGTCAACGATCGCATAACGTGCCTAAACCTTATGGCCGGCGTAGCGGAACGTGTGAGCCAAACGCCGAGTACGTCGTAAAATTTTAAGCATTCGAAAAAGAGGAACAAGCACAAAAGTCAACGATTAAAGCCAGCGTACAACGACTTATGGCAGTGTTTTTCAGGGTATTCCTAACGTATACAAAACTTACCAATAACGTATTCGAGTGTGCCAGCGTATTCGGCGAATTTGTAAAAAAAACGGCATACGTTCGCTAAATCGTCAAGTGTGTGACAGCCCCTTTAGGAGGTTGGTGCAGGATTTGCACTCCGGCCACCGTAAAATCCTTCATTCTGCAAAACATTGTGAAAGCATAAAAAATCTGAAAACCCACTCTGTGAAGAGTACCTCCTGTGCAGCTTCCCTTCGCAGGGCAGCTCACCAGATGACGGGATTGGGCATAGCCTTCGGACCCTCAATCTTTGATGATAGGAGCAAAACCAGGATAATCTTCCTGGGTCAGATTGCGATAGTGTGTGTCGGAGTGGTGCTGAGGTGTCGTCCACCAGACGGCGGTCTCCTTGGGTTAACTGAGGCGGTCCCTTCGGGTTGGCATGTAATGTCCTATTCCTAAGAGAGGATGATCACCTGTCTCTTATCATCTGAGCTCAAGTGTTTGGACATCGGCATTGCAACACTCTCTGAGGTTCGGAGACCGGATTGTAGCGAGATCATGGCGGGTGGTTACACCTACTGTTGGTCTGGTCGATCTGATGGTTACCATCCCAAAGATTTCTGTACCTGTGTTCAATAAGCGAATTCCAATGATAATTGAGGTAACACCGGTCAATGAGCGTATTATGAGACAAAGATTCGTCACTCCTTAGGTGTGATTTCCCTGGTCTCTGTTTATGCACCGACTGTGGCGAGTGAACTCACCGTGAAGAACGCATTCCATGCCGCGCTCGAGTCGTGGTTGATCAGTGCCCCAAGCGAGATACTCTTCTCGTCTTGGGAATTTCAATGCATCGACTGGAACTGATAGGGTGGTTATGTGAGACATGTGTTGGTCCCATGGGTCTGGAACTGTGAACTAGAATAGCACTAGTTCCTTGACTTTGCAAGAAGTCATGGACTTAGGGTGGCCAGTTCATGGTTTCAGCACCGACAGCTCATTGCTGGACTTGGTATTCCAACGCTGGCGGTGTGGCAAAGGAGATTGACCATGTGATCATTGATGGTCGCTGGAGATGATCCAAACTGCAGGGTCCACCAGAGTGCTCAGTTACTCAATTCTGACCAGAGGCTTGTTGTAGCAACTCTTAAGTTGCAGCTTAAATCCAGGAGAATGGTACCATCCCAGCCCAGGCTGGATGTTGCCAAGCTCAAGGATGAGAGGGTAGCTGAGGAGTTGCGA
>CM068960.1:118852454-118854954 GCA_035128595.1 Eptatretus atami
TTACAATTCCGCGAATACGCTGGCACGTCGAATACGTTATTGGTAAGTTTTGTATACGTTAGGAATACCTGAAAAACACTGCCATAAGTCGTTGTACGCTGGCTTTAATCGTTGACTTTTGTGCTTGTTCTCTCTTTTTCGAATGCTTAAAATTTACGACGTACTCGGCGTTGGCTCACACGTTCCGCTAGCGCCGGCCATAAGGTTTAGGCACGTTATGCGATCGTTGACACACGTTAATTGTATGTTATCATAAGTCGAAAACGTAGAGGTAACATTCGCGTACCCGAAACTTATTTCTAACCTATGAGTAACGTTTTGTAAGCACGCTACACGAAACGTTGTTCAAACTTCGCAACCGCTACTTGAAAGTTCCTCATAACGTCGAAACACATCAAAGTAATGTTTAGGGTACCGTGACTTATTTATAACCTATGAATAAGTGCTTGGGAATTATTACGCTATGCATACGCTGGACTATCGTTGGGCATAGGTTGTGACGCCTAAAACACGATAAACATCGTTGGTATAACTTATGTATAAGTATCGAAGCGTTCTGTGTTCATTACTAGTACATTATGCATTTGTCAAAGTCGTTTTTAATACTTTAAAAGTAAAACAAAGAAATATTTCATCGTGGGAATGAGGAAAAAAATTAGCCGAAAAGAGCATCGAACAATGGTGCAAAGTAGTCTCCTATTCGTGGAAGCAAGAGGATCCATCATCACCAACACCTCCCCATCACGCTCACCTACTACTACTGACATGGACCTACTACTACACCAATACTACTCATAGACATACTACTACTATACACTAACTGATAGACTACTACTACTGACTGCTACTACTACTACTACTATACTATAATAGACATACTACTACTACATAACTACTACATAGACATACACTACTACTACTGATGTAGACATTACTACTACCAATGCTACTACTACAACTACTACTACTTTACTACTGTACACACACCAACTACTGCTAATAGTATTACTACTACTGATACTACTGCATTGACATCTATCAACATGGAGTCGGAACAATGATGGGTTCCTCTTGTGAAGCCCATTTGTATGTACCAAATTCCCCTAAACGCTGCCAATACGTCAGTACACGGTAGATGTAAGTTAGAAACACTTTCAGTAAGTTCTGTGGTTGTCCGGAAGACGTCAATTTAATTCGTCTACATACGACCAGTTGCGTTATACATACGTTACAAATAGGTTCATAGCATGTTATTCAATGGTTAGATGCACGTTTTACTTAGGTTCAAAACATGCTACACATAGGTTAACGCGCACGTTACTCTTACGTTCATAGCAGGTAGCCATTGGTTCAAGGCCAGTTATACATAGTTTCAATGCACGTTACTCATACTTTCCAAGCACGTGAACATAAGGCTAAAGCTGACGTTACTCATTTGTTCAAAGCACGTTCTCATCGGTTATAAATTGGGTTTCAAGTATGGTTGCCATTAACTTGACGTGCTTCGACTTATGACTAACCTACAAGTAACGTGTGGTTCGCGCGTGTTTAAACGATCGCGGAACGTGCAAGAAAGATGCCAACGCATGCGAAACGTGTGAGCCTTACGTCGAGTAGTCTTAAAATTTTCAGCATGCTTGAAATTTCACGACGTATCGAACGGACTAGGTAATATGCCAGCGTACTTCAATGATTTCGAGCATAATCTAACGTATACTCAACTTTCCGATAGCGTATTTGACGTGTGCTAGCGTTGTAAACCCATTTTTCATAGAATGGCATACGCTGGCAAATCGTCAAGGTGTGACTGCAATGTTGACAATTCAAAATCTCGGGCAGTTTTGATTTCAATCGGCGTCCGGCAAGTTCTCAACAGGCTACGCCACGAGTTCGCCGGCGATACGTATAGCGCGCAAAGGGTAAGTTGAACTATCGCTTGTCTTCGGTTTTGAACGCCGATCACAAGGTAAGCATTCGTTGGTAAAAGTTATGTATACACAACGAAACGTTCTGTGCCGTTACTAATATGTTATGCAAACACACAACGTTTTGAATACCGCCAAAACTCAAAAAAAAATCAAAATTTCAGCGTACGTCAACGTTTTAGATCATTTTTATACGTTGCCATTGCTGGCTTAAACGTCAAGGTGTGACAGGGCCCTAATAAAAAGTAACCAAACTGCAGGAGGAACGTCCACAGACCAGTTGGCATTAGATATGATGGCCTTTGCTCACAAGGAACTTCTCCACCTTTGACAGGTTTTATTCTTCTCCTGCTGGGTGTCCATATCATACACCCTCCTCAACAAGAAACTTGGTGGGGAAGACGGTTTAGTCGCTAACAACCCAACCATGGAACAGTTTAGGGCCCTGTCACACCTTGACGTTTTAGCCAGCGTATGGCACGTATCAAAATGTATGTAAACGCTGGCGTACGCTGAAATATTGATGTTTGTTTTCAGTTTTGGGCGTATTCATAACGAGTTGGACGTATGCATAA
>CM068960.1:118859954-118868969 GCA_035128595.1 Eptatretus atami
ATTTGTGTGTGCGTGGTGTGTGTCCTTGGGCCCCGTCTGTAAGTAGGAATTGTTTAAGTGCCTTGTACATACTTGCATTTATTTTAGTCGGTTTAACTCTGCTCCTTGTGTGTTCCCTTCCCCCAATTATAAATAAATCCCCTGTTAAATGTATCAGCTCGTTTTTGTGTTTTCTTCATTGGTTTGCGCACGGTGCGTGTTGGTGGATTAAAAAGGCCGTTGCTGCCGTAGTTGTGCATTTGCCCGACGGACTCGGTAAGCTCCGCTCGGGTACGCACCGGGTCAGCACGGTAACCGCGCTGCCGCCCCGTTCGAGCTCCGTCGAGGGTGTGAATTCCTCGGTAGCTCGCCACGTGGGCCTCTAGGTATTTTGAAGTTTGCAAATAACCGCTGTCCCACGCGGTTGAATTATAATTATTGACGATTCACAGGTCCTGTTAAGGGACCCGTACCCTCGGAGTTATCGGAAAGGTATGATCTAGATTCGGTGTTCGGTGGAGCCGACTCTACTGCTCCATCTAGCGGTCGTGCTCGGCCGCCAGATACCCGGCCCACAACAATATGTCTGGCTTGCTTCATCTTACACAACAACATTGGCAAAAAACACCAGACAATATAACACGTTCTTTGAACAAAGGTAGAACATAGAGCCAGGTGCACTGCACAGTCAAACACAGGAACATCAATAATGTGCAAAGGTAAGCAGCATGTGATCTAAAGCAGTATTATGTCCCTGACTTTAAGTGACAGGATTCCAACGATTGGTTTTGAAACGGAGGGTAAAAGTTTTAACGGGGGGACAACAACAAAAAACAAACACCTTAAAGTTCATCAAAAAGTCAATTTTTGTGAAACTACCACTGAAGCTTAATTATACGACAGATGCAGTCAGCGAGGCAGATGATGAAGTAAGATGCTGTCTGGCATTCGCAAGATGTGCGTAGGCCAGTCTAAGGGTCCTCCATGCAGCTAGGTAATCAGCAATACGACTGAGCAAATACAAACTCTTTCCCATTTTGCCAGACAGCTACACTTGCTAAAGACTCCTTGTGATTATTTATTTAACATTCTCATTGAATACTGGAAGCGGATTTAACAACCCTTCTGAATGGCACACACTGTATAACACATCTCACCATGGCGACACGCTGTACTGCCCCCAGAGAACGGTGAATTGAGATCCGGTCCTGTTGGGAATTAAATTAAAACTATAAACTATATGGCTGTGTTGAGCACACTACATGTTGAGCTATCCTCTTGATCAAGCGATCATTGTGACATTTTCAGCATGCAGCTTGATTACACATGATGGAGGTGAAAGCAGGAGAGTTGTTTTTCTTTTTCAACAAGAAAAATGTTGCACAACATAAGAGGTCATCCATCCTTTTATAATCTGTACCAGATATGTGTGTATCAAAAGAAGAATGAAACAAGTTAAATCACCTTTCATTATTCCTCCACAAGGTTGGCAAGATTGGCTGAAGTATGCACACTCGCCACTAGCTGTCGAGCCTGGGTTTGAATCCCAACCCAGTTATAAACTGTCATCCCAGTGTTTCCCAGGTCGGGTGATTCATCAATGGGTGTGCTGTCATTTTGTTGTGGAAGTTAAACGGGAATCCCGTCTATCGGTATTAGTTGGTGTACGTGACAAATCCCATGGTGTCCTACGCAAAGAGTAAGCGAGCTATTGCTAGCACCCTGAACTAATTACAATTCCTGTCCTAACCAACAGAGAGCATTGCATCAGAGGCAAGCCACACCCTCAGCCAATAATGCTACTCTGCAGCCTTGTGCTGCATAAGCAGAAGAAGAAGTCCTCCACAATATTTCTCAATCAGCAAGGATGAGCTTCTGTACCCAGAGACAAGCATTGAGAATCTCCACGACAAACTCTATCAATCTTCTATGCATGTATTGTTTTCTCCCTTCCCCTTCCCCCCTGCCCCCCCCCCCAACATTCCATTTAGAGATAGACTCGAGCCATTGTCCTCTTGTGTTAGGCTATCTCAAGTGTGCTTACTTAGTTGACACTGCCACACTGTTCTCTGCAAGTATAAGCTTCGTAACCGCCTCAAGGACATTTTTCCCCACAAGTTTGACCAAGTTGCCTCATTAATCACCCTGAGCAATATCATCGCAGATGCATATTTTCAGCCATCAGTTCCCATAACAATACCAAAAGCACAATAAAAATTTCCAACATAACTGTTCAAATACATGTTTCATTGCTGTGGTAAACCTTATTATGACATGCCATGAGCATACTTCATGGCTGGGGTTGGCCTTCCCGATCACGCTGTACGTCAGTGACACACCTCGTGGAGCTCGATGTGCTGCAGACATTTGGGCCGACGTATATCAACTGGCACTCTTCTTGGCCTCGCGTTGCCTCGTCCCCGCCTGAGCTTTTCTGAAGTGCTTCTGCGTGCTCCATCTGTCAGTGATGGAAGTTGGGGGGAATAAGTTCGCTACGATGTGCCTGTGATATGGATATAATCAAAATAAGGCCATTCGTATATCTCAAAAAGGGAGTGTTTGACAAAAATGGATGACATTGACAAATAATGGCATGACAAAGCCTGAAAATAATAAAATCCAATATAGGAACGAGCTAGTTTTAAAGAGCCAACGAATATAAAAGGTTAAAGACTTTGTTCTTCATGTCAAAATACAAGCTTGCTTCACATCCATATTCACGTATTCGAGGAAAATTATCGCGGGACTTGGCACCATCCTATTGATGGCCTCCCAAAAACTGTGCACCTCTGCGCGTAATTCTATTCGAAAGTTAAGCGCAACTAAATCAGTATTAGAGTACACGGCATGGTTTGGCCGGAGACAAAACTTAAGTTTTAAATATTGGAAAGCAACCTGCATATCCGTTCAAGATGGATAATCAAAGTTACCGAGGCATATTCCCTGCGGATTTGCATCTTAGAACATCTTACTTCAGAATTGCTTGCAAAAACAGCATTAACCAATTGTTTCCGATGTCTTACCGGGCTCTCTTCTAATGCTTCCAGCAAGGTGGAGAGAAAATTGCATTCCTCCCTTAAAACCTCTATCAGCAAATGTTGTGCAGTCACCAAATTATCCCATTCGCTCCGCTGCAATAAAATGGAATCAAACGGGTTTTGCGAACTTCCTGAGAATTGCCAGAAATATTCATGATAACTTTTAAAAACTAAGTGCAAGGCACAGGCGATTTGTTTCTTCTCAATAAGTTGCAAACAAAACAGTTATCGAAAACTTGCATTTCATTTTTGAGATCGTAAACTATTCATCCTTTAATGCCAAGGATGCCGTTACCAGTAGTGTCTTTTTCAGGTTATAACAATCAAACTGTCTCGTCAGGTGCATAGACATTATATAATGCTATGCGAAAACAGCAAAATTATATCATGAATTATTTCATGATAATCAGTTTCTGATGTACAAAATGTCACACATTAGATTGCTTTTTAAATGGTTTTGAATTCAGTTTGAATGACCTCTTCTTGTTTGTGTTGTAATAAATATTCCCCCTCCATTGATCTAATACAGATAGTAAGTAATTCCATACGTTTAAAGGCTGAGAATAAATAATTTTTTTTATAAACAGTATACAGAAGTAATAATTACATGTAAAATTTACTGTTCATAATAATAAAGGAATAATCATCTATATAAAATTGTCAGTGTGTGTGTGTGTGTGTGTTTGGATTATGTGTGTAGGTGTGTGTGTGTGTTTGTTCAGTGTGTCTCCTTCATAACCCAAACCAGCCAAAACAGCAGCCCTGTAAACTTACATGCAAACTAAGAAAACTCCGAAGGACATGCAACGAGTGAAAATTGGGTGTTTGGGTTATTAAAAACCCCTTTTGAAGATAACTAACGCTTATTTAACTTAGGATCCTTAATCAGGAACATCTTTGGTCACCTCCTATGAGGCTTAGGCGTATCAGAAGTAACTTCGCTGGAGTCTGAAGCCGCCATGTTTTTTTCGCTTACTCAACCATGCCTTGACTTGAAACAAGCCAGAACGATTTCTTAACAAGTGTTTTTTTTTTCTTCTCCACTTTCCTCAATCATATTATCGAATGACTTCATATACTTACGAAACCTGTAAATACATCACTTTTGTAATACTATAGTTTTCAAATTAGGACCTTGAGCGATTTCCATTGCATATATATGATGCGATTTCCACGATCTACTCATCACGGACTAATTAAAGTAATATTCATTGTGAAATATGATTTTGGCTTTGAGGATCAGATATCATCCGACCAAATAGGTTGCGAAATCTGAGTTGAAATTGATCATTTAAAAGAAATAACGAGTCGTTAACTAAGCCTAAACCCTTTATAACTTTAAGCAAGCACAGGCTACGTTCCTCCTTCTCCATTAAACACACCACGGAAAATGTGAAATTTCCAAAGCATTAAACTTTATCTTTTCTTTGTTTTTGGAGAATTACATAGTAGTTGTAAAAATTTTTTTTAGAGAGCGTGCCAAAATTACCAGCAGTCCTTGAGCTTATGATTTAATGCATTCACTGTTGAACCTACACCTGTCACTCCAGAGGGACTGCCGATCCATAGCATTGCCAGATCTGCCGTCTATATTTGGAGGTTTCGTGAGGTGCTGTACAGGGCCATCAAAGGAATCTGGTGAAAAACGGACGTTTCAAAAAAAGTTTAAATGCTTGCGCAGACCCGACCGATGACCACGTGGACGCATGCACAGACGAGCAGGCAACAGCTTAAGTCACTCGCCGAGCAACCCATTGTCAATTATGCCTGGTGTTGCTTAATGGTTCGGGTGGTGAGGTTTGGGATCTTAGTCTGAGTTCAAAATCCCCACTCTGCTGTTAGAATTTATACAGGTGGGTTGAACTCTGCCTAGTCATCCTTCGTGGCGGAAAAATGAGTGGCCAGCTTGCTGGTATCCTGTGTCGGAGTGGGCGACCCGTCCAGGATTGCTGGCCAATGCCAAGGAGACTGGCTTAGGCAGTCACCAATGCTTCTGCAACAAAGTATGCCGTCTAAATGGATGATTGTCAATTGCGGATACCGGCCGCTACGATCATTCTGAATGAATTGTCACTCCCTGCGGATGCTTTTGCCGTGCCACGTCAGTTCAGAGCAAAGTGGATTCGTGCTCCGCTCGCTCCTGAGTGAGATGGTTTCTGCTCCATCGCGCCTGATGCGAGTTCTGAAATAACACTCGATTTCTTGAGCCGTTTGCATTATTAACGTGTTTTCTAAATTACCGAGCCAAATTTTTTTCCACCGTACACGCAGCTGTTTATAAGATTATGTTTGTGAACATATCCTCTGAAATGTCTATATAAATGCAACGTGTTTTTCGGTGAACGCTACTCAAGGATTTTTGGTTGTACACAGTAAGTACTGCAGTTGGAGTAATCACACTGAACTCCAACCTGTCACTCTCTCTGTGCTGTCCTCTGTCTCTGACATATCCGGACAGTGGGTTAATTCTGGCGGTGTTTTGTCCTCAATGTGTCAGGCAGGGTTCGTCTCCGACATGTCCAGGGCAGTGTATGTCGGATGGGAGTTGTCTCCGCGACGGCGCGGCTGGTGTTCGTCTACTGGACTGCACTGGGCGGGAGTTTGTGTCCAGACGGCTTGGCTCAGATGCGTCCGGCCGGGTCTTTGTCTCGCCGGACGTTATTTGTCTCTGGGCCATGTTTATAGCAAGGACTCGGCAGATAAATGGATTTCAGACATTATTTTTGTTTCCATCTTCAGTGGCTTTCCGATGCAGAATCATTTGATGAAACAGTATGAACATAATCAACGCTCCAGCTGCAAGTCTGCCCTTCCTTTTACTCACCCTCACACTGTCTCCTTCCCCCACCTCCCTTTCTCCTCCTCCTTTCCCCACTTCTCTCTCCCTCTTCCCCCTCTTTTTCTCCCTCCCCCCTCTCGTATTCCCCGTCGCAATAGCGCCAGGGGTGCCGCATTTACAGCGTAATAAGTAATTGTTGGAATTATTTTGATGATAATAATAGTTTTAGAATGAAATCAGAGAATCAATCGATTTTTTTTTAATTTCAAGGATTTTTATTTTTCGCTCTTCTTTAACGGCCACCAATTATTTCGCCATTTTCTTTGTGAGGGTTCATCGAGGATGTTCTTGCGCCAAAGTCTTTCACACGAACCAGCTGGCCAGGCGTGATGTTCAACAAAGAATTAGGGTAGGAATTGGAATTTGTTTTGGGTGCCGGCGCATAGCTTCACCACTTTCGTTGATGACATCATGAGATCTTTAACATCCAATGCCAGCAGACAGGATTGCCAGTTTAATGTTCCATCTGAGGGACGGCACACATTGATGAATAATCCTGCTGTGAAATACCAGAGTGACAGTTCTAGCTTGTCGGGATTCAAACCCAGGCTGGACAGCTTAGGATGTTGAGTGTCTGTGTACCTCCCGCCATTTTGTTAACCCGCTTTTTATTTTCATATAAAGCAAAAATCCAATCACTTTACCCAAAGAAAGGAACAAACAGTAAGGAAATAATAAATAAATAAGATAAACAAGAAAAAGCAACTGTCTGCAAATGGCATCTTAACATCATGGAGGAAGCATGTGGTGAATATTAAAGCGGCAATGGAGTCCACAGTTTTGAGAGCTTAATTCAAAGGAATTATTAATTATCTACCAGTCTTTATCCTTGTGCAACGAACTATCAATGAGATTTCTGTTATTTGTCAAGGCTTTCTGTGATGAGGTCACAAATAACAGAAGAGGAACCAGTTATGTCTGACTAATAGTCATCAGAAAATACAAACCTATTTTGTTGGTGGTTATTAGAAGAGCCAGTAGATGTGTTTGGAGAATTTTAGTGTTGTGATCAAATTTACAACAAGCCGAGCCCATATTCTGAATGAGTTTGAGGGGGAGAGAGAAGCAGAAAAGCCACCAAAACAGCGAGTTGCAGAGTGATCCAAACACAACGGGATGCGAGCATTGAAACCAGAGTTTGAATAGTCCTTCTGATTTAGGCAATATCGTGCAGATGGAAGAAAAACAGAATTAGAGGATTTTAACAACATGCGGAATGCAAAGAAAGAGCTGGATGCAAGCATGAAAAGCTAAATTTAACTGGAACGCACTCTTTGACGTCATGACATCGACAGATTGCTTCTGCCCAATTTATTACATCATTATACATACTTGCTATGAAGGTTTGATTTAAATCCTGAACCCCAGATTCAAAACATTAAATAATTATGAATGCCAGACCATGCCCTATAGGTCAAGTTGACAATTTAAAAATAATATTCCCCCATCACTACTGGATCATACTATGAAGTTCACGTCGATGATGAAGCGGTTTCAAGCGAAAGAATTTTTTTAAGTATTTCGGTTCAATCCAATATAGCTTGCAAGACATGTGACATATTGATTATTCTAAACGATGCACCACCCCAAGCTGGGAACATGCTGTGGTAAAGTTTCCCCTCGATCTGTCAAGCCGTTGTAGAAAGAAGCTTTTAAAAGTAGATTCTTCAAAAAATCATAGCTGCCAAGCCAGTGACCGATGACTGTCATCTGGTTGTGAGAACTTTTTGCGCTCCTCATGGAAGGGGATCATCCCTGTAAGTTTCAACCGTCAATCTTGTTCAGACTGTTTCGGAGAAATTTTTTTGAAGGTTTTTACGTAAAAAAAAAAATGGCTGCCAAACCACATGACCGCATGACGTTATCAAATCCCCCCCCCCCCCCATACAATTAACCCTAGATGACTCTCAAAAATTTTCACACTCGTCGGATAAGCGCTCCACGTCTGCAATTATGACGTCACAATGAACCACAATAAACACCAAAAAATATTTCCATGATGGTTTAAAGATCCAGAGGTCAACTCGGGAGGATGACAGGCTGAGTCAACCCCCTGGTGTATTAATCAGCAGCCAACGGGGCTTGAACTCAGGACCCTAGGGATTCCAAGCCGCCACCTAAACACTAACGGGGCTTTGAACTCAGGACCTAAGATTTCCAACAGCCGCCACCGTAACCACTACGGGGTTGAACTCGACCTCTACGATTCCAGCCGCCAACCGTAAACCACGCTAATGGGCCTTACTCGGCCCTAGGATCCAAGCGCCACCGACTAAACACTAAGCCAACACCAGGCTAGTTGATTCAGAGATACTAAAACAGTATTTAAGACAACAAGTATTTATTTTATGGTTATACAATATCAAAGGCAGTTGATAGATTCAGAATATTGGATTGTCTGATCCTTTTCTATTTTGTACTCAAGTGTACTTCAGGAGGGTTAGTCTCGGTCTTTGTAACCATTTGAAATCAGACTCGTAAAATAAATGCCGTGGTACACGTATTGCAGAAGCCGTAATTCTTTTTCTACTTCTACTTTTTATTCTCTTCTTCTTGTTGTGTCGAAAACATTCAAATCATCTGCCCGAATACATTGCAAGATGCCGTTTTCTTTTCATTCCACAAAAGGTCTTTTGTACAGTTCTTTAGAGACGTACGACAGTAATAATGTTTTTCACACATATATTTATCTAACACCATTTACTAAACATCTTATTTAGATTA
Organism: Eptatretus atami; assembly: GCA_035128595.1. Lineage (NCBI taxonomy): Eukaryota > Metazoa > Chordata > Myxini > Myxiniformes > Myxinidae > Eptatretus > Eptatretus atami. The sequence continues at coordinate 118,868,535 of CM068960.1, forward strand.
CATTTTCAGTCCGTCTTTACCTACATTAGGATTTCTATTCCTTACAGGTACGCCAAAAGTCACGCCAGTATTCTCATTGTAAATATGGTGCTGAAGTCAATGTGCTAACCTGTTTGGTGAAAAAACGGCATACGTTCGCTAAATCGTCAAGGTGTGACAGCCCCTTTAGGAGGTTGGTGGCAGGATTTGCACTCCGGCCACCGTAAAATCCTTCATTCTGCAAAACATTGTGAAAGCATAAAAAATCTGAAAACCCACTCTGTGAGAGTACCTCCTGTGCAGCTTCCCTTCGCAGGGCAGCTCACCAGATGACGGGATTGGGGCATAGCCTTCGGGACCCTCAATCTTTGATGATAGGAGCAAAACCACGGGATAATCTTCCTGGGTCAGATTGCGATAGTGTGTGTCGGAGTGGTGCTGAGGTGTCGTCCACCA
>CM068960.1:118871550-118883750 GCA_035128595.1 Eptatretus atami
AGGTTGATCGGCATCTCAAGGAGATGGGGATGGCCAGATGGAGGCCTCTGGAGTACCGGTGGAAAGTCGACGCAGTGATGCACTGCTACGGCGCATGTTCCCATACCTGACCTGACTCCAGTTTTCGACACTTATTTAGTCCATGAGATGCGATTCTCCAAGGCAAGGCAAGGCTTTGAATAGGCTGATTTCCAAGGCAAGGCATGTTTCAATAGGCTGAATTAAGACACCTGCGAAGCGAATTGGAGCTGACCAAGGATGAGCCTTTCATGGAGGTCAGCCATTAATTATCATCAAAAAGGTGTGTTTCAATTTATCCAAACACCCAATTTTCATTCATGCGCTCCGTTGGAGTTCACTTGGTAGGCATGCAAAGATTGGGGCCCCTAGGTTTCATGATCTTGGAGTTATGGAGGAGACACATACACAGATTTGTGAGTGTAGATTAAACCACTCAACTGTACCTTACTCTTAACAGGGCATTGATGCTGCCCAGAGTACGTCCTGGGCAAAGGTTATGCTGGCTGGTTTGCCGTTGACTTCCCAGCGGATAGTAGAGTACAGGAGTTTTGAATTTGTTCAGGAAGCCGGTGATAACTCGCCATATTCTTGGTGAAAGACACCGTGGGATCTTCAATGTCCACAAACCCATGATAGCTGAAACGGGACACCCGGATTAATGCCCATCCAAGAGATCGCACACATTGATGAATCACACACATCCTGTCTTTAAAACACCAGGATGACAGTTGATAGCTGGGTCACGATTCAAATCCAGACAAGACAGCTCAGAGGCGAGTGTGCTTACCTCCATGACATCCTGCTTAGCTCCCTTATTAAACATCATTAAGACTATAACCGTCATTACGCGATGTATTAGGGCCCTGTCACACCTTGACGTTTAAGCCAGCAATGGCAACGTATAAAAATTGATCTAAACTTACGATCGCTGAAATTTTGATGGTTTTTTTTTAGTTTTTGGCGTATTCAAAACGTGTTGGTCGTTTGCATAACATATTAGTAACGGGCACAGAACGTTTCGTTGTGTTAAACATAACTTTTACCAACGAATGCTTACCTTGTGATCGGCGTTCAAAACCTAAGACAAGCGATAGTTCAACTTACCCTTTGCGCGCTTACGTATCGCCGGCGAACTCGTGGCGTAGCCTGTTGAGAACTTGCCGGACGCCGATTGAAATCAAAACTGCCCGAGATTTTGAATTGTCAACATTGCAGTCAACCTTGACGATTTTGCCAGCGTATGCCATTCTATGAAAAATGGGTTTACAACGCTAGGCAACGTCAAATACGCTATAGGAAAGTTGAGTATACGTTAAGATTATGCTCGAAATCATTGAAGTACGTGCTGCATATTACCTAGTCCGTTCGATACGTCGTGAAATTTAAAGCATGCTGAAAATTTTAAGACGTACTCGACGTAAGGCTCACACGTTTCGCATGCGTTGGCACTGTTCTTGCACGTTCCGCGATCGTTAAACACGGCGAACACACGTTACTTGTAGGTTAGTCATAAGTCGAAGCACGCCAAGTTAATGGCAACCATACTTGAAACCCAATTTATAACCGTTGAGTAACGTGCTTTGAACAAATGAGTAACGTCAGCTTAGCCTATGTTTAACGTGCTTGGAAAGTATGAGTAACGTGCATTGAAACTATGTATAACTGGCCTTGAACCAATGGCTACCGTGCTATGAACGTAAGAGTAACGTGCGTTTAACCTATGTGTAGCATGTTTGAACCTAAGTAAAACGTGCATCAACCATTGAATAACATGCTATGAACCTATTTGTAACGTATGTAAAACGCACATTGTCGTATGTAGACGAATTAAATTGACGTCTTCCGGACAACCACAGAACTTACTGAAAGTGTTTCTAACTTACATCTACCGTGTACTGACGTATTGGCAGCGTTTAGGGAATTGGTACATACAAATGGCTTCACAAGAGGAACCCATCATTGTTCCAGACTCCATGTTGAGTAGATGTCAATGCAGTAGTATCAGTAGTAGTAATACTATTAGCAGTAGTTGGTGTGCGTGACAGTAGTAATAGTAGTAGTAGTTGTAGTAGTAGCATTGGTAGTAGTAGAATGTCTACATCAGTAGTAGTAGTAGTAGTAGTAGTAGTAGTATGTCTATGTCAGTAGTAGTTGTAGTATTAGTATTGGTAGTAGTAGTAGGTCCATGTCAGTAGTAGTAGGTGAGCGTGATGGGAGGGTGTGGGTGATGATGGATCCTCTTATTGTCCACGAATAGGAGACTACTTTGCACCATTGTTCGATGTTCTTTTCGGCTAATTTTTTTTCCTCATTCCCACGATGAAATATTTCTTTGTTTTACTTTTAAAGTATAAAACGACTTTGACAAATGCATAATGTACTAGTAATGAACACAGAACGCTTCGAGAACTTATACATAAGTTATACCAACGATTGTTTATCGTGTTTTAGGCGTCCACAACCTATGCCCAACGATAGTCTAGCGTATGCATAGCGTAATAATTCCAAGCACGTTATTCATAGGTTATAATAAGTCACGGGTACCCTAAACATTACTTTGATGTGTTTCGACGTATGAGGAACTTTCAAGTAGCGTGTTGCGAAGTGTGAACAACGTTTGTGTAGCGTGCTTACAAAACGTTACTCATAGGTTAGAAATAAGTTTCGGGTACGCGAATGTTACCTCTACGTGTTTCGACTTATGAGTAACATACAATTAACGTGTGTCAACGATCGCATAACGTGCCTAAACCTTATGGCCGCGTAGCGGAACGTGTGAGCCAAACGCCGAGTACGTCGTAAATTTTAAGCATTCGAAAAAGAGAGAACAAGCACAAAAGTCAACGATTAAAGCCAGCGTACAACGACTTATGGCAGTGTTTTTCAGGGTATTCCTAACGTATACAAACTTACCAATAACGTATTCGACGTGTGCCAGCGTATTCGGCAAAATTTGTAAAAAAACGGCATACGTTCGCTAAATCGTCAAGGTGTGACAGCCCCTTTAGTAATGTATCATTACTATGAATTCATGGACCGGTATGTGTTTGTTTGTGTGTTTGTCACTCTACTCCTCCTGCAGTTGTGGGCCGATTACATCCAGACTTGCCACATAGGATCAGCATGACTCCAATTAGTGTAGAGGGGTATTTTTTATCTTTGCCGGTGGTCTTGGGGTTGGGGTGAGCGGGGATGCAAATTCTCGAAGTAAATGTGTATCGTGTAATGCTGCTCCTGGTGGGAGAGGGTATTACAACTCCCACCCTTTACAGTGCAGTACTGTCGGACCTCGATATTCATGGTTTCGCTCTTCGTGGACCCCGCGTATTTGCGGTTCATATAATTTGACCTGCTTCGACATTCGCTGCTCAATGCTTCGTGTATTCACGGGGTGTTGTTGTTTTTTTTTGTGGGCGTATTTGTGGTTTTTCTGACCTGAATCTACATTCATGGTTTTTCATGGGATTTTTGATTTTCCCTTCTGAATCGCAAACCGCCGGGACAGATGAATCGCAAACCATAGTATAGCATGTCCGAATCAGATTCGGAGTGAGCCGAGTGGAGGGGTGCAAAGGTCGCTGCATGTGCTGGCAGGTCTTTGGCACGTAGTTAGTGTTTGGTTTTAATGCTCCCGCCCGGTTTTATATAGAACCTGGCGGGTTAAAAAGATGTTGCTGTTTGGGCGCATTTTATCGCCCTTAGCTTCCCTTCCCCTCACGCCACCTTACCTTCCCCTCACGCTGCCTTCTCTTCCCTTCCCCTCATGCTGCTTTCCCCTCATGCTGCCTTCCCCCTCTCCTCACGCTTACCTCCTCCACACCCCTTCTCTCCACCCCCCCATCCCATGGACATCTCCCGCACCCATTTCGTTCAATCCTGTACTACCCCCCTCCCCCATTCTCCACAAGTCCACCACCAACGCAAGTCGAGAACCCCCCCCACTTCTCATGCTTACCTCCTCCCAAACCACCTACCCACTTACCCCCTTCCTCTCTTCCCCATCCTCCGCACTCCCACCACCCTCCCGGAATGTTTTTAGCGAAGTTTGGTGAGGTGTCGCTCTCCCCACCCACTTTCCTTGCTCTTCTCTCTCTTCCTTACCCTGTCTGAGCTCCCTACCCCTCCTCCTCTCTCTTCCCTCCCTCTCTCTCTCCCTTCCTCCTCTCTCTCCACCACTCCCTCCTCTCCCCCTCCTCTCTTTCTCCCCCCTCCTCTTCTCTCTCTCCCCTCCCTAGTCTCCTCCCTCCCCCTTCCCCTCCCTCTCTCTCCCACTCCCTCCATCCTCTCTCTCCTCTCTTCCTCCTTCCCTCCCTCTTATGCCCCCCATCCCCGCTACCCTTATATTCCATCAGCGAAACGACGGGTTTATTTTCTCGTCTATATAATAATACGCTTGTCACGTCTGTCCATCTGTCACGTAAATATGCAAGATTCCGTCTCTCGCGAGATTGTGAGTTACTTTAATGTTTTTTTCGTCGTTATTTAATTTTAACCTTTTGTCAACATCATGAAGAAGATAATTAATTTAGGATCATTTATTAATACAATTAGGTTACACGCAATCACCTGAGAGCAGCAATTACACGGAATTTCGCAGGACATATCTCGTGAGCTTGTGAATGGGGGAACTGACGGTAGTTTGGATTATAATTGTTCTCATGAGCATATCTCGGTGCTACCGACATTGTGAATGGTGTGAAAAGAGAAATTGGGAGGTGGGAAAGCAGGTTGAGTAGGTTGGAGAGATGAGGTTGGTAATTGCATATATTAAAGTAGATAGGGAGGGGGAAAGAGAGTTAAATATTCCACCATTTAATGAGGTAATGAAGAAAGAATATGTAATGATGTAAGGATGTTTTCTTGCTTTGAATAATGGGAAGACTGGGGGGATAGAGAGTTGGGAGAGGGGTTGCGGCTGTGGGTGGGGAGGGGTTTGAAGTCTTGAGATTGTTTGGGGGGGGAGGGGTGGGAAGTTGGAGGACTTGAAGTCATAATCTACATTACATGGAATTTCCACAACTACCTACTAGTGTCTTATCTTATCATTTAAACCTCCGGGTGTAGTGTACAAAGCCTTCATCTGCAGTGTCATGGAGTTTAGATGTCTTCTGTGAGCTTGAGCTGTCAGATGTCACCTCTGGAAGCTGTTTAATCCAAGGCCATGACTTTAATTGGTGCATTCAACAGGAGGCTGAAACTCAAGGCAACATGCCCCTCTGCCACCGCAGACAGGTATATGGCCGAGCAGTTTTTATCGCCTCGTTTCTGGTCTCGCCTCATCAGTCCTCCCAGCTATTTGTCCTTGGTGAATTCCGACCAGGCCGTGCTCGCTTTGCTAGCAACCCAAACCTTGTTATCCTCCCCCAAATCCACGCTAACTGCCCACCTCCACTCTTTTCTTCCCCACTGTTCTCTCTACTGTGGAATTGTCTCCCTGAGTTTTTTTTTTTCAATCATCTCATTCTCTCCACTCTCATTTAAAGTGGTGAGCTATCGCCATCTCATTTTATCCACTATATTCGTGATTTTTATTTTTTTTAATCCCCTATCCACCCACACCTCTCCACATCTACCCTGTTTGACAGCCTTTCCAGTCTCCTTTAGACATTCCTAATACGCTGAGTACATTCAGTTCCCGTGTCCAGTGTGCATGTTCTTACTTATGGTGCCTGTGTCTGTTCCTTCCCACATTTCTCCATCCTACCTTGTATGTCAGCCACCTCTACTCCATCGCCGCATCAGTGTCACCCCCTCAGTCTTTCAGCTCTTCCATGAGCCTCGACCTCTGCTATAAAAAAAAGCGGTCAAGTTTGTGTAATTCGGGGCGACCTCTGCTATCTGAATCCGTAGCATTGCGTGGCAGCATTTCTCCAATTAATTGATCTCTGGCTGCATTTTCTGTGATGCAATTCCCCCCACGATGTTTTCACTTCAACCCTGCTATTACAGAGAAGGAGCCTGCCTCACAAAGACTTTAATCCAGGCTAGATATCCGAAGCACCGAGCTGGCAATAAAGCTCGTTATAAGATGATTTGCTGCCGGGAGAGCGGCCGACACCTGGGATGAGCAGGAGGACGATTGTGCACAGCTGGCTGGGACGTGCGAGTGGCAACCATGTGCAGCTGTGCGCCGCTGCGCAGGCTGTGCGGTTCCCCAAGCAGCACATTGCTTTGTTTGCACTGCGAGGCTCGTAGTCAGTCTGTTGCCGAGAGGACTCAGATCACAGCAGGCTCCGCCCACCTCTCACCATCCGGAATGGCATTGCCCTGATCCGGAACCGTCCAGCATGCTTCGCCTCTTGGCCGTGCTTACGTTGTACTAGTCCACGTGGTTTGGTGCCAACGTCGGCTTGCCCTGGAACCAGGCAACCACATAGCAACTGAGGCAACGTGCTCTCTTTGATTTAGTATCGGGTTCGATTCCTGACGACGTGTACCCCCGCTCAAACTCACATGATGCTGTTGCGCAGGCAGAGGGCGACGCACAGTGCAGCGCTGTTATTCGGAGTGCTTGTCAAACCTGCTGTCCGATTTGCAGCCACGTGATCAACGTAAATAACATCGCCTTGATGTCGAGCAAGCTTTCGTCCGTGCAGATAGTACCGAAGCAGTTTCTTGGTATGGGTTAATATACTGGGTCTCCGTGGGTTGCAGTTGCCTTCCCAGCAGTAGTTATGGCAAGAATTTGTCATTTGTTCAGGGTGCCGGTGATAACTCGCCGACTCTTAGCGAAGAACGCCATGGGATCTTTAACATGCACCAACTAATGCCACCAGATGGGATGCCCATTTTAACATCCATCTGAGGGACGGCACACACATTGGTAAAACACTGGGATGCCAGTTTATCGCTGGGTCGGGATTCAAGCCCAGGCTGGATGGCTTCAAGACGATTGTGCGTACCTTTCGAACATCCTATCCCGAATGCGTACAACCTGATGCCACGTATTGTTTTATGGAAATGTGATGACCCAGTAACAGGGTTCTTCTTTCATGAGTGTCGGATTTCAGACCTCTTGCTGCTGGAGGTCTTGCCAGGTGTACCCGCAGGTTGACGCATGCAGAGGCACTCTGTACATCTGGCCGGGTGGTGAATGCCCTTTATCAGCACCTCCTGCACGCAGCCCTCTGGTCCGCTGGCAACAGTGCCTCCTAATAAGGGTGGCACCACGGGCATCGTCGCCAGCCAGTCTGGATGCCCGAGGCTTTGCCAGCTCTCAGCTGGAAATGTTGCAACAGCAGTGCATCTCCCACCCCCACCCGCTCTCTCTTTTACCCCCACACCGCATGTCCTCCAGCCTATCCTCGGCGCAGCCGTTGCCAAAATAAACTTGTATACAGAAACCCGAAGCTCGCCGCGGCACAGACGTGCTTTCACGTGGTGTGCCTAGACTTTGGGACTCCTTTGTGCGTAGTGCCTTGGGGAATTGACCCATTGAGCTCGTACAGGGCTCCCTGCCCACTGCACGGCCACGTGATCGGGCAAAGAAAGCCTGGAACATGACCACACTTTCCTCTTAATTGAACAACGAACGATAAGAAAACTAATATCTGAACCCTATTTATTGTATCCTTCGCTTGCAAAGGAACTATCGCTGTGGGTCGATTGCCATGTATGGGCTAGTCTGCGACACCACGACATGACCACGAATGTTGCTCAACATCCAACTTCAGCGACAGGGTTGGGACCGGTGCAGTTTTATAGACCATTGCACCTTGCAATGACCAAAGCACGCTTTTACAAACCGGACGAAATGCCCACTTGGACCACCACCCAAAAGGAGCAACGTGCAATGCTCTCATTGATCTCACCAGCTGACATTTACAGTTATCCCAGACACCACAGGCGCCAGCCATCGGTGAGGCACCAGACAGTTGCTCACACTCTGATGAGCCACCTCTGCTTGTTGAGTAGCTTCTTGCCACCAGGGGGTGTGTGATGTGTTCCTTTGCTTTCAAAGGAGTGATCATTGCGAAGGATTTATGAGATCCTTCTGAGGTTTGTCCTTTGTTTGGAATCTGTTTGGGCGGCAAATGAATGTCATTTGAACAGCTTGGTGCTTGTGCTGATGACTCGCGTTTACTCCCCTCTCCAGAAGGAAAACTAATCACCACTGTGATGTTAAATTACTGGTCGCATTTGTGCATGTACCACTACTGTATCATCGAACAATCATGTGAACGTGTGATGGCCCATCCAAGATGGACGTGAACATGTGTTGGCCCATCCAATATATTTGGCTTTCTTTTCCCAAATGCAGTCTGAGATCATTTCCCGTATTTGTAAGAGGTAGCACTTGATGAATATTTAATACATTGAAGGTGTGCCACACACAGAGTGCAAGTTTATCGCAAACTTTTTATGACTCGTAAGCTCTTTTTTTTAAAACGATGATCGAAGGTTCATGGTGGAGCATGTACATATCAGGAAAAAGACAAGGACACCATGAGATGTCTGCGTACTTCTACATTACTTTACAAGGACATTAACAGCCGATGGAAAAATCAAACACGGACCTCGGTACCCGAGCATCACGAGCCAAGTGCTCGGATGGGCCTTCCAAAGGAATCGACTGAAAGAATGGTTTTGGCCATTTATGAGGAAAATGCCATTCACAAATTGAGTCCTTCAAGGAAGCTGATGTGACTGTTCCAATATCTGAGGGCAAGGAGTCAATGGTACTCCTGGAATATTTTTTTGGTGATTATTTATTTATTATGGAGTATATCAAACTTGGCTCATCTCCCATGTGGTTTTGCACTGTGCTTTCATTAGCGTGTGTGCACAGACTGTAAAACCAAGCAAAACCATCACCTCGTGTGTACTGTGGGATTGTTCGGTGGAGTATGGATGAACGCTATGTGTCCTGCCCGTTGTAAAGCTGTTCTTTTCACCCTTTAATCTACTCCCTACTCTTCCTACAAAACGTCCAAGATTTCTACAATCCAGTGATTTGAGACTTTGGTGTCCCTTTCCCATTCGTGCATCATTGTTGATCTTCCATCCACATCACACTGACACGACAGGCTAACATGCCATAGTTCTGCTTTCTGTCCCTGTTATCTATTGTCATGTCCCCATTGGAAGGGTGGGTGTTGGGGGTGGAGGGGGGGGGGGGGGGGGGGGGGGTGAGGGATTCTGTGTGTACACCCTCCTTATCTATGATTAACAGTCTTTTACAGACACAAAGTTGGGACTGTATTTCTGCCTCACTTTCCATTTGCTGCCTTTCCGTCAATTGGGAGGGTCTGTTCTGAGATGTAGCTTTGCGACATGAGTTGCTCTGTTCAGTATTTCCAACTGAGCCCATTGGTTATGTGTCGGTTGTGTGAAACTCCACTAATCACGCAACCCCCGCGTCACCATGTCCAATCTCGACATGAACCCAACCATGTTCGTGCCACTGAACACGAAAACAAGAACTACAAAGCATCTCAAAATGCAAACCCCGGCCACATCCGCTTTGTATTCAAACTAAACTTGATCACAACGAGTTAAAAAAAAAAAATGTACATTTTATTCATCTGTGTTCTCCCATATTCTCATAATGAAAGTTTCTTAAAGATTTGATGACAAAAGCTCAATTGGTAAAAAATATTCATGCCTGGACAAACACACTGAAGCTTAATGGTAAATAAATGAAGAAACACAAGTGATTTAAAAAAAACAGGGCGTCTCACGCTTGACGCCGCTGCAGCAGAGCTAATATGGGCTATTTATTGTCCCAATGACTTTGCCCTTTCACATTTTGACCCAATTTTTAATCATTTTATCCATATTCTCATAATAAAGGTTTGTTCAAAATTTGATGACGAAAGCTCAAATGGTAAAAAAAACCAAAAAAAAAACCTGTGGGTTGGACAGATAGAGGTGTAGACTTGCACACAAACAATTGCAAAACCCTGTCTCCTGCTGCGTCGGGGGACTGGCTAACAAGCACACACACACACACACACCCATTCACCCCCACACATAGAATACCAGATCACGAGTAAATAATTAAAAAGAGCAAAGCAGACCATCGATGATGTGATCGACATTTATTGCTTAAGGTTCGGCAAAATAAAAGCACTCCTCAATTTACCTCTCGCAACAACACGTGACCAGAAATTAATCGTCGCGTCCGGAGTAAGAGCGGACACGTGCTGAGGCTCGGGGTTTATTGCCCTGAGGAAGCTCGCTGGGAAGTGCGTGAAACGTCACCTGAGACTGGGTCTGCTCTTGCTTATTACTTGAATTAGCAGAGTATATCTCGTTACTTTTTGGTTGGATGCAACTTTTCCTTTAAAAAAAAAAGTGTATAGACAGGGTGTCCAAATATGAATATACAAAAAAGAATGTTAAATCGTTTTATTGTTATTCAAGATACTGTCATAAATTTGATACGAGTACATGCATTAGAGTTGTAAGTTTTAGTTTGTTGTGAATATTGATTGTTATTTTTTTTTCTGTTTTTCGGAGAAACCCCATTTTCTGCCATAATGACCAGTCCCCAAGAGAAAGCAAAAATTGTGATATTTGTATGTGAATGTGGTTCAATCATTCAAGCCCGACGGCGTTTTCAGCTTGAAATGAACAAACCAGCGCCTGAAAGACACTCCATGCGAAGATGGGTGGATCTGTTTGAGGCTACAGGATCTGTCCTGAAGGGGAAATCTGCTGGAAGGCCAAGAAAGTCAAATGAAAGAGCACGTCGTAGAGGCATTTACCAACAGCCCTAAAAAAATCAATCAGGAGAGCATCACTTGAGTTAAACATTTCAAAAAGCTCTGTTCATGGTATCTTTCATGAAGAATTTGAGATTTAAATGTTATTAAATGCGAACAGTTCACAAACTTTTGGAAGAGAATTATGAAACGAGAGTAAATGCTTGAAGAATATTAATTGAACGGATAGAATCGGAGAAACTCTTTTTTTAATTTAAATTAAACCTCATTTTTTGGTGATGAGGCTACAGTTCACATGTCAGGCAAGTTGTTCGTCACAATTGTAGGATATGAGGAGAAGAAAATCCACGTGAATTGTATGAAGGGATTTCCCTGAAGTAAACGTTTGGTATGCCACATCACGTTTCCACATCTACTGGTCCTATTTGTTTCATGCACGCGCTGTCACAGGCATTTCGTACCTCAACATGCTATGAGCGTTCTTTATTTAGCAACAACAACAAAATAGCGATTTGTTACAAAGAGCCATCTTTCAACAGGATGGAGTACCACCTCACTCTGCTCAATAATATGAGTGAGGAAAGTGAAGAAAAAAATATATTGTCAAGAAATCGTTGTGGCCTGTGTTTTGAAATCAAACTTTGCCAAACCGTTGGATTGGTTGAGGAGGACCTATGAAATGGCCTGTTCATTAAACCCGACTTAACACCTTTAGATTTTTATCTCTGGAAATTTTTGAAAAGTAAAGTCCACACCAGCAAATCAAGAGACCTTGAAGAACTTAAACATCGTGTTGTTGATACCGTCAACCATCACTACAGCTGTGTTGGAAAATGTTTTGTCAGAATTTGAATGCCGAATTGGATTAATTATAGTGAATGATGGACGACATGCAAAATTTATTAATAATTCGAGAATATCGAAACAATACCATAAAAATCTATACCAGTGTGTGTGTGTGTGTGTGTGTGTGTGTGTGTGTGTGTGTGTGTGTGTGTTTCCTCCATAAGACCATAACTACAAAACCATAAAACCTATCAGCCTGAAACTTTGCATGCAGACTAAGAAAACTCCAAGGAAGTGCATGAGTGAAAATTGTGTGTTTGGGTTAATTAAAACACCCCTTTTGAAGATAATTAATGGCCTTATTTAATTATATCCTTCATCAGGCGATCCGAGGCCACCTCACTCTATGAGGTCTTCAGGCGTTTCCTGGGTAACCTCACTGGGGTCTGAAGCCGCCATGTTTTGGGCCTGCTCAAACATGTCTTCATTTGGTACAGGCCACAACGATTTCTTAACAATAATTTTTTTTTTCATTTCCTCACTCATATTATCGAATGCCTGTTCATCATAGCTACAAATCACTGTATACATCGCTTTTGTAAGCACTACATTTTTCAAATTAGGAGCTTGGAGCGATTTCATGCATTATATGATACGATTTTCCACGATCGACTCTCATGGACTGATTAAAGTATATCATCGAAATATTATTTCGGTTTTGAGGAT
>CM068960.1:118887679-118907204 GCA_035128595.1 Eptatretus atami
CTGGGGTGAAGTGCACGGCGAGGACGGTTCAAGCCAGGCTCCTAGGGGCAAGGCTGAAGTCGTGCAAAGCCAGAAAAAAGCCCTTCATCAATGAGAAGCAAAGATAGTCATTGCATGCAGTTCTTGCTCTGCCTGAACACCAGGCATCATACCAACTGATAGAGGGGCCGTGTGTCCCTCTCTGAAAGGGAAGGGTGATCGCCAAGACTGCAACAAACTTCCGACGGCTGACGCAGCTTCTCAGTGCTGGGCAAGGTCTTATGGTTCGACCCACAATCTGTTGAGCACCAGCGTCCAGAAGCAGTCAAGCTTGATACCAAAGAGGGCAACGATTGACCGTTATCCTTGCCGCGTCGGGTCCTCCGAATGTAGATTGAGAGTCGGCAGGGCTGCTTGCAGCCTTTGTTGATCTCTGTAAAGCGTTTTGATTCAGTGAATCGGATGCCCTCTCGGAGGATCTTGGTCTGCGTGGGGTGCCACCAAAAACTGATCGATTCTGATGTCTGAGCATATACTCTGATACTGAGAGTGCTGTGCAATGTGGTGATACATCTCTGATTTATTTCCAGTTGTTACTGGAGTCCGGCAGGGGTGTGTACTGGCCCACACTTTTCAGCAACTTTATGGACTGGATTCTGGGAGGATTTCTGAGAGATCAAGCTGCGGTGTATGTTTTGGAATGTCAAGATCCTGACCTTGATTTCGCAGATGATGAGTCATCTTTGCAGAGACTCTTGATATCCTCCTTGGGGGCTCTCAGGTCTGAATGAGGAGTCTGAGCGCTGCGGATTATGGGTTTCGGGTTCAAAATATGATCCTGGCTATATAACATTGGAGCTGCTATTCTGTTCTGTAATCTGTTTGGCGAGGATGCTTTGAGTCACAGGAGATTCATTTATTTGGCGTGATTCATGTCTCTGCTGGCTCTAAGCCAGAAGTCATCAGACGTTGGGTCGGGCCTGGGAGTCATGGATTCAATGGATCATGGGGTGTGGCGCTGCCGGTACCTGTGCGGGAGGAAGAAAGTCCATTCTTCCAGGACCTTGGTGCTTCCAGTCTTGGGCTCTATGGCATGTTGAGGCCTTGGACTCTGACCAGGAGCTGAGACGGAGACTTCATTTCCTTTGGTACAGGCGCTCTTCGGAGAATCTGCTTCGCGTTCTGACTGGGTGTCCAACGACGGTTGCTGAGAGAGACTCAAATGAGATTATTTTACTCATTTCCGTGAGCATTCACCTGCGGCCTGAATGACAATGTGGTTGTTTTCCCTGATGCTGAACCTGCCTCACCAGATTCTCTTGGTGAGGGAGCCTCATGAATGGAGGAGGGCCCAATGATCGGCCGACCACGCTGCCTCATGGGGATTGCCACCAGGTTGATCGACATCTCAAGGAGATGGGATGGCCAGATGAGGCCTCTGGAGTCACCGGTGGAAAGTCGACGCAGTGATGCCACTGCTACGGCGCATGTTCCATACCTGACCTGACTCCAGGTTTTACGACACTTATTTAGATCCATTGAGATGCGTATTCTCCAAGCAAGGCAAGGCTTTGATAGGCTGTTTCCAAGCAAGCCATGTTTCAATAGGCTGAATTAAGACACCGGCGAAGCGAATTGGAGCTGACCAAGGATGAGCCTTCATGGAGGTCAGCCATTAATATTCATCAAAAAGGTGTGTTTCAATTTATCCAAACACCCAATTTTTCTTCATGCGCTCGTTTGGTAGTTCACTTGGTAGGCAGTGCAAAAGATATGGCGGCCCCTAGGTATTCATGATCTTGGAGTATGGAAGGAGACACATACACAGGATGTGAGTGTAATTAAACCACTCAACTGTAACCTTACTCTTAACAGGGCATTGATGCGCCCAGAGTCGTCCTGGCAAAGGTTATGCTTGGGGTTTAGCCGTTGACTTCCCAGCGGATAGTAGAGTACAGGAGTTTTGAATTTGTTCAGGAAGCGGTTCTTGATAACTCGCCACTATTCTTGTGAAAGAACCGTGAGGATCTTCCAATGTCCACAAACCATGATAGCTAAACGGGACACCCGGGATAATGCCCATCCAAAGAGATCGCACACATTGATGAACACACACATCCTGTCTTTAAAACACCAGGATGACAGTTGATAGCTGGGCACGATCAAATCCAGACAAGACAGTCCAGAGGCGAGTGTGCTTACCTCCATGACATCCTGCTTAGCTCCCTTATTAAACATCAATTAAGACTATAACCGTCATTACGCGATTTTTGCTATTAGGCCCAGTACACCTTGACGTTTAAGCCAGCAATGGGCACGTATTAAAATTATCTAAAACGTGACGTAAACGCTTGAAATTTGATGTTTTTTTTATTTTTGGCGTATTCAAAACGTGTTGGTCGTTTGCATAACATATTAGTAACCGGGCACAGAAACGTTCGTTGTGTTATTAACATAACTTTTACCAACGAATGCTTACTTTGTTGATACGGCGCTTCAAAACCTAAAGACAAGCAATGTTCAACTTACCCTTTTTGCGCGCTATACGTATCGCCGGCGAACTCGTGGCCGTAGCCTGTGAGAACTTTGCCGGACGCCGATTGAAATCAAACTGCCCGAGATTTTGATTGTCAACATTGCAGTCACCACCTTGACGATTTGCCAGCGTATGCCATTCTATGAAAATGGGTTACAACGCTAGCACACGTCAAATACGCTATAGGGAAGTTCTAGTATACGTTAAGATTATGCTCGAAACTCATTTGAGTACGCTGGCATATTACCTAGTCCGTTCGGATCGTCGTGAAATTTAAAGCATTCTGAAAATTTTTAAACGTACTCGAGTAAGGCTCACACGTTTCGCATGCGTTGGCATCTGTTCTTGCACTTCCGCGATCGTTTAAACACGGCGAACACACGTTACTTGTTTAGGTTAGTCATAAGTCGAAGCAACGCCAAGTTTAATGGCAACCAATACTGAAACCCACTTTATAACCTTGAGTAACGTGCTTTGAACAACATGAGTAACGTCAGCTTAGCCTATGTTTAACGTGCTGGAAAGTACATGAAGTAACCGTGCATTGAAACTATGTATTAAACTGGCCTTGAACCAATGGCTCTGCTAATGAACGTAAGAGTAACGTGCCGTTTCTAACCTATGTGTCAGCATGTTTAAACCTAAGTAAAACGTGCACTAACCATTGAATAACATGCTATGAACCTATTCTTAAAGTTATGTAAAAGCGCACATTGATCGTATGTAGACGAATTAAATTGACGTCTTCCGGAACAACCACAGACTTACTGAAGTGTTCTAACTTACATCTACCGTGTACTGACGCTATTGCCCGTTTAGGGAATTGGGTACTACAAATGGCGCTTCACAAGAGAACCCCATCATTGTTCCAGACCTACCATGTTGAGTAGTTCAATGCCAGTAGTAATCAGTAGTAGTAATACTATTAGCAGTAGTTGTTGCGTGACCAGTAGTAATCAGTAGTAGTAGTTGTCAGTAGTAGCATTAGGTAGTAGTAGATGTCTACATTTTCAGTAGTAGTAGTATAGTAGTAGTGAATTAGAATTGATCATATGTCTAGTAGTTGATAGTTATAGTATATATAAGTCAGTAGATAGGTCCATGTCAGTCAGTAGTTAGGTGAGCGTGATGGGGGAGGGTGCTACGGGTTGATGATGGATCCTCTTATTGCTCCACGAATAGGAGGACTACTTATGCACCATTGTTTCGATGTCGGGTTTCGGCTAATTTTTTTTCCTCATTCACGATGAAATATTTCTTTGTTTTACTTTTTAAGTATAAAAACGACTTTGACAAATGCATAATGTACTAGGTAATGAACACAGAACGCTTCGAGAACTTATAACATAAGTTATAAACCAACGATTGTATTATCGTGGTTTTAGGCGTCACAACTATTGCCCAACGATATAGTTCTAGCGTAGGCATAGCGTAATAATTCCCAAGCACGTTATTCATAGGTTTATAAATAAGTCAGGGTACCCTAAACATTACTTTGATGTGTGTTCGACGTATATGAGGAACTTTCAAGTAGCGTGTGCGAAGTGTGAACAAGTTTGATGTAGCGTGCCTTACAAAACTTTACTCATAGGTTAGAAATAAGTTTCGGGTACGCGAATGTTACCTCTACGGATGTTTCACTTATGAGTAACATACAATTAACGTGTGTCAAAACGATCGCATAACGTGCCATAACCTTATGCCGGCCGATAGCGGAACGTCGTGAGACCAAACGCCGAGTACCGTCGTAAAATTTTAGCATTCGAAAAAGAGAGAGAGAACAACACAAAAGTCAACGATTAAAGCAGCGTACAAACTTATGGCAGTGTTTTTCAGGGTATTCCTACGTATACAAAACTTACAATAACGTATTCAGACAGTGTCCAGCGTATTCGGCAAATTTGTAAAAAAACGGCATACGTATCGCTAAATCGTCAAGGTGTGACAGCCCCTTTAGTAATGTATCATACTATGAATTCATGGACCGGGTATGTGTTTGTTTGTGTGTTTGTCACTCTACCCTCCTGCAGTTGTGGCCGATTTACATCCAGACTGCCACATAGGCATCAGCATGACTCCATTATTGTAGAGGGCGTATTTTTATCTATTGCCGGTGGTCTTGGGGTGGCGGTGAGCGGGGATGCAATTCTCGATAATGTGTATCGTGTAATGCTGCTCCTGTGGAGAAGGTAGTACAAACTCCCACCACTTTACAGTGCAGTACTGTCGGACCTCGAATATTCATGGTTTCGCTCTTCGTAGACCCCGGTATTTGCTTCATATAATTTGACCTGCCTTCGACATTCGCATCCAATTTGCTTCGTTATTCACGGGGGTTGTTGTTGTTTTTTTGTTGGGCGTATTGTGGTTTTTCTGACCTGATCTACATTACATGGTTTTTCATGGCGAATTTTTTTTTCCCTTCCGAATCGCAAACCGCCGGGACAGATGACATCGCAAACCATAGTATGCATGTCGATCAGATCTCGGAAAGTGACCGAGTGTGGAGGGGTGCAAAGGTCGCTGCATGTGCTGGCAGGGTCTTATGGCACGCTAGTTTAGTGTTTGGGTTTTAATGCCTCCCGCCGCGTTTTATTATAGGAACCTGGCGGCAGTTAAAAAATGTTGCTGTTTGGGCGCATTTTATCGCCCTTAGCTTCCCTTACCCTCACGCCACGCTTACTCCCCCCCTCACTGCTGCCTTCTCTTCCCTTACCCCTCCATGCTGCCTTTCCCCTCATGCTGCCCTTCCCCTCCCCCTTTCCTCACGCTTACCTCCCTCCCAAACCCCCTTCCTCTCACCCCCCCCATCCCATGGACATCTCCCGCACCCCATTTCGTTCAATCCTGTACTTACCCCCCCTCCCCCATTTTCTCCACAAGTCCCACCACGCCAAACGCAAGTCGAAGCAACCCCCCCACTTCTCATATGCTTACCTCCTCCGCCAAAACACGCTACCCACTTACCCCCTTCCTCTCTTCCCCAATCCTCCGCACTCCCACCACCCTCCGGGAATGTTTTTAGCGAGTTTGGTGATAGGTGCAGTCAGCTTCTCCCCAGAGGAAGCGAAAAAACAGAGGCGGCCACAACACCTGTTACTTGCTCTATCTCTCTCTACTTCCGATACCCTGTGCTGAACTGCCACTTACCCCTCCCTCCGTCCTGCTGCTCTTCCCCAACTCCCCCTCTCGTCTCTCCCCCCTTCCTCCTCTCTCGTCCAAGCCACTCCCTCTCCACGCGCGCCCATTCGTACTCTTTCTGCCGCTCCCACCACCACTGAACCTCTCTCTCTCCACCCACTCACCTAGTCATCTTCCTCGCTTCCTCGGACTCTCCCCCCCATCACCTCATGCGGTCTCCCACTCACCCTCCACTCTCACTCTCGTTTCCTCCTCTTCCTCACTTTCCCTCCACACCTCTCTATAGAGCCCCCCCATCCCCCAGGCTACCCTGAATAGTTGACCCCTATATCACAGGCGAAACGACGGAGTTGTATTTTCTCGGTGAACATAACATAAGTAATACGCGTGTGTCACGATCGATCGCATTTGTCACTTTTGAAAATATACGAAAGAGTCTCCGTGCACCTCTCGCGCGTGGTTTGAGATTGTGTAGAGTGTGATCTTTGTAATTGTTTTTTCGTCGTATTTATTTTTAACCTATTTTGTCAATACTATGCTCTCATGGAAGGAAGATAATTAATTTAGGTCATTTATTAATACAATAAGGTTACCACGCATCACCTGAGAAGCAGCAATTACACGGATATTTCCGAGGGAGGACATAATTCTCGTGAGCTTGTGAATGGGGAAACTGACCGGGTAGGTTGTGGTATATATTAATTGTTTCTCCAATGAGACATAATCTCAGGTAGCTACCGACATTGAGTGATTATGTGTGATAAGGAGTAAATGGGAATGTGGGTGCTCCCAGGATTTGAGTAGGTTGGAGAGGATAGGTTGAGGAAGTTGCGATAAATACTTAAGATAAGGTCAGGGCGAGGGGACTAAAGAGATTAAAGTAGTCCTTCCACGCAGTTTAAAATGATCTGTACAGCCTGTTTCGGTAATGAAGGAAAGAAGAATACTGTGGAAATGAGATGAGTAGAAGGATGGTGTGTTATTGCTATATACTATTGGAATAAATGGGAAAGAAACTCGGGGGATAGAGAGTTGGAGAGTGTGGGGTGCCGGACTGTGTTTGTGTGGGAGGGTTTTGAAGTGAGTCCTCTCTGAAATTGTTATAGGGGGGGCGAGGAGGGGAAAGGTGGGAAGTTGAGGACTTGAAGTCATAATCTACAAAAGTTGCACACAATGGAATGAAAAGTAGTCGAAGAACTAGTCCGTAGCTAGTGTTGATTTTGAATTATCTTGGCAGTTCACTCGTAATTTAACCACGATACCGGGGGTTTTGTGCTAACGCTTGTGCAAAAGCCTTCATTCTGCAGTGTCATGGAGTTTAGATGTCTTCTGTGCAGCTTGAGCTGTCAGATGTCACCTCTGGAAGCTGTTTTATCCAAGGCCATGACTTAATTGGTGCATTCAAACAGGAGGCTTTGAACTCAAGGCAACATGCCCCTGTGCCCACCGCAACAGTATATGGCCGAGCAGTTTTATCGCCTCGTTTCTTGGGTCTCGCCTCTCGTCCTCCCAGCTATTTGTCCTCTGGTGAATTCACCAGGCCTATGGTGAATTCTTGTGGTAGGGTTCGGGGGGTGGGGGGGCGGGGCTCGCTTTGCCTAGCAACCAAACCTTGTTATCCTCCCCCAAATCCACGCTAACTGCCCACCTCCACTCTTTCTTCCCCCACTGTTTCTCTCTACTGTGGAATTGTCTCCCTGAGTTTTTTTTTCAATCATCTCATTCTCTTCCACTCTCAGGTGTGTAGAAGTGGTGCAGCTATCGCCATCTCATTGATCCACTATATTCGTTGATTTTTATTTTTTATTAATCCCCTACTCCACCCACACCTCTCCACATCACCCTGTTTGACAGCCTTTCCAGTCTCCTTTAGAATTCCTATACGCTGAGTACATTCAGTTCCCGTGTTCCAGTGTGATTGTTCTTACTTATGGTGCCTGTGTCTGTTCTTCCACATTTCTCCATTTCCTACCGTTGTATGTCAGCCACCTCTACTCATCGCCGCATCAGTGGTCACCCCTCAGTCTTTCAGCTCTTCCATGAGCCGCGACCTCTGCCTAATAAAAAAAAGCGGTCAAGTTTGTGTAATTCGGGGCGACCTCTGCCTATCTGAATCCGTAAGCATTGCGTAGGCAGCATTTCTCCAATTAATGATCTCTGCTGCATTTTCTGTGATGCAATTCCCCCCACGATGTTTCACTTCAACCTGCTATTACAGAGAAGGAGCCTTGCCTCACAAAAGACTTTAATCCAGGCTAGATATCCGAAGCCACCGAGCTGGCAATAAAGCTGTTATAAGATGATTGCTGCGGGGAGGGCGGCCGACACCTGGATTGAGCGTGAGCGATTGTGCACAGCTGGCTTGGGACGTTGCGGAGTGGCAACCAGTGGCAGCTGTGCGCCGCTGCGCGGCTTTTGCGGTTCCCCAAGCAGGCACATTGCTTTGTTTGCACTGCGAGAGCTCGTAGTCAGTCTGTTGCCGAGATGGACTAGATCACAGCAGGCTCCGCCCACCTCTCACCATCCGGAATGGCATTGCCCTGATCCGGAACCTCAGCATGCTTCGCCTCTTGGCGTTGCTTACGTTGTATAGTCCACGTGGTTTGGTGCCAACGTCGCTTGCCCTGGGACCAGGCAACCACATAGCAAACTGAGCAACAGTGCTCATCTTGATTTTAGTATCGGGTTCGATTCCTGACGACAGTTGTACCCCGCTCACCTTTCACTCATGATGCTGTTGCGCAGGCAAGAGGGGCGACGCACAAGTGCAGCGCTGTTATTCGGAGTGCTTGTCAAACCTGCTGTCCGATTCTGCCAGCCACGATGAATCAACGTAAATAACATCGCCTTGATGTCGAGCAAGCTTTCGTCGTGCAGATTAGTACCGAACATTTTTGGTGATGGGTTAATAACTGCGGTTCCGTGGGTTGCAGTTGCCTTCCCAGCAATAGTTATGGCAAGAATGTTGTCATTGTTCAGGGTGCCGGTGATAACTCGCCGCGACTCTTTAGCGAAGAACGCCATGGGATCTTAACATGCACCACTAATGCCACCAGATGGGATGCCCATTTTAACATCCATCGGAGGGACGGGGACACAACATTGGTAAAACACTGGGATGCCAGTTTATCGCTGGTGGGATCAAGCCAGGCTGGATGGCTTTCAAGACGATTTGCGTCACTTTCGAAACATCCTACCCGAATGCGTACAACCTGATGCCACGTTAGTTGTTTATATGGAAATGTGATGACCAAGTAACAGGGTTCTTCTTTCAATGAGTGTCGGATTTCAGACCTTCTATGCTGCTGGAGGTCTGCCAGGGTACCCGAAAGTTGACGCGATGCAGAGCACTCTGCTTTACATCTGGCCGGGTGAGTGAATGCCCTTTATCAGCACCCCTGCACGCAGCCCTCTGTGTCGCTGGCCAACAGTGCCTCGAATAAGGGTGGCACCACGGGCATCCGTCGCCAGCGTCTGGATGCCGAGGCTTGCCAGCTCTCAGCTGAAATGTTGCAACAAGCAGTGCATCTCCCACCCCCACACCCGCTCTCTCTTTTACCCCCACACCGCCATGTCTCCAGCCCTATTCCTCGGCCGACAGCCGTTTGCCAAAATAAACTTGTTACAGAAACACCGAAGCTCCGCCGCGGCACAGACGTCTTTCACGCCCCATTGGATGTGCCTAGAACTTTTGGGACTCCTGTTGTGCCGTAGCTGCCTTGGGGTATGACCCATTGAGCTCGCTAAGGGGCTCCCTGCCCACTGCACCCGGGCCACGTGATCGGGCAAAAGAAAGCCTGAAATGACCACACTCCTCTTAATTGAACAACGAACGATGAGAAACAACTAAATATCTGAACCCTATTATTGTATCCTTGCTTGCAAGGAACTATCGCTTGTGGTCGATTGCCATGATGGGCTAGTCTTGCGCCACACACGACATGACCACGAATGTTGGCTCAACATCCAACTTCACGACAGGTTGGGACCGGTGCAGTTTTATAGACCATTGCACCTTGCAATGACCAAAGCACGCTTTTACAAACCGGACGAAATGCCACTTGACCACCACCCAAAAGGAGGCAACGTGCAATGCTCTCATTGATTCTCACCAGCTGAACATTTACAGTTATCCCAGACACCCACAGGCGCCAAGCCATCGGTGAAGGCACCAGACCAGTTGTTCACACTCTGGATGAGCACCTCTGCCCTTTGTGAGTAGCTTCTTGCCACCAGGGGGTGTGTGATTGTTCCTTTGCTTTCAAAGGAAGTGATCATTGCCGAAAGGATTTATGAGATCACTTCTGAGGTTTGTCCTTTGTTGGAATCTGTTTGGGCGGAAAGAATGTCATGTGAACAGCTTGTGCGCTTGTTGCTGATCGACTCGCGTTTACTCCCCTCTACCAGAGGAAAAAACAATCACCACTGTTGATGTTTAAATTACTGTCGCATTTGTGCATGTACCACTACTGTATCATCGAACAAATCATGTGAACGTGTGATGGCCCATCCAAAAGCATGGACGTGAACATGTGTTGGCCCATCCAATATATTTGGCAAATTTCCTTTTCCCAAATGCAGTCTGAGATCATGTTTCCCGTATTGTAAGAGGTACACTTGATGAATATTTATACATGAAGGGCTGTGCCACACCACAGAGTGGCAAGTTATCACAAACTTTTTTATGACTCGTAAGCTCTTTTTTTAAAACGATGATCGAAGGTTCATGCGTGGAGCATGACATATCAGGAAAAGACAAGGACACCATTGAGATGTCTGCGCGTACTTCTACGATTACTTACAAGGACATTAACAAGCGATGGAAAAATCAAACACGGACCTCGGTACCCGAGCATCACGAGCCAAGTCCTCGGATGGGCACTTCCAAAGGAAATCGACTGAAAGAATGCGTTTTGCCATTTGAGCGGAAAATTGCCATTCAACAAATGAGTCCTTCAAGAAGCTGATGTGACTGTTCCAAATCTAGGGCAAGGGATCAATGGTACTCCTGGATAATTTTTTTGCGTGATTTATTTATTTATTATGGAGTATTATCAAACGTTGGCTTCATCTCCCATGTGGTTTTGCACTGGCTTTCATTAGCGTGTGTGCACAGATGTAAAACAAGAAACCATCACCTCGTGTGTACTGTGGGATTGTTCGCGTGGATATGGATGAACGCTAATGTGTCCTGCCCGTTGTAAAGCCTGTTCTTTTCAGCCTTTAATCTTACTCCCTACTCTCCTACAAAACGTCCAAGATTTCTACAATCCAGTGATTGAGGACTTTGGTTGTCCCTTTCCCATTCGTGCATCATTGTTGATCTTCCATCCACATCACACTGACACGACAGGCTAACATGCCATAGTTCTGCTTTTGTCCCTGTTATCTATTGTCATGTCCCATTGGAAGGGTGGGTGTTGGCGGGTGGAGGGGGGGGGGTGTGAGGGATTCTGTGTGTTTACACCCTCCTTACTCTATGATTAACAGTCTTTTACAGACACAAAAGTTGGGGACTGTATTTCTGCCTCACTTTCCATTGCTGCCTTTCCGTCAATTGGGAGGGTCTGTTCTGAGATGTAGCTTTGCGACATGCAGGTTTGCTCTGTTCAGTATTTTCACGAGCCCATTGGTTATGTGTCGGTTGTGTGAAACTCCACTAATCACGCAACCCCCGCTGTCACCATGTTCCAATCTCGACATGAACCCAACCATGTTCGTGCACCTGAACACGGAAAACAAGACATACAAAGCATCTCAAATTGCAAACCCCCGGCCACATCGCTTTGTATTCAAAACTAAACTTGATCACAACGAGTTAAAAAAAAAAAATGTACATTTTATTCATCTGTGTTCTCCCATATTCTCATAATGAAAGTTTCTTAAAGATTTGATACAAAAGCTCAATTGGTAAAAAATATTCAATCGCCTGGGACAAACAACTGAAGCTAATGGTAAATAAATGAAGAAACACAAGTGATTTAAACAAAAACAGGCGTCTCACGCTTAGACGCCGCTGCACAGAGCTAATATGGGCTATTTATGTCCAATGACTTTGCCCTTTCACATTTGAACCCAATTTTTAATCATCTTTAATCCATATTTCATAATAAAGCGTTTGTTCAAATTTGATGCACGAAAGCTCAAATGTAAAAAAAAACCAAAAAAAAACCTGTGGGTTGGACAGATAGAGGTGTAGGACTGCACACAAAACAATTGCCAAAACCCTGTCTCCTGCTGCGTCGGGGACTGGCTAACAAGCACACACACACACACACACCCATTCACCCCCACACATAGGAATACCAGATCACGAGTAAATAATTAAAAAGAGCAAAGCAGACCACATCGATGATGTGGATCGACATTTATTGCTTAAGGTTCGGCCAAAATAAAATGCACTCTCAATTACCCTCGCAAACAACAGTGACAGATAATCGGTCGCGTCCGGTAGTAAGAGCGGACACGTGCTGAGGGCTCGGGGTGTATTGCCCTGAGGAAGCGTCGCTTGGGAGTGCGTGAAACGTCACCTGAGACTGGTCTGCTCTTGCTTATTACTTCGAAATTAGCAGAGATAATATTCTCGTTACTTTTTGGTTGGATGCCACTTTTCCTTTAAAAAAAAAGTGTATAGACAGGGTGTCCAAATATGAATATACAAAAAAGAATGTTAAATCGTTTATTGTTATTCAAGATACGTCATATTGATACCGGAGGTACATGCAAATTAGAGTTGTAAGTTTTAGTTGTGTGAATAGTTGATTGTTATTTTTTTTTCTGTTTTTCGGAGAAACCCCATTTTCTGCCATAATGACCAGTCCCCAAGAGAGCAAAAATTGTGATATATTGTATGTGAATGTGGCTTCAAATCATTCAAGCCCGACGGCGTTTTCCAGCTTGAAATGAACAAACCAGCGCCTGAAAGACACTCCATGCGAGATGCGAGTTATCTTTTGAGGCCTACAGGATCTGTCTGAAGGGGAAATCTGCTGAAGGCCAAACAAGTTCAATGAAAGAGCACGTCGTAGAAGGCATTTACCAACAGCCCTAAAAAAATCAGATCAGAGAGCATCACTTGAGTTAAACATTTCAAAAGCTCTGTCATGGTATCTTTCATGGAAGAATTTGAGATTTTAAATGTATTAAATGCGAACAGTTCAACAAACTTTTGGAGAGAATTATGAAACGCAGAGTAAATGCCTGAAGAAATATTAACTTGAACGGATAGAAATCGGAGAAACTCTTTTTTTAATTTAAATTTAAACCCTCATTTTTTTGTGATGAGCTCAGTTCACATCTGGTCAGGCAAGTGTTCGTCACAATGTAGGATATGAGAGAGAAGAAATCCACTGTGAATTGTATGAAGGATTTCCCTGAAGTTAAAACGTTTGGTATGCCACATCACGTTTCCACACTCTACTGGTCCTATTGTTTTCATGCACGCCGCTGTCACAGGCATTCAGTACCTCAAACATGCTATGAGCGTTTCTTTATTTAGCAACAACAACAAAATAGCGATTTGTTACAAAGAGCCATCTTTCAACAGGATGGGAGTACCAACCTCACCTGCTCAATAATATGATGAGGAAAGTGAAGAAAAAAATATATTGTGTAGAGAAATCGTTGTGGCCTGTGTTTTGAAATCAACTTTGCCAAACCGTTGGATGTTGAGGAGTGACCTATGAAATGGCCTGTTCATTAAACCGACTTAACACCTTTAGATTTTTATCTCTTGGAAATTTTTGAAGTTTAAGTTCCACACCAGCCAAATCAGAGGACCTTTGAAGAAACGTTAAACATCGTGTTGTTGAATACCGTCATCCATCACTACAAGCTGTGTTGGAAAATGTTTTTGGTCCAGAATTTGAATGCCGCAATTGCGATTGATTATAGTGAATGATATGCACGACATGCAAAAATTATTAATAATTCGAGATATCGAAACAATACCATAAAATCTATACCCAGTGTGTGTGTGGTGTGTGTGTTGTGGTGTGTGGTGTGTGTGTGTGTGTGTTTCCTCCATAAGACCATAACTACAAAACCATAAACCTATCAGGCCTGAACTTTTGCATGCAGACTAAGAAACTCAAGGAAGTGGCTGAGTGAAAATTGTGTGTTTGGGTTAATTAAAAACACCCCTTTTTGAAGAGAAGTAATGGCCTTATTTAATGATATCCTTCATCAGGCGATCCGAGGCCACCTCACTCTATGAGGTCTTCAGGCGTTTCCTGTGTAACCTCACTGGGGTCTGAAGCCGCGCCCCATGTTTTTGCCTGCCAAACATGGTCTTCATTTGGCTCAGGGCCACAACGATTTCTTAACAATAATTTTTTTTTTCACTTTCTCACTCATATTATCGAATGCCTGCCTTCATCATCAGTACAAATCACTGTATACATCGCTTGTTAAGCACTACATTTGTTCAACTATTAGGGCTTGGAGCCGATTGTCATGCATTAATGATTACGTATTTTCCACGATCGACTCTCATGGTACTGATTAAAGTATACATCGAATATTATTTCGGTTTGTGAGGATCGGATATCATCCGGACAAATAAGTGGGCGAAATCTGTTGTGAATCCCTGATACAATAATAAAGAAATAACGAGTTCTTATAAACTAAGCCATATACCTATTTACTTTAACTCAGACGATTTACCAATTGTACTTCAAGCAAGCAAGGCATATGTCTCCTTCTCCATTACAATGCACAGAAATTGCTGAAAATTTCCTATGCATTGAACTTTTCTTTTCTACTGGATTGGAGATATTAACTGTATATCGAGTGACAAAAAATTTAAGAACGTGCCCAAAATGAAATCAGCTTTATTGAGCGATATGATTTAATGCATTCACTTACGCTACACAGCGTGCCCCGTGTCCCACAGAGGGACTGCTGATCCATAGCGTCTGCCAATCTGGTCTATATTTTCAGAAGTTTCGCGAGGTTGCTCTACATGGAATCATAGCAAATTGCGTAAAAGAAAAAACAGACATTAAAAAAAAGTTATATTTCCGTGCGACCCCGAGTACCAGTGACACCGTGCACAGACGAGAGGCCACAAATGGCGCCATTCTCTGCAATGTTATATTTCACGGGCAGTATATACTTTGTGATGTTTCTCCAGGGTTGTTCTGCATTAAGCACAACTCTTTTTGTGATGAAGTCATTCATTTCCTCAATTCATTTTCACTTCAATAACTGCTGTGTGCGCGAGTGAAGACTGGATTTAAAGTTAAAGGGATCCCTTTATGATATGCAGCGACAGCCTGGCCAACCATTCCTTATCAACCATTGAAGTTGGAGTGCGTGCATGAGTGCGCAAACCACTTGTCGATCACCCATATCGATTGCGGGTTACTGCGCTACTCATTATGAGCGAACGTTTCACTCACTAGTGGACTGCTTTTGCTGCACCACGTCATATTAGAGCGAGTGGTTCTTGCTGCGGTCACCCGGAGCGAGTGTTTCGTGCTGCGTCAACCTTAGCCGAGTGTTTGTGCTTCGTCAACCTGAGTGAGTGGTTCGTGCTCCGTCACTCTGAGCGAGTGGTTCGGCTGCTAAAAGTCACCCTGGGCGGGTGGTCTGCTAATCAACCCTGGGCGAGTGGTTCATTTTGCTAAGTCACCCCTGAGCGAGTGGTTCGTGCTACGTCACCTGAGCGAAGTGGTTCGTGCTACGTCACCTTGAGCGAAGGGTGCGTTGCTACGTCACCCGTGAGCGGTGGTTCGTGCTACGTACACCCTGAGCGAGCTGTTCGTGGTAAGTCACCCTGAGCGAAGTGGTTCATGCTAAATCCACCCTGAGCGAGTGGTTCGTGTACGTCACCCTGAGCGAAGTGTTCGTGCCTAAGTCACCCTGACGAGTGGTGCGTTGCTAAGTTCACCCTGAGCGAGTGGTTCGTGCTGATGTCGCCTGAGCGAGTGGTTCGGCATTACGTCACCCTGAGCGAGTGTTCGTGCTAGCGACACCAGCTGAGCGAATGTTCGTGCTTACGTCACCCTAAGCGATGGTTCGTGCTACGTCACCCTGAGCGAGTGGTTCGCTGCTACGTCACCCTGAGCGAGTGGTTCGTGCTACGTCAACCCTGAGCGAGTGGTTCGTGCTACTCACCTGAGCGAGTGGCTCGTGCTACGTCACCCTGAGCCATGTGGTTGGTGCTATCCGTCACCCTGAAGCGAGTGGTTGGTTGCTACGTCACCCTGACGCGAGTGGTTCGTGCTACGTCGCCCTGAGCGAGTGGTTCGTGCTACGTCCGCCCTGAGCGGGACTGGTTCGTGCTACGCGCCCAGAGCGAGTGCCGTTCGTGCTACGTCGCCCTGACGAGTTGGTTGGTGCTACGTCACCCTGAAGCGCAGTGGTTCGTGCTGCGTCGCCCTGAGCGTAGTGGTTCGATGCTGCGTCGCCCTGAGCGAGTGGTTCGTGCTGCGTCCGCCCTGAGCACAAAGTGGTTCGTGCTGCGTCGCCCTGAGCGAGTGTTCGTGCTAACGTCGCCCTGAGCGAGTGGTTCGTTGCTGCTTCACCCTGAGCGATGTGGTTCGTGCTACGTCCTTCTTTTCTTGTGATACACTGTCGAGCTTCGTATGAGAGCGAACACACTGAAACACACATAAGGGGAGCAGGAATGAGAGGGTGGGAGAGGGAAGGAAAAAAAAGAGTGGGAACAGACACATGAGATTTGTGGAAGGGAAGGATGGGTTGGGTACACAGGGAAACCAAGATGACACGACAGGGACTTTCAGGTCTAAGTGAGTTGTGAAAATAACACCCGATTTCCAGCTGTTGCCTTATTAACGTGTCTTCCAAATTGAGAGCCAATTTTTTTTTTCCACCTGTCACAGCTGTTAATAAAAAATAAATGTTTCAAATGTGAACATATCCCTGAAATGTCTATTATAAATGCAACCGTTCGTGTTTTCGGTGAAAGCTCCTCAAGGTTTCTGGGTTGTATGTAGTAAGTACTGAGTGGTAATCACACTGGACTCCAACCTGCCAATGCCGAAAAAATTGCGATATCTCGGCCAAGTGTGTATGTGTGCTGTGTGTGTGTGTGTGTGGTGTGTGTGTGTGTGTGTGTGTGTGTGTGTGTGTGCTGTGTGTTATGTGTGTGTTGTGTGTGTTGGTCATAAACCATAACATATTCTCTCTCAACCCCCTAACCCCACCCCTCTCTCCCTCTGGTGTCCCATTCCTTGCTCTACCATCGGACCCCATACAGATGCAGCACCCTCCTCCCACATCTCCTCTCTCACTCTCCCTCTCTCTCTCTCTGGAATATCCAGATGGTGGTGTGTCCAGGCAGGGTTGGTCTTCGGACCTGTACACGAAAAGCGGTGTTTGTTCTCCGGCCAGCTAGCTACAGATGTGCGTACGGCCAAGCTATTTGTTTGGACGGGAGTTTGTATGCGGACCATGTTTATAGTCTGGACAACAGAAAATTCGATTTCAGACATTAATTTTTTTCCCCATCTTCACTGTTCATTCTATGCAGAATCAATTTGATGTAAAACAGTATAAATCGTAATTAACGCTCAACCCGCACAGTCTGCCTTCCCTTCCTCCTCTGCTCTCATACTGTCTTCCCTGCCCCACCCCTCCTCGCCTCCCTACTCTCTCCTTTCCAGTCCACCTCTTCACTCTTCCCTTCCCACACCCCTCTCTCCCTCTTCCCTCTTCTTTTTCTCCTCCACCCTTCAGTATTACGGTCAGCGAAGGCGATGGGTGGTATTTGCTATTATTGATAAACTTAATCATGTAAGTCTATTACATTTATTCCCATAAAATTTGTCAGCTTATCGAAGAACCCAAGAAAACTATTCAACGTTTCTTAGGTATATCCATTTTCATGTGTTATGTATTACTATGTATGTATGTAATATATATGTATGTATGTATGTATATATGTCATATGATGCAAATAATATAACAGCCTCTGTGAAAAAAATAAGAGACCACTCAAAAAATTAATTAAGATCAGCATCTCTTCAGTATGGCAGCCATTCCATTCCAGTGTCTGTTGAATTCCAACACAGGCACACCTCATTCTACTTAGTGAGGTACTGATTAGTGTGATCACTAATCCGAATCTTATCTTACAAGGAATAAGTATAAAAACCACTTGCTTGTGGTCATCACTAATCTCTTGCAATCAGGACAGCTGATGCAAAAGACAGTGCTAGTAAAGTACCTCAAAAGTCATTGAATCAAAAAATAACTATGACTATGCCAAAGAGTTGAAAAGAAAAGTTTGGAGTGAGGAAAAGAAGGGTTCAATTCTGGCTTTAACTGGCAGAAGGGATACAGTGAGCGTCACGTTGTTCCATCCTTTAAAATTTCAAAGACGATGGTTCATAAGAAGCAGAGTCAAGCAGCAAGCATTGGGGACATAACAAAACTACAGACTGCAGAGGGGCGAAAAGACTTTCACTGGACGGATGACGCCAACTCATTCAATGTCACTCACAACCGTGCGATGACATCAAGTGACCCACAAAAGAATGGAAACGGCAGCTGGGGTGAAGTGCACGGCGAGGAGGTTCGAAAAGCAGCTCCTAGGGCAGGGCTGAAAAAGTCGTGCAAAGCCATAAGAAAAGGCCCTTCTATTCAATGAGAAGCAAAGAAAGCCAGCGCTGAGGTTGCAAAGACCAAAGGAATTGGGACCTAGAGGAACTGGAGTAAGGTCATCTTCTCTGAGAGTCAATTTTCAGCTTTAGCCGCAACACCTGGTCGTTAATGGTTAAAGCGGAGACTGGAGAGGCCTACACAGCCAAACAGTGTCTCGCACCCCTGAAATTTGTGGAGGATCGGTGATATCTGGGGGTGCTCAGGCAGAAGGCTCGAATCGGGCGATTTGTCTTTGTGAAGGACTCATGAATCAAGCCACGTGTACAAGGTTGTCTGAAGAACACTTGCTTCCTTCTGCTCTGACAATTCCCAACTCTGAGGATTGTTTCCAGCAGGACAATGCTTCCATGCCCACCAGCCAGGTTCAAAGGTGTGGATGGAGGACCATCAGATCAACACCTGACATGGCCAGCCCAATCTCCAGACTGAACCGCAGATTGAAACCTCTGGAATGTGATCAAGAGGAAGATGGATGGTCACAAGCGCATCAAACAAAGCCATAGCTGCTTGAATTTTTGCGCCAGAAGTGGCATAAAGTCACCCAGACAGCAATGCTTGAAAGACTGGTGGAGAGCATCCAAGACGCATGAAAAGCTGTGATGAAAATCGGGTTATTCCCACAAAATAATTGATTTTTGAAACTCTTCCTAAAGTTAAAACATTAGTATTGTGTTGTTTAAAAAATGAATATGAACTTGTTTTGTTTGTAAATTATTTGAGGTCTGAAAACACTGAATCTTTGTTGTTATTTTGACCAGGTTGTCATTTTCTGCAAATAAAGCTCCTAAATGGCAATATTTTTTATTGAATTTGGAGAGAAATGTTGTCAGTAGTTTTATAGAATAACAACCAAAAATGTTCATTTTACTCAAACACATACCTATAAATAGTAAAACCCGAGAAAAACGGATAATTTTGGCAGTGGTCTCTTAATTTTTCCAGAGCTGTATGTATATTTATAATATTATATATATATATAAGAGTATTAATAAAACAGTCACTTATAAATAAACTTACAAAACTGAGTTAGTGATTTTTATATATGTATATATATTATATATAATATTGCTGGTTTTCGAACCGCATGCATCCAACAGATAGTGGTCCCAAGACAGTTATTCCATTAACATACGTCGTGATAGTCCCTTCCCTTTTGTCTCGCCCGACAACTTATGGTCCGAGTCCGAGCTTAGCGGGACTTTTTCCAACAACCCGTTCCATTTTAGCCGGCACGTCCTC
>CM068960.1:118907229-118931335 GCA_035128595.1 Eptatretus atami
GAAGAGGCCAGCGCTTGAGGTTGCAAAAGACCAGAAGGATTGGGACCGTAGAGGAACTGGAGTAAGGTCATCTTTCTCTTGATGAGTCCAATTTCAGCTTTACAACACCTGGTACGTTAATGGTTAGACGAGACCTGGAGAGCCTACAAGCCACAGTGTCTCGCACCACTGAATTTGGTGGAGGATCGGTGGATTATCTGGGGGTGCTTCAGCAAGGCTCGAAATCGGGCAGATTTGTGTCTTTGTGAAGACATGCATGAATCTAGAGCCACTGTACAAGGTTGATCCTGAAAGAACACTTGCTCCTTCTGCTCTGACAATTGTCCCACAACCGTGAGGATCTGTTTTTCCAGCAGGGACAATGCTTCCATGCCACACAGCCAGGTAAATCAAGTGGGATGGAGGACCATTCAGATCAGGACCCTGTCATCGCCAGGCCCAATCTCCAGACCTGAACCATTTGAAAAACCTCTGGAATGTTGATCAGAGGAAGAGGATGGCTCACAAGCCATCAACAAAGCCAAGCGCTTGAATTTTTTGCGCCAGAAGTGGCATTAAAGTCACCCAACAGCCAATGTGAAAGACTGGTGGAGAGCATGCCAAGAGCGAAATGAAAAGCTGTGATTGAAAAGTCGGGGTTATTTCCACAAAATATTGAATTTCTGAAACTCATTCCT
Source organism: Eptatretus atami (assembly GCA_035128595.1). Lineage (NCBI taxonomy): Eukaryota > Metazoa > Chordata > Myxini > Myxiniformes > Myxinidae > Eptatretus > Eptatretus atami. Next base: position 118,907,907 of record CM068960.1, read on the forward strand.
AAGTTAAAACATTAGTATTGTGTTGTTAAAAAATGAATGATGAACTTGTTTTGTTTGTATTATTTGAGGTCTGAAAACACTGAATCTTTGTTGTTATTGACCACGTTGTCATTTTTCTGCAAATAAATGCTACTAAATGGACAATATTTTTATTCGGAATTTGGAGAAATGTTGTCAGTAGTTTATAGAATAAAACAAAAATGTTCATTTTACTCAAACACATACCTATAAATAGTTAAACAGAAAACGGATAATTTTGCAGTGGTCTCTTAATTTTTCCAGAGCTGTATGTATGTTATATATTATGAATATATATAATATTTCAGTCACTATATAAACTAATAGTAGTGATTATATATATATATATTATATATAATATTGCTGCGTTTTCGAACCGCATCATCCAACAGATAGTGGTCCCAAGACAGTTATGTCCATTAACATACGTGTAGATAGTCCCTTCCCTTTTGTCTCGCCCGACAACTTTATGGTCCGAGTCCGAGCTTAGCGAGGACTTTTTCCCAACAACACCGTTTCCATTTTAGCCGGCACGTCCTCTGGCAGTGTCGCTCGCGCTGCCACCGATCCGGTAAAGTGATCGGTTGGACAAGCGATACCGAGGGCCTGTTCCCTGTTATTAAATCACGATGTGTGTTTATCAGGATTAACTGGCGCGAGGACCCTAAGTCACATGTCTGGAGTTATTGGCGTCCACAGTCGGAAAGCGACCCCGCCGTCTCAGTGGAATTATTCCGTTGCGACCGGCCTACAATTCGGGGAGTTCGTGGGGAGCCGAGATAGCTTCACCCCCTAGTGGTCGTTTCTCACTCGAACCCCCGGCCCGCAGACATGATGTTATATATATATATAATATAAAACATAATATATAATGGCATAATACAATATATATATAACATAATATTATACCACTGCTTGACAGACCCGGGGTTCGGGCAAGAAGGACCACGTAGGGTGAGAGAAAGCTACCTCAGGTTCCACCAGATTCTTCTGAATCGCAGGCCGTGACGCGGTCCGGTCGCTATAATCAACCGTGAACGCAATAACCAACCACATGACTTTGCCGTTCCTCATCTAATGAATACTGGTTTCCTAATGGTCACGGATATTAATTACGGGGGAACACCCCCGTACGCCTGTGTCAAACCAGATCACCTTACTGGATCCAGATGCAAGAAACAAACAGCGAGCGTACTGCCCAAGAACGTTACCGGCTAGGAAACAGATCGTTAGGAATTAATGTCCCGGCTCGGCTCCGGATACGGACCATGCTGGACCAATGAAAGAAAAGATGAAAACGAAGCTGGGAACACATTCTCTATAAAGCATTTATTTACAATCAACGAGCGTAAGGTATGTGCACAGTAATGCGGGTTTATTATTATGTACAGCAGGGATAGCAAGGAATTTGTGGCGATCCAATTTACAAAAGCAGACACAGAGCAGAACATCCCTCTCACAATCTCAATTATGCTCCCGCAGGCGCCATTCACACACACACACACACACACACACACACACACACACACAAACCCGAGGAAATTGGATTGCCAGAAGGAAGGAGAGCCAGATGACTAATGGCCTCGCATAACCTGGCGCCGGTAGGACCGACCGCGCAACCAGTAGACTGGACGCTCCGGACGCTTGCAAGCCGATCCCACCTTAAGAGTCGGCAACGCTGTATATCCTGCTTAATCACTTTGCCGGGGCTCGTGGAACGTGTGCTCCGCAACTGGTCCCAGAAGAACGTCTGTCACATACCAACGTGTAGATTGCAGCGGCAGGCGACAACGAGGAGCGGTGAAGAGAGGGCGAGCAGAGAGGCAAGGATGAGGGCCGAGGCAAACACAAAGGCGAAGGAGGCAGGCGCAAAAAAAGGGAGCAGAGCCGGACGGCTTCGCCTATCCGCCTTTATAAAATATTATACAATATACATACAGCTCTGGAAAAATTAAGAGGACCACTTGCCAAAAATTATCCGTTTTTTCTCGGTTTTACTATTTATAGGTATGTGGTTGAGTAAATGAACATAAGTTTTGGTTGATTCTATAAACTACTGACAACATTTCTCATAAATTCAATAAAAAATTTGGCCATTAGGAGCTTTATTTGCAGAAAATGACAACTGGTCAAATAACAACAAAGATTCAGTGTTTCAGACCTCAAATAATTTCAACAAAACAAGTTCATATATCATTTTTTAAACAACACAATACTAATGTTTTTAACTTTAGGAAGAGTTCAAAAATCAATTATTTTGTGTGGAATAACCCTGATTTTCAATCACAGCTTTCATGGTCTTGGATGCTCTCCACCAGTCTTTCAACATGCTGTTGGGTGACTTTATGCCACTCTGGCGCAAAAATTCAAGCAGCTAGGCTTTGTTGATGCGCTTGTGACCATCCATCTTCCTCTTGATCACATTCCAGAGGTTTCAATCTGCGGTTAGTCTGGAGATTTGGGGGCTGGCCACTGTCAGTGTTTGACTGATGGTCCTCCATCCACACCTTGATGACGACCTGGCTGGTGGGCATGGAAGCATTGTCCTGCTGGAAACCAATCCTCAGAGTTCGGACATTGTCAGAGCAGAAGGAAGCAAGTGTTCTTCCAGACAACCTTGTACGTGGCTTGATTCATGAGTCCTTCACAAAGGACAAATCATGCCCGATTCAGCCTTCTGCCTGAGCACCCCCAGATCATCACCGATCCTCCACAAATTTCAGGGGCGAGGACGACTGTGGCTGTGTAGGCCTCTCCAGGTCTCCGCTTCTAACCATTACACGACCAGGTGTTGCGGCCAAAGCTTGAAAATTGGACTCCTCAGAGAAGATGACCTTACTCCAGTCCTCTATGGTCCATTCCTTATGGTCTGTTGCAAACCTCAGCTGGCTTTCTTTGCTTCTCATTGAATAGAAGCTTTTCTTAGCTTTGCACGGACTTTTTCAGCCCTGCCCTAGGAGACTGTTTCGAACCTCCTCGCCAGTGCACTTCACCCCAGCTGCCGTTTACCATTCTTTTGTAGGTCACCTTGGATGTCAATCCTACGGTTGTGAGTGACATTGATGAGTTGGCGGTCATCCGGTCCAGTGGAAAGGTCTTTTCGCCCTCTGCCAGTCTGTAGTTTTGTTTGTCCCAATGCCTTGCTGCTTGACCTCTGCTTCTTATGAACCACTGTCTTTGAAATTTTAAAGGATGGAAGCAACTGACGCTCACTGTATCCCTTTGCCAGTTAAAGCCAGAATTGAACCCTTCTTTTCCTCACTCCAAACTTTTCTTTTCAAACTCTTGGCATGGTCATAGTTATTTTGATTATCAATGACTTTTGAGTACTTTACTAGCACTGTCTTGCCATCGCTGGTCCTGATTGCAAAAGATTTAGTGATGACCACAGCAGTGGTTTTTATACTTATTCCTTGTTAAGTAAGATTCGGATTCAGGTGATCACACATAATCAGTACCTCACTAAGTAGAATTGAGGTGTGCCTGTGTTGGGAATTCAACAGACACTGGAATGGATTGGCTGCCAACTGTAGAGATTGCTGATTTAATTTTTTTTTGAGTGGCTCTCTTATTTTTTTTCAAGAGGCTGATGTATATTGCATATAATGATATATGTACATATATACTGTACATATATTATATTTATATATGTATATATGTGTATACAGTATATATACATATCTCTCTATGTATGTATATATATATATGTGGTTATATATGTATATACATTATATTACACTATGTGTATATTAATATTATATATATATATATATATACAACATGTATATATATATATACATACATTATACGGTTGCCTGAATGATATACAGTTTGGCCAAAAATATCTGACACCCTTCACTTTTTTCAAATAATGCACCATTACTTCCACAAATGTTTGAAATTTTTAAATCTTTTGTTATCCACAGATGTGTTACCTTTGTTGGTTTGCAGTGGAACAAAAAAAAAAAAAGCTTTGAAAAAAACTACTAAATCTTGCTTATTCCACAACAAATCCTCAAATGCGCTTCGACAATATTATTGCACCTTTTAGAAGGTTGTTTTGAAATAATTAGATTTCAAGCAGGTGATTCTCCTTTACTATGGAAATGAAACTATCTATGTGAGTTGCGGTGCCTGCAATATAAAAATCACTCATTCAACCAGTCTTGAATATGAGAAAAGGAGTCATTCTGCTGTGTTTGTGTTACTGTGTATACTGCAAATGAGCATGGAAAAAAAGAAAGATAACCAGGAATTGCTCCTGAGGTCAGAAAACAAGATTGTAGCCAACAATGGACCAATCTCAAGGCTACCAAGTCCATCTCCAGAGAACTTGACTGTTCCTGTGTCTACCGTACGTAATGTTAATCAGAAATTTAAGGCCCATTGTCATTCGCCAACCTCCCTTGACGTGGCCACAAGATAAACTTGAAACGAAGATTGCAGCGAAGAGTGCTTCAGAATTGCTCTAGAGAAAGCACCTCGATCAAACTGCCAAACAGATTTCAATCTGACCTTCAGACACAAGTACCGCACAGTTTCCACACCTCGCCACCAATCTGTCACCAACTCGATTGAAAGGGCGAGAGGGACGACGAGGTTCTATGGATAGGAGCCACATGAGCACCCCACTGCTGAGAGAGAGAACGTAAGAAAGCCTGACTGTGGCTGCCAAACACCTGAACAGCCAACATCCTTCTGGAGAATGTCCTGTGACAGATGAGACTAAATTAGAGCTTTTTGGTGAAGTACATCTATCTCTATAGTTTACAGAAAAAAAAATGAAACTTCCAAGAACAGAAACACCTTTCCCTCCAGTCAACCTGGAGGATTGTGTTAGTGATGTTTTGGGGATGCTGCTGCTGCCTCTGGCACTGGGTGCCCTTTGATGTGTGTATGGCATCATTGGAAATTAGGAGATTACCAAAGGCATTTTGGGAGCACAATGTCTTTTAACCCTGTCAAAAGCTGGGCTCGTCGAAGGTCATGGTTTTGCAGTAGGACCCAATGGACCCCAAACACGTATCAAGACAAAACGCTGGACTGTTCTGAACATGGCAGCAATGAGTCCAGATCGAAAATCCCCATTCGCACCTGTGGGGAGATCTGAAATCAGCAGTTGCCTGAGAAAAGCACCTTCCAAATCTGGGAGAACTGGAGCAGTTTAAGAGTTGCGGCCCACACGAAGAGTGGGCCCCAAACTGCGGTTTGGAGAGGTGTAGGAAGCTCATTCATGGCTCAAGGAAGCGTTGACTGCAGTTATTTTGTCCAAAGGCTGTGCTACCAATATCAATGTCTGAGTGTTAATAATTTGTCAATGCCATTTCACTGTTTTTATTTTCTGATTTAAAGGCAATGTATTAAGCTTTTGAATCCAAAACAAAGGTTCAAGAAAGTACATAATCAATTATCATATAACAAAGACGCAACAATTAAAGATAATAATAAGACTCTCATGATATAAATATAATATAACAGTGTGAAATACAGATTTATGGAGACAAAATACTTTTTTCAATTCTCAACTTATTTTGAGAGAAAATGTGATTATATGAAAAAAAGAAAGACCACTCACATCCTCTCACCTGTCAATTGGAGGGGAATAACAATTACCTCTCATCTCATCAATTAAACCCAGGTGGCTAGGATTATATAAATAACGACTCCATTCCCATGCTCTTCCTCACCGAAGAAGCGCATTAAAGCAATCAATGAAAGGCTACCCAAGGTAAGTCATTTGCTGTTTCATAAAACCCTTTCCAGAGTTCCTCCACAGCTAATAAGCACATTCACAAATTAGTCATACATGAAGATCCAATGCTACACACCCCTCAAGCCACTGGACGTAATTGTACGCACCTGTCCCTACCAAAGCCCCAAGCACTTCGAGTATTGCCACGCCAAGGAGGGATTCTGATTGGGGGTGTTCAGAGGGTAATCCCTCAGAGGGTAGCTTCGTGCCGCTGAAGTGCTCAGGCCAGACTCACCGCCAAGTGTCTGAACCCACGTTCCTCTCGTCTGAACGGGTATTGCTTGTCCCAGCAGACAAAAAGCATTCAGTAGCGGTCAAAACTAAAACCCGCGTCTCAACAACGGTTCTAAACCCAGCTCACGGTTCCCTTGTAAGTGGGTGAACAAGCCACGCTTGGCGAATTCGTGCCTTCGCAATGATAGCAAGAGCGACAATTGAAGGATAAAAAAGCGACATTGCTGTGGCGCTTGCAGCCACAAGCCATTATCCCTTGTGGTAACTTTTCTGACACCTCCTTGCTTTAAAACCGAAAAAGTTCAAAAGGATCGCGAAAAGCACGCTTTTCACAGTCTGTATTCATATGAAAAAATAAGATCAAGGCAGTGTCCGTCCTTCTGCTTCCACGGGAGGTTTCCGTCGTCCCTGAGCTTGCTTTTAGCCCATTTTGCGTTACCGTTATCACAGGCGTACCGCACCCAGTAAAACTCCCCGCCGGAACTGTCCCCGGAGTGGGTCGCACTTCGTCAAGCAGGCACAGCACACACACATAGCATGTGGAGGCGTGCCGTGCGGCCGACCCCATGCGCTTGCACCAGTAAAACGTGGACCCCCCCCAGTGGCGCCACATTTGCCCTTGGACCAGGGGGCCCACGCTTCCCATCTCACGCGAGTTAGGGATCAGAAGAGCTACCTCATGTGGCGTCTTGAACGCAGTCAATTTTGCATTATGAAGCATCTCACATGTCTTTCAACTGGTATTTTCTTCTGGCACTTCTTCCAGATAAGCTACAAACGGCTAACTGATGCTACTCACTGCTAATCCCGCAGGCTCCAGGAACTGTTGTGGCAGAGTGGCCATGCGGACGTGCCTCGGCGAATCACGGAACTGCTATGCCGGCAGAGCAGCCTTGTGCAGGAGAGGGACTTGCTCTCCCATATTGAGTTGCATTTCCTTTAGTCACAGGTTATGCTTTAAAGGATAATGACATTCTCACATAGTATACTTCAGTAAAAAACTCCTCTCTTGAGGATTGAAGAAAAGAGTGAGGGACAAAGACGTAGGGGAGTTGGTTCCACACAAGATGGGAAAGAGAGATTAAATGGACATTAAGTTGAGCGGTGATGAAACCTCTGAGAGGGAGAGGGCAAAGATTGGATTATCAGGTTGCATCCAATCTTTCTGTCCTCACCTGCCCATAGTGGGCAGCCATACTCCCATGGCCTTTGGATGAAGGCCTACTACAATGTTATTGAGCTGAGAAAACAAGCCAAGTGGACTTGTTCTTAATATTTCTGAGAGCAAACCCTTATGAATATTTCAGCATGACGACCAAATCAACAAAAAGCCATCGATAATTATGCATTATGATGGGCATGGAGAGCTCACTTGAGGGTTAAATTTGTCAGCACTTGGCAAGTGTGTTGAGTGTTCGAAGAATGTGGTGTTGAGGAATAAATACATAAAACCGCAGGTGATGCCTTCTTGATGTATCTCTCTGCAAACATTTGATTTATTCCCTTACATATGCAAGGACTGACAGTGGTTAGTCTTCAGTCGGTCCCTTGTCGTAATTATCCCAGAACGAGACAACTCAAAACTTTTGTTTGAGTGCTCGCAGTAGGTATCACAACCATGGAGGATGCTGCACTTTTAAAGAGCGATATCAATTCGGCTGTTACAACTGCTGGAATGTTGTGCACATTCGTCGAGATTCCCTCGTGCCTTTCAGTGGGGGGGGGGTGGCAGTGAGGATGCAGGGGGTGGTTGTACCTTGTCCTGTTATTTGACCAGATGATAATTTCTACAGCATCAGGACAATGAGATGGTTCACTGAAGTTAGTTAGCTTCAGAAAGCTAAAGAGGAACTTGCTTGAAAGGAATTCCCGTTGCCATCCTTTAAGGAACGTTGCATCTAATTATTTATTTCATGTTCACTTTTTTTTTTTTAATGTACGATCTCTCCATTTTTTTAATTTTTTTTACATGTGTGCCAATTGCAGTTGGAGTGAAATGATGGAGTGAGACGATGTTGGAACCACTTGATACGCGCATCGGGGTCTCATGAAAACAGACGCCGAGTAACCGTCAGTTCAAAGTGCCTGTGAGGACGATGTCACTAAAGTCTTGGAGCGACCGCCAAGCCTGAGCACATGTGGGTTCGGACTTGATAACATTTGACTGTAATCACACAAAAAAACAACAGTTGTAATTAACATGCCAACATATTTATTGGTATTTTTGGTCGTGTTGGGAGAAAGCTAGGTAATGTGGCTACGAGTTGCAGCTATTGGGGAAAGGTGGACAGTCTTTGGGGCTGGATTTCTAAGGAGGATGATGCAGGGTGGGGGAGGGGTTTGGGGCTTTACGTTTTACAGCATACAAAAAAGTTAGAGGACCCAGCGCTACCGTCTAGAAATTAACAAGCCCAGATAGAGCTAAGGCAAGTAAATGTTGCCGATCCTTTGCAAGTCCGATGGCAAACAAAGCATATGATTTGGGCATTTGCTGCAATGTTTCATCCCAATTGATCAACCGTAGAGCACGCAGAGATCCACTTCCATAAATAATGCCCTTTTGTTTTTCACGCGGATACACTTTCCAGCTCGCGTACACTTGCAATCCTCGGTACCGTACCGCTAGCACGACTTGCTGAAATTTGAAGAAGTAAAATCTCACGGTCACTCAGTCGGAGTATGCATTGGCACGTCGTTGCTCTCGTGTGAACCCACGCTTTTTGTCCGCATCACGCCACGTCACCCCTTGCTTACACCCTCGTGGTTGCCTTCTCCAGCGCGGCACCATGTCGTGCGTGAAACGGTGGAGGCTATGTGGCTTTCTCACGTTGTCCATGCGATGATTCCGCAAGACCTACCGCGTTTAGTTGTTTCAAATTTCATTCACGCGAGAAAGGGTCCGACATAAGAGCTTACGGGCTCTCACCTGAAAACCTACGAATAGTATACAGGATGACTTAAAAGCAACGCTAATGGCTTCTTCCCCTTGCACGTTAGAAACCAAGGGATATGTACAGGAACTGCATGTTCAAATTTAAATAAGTTACATAAAAAGCAGCGAGTGTCTGGAATACAAGCCAGGAAAAAAGGCCTTTGAGGGTTGATACAGCTGCATGCGCATTTTAAAAATGTCTTTGGAAGGATGAAGAGAAGCGCACAAGCTGCGACATGGTGCTGCATACGGACGACGCCTATCTCTATCGGGAGAAGTTTGTGTATTTTGACAGTGTTTTGCTTTCTTGCTCTCTGTTACAAAAATATAATAAAAAAACCAAACTCCAAAGCTATCGCCATGCTGGAAAAAAAAAAACCAAGCCACGCCTGACCTGCTTTGAAAGCTTTTGACGTTGCGTATCCGAAAGGGCTCTTAATCGGCGTCGAGATGGCAGGTTGCTAATGGGAGGAATTACAGCAAAAATAAAAGGCATTTGGGTCGGAGAACAGCTATTATGTCTTTACTGTAGTTCTTGTTGGTTCACTTGGGAATGAGCGGTTAGGCCTGACGTAAGGCGCTATGTTCATCGAATTTCCATTATTGGGGTTGCGGTTTTAAAAAAACAATAGGGCCTTTCAACGGAAAGCGGGGGATTCAATATCTTAAAAGATATAGTTGTTTTAAAAATTTGCTGGTTAAGGCATTTGACCATAAGTTGAAAAGGTATTTTTTTGACCAAATTTACAGCTCGTAAGAGCATAACTAGTACCGAGGAAGGTTGCAAGCGTGCGGACGTGGTCGTCGTTACCGTCGTTTCACAGTAGAGAGTCCTTTTCAGCACGTTTCGCACCTCTTCCAATCCCAACACTGCCGGCTGCAAGAGGAAAACCTGAGGGTGCTTTCATTTATTTACTTTAGCTAGCTATTTGCAGGCTGGTCAGTGGCAGGCACCGGCGGGTGAGCCAAGGCGGCTGGGTCCTCTTTTTTATTTTTTGTTCTGGACAGGGGGTGGTGCGTGTTGTACCCATCATTTACCGCTTTGCACAGTATGAGAACGGGGAAAGTGTGTCGACGGTCATTTGTCGATGTAGTCCATGGTCTCATCTGAATGCAGAGCAAATAAGGCACATCAGCTTTTTTTCCTCCATATCCTTTTCTATTTTTGGTGGTGTGTGGGTGTGTGGACGGTGTTATCATGGCTGGCAGGATGGCCTTTCGAGGTCGGCACACTTCCCCTCTGAGCTGTCTAGTCCGAGTTTTGAATTCATGACCAGGTTATACATTATCAGGATTGGTGTTGCACACAGGGTGATCATCAATGTGTGCTTCGTCCCTTCAAAAGGGACGTTAATCTGGACAGAGCCGTTAGGTTTTTACCAGCACTGGTCGGTTGTTGGGCATTAAAGATGCCCTTGGTGTTCCTTCATGAAGTTGGTGGGCGAGTTATCTCCGGCACCTCGAACAAATGACAAAATTCCTAGCCGGTACTTGCAGTAAGCAAATGGCCTGGTCTCTTGGAGTTCCTTCACACCAGGTTTATAATGCTTGCTATCTTCAGACAAGGCATGTGGTTGTTGGTCTGGCAGCAGGTCCTGCACTAAAAGCAAATTTGTTTTCAGGTGGTTCACATGTCGCATTGTGAACGGCTGTCTTCGGCTACGAAAGAGCGACGTGCAATGACAATATCTAAACCACTGCATGCTTTTTAGCAGTTTCCCTTTTGCCACAATGCATGAAAATACAGTTGTGGCTGGTTTAATTTTGTTATTACTAATGAATGCTTGGCAGTATCTATGCAAAGTCATGTTGGTGTAAAGTTGAGGGTGCACAGTTATGCGACTTCACAATGATCATGGAGGTGATTGTGATTCGTCTGGGCCGTGAACTTCCTCATCGAAAGTAACGCGTGTCGGTCTCGGAAGCGACTTGAGGTTGATTTAAATGGGGAACCAGCTAGTTTGGATTAATGGAGAGTGAAATGCAGGGAAATAGTGAGGGGGTTCAAGGAATGAGCTCTGACATGTAACTCCCAGAGTGCAATTTCATGTCCACAGAAGGAAACATTGATGTACAATATCTGAGCATACAGATATGGTGTGTATGTGTGTGTGTAATTGCGAATGTAGTTCAGTGTGCCAGAGCACAGGACCCATGTGTCCAGAGGTGCTCAGTGCGTCCGGCAACAGGGGTGCTCGATGTCGGAAGATCCCACCTGCAGATTGTTAACAGAACCGTTCCAGGCCAAGTTGTGTGTTTTTTGCCTCGTTAGATATGGTGTTTTACATATTCTTGTTTTTTAGCTCGCCTGTTCGAAGACAGAGCTATAGCGATACCCCGGCGTGAGCGTCAGCGTGTAAATGTTAAATTTTTTTGATGCACGCGGAAAACTCCTCGACGGATTTCGACGAACTTGGTGGTGGGGGGTTAGGGTATGCGTCCAAGTATCATGCATTAGATTTTGGACTTGGTCCCCCCCCCCCCCCAAAAAAAAAAGTTAGAGAAAATTTTTTTTTTTTTTTGCATTCCTACATGTTTTAAGTGATTTCATTCCGTTCCTGTCCGCACTCTGTAATTCCCAAAGTTTTCAACTTTCACGTTTCATATTTGGGTACATAGGTACAGACTGTGGAAGACGGTGTTAGCGACATAGTTCGTCATCTAAAGTGGTTGCCATTGGCAACCAGGGATGCTGTTTTCCATGTGTAGCACATTTCTGTAATATTTACCTTCTTGTCGGCGTATATTGTGCTCACTTGCGCTTCTTGTTACTGATCATACAATATACAAATACATATATTGCTTTATTTAATATACTTCAATGCTTTATAAAAAAATATTAATTATTAGACTCGTCTTTTAAAAACGATAAAGTATAATACAGCGAGCATTGGGTGGCTTTGACACCAACTCTGCTCACTCTACACGTGTGATAATTATCACCCAACTATGCAAGGGTACCCGTCAACTTTGACATTCAATCGTTCTTTACCCCATTTATTAATTACAATTCTATTTCTCTGGCTAGATACACTAAGATTGCAAGCAGCAACTGATAAGAAGCAGATTGACCATATTTGGTTGCATTATAATGGTTGCGAGCGTCGGCTCTGAGTCTTGGAGGTCAGTGTTTCCGAAACACTGGCCGAGTTATACTGAAGACTTAAAAGTGGTACATTGCTGCTTCCTTCGCTTGCATGCTCAGCATTTAAAAAGGCATAGCAGTACTGACAAAGACAGCATAGGTTGGCAGGCCATTACACAGGTTTTGATGGGCTAATGACCTCCTTTTGCTTAAGGTTAAAAACAGTTGGTAGGTTTAAACTATTTGGATAAGTACTTAGAAGCAATGAGCATGAGGCAGATACAGGAAGATATGTATTTAATGGTGACGATAGGTGGGTTGACTGTGCTGTCATCCTTTCCGAGGTTCGCAAATGCATGCCGCTGCTGTACCGTGTCGGCAGTGGCGACCCGTCGAGGATGTGCCAATAGACAAGGAGACTTGCTTCAGCAGCCCCCAATCCTCTGTGCAAGGAGTATGGTCCAATAGATGGATGGATGATAAGATTTGGCAGGTGTGATGCCAGTTGTGAGGTCTGTAGGTGTGAGATGTCGATGTCTTGCGTCGTGTATTGGGTCTATAGTTCGTAATGTGTCATTAGTCTTTTGATTTTTTTTTTGTTAGTGGATAAAAGGGTACAGAGATAGTGTTGTGTCCCTGGGTTGTTGCGCAATGTGGCAGATGATACGAGCTTATGGACCAGTGGCCTCATCCCTTGTCTGTGTTACTTTGTGCATCTTTGTGTTAATTCTGAAGAACATATTTTTGTAGTTTATGTGCCGTCGTCAGTCTATGTTGATGATCCCACCAAGACGAGGGTACTGCCCTAATTACATGGCCTTGCTAAAGGCCACAAATCAAAGCTGAAAAAAACGGTTCCCCGACAGCTTACCGGACACTTTCCCTTCATGCAAGTGTAATTTACAGCTAATACAATTTCAGGAAAAGTAAAGATAATGGTTTGCTTTCCGTTAAACTTAGACCAGCATTTACAAGGATTCAATTTGTATGCAGATTTCCACGTTTCCTCTTGTGTATAGACCCATTCTGTGCATCGCTCTTCGTTTGTGGTCTGGCGGGCCAGGGCATCCTATTCTGACTTCGGGGCACCAAACGGGTGTCAATTTCTGAAACATGTGCGTTCACCTGCGCAACGGATGAGTATTGGTGTGACGTCGGAAAATGGTGGATTCTTAGCATCAGTCTTAATCGTTTGCTTCTACATGGAAAGACCCAAACATGTGACATGATTAACTCCATTCACAGATTTAGGGCCCATATGGCCAGAGAGGTCGGTGGCAATGTTACGCTTCCTATTTATACATTCGTGCAGTTGACTGCCAGTAAAAAAAACTTGCTTGCATTCATAATCTCCTTCGCATCTTCCATTACCACCGCCGAGTCTTGCAGCAAGCAAAACATACAAATCACGAGGGTGAGGCACAAGACTGGTGGGTCCGAGACGAATCGACGAGACGAAAGGGTGAGGGGCGGCGGTGCAAAAGGGCAAGATGTATTAGGCCCAAAATTTAAAAAGGCAGGTAGTAAGCTACATTTGAATTGCGTTTCCATTAAATATTAAACCCACAAGGCGCAGCAAAGTGGATGGAGTGTCTTTACGTTCCTAGGTCGGGGCACGTTGCCACCACTTCCTCGGTTTGGGAACAGAATAGGGGGGAGGGTAATTTGCATAAAATCGTGAGGGTAAGTTGTGAGGCTCTAGAGTTCCTCAGATTAAAAGATGGCAGTGAAACTATACCCAAAGTCATAAAATAAAATGCCTCAAAATGGGTCTTCACCAAAGTTGGTTAATTTATGGATTAATGCTGATCCCGATAATCGTCTTACCCCAACCCCCGTAAATGTTGAAACACCCAAAGTGAAATTTAAAGATTTCTCTTATGTCAATTCACCCGCTGGGTAAAGAAGATTTCCAGTCTTTTGTTTTATACATTCAAATTGTGTAAGCAACTCGGCCCTCAACCATCTGTCTAGCCTGAGGTACAAACTACCACCCCACCTCTCAGGCCAGCTGTGGACAATGCAGAAGCTTTGGTGTACAAAACTCATACCCCCACCCCATTCCCCCCCCCCCCAACTTCTTCGCATCACATCCACCCACCCTACGACTCCCCAAAATATCCCACTCTTCTTTTGGGTCCTTTGTCAGCAGACCGGCGAGCAGCGCCTTGGCACGTGGGAGCAGTGTGCGTGGGAAACGAATGTCCTTCCATGAGAATGAGTTCAAGAGCCTCTCGTGGTCTTGGTTTGTAGAACGGTAAGCCTCCGCACATCATCTCATACATTGCGACTCCAGACCCCACCCAGTCGACGCTCGACCATAGTCGTTGTCCTCGAGCACCTGCGCGTAATGAGGCCAATACTGTCACCGGTCAAGGTCATCCTTAATGTCCGCGAAGCGGAGCGATATCAAATTTCTTCCTTATTAAGGCGCCACCTTGTGAATCCCGGGACCCAAATGGACTCCTTTTACTGCCGTTATTTACGGTGTCTAATTCATTGAATATCGAATAAGGGCGAGATTTGTCTTCCCTAACTTTTAAATGCATTGGTCGACATTTTGGGAAAGGTTGGTCTTTTCTAAAACATTTTCCATAACTCCTACACTCAAATAATTGGATAAAGGTTTGTATGTGATGTCCTCCCTTTCTCTTCCCCCCCCCTTTTCCCCCCCCCCCCCCCCAATGAACAGGTTTATTACTTATTATTTAGCTTCGCTGCCGTTGCAAAAAAACATTTTGCTTTTTTACAGCGCGAACTAGGATGCTTTTCCATGGCTGTTTTCACAAGAGCATTAACCTCTCCCGAGAGCTCGGTCAAAGGCTTCTCACACCGTTTTCATTCCAAGACTCACGGGGGGGTCGGGCACCCAGTTGCACAGGTTCCACAAACTGGTCGCAATTTAGAGGCTGCTTTTGCAGGGGGACAGACCATTACTTCACGGGAAGGAAGGGAACCTGATTAGCTTCGAGTGATGGTGTCAAGCCGCTGTGGTCGTATTTCAAAGCATCACTGATGTTGTGCAGCAATTTGTCTTTTTTAATATCCATTTATATAAGATATATGTTTGAATGCAATCCAAATCACTTCCTGTTTGCATCCCACTTCCTTTATCCGCACAGTGCAGCAATTCACGATACGTCAGCTGTATTTTCAAACACTTGACAAAGTGTGAGTGCATCGATGTTGATAAACAAGGGAGCATTGATATCCGAATGGAAGGTTGTCACAGGAACCCGTTCGCGTAAACCCCCCTGCCCGCAATTTAAACCATATTGTGACGATGGTTTTATATTAGGAAAAGAAAATCACCTTCTAACCTTCATCACGGACTCTCACCTCTGCGGGCCAGGATACTCGGTGGGTACCCAAAAGGTTTCATGGTCTCACCATCCGTGATACCTTCCTTGCACAAAACAAAGTCCGCGATCTTATGATGTGGCATCCTTGTCAGCATCAGATTTCTCAGCTAGAGCAGAGGTAGGAAATTGATCAAGTTCTAGCATCTTGTACATCAAAGACAACAACATGCTTCGAAATTGTATAATGAGAAAAACGATCGGAGTGAGCTCAGCCTGGAGAAAAGAAACATTCCGATGAAAGCAACCGCTGAGGGGATCATTCTGTTTGTTAATGACCGGTGAAGTAAAAGACAGTGTTGGGCATCCATTGGAAAATTATTGTGAATTTTCTTTTAAAAAATTATTTATTTCTTCATATTCTTACATCGGTTCCATGCCATAAGCGTTAGCTTGCACATATCCAGCAGCTCAATGTTACCTTGACGGTCCCACTGTACACGGACGTTCTTCTCCGAGTGCACGGTAATCATAATGCCGATGACTATTTCGGACCGTAAAAGCATGACGGTGCGCATCTTCTGGGAATACCTCTCGCGGATAATGGAAGAACAGCTGCATTTCACGGACAATGTTGAAAATTAGCTACGGTACTTGCATCCTCACTGTCGTGACGGTTCGGCTTCGCATCCCGGTTTGTGGCTTTCCGTTTAGTCTTTGTCCCTTCCCATTGTACAAGTAACTTGCCCTCCACCGTTGGACGTTATTTCCATGACGAGCACAGTCGGTCTTTAGTTTGAAAGGAGTACTTGAGGTGCTGATAAAAAAAAAACAGAAGGAAAAGCCAATGAAGTGGCTTTAGATTGACTGTGCGGCATGAAAAGAAGAATGTTTTGCTCCATATGAAGGACTGGGATATTTGAGCAGTTAGAGGACATCTACCTATTACAATAGCATGAGTGGACGGGTTTGGCACCAATGAATATTGATAGAACCAGGAGGAAAAAGGAGAGAAGAGAGTGTTGGAGGAATGGGGATGACAGACAGAAGAAGAAGGGGTACGAGTAAGAAGGAAAGCTAAGTTGGAAGTGGGATCCCGATTAATGACAGCGCCGTCGACAACAACGTCCAGAAAGGCTCTAAGCTTTGAGGACGAGCAAATGGTCGCACCTTAATCTCTCGGGTACCGCTGCCGGTAAGTTTTTACAAGAGTGTATTGAGAAGCAGCGTTGGTGGCCAGGAAGGAAGGCAGCTTACTGTTAAAAAGGGATTTGCTTGGTGCTTTGCAGGACCCTGTTCTCTGTTAGAGTGTGCGCCACTTCATCCTGTAAAGGGCAGACGTGGTTCTTAATGATCCAACCATTTGCTGTTAACCATTTGAAAAAGCAAACAACAGCAACCCCCCCCCCCCACTAAATCCCACCACCCCCCCCCCCAAAAAAACATCGAAAACAATACTTCCGTTCGCAGGGGAAAGCAGGTATGAAATGCAATCAATGTGCAAAGCCTCAAATAAATCAATAGGGTTTATGCAAAACACTAGTGTGATTCTAAATGCGTTTCATTTTGTCACACTTATTGCTTTGCTTTGGGTGGTGTCCAAATCGCAAAACGCACGCTGGGTGACTTAATCCAATTGGGCCTTCGGTGCGCCTCGTCCGCCATTTCTCTTCATAAGGGACTCTGATACGCAGCCTTTCTCCCATTTGCCGATGCGACGGCAGCATAGGCGCAGGCATTCTGCAGGCGCTTTGGGTAAGACGGCGGTTGGGAGGCCGTACGCGTCTGTTCTTCTAGCGGTGCCTTGAAAGCGCTGGCAGTGGGAAAGACGGGCCCTGCTGGGCCAAGAGGCCATTCCTCTTTACATCTGTTTTATGCCGCTGGCTTCATTTCTGCCAGCTTCAGCATAATACGAGGCAAGCCCTGTGGTGGCAGGAAGCCAAAGCTTAATCATTTGCATCTGGATGAGACTCCTCCGAAAAAGTGCCGTCACATTCACGACACACCACACCATGCCTATGGTGTGAGGTGTTTAACAAATACTGCTGCTCCATGATATCCGCAAGAAGAACATGTTCATTATCGTTAAAATTCAACCAAATTAATTATCCCTATTCTAAATTTCAATCGTAATTAGTATTTTTTTTCTAAGTTTTCATTTAATTAAAATGTTAGTTACATTTCATTTAATTCTGGGTTGGCCTGTAGTATCCAATGTTAACCTATGATGAACGCAGCTCATGGATGTCGGGATGATGGACCTGTACTCTGTACTCTTCGTTAGACCAGCGTTGCTGCCGAAGCAGCCTCTTGCATGGGTTATGTTTGGGTGTTCCCATTTGCCTTGCGCCAGCGGGCAGGGCAGGAATTATGTAATTTATTTAGAGGTGCGGAGAATAGCCTCACAGATCTTCGGAATAACGCCTTGGGGTGTTTAACGTCCACCAACTAACTGTCGGCAACGGGGCTCCCCAGTTTAACTCCATCCAAATGACGGCTATGCTACACTATGAATTTCCACCCATGCCTGTGAAACACCGCATGCCAGTTATAGCTGGGTCGAGATTCGAACCCAGGCAGACACTCAGAGGCCATCCCACCAGCCTGATGTGGGAAACGCAGTTCAAATCCCCATATTTATCAATAATTATCTTTTGACTGTCCTTTGTAATAGTGTAAAAGTACAATGACGTTCATAATGTCTTGTGTCCTGCAGGTGGTTACAAGCTTACTCCAGGAAGTGTAGCTCAATGGACAAAACAAACATTGTGGGACCATTTAAAACAAAATATTATTCCACGACAGATTAAAATATAATTTAAGCAAGTCTTATTGTGGCCTTTTAACTAATGGGAATCCCCATATATGGCAATTAATGGACCCACAGAATTTACTATGAAAGTTTCAGTACTTTTAGATAAAAAAGAAAAATTACACTTCTTGCAGTGATGACACTACCTTTGCGACAATGACTTCCTTCTTAGAATCTCATGGACGTAGTATTGTCCCGTGGCTTCTCCCGGACCGGTCACTTTCCCAAAGGTCCCTTTTCTAAAGTTTCAGATAATCGAATCGTTCATCGTCTGCAATGATAGAAAAAGAGAGAAAGAAACCGCGGTCAGCTGTTGAGCAGGATGCTTACGACCTTGCTTCCAAATTTGGACGGCGCAATTGCCTGTCTTGATGTTCTCAGATGAACCGTACTCATCCGCAACACCGCATATTGCTGCGGCATCGTGACACCGAGTGCCTGTGATCCATTACCGTGATCTCGTCTGCATCAAACAGTACGTTCTCCCCCACCCCCTAAGTCATCAAGAGCACCTCTAGAAAAACAATGTTCTATCTCATAATATACCAGTACATTGAAACCCTTCTCCACACAACAAATGAAAACCTTTACTCAGGTACATCCAGCTTTACTCTGTTGCAACAGTACACTTAGGTACATGCGGCACTATTACCTTTGGTACATCCGGCTTCTTTCGTGGCATGACCAACCCCTAATATGGCCAATGGTCGATAAAACCACCACCAGCGCAGTAGTCAGTCGTTAGTAGTATCTGGCCTTCTTGTGAACAGTACGCTTTCATGTTCATGAAAGGTTTGACATTTTGATTGATTTGTGAAGTACCATACTCCTTTGTGGAGTTTGTTGGTGCTGCTGAGCACTCAACACTCAAAAGTTTACCTGTGGTTAAATAACTCGTTATCCACACATTTGGTAGTTGTAGGAACAGCACATCGGGAATTTGATTTCGAACATCGTTTATATTAATATTCAACAATACTATCATTGGTGTCGCCACACCACAGCTCGACTTCAGTAAGAAAATGCATGTCAAGTTTGCCAATTTCTCTTTTCGAAAACATTACAATGATGCCTGATTTATCTTGAATGTATTCAAACTTCACTTTCTTTCCGGACCTCCAATACAAGCAGGAAATGGTTTGAGCTCAATGTGACATGTTCTGGAGAGCGGCCTACAATCTTATAGGTGTTCGCAAACCCCTATGCTCTTCACAATATTATAACCTATACTTCCCATCAGGCCTCAAATGTCTCCACCACACCCAACCCTTCACCCCAAGCCCCCACCCCAAAATGCTTTTAAAACAGCTGATGCTGGGCATTCTTTCCACTTGACTCCACACATGGTTCTGCTCACCAGTCAGCTACCTTAAAAGAACATCTGCCTATGCAGAATGCAGCACACACTCATCTTGTTGAACAAGTGATTTCTTGAACGTTCATTGCTCCTGTCAATGTCAAGGCAATTCATCTGCAGTACCTATAGAATATGATTGGTGCTGCTCAATCACATCCCTCACCCTCCCCCATAAGTCTCCATAGACAGTGGAATCCCAAGGGCACTCTTAAACTCACTGCCATCCAAACTTAAGAAGCAACACGAGCCTTCATACTCACTGCAGAAATGTTTGCATTGACTCCATCTTGTAACTTCTGCTGTCTGACCACCGAGGGTACTGTTCTGCCAATATTCGTGGTTAAACTATGAAACATCTCGTGGTGTATTTGTAAGAGTAGACAATTGTGTGCCAATCGGCCAAATCCAAATCGAATTCCTGTTTTCTGATCTACCGGGGCGTACTGCATCAGCGGCACAGCCATTCCACCAACCACGTCACCAGTGCGATTGATGGTACCGCAGCTAGTGCTGCATACGAATGTTCTACTGCCATTTCCACAGCACACTAAGTTTTGCACGTATTTCCTCAGGGAAAACCATCTCGTTCTTTCTCAGCTTCGATGCCTCACCTCCACTCCCTTTTATCCGACCTGCGAAAATCCTTCAGAGAGTCCGTGCTTTCTCACCTTCCATCCAGGGTTTTCAAGATGGCAGGCCCACCACCATTTCATAACAATCTCCCATAAACGTACCCATGAGCTCTTCTGTTTTTGCTACCCCTCCTCGTTTGTCTACCTTCCAGCTTCTTATTCTTCTTCTTTTTGTGTTTTTTACACATATTGAATGAATGTTTCATGGCCTGTCTGATTATTTTCTCCACCCAGTTATTTGTTTGTGAACGTTCTACCCTCCGATGTACTGCCTCTTTTCAGAACGCCTTCAATGCTTCGGAAAACACCACTGTTCGAACTCTTACCGATAATTGGTGAGCAGTTCCCCACAACTTTCCACAAAAAAAACAAGTTCTAAACAGACAGCTTTCAATGAACTCACCACTCTCGAACGAGGTTGGAAACAGATATCGTCACTATCTTTTCCACCAGCCATGTCCTCCTACGGACTCGGCTTGTGCCTCCATTCTCCTCATCCTCGTCCTCTTGCTAGCTCAGCCTGTCGGGCCACATCCTGGATCACCCGTATCCATTCCTCCCTGTATCCACAGGGAAGAAAATCAAACGAGCATGCCACCATTTCATCTCTAAGAACCGGAGACCATGGCTTTCATAAGTATGAGTTCCCTTTATAAGGAAATTCCATGCATGAGTACCCTCTTCGGCCCATCTAGGCCTACACAATGGTTGCCAACATATGGTTGTGTGTCCGTTCGCTTGTCCTTTTTAGAGTCTTGAGGTATGACTTGGCCAGGCTTTGAATCACCGACCTCCAGGAATAGGAGCGGGACGCTCTAACCATCACATCACCGAGTATGGTCACTGGTGTGTTTGGTGTGGGACTTATCCATCTTCCTCTCATTTGGTCATTTTTAACAGATGATTTCAGCCAAACAACCAATTGGACCCACAAGTACATTACAGTATATCTTCCAAAGACTGAGTGTCCAGTTTAGAAATATGACATGAAGCTTGCAGCCTCAATATTCATTTACATTGAGGTAATCAAAATCATCAAAAATAACTAAGTGAAATATTAATAACTGAGTGAAGGAGAAAACGTTCTCACATTCCTTCGACTCCAAAAATCCATTCTTTAGGATTCTCAACCTAAAAATAATATCCCTGCAATAACAAAGGGGACCTTCGAGGTCGCGCGAGACAGTGGAGAAAACGGAAGAAGGGATGAAAGGGAGAGAAATGAGCGGTTTGGGAAGTGTGGAAAAAAGGAGGGAAAGGAGTTGGGAAGAGGCTGGAGCAAAAAGAGGCGAAACAATAGGAAATACAAAAGTGTTTGTAAGAAAGGGCAGGGGGGCATTTGCCATATTTACCTGCGTCACCCGAAAGGTGACGGGAAGTTATGTTTTCACCACTGTTTGTCTGTCTGTCTTTTATGAGCAGATTATCTCAAAGAGTTACGGATGATTTGTACGAATCTTGTGTGGAGTTGGGTGTGCAACAAGGAAAAAATTGTTCAGTTTTGGTGAACATCCAGATCTGGAATTCTGGATACTCTTGTTTAAGTGATTCTTCACCATTGAGAGATGGAGCCAAAAAACGGATGGAGGAATTGATATCTCCAAAAGCTAAGCTGCTCTTCCTTCAAAAAGGGCTTCGTGTGCGGGCGGGTGTAGAATAGTTCTAGTCATCTTTTAAGAGCATGTGACTCAAATGCTGTTTTTTTTTGTTGTTGTCTGTATGTTTAAAGAGGTTTATTTTTCCCCTCGACCGGATGTTGTAATTTTCAATGACACAGAGGGCGCTTATTTTAGCATGTGTGCGTACGTTCCTGCACACAACGTGGAGCCTAGGACGTAACGAAAGGAGCCATTTTATGTGCGATGGTCCGTCGATCGAGATTCACGCAGGTCAGGGACATACCTTACATGTGGTCTCATGACGGAGAAGACCCTGACGTCTGACCCGACCACGCGGAGATAGATAGAGCTTCTTCTCGGTTTTCTTTTGCAGTCTCAGACATTCAGAGTGAAGCTTTATTTTTCCTGATTGTAAAGGATTTGCTGGTCCAACTAGCACCATCTACCCTCGGACACTGGTAGGTGAGTCTCATTAAAACTTTTCATGTAAATCATGTTTTATTCCATGTTCGTTTGTAATTTAGCTACTTTGAGTGAATTGTCAAAAGGTTGTAACAGTAGGAAGCCAAAATTACAATCAAAGCCAGTGTTCTCGGTGACTGAATATATAATTGTATATTGAATCTGTGAAATCGGTCTTTATCGTTTATGTGCAAAACCCTGGTAGATACAAGTGTCAGCAATGGACTTATATCAGAGGCTGACTGCATCCCAGTTCTGTATGTGTTGATATCGTGTGTATTGCCTCATAGCAAAGTGCTATGCCACTGTTATATGCAACCTAAGGCTAGGGCGTGCTGAGACCTAACGAGGGTGAGTCAAAAAGTATCCGCAATATATTTTTATTTTAAAACATATAACTGCAAATTGAGCATGCACAAGAGATAATTTTTCCACATAGTCCCCCTCCTTTTCAACACAACTTAGTCCATTTCAGCTAACAAGCTTCTGTATTGCTTCTCAGGAAAAAATGTTTAGCCGAGTGACGAAGCCACACATGCAAACATTCTTTCACTTTTGGTCTAATGGCAAAGTGGCGACCTCTAAAGCTCTGTGATGGACCAAACAGGTGAAAAGTCCGAAGGCAGGTCAGGATTGACGGGGATGCTTCAACAACTCCAACAGTCAATTTCCTGAGCTTTTCACAGTATGGGCAGTTAGTGTGTGGACCAGCATTGTCGTGTGCAACAAAGTAGCCCTCCGGCGTTTCCATCGGATAGCTGGTTTCAACTGTCCAGGAGCATTTCACCCCAATAACCCCGACACTGTTTACTGTTGTGCCCCCCTCCCTTTATATTGTAAACCTGGCCTGTGTTGAGTCCCAGAAAAGTGTGAAAACATTTCGCCGATGTGACTTTTGAAACTTATTTTTGACTGGTGATGTCCCGGATGTATTCAACTTCATACCTCTCGATTTGCTTCCTGGCCTCATAAATTTGGTGTAATGTTGTTTTGTCCTCAGTGAAATGGCCCTCCTTGGCAGTGTCGCTCGGCTGCATCCGATCCGGTAAAGTGATCCGGTTCGGACAAGGCGTACCGAGGGCCTGTTCCCTGGTTATTAAATCACATGGTTATTTTTAGGTCATTGGATTAACTAGGCGGAGGACCCTAAGTCACATGGTTGAGTTATTGGCGTCCACAGTCGGTTAAGCGACCCGCCGCGTCATGGAATTATCCGTGTGCGACGGC
>CM068960.1:118931360-118951660 GCA_035128595.1 Eptatretus atami
TATATAACAATCATTCGTCTGCGGGCCGGGGGTCGAGTGAGAACGACGCACTAGGGGGGTGAAGCTATCTCGGCCTCCCCACGACTCCCCGGAATTGTAGGCCGGTCGCACAACGGAAGTAATTCCACTGAGCGGCGGGTCGCTTCTTCGCGACTGTGGACGCCAATAACTCCGAACAAAGTGACTTAGGGTCCTCGCGCCTAGTTAATCAATACCAAAACCATCGTGGACTTTAATAACAGGGAACAGGCCCTCGGTACGCTTGTCCGAACCGGATCACTTTACCGGATCGGATGCAGCCGAGCGACACTGCAAGGACGTGCCGGCTAAAAGGAAACGGTGTTGTTGGGAAAAAGTCCTCGCTAAGCTCGGACTCGGACCATAAGTTGTCGGGCGAGACAAAAGGAAGGGACTACTCACGACGTATGTTAATGGACATAACTGTCTTGGGACCACTTATCTGTTGGATCATGCGGTTCCGAAAACCGCAATATATATATATATATATAATATATAAATACTATCATTTAATTATTTGTATTTATTATATCTATATATATAAATCTATAAACATACATACAGCTCTGGAAAAAATTAAGAGACCACTGCAAAATTATCCGTTTTCTGGTTTTACTATTTATAGGTATGTGTTTGAGTAAAATGAACATTTTTGTTTTATTCTATAAAACTACTGCAACTATTTCTCCAAATTCCGAATAAAAATATTGTCCATTTAGAGCATTTATTTGCAGAAAATGACAACGCTGGTCAAAATAACAACAAAGATTCAGTGTTTTCAGACCTCAAATATACAAACAAAACAAGTTCATATTCATTTTTTAACAACACAATACTAATGTTTTAACTTAGGAAGAGTTTCAGAAATCAATATTTTGTGGAATAACCCCGATTTTCAATCACAGCTTTCATCGCGTCTTGGCATGCTCTCCACCAGTCTTTCACATTGCTGTTGGGTGACTTTATGCCACTTCTGGCGCAAAAATTCAAGCAGCTTGGCTTTGTTTGATGGCTTGTGACCATCCATCTTCCTCTTGATCACATTCCAGAGGTTTTTCAATGGTTCAGGTCTGGAGATTGGGCTGGCATGACAGGGTCCTCGATCTGATGGTCCTCCATCCACACTTTGATTTACCTGGCTGTGTGGCATGGAGCATTGTCCTGCTGGAAAAACAATCCTCAGAGTTTGGGACATTGTCAGAGCAGAAGGAAGCATGTTCTTCAGGACAACCTTGTACGTGGCTTGATTCATGAGTCCTTTCCACAAAGACAAATCTGCCCGATTTCAGCCTTGCTGAAGCACCCACCAGATCTCACCGATCCTCCACCAAATTTCAGTGGTGCGAGACACTGTGGCTTGTAGGCCTCTCCAGGTCTCCGTCTAACCATAACGACCAGGTGTTGTAAAGCTGAAAATTGACTCATCAGAGAAGATGACCTTACTCCAGTCCTCTACGGTCCCAACCTTCTGGTCTTTGCAACCTCAGCCTGGCTCTTCTTTGCTTCTCATTGATGAAGGGCTTTTTCTGCTTTGCACGACTTCAGCCTTGCCCTAGGAGCTGTTTTGAACCGTCCTCGCCGTGACTTCACCCCAGCTGCCGTTGCCATATCTTTTTGTGGTCACTTGATGTCATCCAACGGTTGTTGAGTGACATTCGAATGAGTTGGCAGTCATCCACGTCAGTGAAATCGTTTCGCCCCTCGCAGTCTGTAGCTTTGTGTCCCCAATGTCTGCTGCTTGACCTTGTTCTTATGAACCTCCGTCTTTGAAATTTTAAGGATGGAAGCAACGTGACGCTCACTGTATCCCTCTGCCAGTAAAGCCAGAATTTAACCCTTCTTTCCTCACTCAAAACTTTTCTTTTCAACTCTTTTGGCATAGTCATAGTTATTTTTTTGATTCGAATGACTTTTGAGGTACTTACTAGCACTGTTTTTGCTATCCAGTCTGTTCCTATTGCAAGAGGTAGTGATACCACACAGCAAGTGGTTATACTTTTCTTGTTAATAAGGATTCGGTTCAGTGATCACCTAATCAGTACCTCACTAAGTGAATGAGGTTGTGCCTGTTTGGAATTCAACAACACTGAAGGATTGGCTGCCATAATTAGAGATGCTGATTTAAATTTTTTGGAGTGGTCTCTTATTTTTTTCAGAGCTGTATGATGCCTATGTATATATTTCATATATATATATATACATACATACATACATATATATTACATACATACATAGTAATACATAACACATGAAAATGGATATACCTAAGAAACGTTGAATAGTTTTCTTGGGTTCTTCGATAAGCTGACAAATTTTATGGGAATAAATGTAATAGACTTACATGATTAAGTTTATCAATAATAGCAAATACCACCCATCGCCTTCGCTGACCGTAATACTGAAGGGTGGAGGAGAAAAAGAAGAGGGAAGAGGGAGAGAGGGGTGTGGGAAGGGAAGAGTGAAGAGGTGGACTGGAAAGGAGAGAGTAGGGAGGCGAGGAGGGGTGGGGCAGGGAAGACAGTATGAGAGCAGAGGAGGAAGGGAAGGCAGACTGTGCGGGTTGAGCGTTAATTACGATTTATACTGTTTTACATCAAATTGATTCTGCATAGAATGAACAGTGAAGATGGGGAAAAAAATTAATGTCTGAAATCGAATTTTCTGTTGTCCAGACTATAAACATGGTCCGCATACAAACTCCCGTCCAAACAAATAGCTTGGCCGTACGCACATCTGTAGCTAGCTGGCCGGAGAACAAACACCGCTTTTCGTGTACAGGTCCGAAGACCAACCCTGCCTGGACACACCACCATCTGGATATTCCAGAGAGAGAGAGAGGGAGAGTGAGAGAGGAGATGTGGGAGGAGGGTGCTGCATCTGTATGGGGTCCGATGGTAGAGCAAGGAATGGGACACCAGAGGGAGAGAGGGGTGGGGTTAGGGGGTTGAGAGAGAATATGTTATGGTTTATGACCAACACACACAACACACACATAACACACAGCACACACACACACACACACACACACACACACACACCACACACACACACACACAGCACACATACACACTTGGCCGAGATATCGCAATTTTTTCGGCATTGGCAGGTTGGAGTCCAGTGTGATTACCACTCAGTACTTACTACATACAACCCAGAAACCTTGAGGAGCTTTCACCGAAAACACGAACGGTTGCATTTATAATAGACATTTCAGGGATATGTTCACATTTGAAACATTTATTTTTTATTAACAGCTGTGACAGGTGGAAAAAAAAAATTGGCTCTCAATTTGGAAGACACGTTAATAAGGCAACAGCTGGAAATCGGGTGTTATTTTCACAACTCACTTAGACCTGAAAGTCCCTGTCGTGTCATCTTGGTTTCCCTGTGTACCCAACCCATCCTTCCCTTCCACAAATCTCATGTGTCTGTTCCCACTCTTTTTTTTCCTTCCCTCTCCCACCCTCTCATTCCTGCTCCCCTTATGTGTGTTTCAGTGTGTTCGCTCTCATACGAAGCTCGACAGTGTATCACAAGAAAAGAAGGACGTAGCACGAACCACATCGCTCAGGGTGAAGCAGCAACGAACCACTCGCTCAGGGCGACGTTAGCACGAACACTCGCTCAGGGCGACGCAGCACGAACCACTTTGTGCTCAGGGCGGACGCAGCACGAACCACTCGCTCAGGGCGACGCAGCATCGAACCACTACGCTCAGGGCGACGCAGCACGAACCACTGCGCTTCAGGGTGACGTAGCACCAACCAACTCGTCAGGGCGACGTAGCACGAACGGCACTCGCTCTGGGCGCGTAGCACGAACCAGTCCCGCTCAGGGCGGACGTAGCACGAACCACTCGCTCAGGGCGACGTAGCACGAACCACTCGCGTCAGGGTGACGTAGCAACCAACCACTCGCTTCAGGGTGACGGATAGCACCAACCACATGGCTCAGGGTGACGTAGCACGAGCCACTCGCTCAGGTGAGTAGCACGAACCACTCGCTCAGGGTTGACGTAGCACGAACCACTCGCTCAGGGTGACGTAGCAGCGAACCACTCGCTCAGGGTGACGTAGCACGAACCATCGCTTAGGGTGACGTAAGCACGAACATTCGCTCAGCTGGTGTCGCTAGCACGAACACTCGCTCAGGGTGACGTAATGCCGAACCACTCGCTCAGGCGACATCAGCACGAACCACTCGCTCAGGGTGAACTTAGCAACGCACCACTCGTCAGGGTGACTTAGGCACGAACACTTCGCTCAGGGTGACGTACACGAACCACTCGCTCAGGGTGGATTTAGCATGAACCACTTCGCTCAGGGTGACTTACCACGAACAGCTCGCTCAGGGTGTACGTAGCACGAACCACCGCTCACGGGTGACGTAGCAACGCACCCTTCGCTCAAGGTGACGTAGCACGAACCACTTCGCTCAGGTGACGTAGCACGAACCACTCGCTCAGGGGTGACTTAGCAAAATGAACCACTCGCCCAGGGTTGATTAGCAGACCACCCGCCCAGGGTGACTTTTAGCAGCCGAACCACTCGCTCAGAGTGACGGAGCACGAACCACTCACTCAGGTTGACGAAGCACAAACACTCGGCTAAGGTTGACGCAGCACGAAACACTCGCTCCGGGTGACCGCAGCAAGAACCACTCGCTCTAATATGACGTGGTGCAGCAAAAGCAGTCCACTAGTGAGTGAAACGTTCGCTCATAATGAGTAGCGCAGTAACCCGCAATCGATATGGGTGATCGACAAGTGGTTTGCGCACTCATGCACGCACTCCAACTTCAATGGTTGATAAGGAATGGTTGGCCAGGCTGTCGCTGCATATCATAAAGGGATCCCTTTAACTTTAAATCCAGTCTTCACTCGCGCACACAGCAGTTATTGAAGTGAAAATGAATTGAGGAAATGAATGACTTCATCACAAAAAGAGTTGTGCTTAATGCAGAACAACCCTGGAGAAACATCACAAAGTATATACTGCCCGTGAAATATAACATTGCAGAGAATGGCGCCATTTGTGGCCTCTCGTCTGTGCACGGTGTCACTGGTACTCGGGGTCGCACGGAAATATAACTTTTTTTTAATGTCTGTTTTTTCTTTTACGCAATTTGCTATGATTCCATGTAGAGCAACCTCGCGAAACTTCTGAAAATATAGACCAGATTGGCAGACGCTATGGATCAGCAGTCCCTCTGTGGGACACGGGGCACGCTGTGTAGCGTAAGTGAATGCATTAAATCATATCGCTCAATAAAGCTGATTTCATTTTGGGCACGTTCTTAAATTTTTTGTCACTCGATATACAGTTAATATCTCCAATCCAGTAGAAAAGAAAAGTTCAATGCATAGGAAATTTTCAGCAATTTCTGTGCATTGTAATGGAGAAGGAGACATATGCCTTGCTTGCTTGAAGTACAATTGGTAAATCGTCTGAGTTAAAGTAAAT
Organism: Eptatretus atami; assembly: GCA_035128595.1. Classification (NCBI taxonomy): domain Eukaryota; kingdom Metazoa; phylum Chordata; class Myxini; order Myxiniformes; family Myxinidae; genus Eptatretus; species Eptatretus atami. Next base: position 118,936,841 of record CM068960.1, read on the forward strand.
AGGTATATGGCTTAGTTTATAAGAACTCGTTATTTCTTTATTATTGTATCAGGGATTCACAACAGATTTCGCCCACTTATTTGTCCGGATGATATCCGATCCTCACAAACCGAAATAATATTCGATGTATACTTTAATCAGTACCATGAGAGTCGATCGTGGAAAATACGTAATCATTAATGCATGACAATCGGCTCCAAGCCCTAATAGTTGAACAAATGTAGTGCTTAACAAGCGATGTATACAGTGATTTGTACTGATGATGAAGGCAGGCATTCGATAATATGAGTGAGAAAGTGAAAAAAAAAATTATTGTTAAGAAATCGTTGTGGCCCTGAGCCAAATGAAGACCATGTTTGGCAGGCAAAAACATGGGGCGCGGCTTCAGACCCCAGTGAGGTTACACAGGAAACGCCTGAAGACCTCATAGAGTGAGGTGGCCTCGGATCGCCTGATGAAGGATATCATTAAATAAGGCCATTACTTCTCTTCAAAAAGGGGTGTTTTTAATTAACCCAAACACACAATTTTCACTCAGCCACTTCCTTGAGTTTCTTAGTCTGCATGCAAAAGTTCAGGCCTGATAGGTTTATGGTTTTGTAGTTATGGTCTTATGGAGGAAACACACACACACACACACCACACACCACAACACACACACCACACACACACTGGGTATAGATTTTATGGTATTGTTTCGATATCTCGAATTATTAATAATTTTTGCATGTCGTGCATATCATTCACTATAATCAATCGCAATTGCGGCATTCAAATTCTGGACCAAAAACATTTTCCAACACAGCTTGTAGTGATGGATGACGGTATTCAACAACACGATGTTTAACGTTTCTTCAAAGGTCCTCTGATTTGGCTGGTGTGGAACTTAAACTTCAAAAATTTCCAAGAGATAAAAATCTAAAGGTGTTAAGTCGGTTTAATGAACAGGCCATTTCATAGGTCACTCCTCAACATCCAACGGTTTGGCAAAGTTGATTTCAAAACACAGGCCACAACGATTTCTCTACACAATATATTTTTTTCTTCACTTTCCTCATCATATTATTGAGCAGGTGAGGTTGGTACTCCCATCCTGTTGAAAGATGGCTCTTTGTAACAAATCGCTATTTTGTTGTTGTTGCTAAATAAAGAAACGCTCATAGCATGTTTGAGGTACTGAATGCCTGTGACAGCGGCGTGCATGAAAACAATAGGACCAGTAGAGTGTGGAAACGTGATGTGGCATACCAAACGTTTTAACTTCAGGGAAATCCTTCATACAATTCACAGTGGATTTCTTCTCTCTCATATCCTACATTGTGACGAACACTTGCCTGACCAGATGTGAACTGAGCTCATCACAAAAAAATGAGGGTTTAAATTTAAATTAAAAAAAGAGTTTCTCCGATTTCTATCCGTTCAAGTTAATATTTCTTCAGGCATTTACTCTGCGTTTCATAATTCTCTCCAAAAGTTTGTTGAACTGTTCGCATTTAATACATTTAAAATCTCAAATTCTTCCATGAAAGATACCATGACAGAGCTTTTGAAATGTTTAACTCAAGTGATGCTCTCTGATCTGATTTTTTTAGGGCTGTTGGTAAATGCCTTCTACGACGTGCTCTTTCATTGAACTTGTTTGGCCTTCAGCAGATTTCCCCTTCAGACAGATCCTGTAGGCCTCAAAAGATAACTCGCATCTCGCATGGAGTGTCTTTCAGGCGCTGGTTTGTTCATTTCAAGCTGGAAAACGCCGTCGGGCTTGAATGATTTGAAGCCACATTCACATACAATATATCACAATTTTTGCTCTCTTGGGGACTGGTCATTATGGCAGAAAATGGGGTTTCTCCGAAAAACAGAAAAAAAAATAACAATCAACTATTCACACAACTAAAACTTACAACTCTAATTTGCATGTACCTCCGGTATCAATATGACGTATCTTGAATAACAATAAACGATTTAACATTCTTTTTTGTATATTCATATTTGGACACCCTGTCTATACACTTTTTTTTTAAAGGAAAAGTGGCATCCAACCAAAAAGTAACGAGAATATTATCTCTGCTAATTTCGAAGTAATAAGCAAGAGCAGACCAGTCTCAGGTGACGTTTCACGCACTCCCAAGCGACGCTTCCTCAGGGCAATACACCCCGAGCCCTCAGCACGTGTCCGCTCTTACTACCGGACGCGACCGATTATCTGTCACTGTTGTTTGCGAGGGTAATTGAGAGTGCATTTTATTTTGGCCGAACCTTAAGCAATAAATGTCGATCCACATCATCGATGTGGTCTGCTTTGCTCTTTTTAATTATTTACTCGTGATCTGGTATTCCTATGTGTGGGGGTGAATGGGTGTGTGTGTGTGTGTGTGCTTGTTAGCCAGTCCCCGACGCAGCAGGAGACAGGGTTTTGGCAATTGTTTTGTGTGCAGTCCTACACCTCTATCTGTCCAACCCACAGGTTTTTTTTTGGTTTTTTTTTACATTTGAGCTTTCGTGCATCAAATTTGAACAAACGCTTTATTATGAAATATGGATTAAAGATGATTAAAAATTGGGTTCAAATGTGAAAGGGCAAAGTCATTGGACATAAATAGCCCATATTAGCTCTGTGCAGCGGCGTCTAAGCGTGAGACGCCTGTTTTTGTTTAAATCACTTGTGTTTCTTCATTTATTTACCATTAGCTTCAGTTGTTTGTCCCAGGCGATTGAATATTTTTTACCAATTGAGCTTTTGTATCAAATCTTTAAGAAACTTTCATTATGAGAATATGGGAGAACACAGATGAATAAAATGTACATTTTTTTTTTTTAACTCGTTGTGATCAAGTTTAGTTTTGAATACAAAGCGATGTGGCCGGGGGTTTGCAATTTGAGATGCTTTGTATGTCTTGTTTTCCGTGTTCAGGTGCACGAACATGGTTGGGTTCATGTCGAGATTGGAACATGGTGACAGCGGGGGTTGCGTGATTAGTGGAGTTTCACACAACCGACACATAACCAATGGGCTCGTGAAAATACTGAACAGAGCAAACCTGCATGTCGCAAAGCTACATCTCAGAACAGACCCTCCCAATTGACGGAAAGGCAGCAATGGAAAGTGAGGCAGAAATACAGTCCCCAACTTTTGTGTCTGTAAAAGACTGTTAATCATAGAGTAAGGAGGGTGTAAACACACAGAATCCCTCACACCCCCCCCCCTCCACCCGCCAACACCCACCCTTCCAATGGGACATGACAATAGATAACAGGGACAAAAGCAGAACTATGGCATGTTAGCCTGTCGTGTCAGTGTGATGTGGATGGAAGATCAACAATGATGCACGAATGGGAAAGGGACAACCAAAGTCCTCAATCACTGGATTGTAGAAATCTTGGACGTTTTGTAGGAGAGTAGGGAGTAAGATTAAAGGCTGAAAAGAACAGGCTTTACAACGGGCAGGACACATTAGCGTTCATCCATATCCACGCGAACAATCCCACAGTACACACGAGGTGATGGTTTCTTGTTTTACATCTGTGCACACACGCTAATGAAAGCCAGTGCAAAACCACATGGGAGATGAAGCCAACGTTTGATAATACTCCATAATAAATAAATAAATCACGCAAAAAAATTATCCAGGAGTACCATTGATCCCTTGCCCTAGATTTGGAACAGTCACATCAGCTTCTTGAAGGACTCATTTGTTGAATGGCAATTTTCCGCTCAAATGGCAAAACGCATTCTTTCAGTCGATTTCCTTTGGAAGTGCCCATCCGAGGACTTGGCTCGTGATGCTCGGGTACCGAGGTCCGTGTTTGATTTTTCCATCGCTTGTTAATGTCCTTGTAAGTAATCGTAGAAGTACGCGCAGACATCTCAATGGTGTCCTTGTCTTTTCCTGATATGTCATGCTCCACGCATGAACCTTCGATCATCGTTTTAAAAAAAGAGCTTACGAGTCATAAAAAAGTTTGTGATAACTTGCCACTCTGTGGTGTGGCACAGCCCTTCATGTATAAATATTCATCAAGTGTACCTCTTACAATACGGGAAACATGATCTCAGACTGCATTTGGGAAAAGGAAATTTGCCAAATATATTGGATGGGCCAACACATGTTCACGTCCATGCTTTTGGATGGGCCATCACACGTTCACATGATTTGTTCGATGATACAGTAGTGGTACATGCACAAATGCGACAGTAATTTAAACATCAACAGTGGTGATTGTTTTTTCCTCTGGTAGAGGGGAGTAAACGCGAGTCGATCAGCAACAAGCGCACAAGCTGTTCACATGACATTCTTTCCGCCCAAACAGATTCCAACAAAGGACAAACCTCAGAAGTGATCTCATAAATCCTTTCGGCAATGATCACTTCCTTTGAAAGCAAAGGAACAATCACACACCCCCTGGTGGCAAGAAGCTACTCACAAAGGGCAGAGGTGCTCATCCAGAGTGTGAACAACTGGTCTGGTGCCTTCACCGATGGCTTGGCGCCTGTGGGTGTCTGGGATAACTGTAAATGTTCAGCTGGTGAGAATCAATGAGAGCATTGCACGTTGCCTCCTTTTGGGTGGTGGTCAAGTGGCATTTCGTCCGGTTTGTAAAAGCGTGCTTTGGTCATTGCAAGGTGCAATGGTCTATAAAACTGCACCGGTCCCAACCTGTCGTGAAGTTGGATGTTGAGCCAACATTCGTGGTCATGTCGTGTGTGGCGCAAGACTAGCCCATCATGGCAATCGACCACAAGCGATAGTTCCTTGCAAGCAAGGATACAATAATAGGGTTCAGATATTTAGTTGTTTCTCATCGTTCGTTGTTCAATTAAGAGGAGTGTGGTCATTTCAGGCTTTCTTTTGCCCGATCACGTGGCCCGGGTGCAGTGGGCAGGGAGCCCCTTAGCGAGCTCAATGGGTCATACCCCAAGGCAGCTACGGCACAACAGGAGTCCCAAAAGTTCTAGGCACATCCAATGGGGCGTGAAAGACGTCTGTGCCGCGGCGGAGCTTCGGTGTTTCTGTAACAAGTTTATTTTGGCAAACGGCTGTCGGCCGAGGAATAGGGCTGGAGACATGGCGGTGTGGGGGTAAAAGAGAGAGCGGGTGTGGGGGTGGGAGATGCACTGCTTGTTGCAACATTTCAGCTGAGAGCTGGCAAGCCTCGGCATCCAGACGCTGGCGACGGATGCCCGTGGTGCCACCCTTATTCGAGGCACTGTTGGCCAGCGACACAGAGGGCTGCGTGCAGGGGTGCTGATAAAGGGCATTCACTCACCCGGCCAGATGTAAAGCAGAGTGCTCTGCATCGCGTCAACTTTCGGGTACCCTGGCAGACCTCCAGCAGCATAGAAGGTCTGAAATCCGACACTCATTGAAAGAAGAACCCTGTTACTTGGTCATCACATTTCCATATAAACAACTAACGTGGCATCAGGTTGTACGCATTCGGGTAGGATGTTTCGAAAGTGACGCAAATCGTCTTGAAAGCCATCCAGCCTGGCTTGATCCCACCAGCGATAAACTGGCATCCCAGTGTTTTACCAATGTTGTGTCCCCGTCCCTCCGATGGATGTTAAAATGGGCATCCCATCTGGTGGCATTAGTGGTGCATGTTAAGATCCCATGGCGTTCTTCGCTAAAGAGTCGCGGCGAGTTATCACCGGCACCCTGAACAATGACAACATTCTTGCCATAACTATTGCTGGGAAGGCAACTGCAACCCACGGAACCGCAGTTATTAACCCATCACCAAAAATGTTCGGTACTAATCTGCACGACGAAAGCTTGCTCGACATCAAGGCGATGTTATTTACGTTGATTCATCGTGGCTGGCAGAATCGGACAGCAGGTTTGACAAGCACTCCGAATAACAGCGCTGCACTTGTGCGTCGCCCCTCTTGCCTGCGCAACAGCATCATGAGTGAAAGGTGAGCGGGGTACAACTGTCGTCAGGAATCGAACCCGATACTAAAATCAAGATGAGCACTGTTGCTCAGTTTGCTATGTGGTTGCCTGGTCCCAGGGCAAGCGACGTTGGCACCAAACCACGTGGACTATACAACGTAAGCAACGCCAAGAGGCGAAGCATGCTGAGGTTCCGGATCAGGGCAATGCCATTCCGGATGGTGAGAGGTGGGCGGAGCCTGCTGTGATCTAGTCCATCTCGGCAACAGACTGACTACGAGCTCTCGCAGTGCAAACAAAGCAATGTGCCTGCTTGGGGAACCGCAAAAGCCGCGCAGCGGCGCACAGCTGCCACTGGTTGCCACTCCGCAACGTCCCAAGCCAGCTGTGCACAATCGCTCACGCTCAATCCAGGTGTCGGCCGCCCTCCCCGCAGCAATCATCTTATAACAGCTTTATTGCCAGCTCGGTGGCTTCGGATATCTAGCCTGGATTAAAGTCTTTTGTGAGGCAAGGCTCCTTCTCTGTAATAGCAGGTTGAAGTGAAACATCGTGGGGGGAATTGCATCACAGAAAATGCAGCAGAGATCATTAATTGGAGAAATGCTGCCTACGCAATGCTTACGGATTCAGATAGGCAGAGGTCGCCCCGAATTACACAAACTTGACCGCTTTTTTTTATTAGGCAGAGGTCGCGGCTCATGGAAGAGCTGAAAGACTGAGGGGTGACCACTGATGCGGCGATGAGTAGAGGTGGCTGACATACAACGGTAGGAAATGGAGAAATGTGGAAGAACAGACACAGGCACCATAAGTAAGAACAATCACACTGGAACACGGGAACTGAATGTACTCAGCGTATAGGAATTCTAAAGGAGACTGGAAAGGCTGTCAAACAGGGTGATGTGGAGAGGTGTGGGTGGAGTAGGGGATTAATAAAAAATAAAAATCAACGAATATAGTGGATCAATGAGATGGCGATAGCTGCACCACTTCTACACACCTGAGAGTGGAAGAGAATGAGATGATTGAAAAAAAAACTCAGGGAGACAATTCCACAGTAGAGAGAAACAGTGGGGGAAGAAAGAGTGGAGGTGGGCAGTTAGCGTGGATTTGGGGGAGGATAACAAGGTTTGGTTGCTAGGCAAAGCGAGCCCCGCCCCCCCACCCCCCGAACCCTACCACAAGAATTCACCATAGGCCTGGTGAATTCACCAGAGGACAAATAGCTGGGAGGACGAGAGGCGAGACCCAAGAAACGAGGCGATAAAACTGCTCGGCCATATACTGTTGCGGTGGGCACAGGGGCATGTTGCCTTGAGTTCAAAGCCTCCTGTTTGAATGCACCAATTAAGTCATGGCCTTGGATAAAACAGCTTCCAGAGGTGACATCTGACAGCTCAAGCTGCACAGAAGACATCTAAACTCCATGACACTGCAGAATGAAGGCTTTTGCACAAGCGTTAGCACAAAACCCCCGGTATCGTGGTTAAATTACGAGTGAACTGCCAAGATAATTCAAAATCAACACTAGCTACGGACTAGTTCTTCGACTACTTTTCATTCCATTGTGTGCAACTTTTGTAGATTATGACTTCAAGTCCTCAACTTCCCACCTTTCCCCTCCTCGCCCCCCCTATAACAATTTCAGAGAGGACTCACTTCAAAACCCTCCCACACAAACACAGTCCGGCACCCCACACTCTCCAACTCTCTATCCCCCGAGTTTCTTTCCCATTTATTCCAATAGTATATAGCAATAACACACCATCCTTCTACTCATCTCATTTCCACAGTATTCTTCTTTCCTTCATTACCGAAACAGGCTGTACAGATCATTTTAAACTGCGTGGAAGGACTACTTTAATCTCTTTAGTCCCCTCGCCCTGACCTTATCTTAAGTATTTATCGCAACTTCCTCAACCTATCCTCTCCAACCTACTCAAATCCTGGGAGCACCCACATTCCCATTTACTCCTTATCACACATAATCACTCAATGTCGGTAGCTACCTGAGATTATGTCTCATTGGAGAAACAATTAATATATACCACAACCTACCCGGTCAGTTTCCCCATTCACAAGCTCACGAGAATTATGTCCTCCCTCGGAAATATCCGTGTAATTGCTGCTTCTCAGGTGATGCGTGGTAACCTTATTGTATTAATAAATGACCTAAATTAATTATCTTCCTTCCATGAGAGCATAGTATTGACAAAATAGGTTAAAAATAAATACGACGAAAAAACAATTACAAAGATCACACTCTACACAATCTCAAACCACGCGCGAGAGGTGCACGGAGACTCTTTCGTATATTTTCAAAAGTGACAAATGCGATCGATCGTGACACACGCGTATTACTTATGTTATGTTCACCGAGAAAATACAACTCCGTCGTTTCGCCTGTGATATAGGGGTCAACTATTCAGGGTAGCCTGGGGGATGGGGGGGCTCTATAGAGAGGTGTGGAGGGAAAGTGAGGAAGAGGAGGAAACGAGAGTGAGAGTGGAGGGTGAGTGGGAGACCGCATGAGGTGATGGGGGGGAGAGTCCGAGGAAGCGAGGAAGATGACTAGGTGAGTGGGTGGAGAGAGAGAGGTTCAGTGGTGGTGGGAGCGGCAGAAAGAGTACGAATGGGCGCGCGTGGAGAGGGAGTGGCTTGGACGAGAGAGGAGGAAGGGGGGAGAGACGAGAGGGGGAGTTGGGGAAGAGCAGCAGGACGGAGGGAGGGGTAAGTGGCAGTTCAGCACAGGGTATCGGAAGTAGAGAGAGATAGAGCAAGTAACAGGTGTTGTGGCCGCCTCTGTTTTTTCGCTTCCTCTGGGGAGAAGCTGACTGCACCTATCACCAAACTCGCTAAAAACATTCCCGGAGGGTGGTGGGAGTGCGGAGGATTGGGGAAGAGAGGAAGGGGGTAAGTGGGTAGCGTGTTTTGGCGGAGGAGGTAAGCATATGAGAAGTGGGGGGGTTGCTTCGACTTGCGTTTGGCGTGGTGGGACTTGTGGAGAAAATGGGGGAGGGGGGGTAAGTACAGGATTGAACGAAATGGGGTGCGGGAGATGTCCATGGGATGGGGGGGGTGAGAGGAAGGGGGTTTGGGAGGGAGGTAAGCGTGAGGAAAGGGGGAGGGGAAGGGCAGCATGAGGGGAAAGGCAGCATGGAGGGGTAAGGGAAGAGAAGGCAGCAGTGAGGGGGGGAGTAAGCGTGGCGTGAGGGTAAGGGAAGCTAAGGGCGATAAAATGCGCCCAAACAGCAACATTTTTTAACTGCCGCCAGGTTCCTATAATAAAACGCGGCGGGAGGCATTAAAACCCAAACACTAAACTAGCGTGCCATAAGACCCTGCCAGCACATGCAGCGACCTTTGCACCCCTCCACACTCGGTCACTTTCCGAGATCTGATCGACATGCATACTATGGTTTGCGATGTCATCTGTCCCGGCGGTTTGCGATTCGGAAGGGAAAAAAAAATTCGCCATGAAAAACCATGTAATGTAGATCAGGTCAGAAAAACCACAATACGCCCAACAAAAAAACAACAACAACCCCCGTGAATAACGAAGCAAATTGGATGCGAATGTCGAAGGCAGGTCAAATTATATGAAGCAAATACCGGGGTCTACGAAGAGCGAAACCATGAATATTCGAGGTCCGACAGTACTGCACTGTAAAGTGGTGGGAGTTTGTACTACCTTCTCCACAGGAGCAGCATTACACGATACACATTATCGAGAATTGCATCCCCGCTCACCGCCACCCCAAGACCACCGGCAATAGATAAAAATACGCCCTCTACAATAATGGAGTCATGCTGATGCCTATGTGGCAGTCTGGATGTAAATCGGCCACAACTGCAGGAGGGTAGAGTGACAAACACACAAACAAACACATACCCGGTCCATGAATTCATAGTATGATACATTACTAAAGGGGCTGTCACACCTTGACGATTTAGCGATACGTATGCCGTTTTTTTACAAATTTGCCGAATACGCTGGACACTGTCTGAATACGTTATTGTAAGTTTTGTATACGTAGGAATACCCTGAAAAACACTGCCATAAGTTTGTACGCTGCTTTAATCGTTGACTTTTGTGTTGTTCTCTCTCTCTTTTTCGAATGCTAAAATTTTACGACGGTACTCGGCGTTTGGTCTCACGACGTTCCGCTATCGGCCGGCATAAGGTTATGGCACGTTATGCGATCGTTTTGACACACGTTAATTGTATGTTACTCATAAGTGAAACATCCGTAGAGGTAACATTCGCGTACCCGAAACTTATTTCTAACCTATGAGTAAAGTTTTGTAAGGCACGCTACATCAAACTTGTTCACACTTCGCACACGCTACTTGAAAGTTCCTCATATACGTCGAACACACATCAAAGTAATGTTTAGGGTACCCTGACTTATTTATAAACCTATGAATAACGTGCTTGGGAATTATTACGCTATGCCTACGCTAGAACTATATCGTTGGGCAATAGTTGTGACGCCTAAAACCACGATAATACAATCGTTGGTTTATAACTTATGTTATAAGTTCTCGAAGCGTTCTGTGTTCATTACCTAGTACATTATGCATTTGTCAAAGTCGTTTTTATACTTAAAAAGTAAAACAAAGAAATATTTCATCGTGAATGAGGAAAAAAAATTAGCCGAAACCCGACATCGAAACAATGGTGCATAAGTAGTCCTCCTATTCGTGGAGCAATAAGAGGATCCATCATCAACCCGTAGCACCCTCCCCCATCACGCTCACCTAACTACTGACTGACATGGACCTATCTACTGACTTATATATACTATAACTATCAACTACTAGACATATGATCAATTCTAATTCACTACTACTATACTACTACTACTGAAAATGTAGACATCTACTACTACCTAATGCTACTACTGACAACTACTACTACTGATTACTACTGGTCACGCAACAACTACTGCTAATAGTATTACTACTACTGATTACTACTGGCATTGAACTACTCAACATGGTAGGTCTGGAACAATGATGGGGTTCTCTTGTGAAGCGCCATTTGTAGTACCCAATTCCCTAAACGGGCAATAGCGTCAGTACACGGTAGATGTAAGTTAGAACACTTCAGTAAGTCTGTGGTTGTTCCGGAAGACGTCAATTTAATTCGTCTACATACGATCAATGTGCGCTTTTACATAACTTTAAGAATAGGTTCATAGCATGTTATTCAATGGTTAGTGCACGTTTTACTTAGGTTTAAACATGCTGACACATAGGTTAGAAACGGCACGTTACTCTTACGTTCATTAGCAGAGCCATTGGTTCAAGGCCAGTTTAATACATAGTTTCAATGCACGGTTACTTCATGTACTTTCCAGCACGTTAAACATAGGCTAAGCTGACGTTACTCATGTTGTTCAAAGCACGTTACTCAAGGTTATAAAGTGGGTTTCAGTATTGGTTGCCATTAAACTTGGCGTTGCTTCGACTTATGACTAACCTAAACAAGTAACGTGTGTTCGCCGTGTTTAAACGATCGCGGAAGTGCAAGAACAGATGCCAACGCATGCGAAACGTGTGAGCCTTACTCGAGTACGTTTAAAAATTTTCAGAATGCTTTAAATTTCACGACGATCCGAACGGACTAGGTAATATGCCAGCGTACTCAAATGAGTTTCGAGCATAATCTTAACGTATACTAGAACTTCCCTATAGCGTATTTGACGTGTGCTAGCGTTGTAACCCATTTTCATAGAATGGCATACGCTGGCAAATCGTCAAGGTGGTGACTGCAATGTTGACAATCAAAATCTCGGGCAGTTTGATTTCAATCGGCGTCCGGCAAAGTTCTCACAGGCTACGGCCACGAGTTCGCCGGCGATACGTATAGCGCGCAAAAAGGGTAAGTTGAACATTGCTTGTCTTTAGGTTTTGAAGCGCCGTATCAACAAAGTAAGCATTCGTTGGTAAAAGTTATGTTAATAACACAACGAACGTTTCTGTGCCCGGTTACTAATATGTTATGCAAACGACCAACACGTTTTGAATACGCCAAAAATAAAAAAAACATCAAATTTCAAGCGTTTACGTCACGTTTTAGATAATTTTAATACGTGCCCATTGCTGGCTTAAACGTCAAGGTGTACTGGGCCTAATAGCAAAAATCGCGTAATGACGGTTATAGTCTTAATTGATGTTTAATAAGGGAGCTAAGCAGGATGTCATGGAGGTAAGCACACTCGCCTCTGGACTGTCTTGTCTGGATTTGATCGTGCCCAGCTATCAACTGTCATCCTGGTGTTTTAAAGACAGGATGTGTGTGTTCATCAATGTGTGCGATCTCTTTGGATGGGCATTATCCCGGGTGTCCCGTTTAGCTATCATGGTTTGTGGACATTGGAAGATCCTCACGGTTCTTTCACAAGAATAGTGGCGAGTTATCAAGAACCGCTTCCTGAACAAATTCAAAACTCCTGTACTCTACTATCCGCTGGGAAGTCAACGGCTAAACCCCAAGCATAACCTTTGCCAGGACGACTCTGGGCGCATCAATGCCCTGTTAAGAGTAAGGTTACAGTTGAGTGGTTTAATTACACTCACATCCTGTGTATGTGTCTCCTTCCATACTCCAAGATCATGAATACCTAGGGGCCGCCATATCTTTTGCACTGCCTACCAAGTGAACTACCAAACGAGCGCATGAAGAAAAATTGGGTGTTTGGATAAATTGAAACACACCTTTTTGATGAATATTAATGGCTGACCTCCATGAAGGCTCATCCTTGGTCAGCTCCAATTCGCTTCGCCGGTGTCTTAATTCAGCCTATTGAAACATGGCTTGCTTGGAAACAGCCTATCAAAGCCTTGCCTTGCTTGGAGAATACGCATCTCAATGGATCTAAATAAGTGTCGTAAAACCTGGAGTCAGGTCAGGTATGGAACATGCGCCGTAGCAGTGGCATCACTGCGTCGACTTTCCACCGGTGACTCCAGAGGCCTCATCTGGCCATCCCATCTCCTTGAGATGTCGATCAACCTGGTGGCAATCCCCATGAGGCAGCGTGGTCGGCCGATCATTGGGCCCTCCTCCATTCATGAGGCTCCCTCACCAAGAGAATCTGGTGAGGCAGGTTCAGCATCAGGGAAAACAACCACATTGTCATTCAGGCCGCAGGTGAATGCTCACGGAAATGAGTAAAATAATCTCATTTGAGTCTCTCTCAGCAACCGTCGTTGGACACCCAGTCAGAACGCGAAGCAGATTCTCCGAAGAGCGCCTGTACCAAAGGAAATGAAGTCTCCGTCTCAGCTCCTGGTCAGAGTCCAAGGCCTCAACATGCCATAGAGCCCAAGACTGGAAGCACCAAGGTCCTGGAAGAATGGACTTTCTTCCTCCCGCACAGGTACCGGCAGCGCCACACCCCATGATCCATTGAATCCATGACTCCCAGGCCCGACCCAACGTCTGATGACTTCTGGCTTAGAGCCAGCAGAGACATGAATCACGCCAAATAAATGAATCTCCTGTGACTCAAAGCATCCTCGCCAAACAGATTACAGAACAGAATAGCAGCTCCAATGTTATATAGCCAGGATCATATTTTGAACCCGAAACCCATAATCCGCAGCGCTCAGACTCCTCATTCAGACCTGAGAGCCCCCAAGGAGGATATCAAGAGTCTCTGCAAAGATGACTCATCATCTGCGAAATCAAGGTCAGGATCTTGACATTCCAAAACATACACCGCAGCTTGATCTCTCAGAAATCCTCCCAGAATCCAGTCCATAAAGTTGCTGAAAAGTGTGGGCCAGTACACACCCCTGCCGGACTCCAGTAACAACTGGAAATAAATCAGAGATGTATCACCACATTGCACAGCACTCTCAGTATCAGAGTATATGCTCAGACATCAGAATCGATCAGTTTTTGGTGGCACCCCACGCAGACCAAGATCCTCCGAGAGGGCATCCGATTCACTGAATCAAAACGCTTTACAGAGATCAACAAAGGCTGCAAGCAGCCCTGCCGACTCTCAATCTACATTCGGAGGACCCGACGCGGCAAGGATAACGGTCAATCGTTGCCCTCTTTGGTATCAAGCTTGACTGCTTCTGGACGCTGGTGCTCAACAGATTGTGGGTCGAACCATAAGACCTTGCCCAGCACTGAGAAGCTGCGTCAGCCGTCGGAAGTTTGTTGCAGTCTTGGCGATCACCCTTCCCTTTCAGAGAGGGACACACGGCCCCTCTATCAGTTGGTATGATGCCTGGTGTTCAGGCAGAGCAAGAACTGCATGCAATGACTAATATATATATATATATAAAACATAATATATAATGCAAAATACAATATATAATATAACATAATATATAACACTGTTGCAGACCCGGGGTCGGGGCAAGAAGACCACGAGGGGAGAAAAGCTACCTCAGGTTCCCACCAGATTCTCTGGAATCGCAGGCCGTGACGCGGCCGGTCGCTAATCAACCGTGAACGCCAATAACTCAACCACATGACTTTGGGTCCTCCATCTAATGAATACTGGTTTCCTAATGGTCACGTGATTTAATTACCGGGGGACACACCCTCGGTACGCCTTGTTCAAACCAGATCACCTTACTGGATCAGATGCAGCCGAGCGTAACTGCCCAAGGACGTACCGGCTAGGAAAACAGATCGTTAGGGAATAATGTCCCGGCTCGGCTCGGATACGGACCATGCTGGACCAATGAAAGAAAAGATGAAAACGAGCTGGGAACATTTCTCTATAAAGCATTTATTTACAATCAACGAGGAAAGGTATGTGGCACAGTGAATGGGGTTTATTATTATGGACAGCAGGGATAGCAAGGAATTTGTGGCGTCCAATTTACAAAAGCAGACACAGAGCAGACATCCCTTCTACAATCTCAACTTATGCTCCCGCAGGCGCCA
>CM068960.1:118958784-118972826 GCA_035128595.1 Eptatretus atami
TATATTGCAGGCACTGCCAACTCACATAGATGAGTTTCATTTCCAAAAGTAAAGGAGAATCACCTGCTTGAAATCTAATTATTTCAAACACTTCTAAAAGGTGCCAATAATATTGTCCGGGCCATTTGAGGATTGTGTGTGGAGAATAAGCAAAGATTTAGTAGTTTTTTCAGCTTTTTTTTTTTTTTTCCACTGCAAACCAAAGGAACACATCTGTGGATAACAAAAGATTAAAAATTCAAACAATTTTGTGGAAGTAATGGTGCATTTTTGAAAAAAGTGCAAGGGTGTCAATATTTTTGGCCAACAACTGTATATCATTCAGCAACGTATATGTATGTAATATATATATATAATGTGTATATATATATATATATAATATGTATATACACATATGTACATATAATGTATATACATATATAGACACATATATAAATATATACATACATAGAGAGATATGTTATACATATACTGTATACACATATATACATATATATATATTATATATATGTACATATATACATATACATATATGCATACATACAGCTCTGAAAAAAAATAAGAGACCACTCAAAAAAATTTAAATCAGCATCTCTACATGTATGGCAGCCAATCCATTCCAGTGTCTGTTGAATTCCAACACAGGCACACCTCATTCTACTTAGTGAGGTATCTGATTAGGTGATCACCTGAACCGAATCTTACTTAACAAGGAAAAGTATAAAAACCACTGCTGTGGTCAATCACTATCTTGCAATAGGACCAGCTGGATGGCAAAACAGTGCTAGTAGTACCTCAAAAGTCATTGGAATCAAAAAAATAATATTGGACCATGCCAAAAGTTGAAAAAGAAAAGTTTTGAGTGAGGAAAGAAAGGGTTCAATTCTGGCTTTACTGGCAAAGGGATACAGTGAGCGTCACTTGCTTCCATCCTTAAAATTTCAAAGACAGTGGTTCATAAGAACAAGGTCAAGCAGCGGCATTGGGGACAACAAAAACTACAGACTGGCAGAGGGCGAAAACGACTTTCCACTGACCGGATGACCGCCAACTCAATTCGAATGTCACTCAACAACCGTAGGATGACATCAGAAGGTGACCTACAAAAGAATGGAAACGGCAGCTGGGGTGAAGTGCACGGCGAGGAGGTTCGACAGTCTCCTAGGGGCAGGGCTGAAGTCGTGCAAAGCTAGAAAAGCCTTCATCAATGAGAAGCAAAGAAGAGCCAGGCTGAGGTTTGCAAAGACCATAAGGAATGGACCATAGAGGACTGGAGTAAGGTCATCTTCTCTGAGGAGTCCAATTTTCAGCTTTGGCCCAACACCTGGTCGTGTAATGGTTAGACGGAGACCTGGAGAGGCCTACAAGCCACAGTGTCTCGCCCCACTGAAATTTGTGGAGGATCGGTGATGATCTGGGGGTGCTTCAGCAAGGCGTGAATCCGGGCAGATTTTGTCTTTGTGAAGGACTCAGAATCAAGCCACGTACAAGGTTGTCCTGGAAGAACACTTGCTTCCTTCTGCTCTGACAATGTTCCGAACTCTGAGGATGGTTTCAGCAGGACAATGCTCCATGCCAACACAGCCAGGTCGTCAATCAAGGTGTGGATGGAGACAATCAGATCAAGACCCTGACATGGCCAGCCCAAATCTCCAGACCTGAAACCCAATTGAAAACCTCTGGAATGTGATCAAGAGGAAGATGGATGGTCAAAGCCATCAAAAAGCCTAGCTGCTTGAATTTTTGCGCCAGAGTGGCATAAAGTCACCCAACAGCAATGTGAAAACTGGTGGAGAGCATGCCAAGACGCATGAAAGCTGTGATTGAAAATCAGGGTTATTCCAACAAAAATATTGATTTTTGAACTCTTCCTAAGTTAAAAACTTAGTATTGTGTTGTTTAAAAATGAATATGAACTTGTTTTTTTGAATTATTTGAGGTCTGAAACACTGAATCTTTGTTGTTTTTTTGACCAGTTGTCATTTTCTGCAAATAAATGCTCTAAATGGCAATATTTTTATTCGGAATTTATGAGAAATTTGTCAGTAGTTTATAGAATAAACAAAAATGTTCATTTTACTCAAACACATACCTATAAATAGTAAAAACCAGAAAAACGGATAATTTTTGCAAGTGCTCTTAATTTTCCAGAGCTGTATGTATATATGTATATATTTATAAAGGCGGATCGCGAAGCCGTCCGGCTCTGCTCCTTTTTTTCGCCTGCCTCTTCGCCTTTGTCTGTTTGCCTCGCCCTCACCTTTGCCTCTCTGCTCCGCCCTCTCTTCAACCGCTCCTCGTTGTCTGCCTGCCGCTGCAATCTACACGTTGGTTATAAAAATCACTCATTCAACCAGTTTGAATAGAGAAAAGGAGTCATTCTGCTGTTTTGTGTTACTGTGTATACTGCAATGAGCATGGAAAAAAGAAAGAAAACCAGAGAATTGTCTGAGGTCAGAAACAAGATTGTAGCCAAGCATGGACAATCTCAAGGCTACAAGTCCATCTCCAGAGAACTTGATGTTCCTGTGTCTACCGTACGTAATGTTATCAGGAAGTTTAAGGCCCATGGCACTGTCGCCAACCTCCCTTGACGTGGCCACAAGATAAAACTTGATCGAAGATTGCAGCGAAGGAGTGTTCGAATGGTAGAGAAAGCACCTCGATCAACTGCCAAACAGATTCAAGCTGACCTTCAGACACAAGGTACGACAGTTTCAACTCGCACCATCTGTCACCAACTCGATGAAAGGGGGTTCTATGGTAGGAGACCCATGAGGACCCCACTGCTGAGAGAGAGACGTAAGAAAGCCTGACTGGAGTTTGCCAAAACACACCTGAACAAGCCAACATCCTTCTGGGAGAATGTCCTGTGGACAGATGAGACTAAATTAGAGCTTTTTGGTGAAGTACATCATCTCTATGTTTACAGAAAAAAAAATGAAACCTTCAAAGAACAGAACACCTTCCCTACAGTCAAACCTGGAGGTTTAGTGATGTTTTGGGGGATGCTGTGCTGCCTCTGGCACTGGGTGCCTTGAATGTGTGTATGGTATCATGAAATCAGGAGATTACCAAGGCATTTTGGAGCACAATGTTTAACCCTGTCAGAAAGCTGGGTCTCCGTCGAAGGTCATGGGTTTTGCAGTAGGACAATGACCCCAAACACGCTTCAAGACAAAACGCTGGACTGTTCTGAAATGGCCAGCAATGAGTCCAGATCGAAATCCCATTCGACACCTGTGGGGAGATCTGAAATCAGCAGTTGTGAGAAAGCACCCTTCAAATCTGGGAGAACTGGAGCAGTTTAAGAGTGGGCCCACAAGAAGAGTGGGCCAAACTGCCGGTGGAGAGGTGTAGGAAGCTCATTCATGGCTCAAGGAAGCGCTTGACTGCAGTTATTTTGTCCAAAGGCTGTGCTACCAAATATCAAGTCGAGGGTGTTAATAATTTTGTCAATGCCATTTCATTTTTTATTTTCTGATTTAAAAGGATGTATTAAGTTTTGAATCAAAAACAAAGGTTCAGTAATATTAACAGTGAAATAAAGATTTATGGAGACAAAATACTTTTTTCAATTTCAACTTATTTTGAGAGAAAATTGTGAGTTATATGAAAAAAGAAAGACCCACTCACATCTCTCACCTGTCAATGGAGGGAATAACAATTAGCTCTCATCTCATCAATTAAACCCAGGTGGCTAGGATTATATAAATAAATCGACTCATCCCATGCTCTTCTCACCGAAGAAGCTGCATAAAGCAATCATGAAAGGCTACCCAAGGTAAGTCATTTGCTGTTTCAAACCCTTTCCAGAGTTCCTCCACAGCTATAAGCACATTCACAAATAGTACATACATGAGAATCCCAATGCTACACACCCCCTCAGCCACTGGACGTAATTGTACGCTGTCCCTACCAAAGCCCCAAGCACTTCAGTATTGCCACGCCCAAGGAGGGATTCTGACTTGGAGGCGTTCAGAGGGTAATCCCTCAGAGGGTAGCTTCGTGCCGCTGACTGCTCAGCCAGACTCACGCGCCAAGTGTCTGAACCCACGGTTCCTCTCGTACTGAGCGGGGTTGCTGTCCCAGCGACAAAAGCATCAGTAGGGTCAAACTAACCAGTCTCACGACGGTCTAAACCCAGCTCACGTTCCCTGTTAGTGGGTGAACAAGCCAACGCTTGGCGAATTCTGCTTCGCAATGATAGCAAGAGCCGACATTGAAGGATAAAAAAGCGACATTGCTGTGGCGCTTGGCAGCCACAAGCCGGTTATCCCTGTGGTAACTTTTCTGACACCTCTTGCTTAAAACCGAAAAAGTCAAAAGGATCGCGAAGCCACGCTTTCACAGTCTGTATTCATACTGAAAATAAAGATCAAGCGAGTGTCCGTCGTCCTGCTCCACGGGAGGTTTCCGTCCTCCCTGAGCTTGCTTTAGGCCATTTGCGTTACTGTTTCACAGGCGTACCGCACCAGTAAAACTCCCCGCCCGGAACTGTCCCCGGAGTGGGTCGCACTTCGTCAAGCAGGCACAGCACACACACATAGCATGTGGAGGCGTGCCGTGCCGGCCGACCCATGGGCTTTGCACCAGAAACGTGGGACCCCCCCAGGGGGCCCACATTTGCCCTTGGACCAGGGGGCCCACGCTTCCCATCTCACCGAGTTAGGAACAGGAAGAGTACCTCATGTTGGCCGTCTTGAACGCAGTCAATTTGCATTATGAGCATCTCACATGTCTTTCAACTGGATTTTCTTCTGGCACTTTTCCAGATAAGCTACAAACGGCTAACTGATTGTACTCACTGCTTAATCCCGCAGGCTCCAGGAACTGTTGGAGAGTGGCCATGCGGGTGCTCGGCGAATCACGGAACTGCTATGCCGGCAGAGCAGCCTTGTGCAGGAGAGGGACTTGCTCTCCAATGAGTTGCATTTCCTTTAGTCACAGGTATGCTTTAAAGGGATAATGACATTCTCACATCTATACTTCAGTAAAACTCCTCTCTTTGAGGGATTGAAGGAAAGAGTGAGGCAACAGA
Organism: Eptatretus atami; assembly: GCA_035128595.1. NCBI lineage: Eukaryota > Metazoa > Chordata > Myxini > Myxiniformes > Myxinidae > Eptatretus > Eptatretus atami. The sequence continues at coordinate 118,963,826 of CM068960.1, forward strand.
CTAGGGGAGTTGGTTCCACACAAGATGGGAGGAAAGAGAGATAATGGAATTAAGGTGAGCGTGAAACCTCTGGAGAGGGAGGGGCAAAGATTGGATATCAGGTTGCATCCAATCTTTGTCCTCACCTGCCCATAGTGGGCAGCCATACTCCATGGCACTTTGGATGAAGGCCTACTACAATGTTATGAGCTGAGAACAGCCAAGGAGGACTTTGTTCTTAATAATTTTGAGAGCAAACCCTTATGGAATATTTCAGCATGACGACCAAATCAACAAAGCCATCGATAATTATGCATTATGAGGGGGTCATTGAGAGCTCACTTGAGGGTTAACTTTGTCAGCAACTTGGCAAGTGTGTTGATGTTCGAAGAATGTGGTGTTGAGGAAATAAATACATAAAACCGCAGGTGATGCCTTCTTGTATGTATCTCATTCTGCAAACATTTTGATTTATTCCCTTACATATGCAAGGACTGACAGGGTAGCTTGTCAGTCGTGTGGTCCCTTTTGTCTTTTTAATTTATCCCAGACGAGACAACTCAAAACTTTTGTTTGAGTGCTTCGCAGATAGGGTATCACACCATGGAGGATGCTGCACTTTTAAAGAGGATATCAAGTCGGCTGTTACAACTGCTAGAATGTGTGCACATTCGCGAGATCCCTCGGTGCCTTTCAGTGGGGGGGGGGGGGGTGGCAGTGAGGGATGCAGGGGGTGGGTGTACCTTGTCCTGTTATTTTGACCAGATTGATAATTCTTACATTGAGCAGTCAGGACAATGACAGATTGGTTCACTGAAGTTAGTAGCTTCAGAAAGCTAAAGAGGACTTGTTGAAGGAATCCCGTTGCCATCTTTAAGGAACGTTGATCTAATTATTTATTTCATTTCACTTTTTTTTTTTTAATGTACGATCTGTCCATTTTTTAAATTTTTTTTTACATGTGTGCCAATTGCAGTTGGAGTGAAAATGATGGAGGTGAGACGATGTGGAACCAACTGATACCGCGCACTCGGGGGCTCATGAAACAGACGCCGAGTAACCGACAGTTCAAAGTGCCTGTGAGGACGATGTCACTAAAAGGTCTTGGAGCGACCGCAAGCCTGAGCACATGTGGGTTTCTACTTGATAACATTTGACTGTAATCACACAAAAAAAACAACAGCTTGTAATAACAGCAACATATTTATTGGTATTTTGGGTCGTGTTTGGGAGAAGTAGGGTAATGTGGTAGAGTTTGCAGCTAATTGGTGGGAAAAGGATGGACGTTTGGGGCTGGATTCTAAGGAGGATGATGGAGGGGTGGGGGGGAGGGGTTTGGGGCTTTACGTTTTACAGCATACAAAAAAGTTAGAGGACAGGCCTACCGTCTAGAAATAACAAGCCCGGTAGAGCTAAGGAAGTAAAATGTTGCCGATCCTTTTGCAAGTCCCGATGGCAAACAAAGCATAATGATTTGGGCATTTGCTGCAATGTTCATCCCATGATCAACGTAGAGCGACGCAGTAGATCCACTTCCATAAAATTGCCTTTTGTTTTTCCACGCGGATACACTTTCCAGCTCGGTACACTTGCAATCCTCGGTACCGTACCGTAGCACGACTGCTTGGAAAATTTGAAGAGTAAAATCTCACGGTCACTCAGTCGGAGTATGCATGAGCAGCTGTCGTTGCTCTCGTGTGAACCACGCTTTTTGTCCGCGTCACGGCACGTCACCCCCTGCTACACCTCGTGGTGCCTTCCTCCAGCTCCGGCACCATTGTGCGTGAGAACGGTGGAGCTAGGTGGCTTCTCACGTTGTCCATGCCGATGTTCCGCAAGACCTACCGCGTTACGTTTCAAATTCATTACGGCGAGAAAGGGGTCCTACATAAGGCTTACGGGCTCTCACCTGAAAACTACGGAATAGTATACAGGATGACTAAAAGCAACGGCTAATGGCTCTTCCCCTTGCACGTAGAAACCAAAGGGATATGTACAGGACATGCATGTTCAAATTTAAAATAAGTTACATAAAAGCAGCGAGTGTCTGGAATAAAGCAGAAAAAGGCCTTTGAGGGTTGATACAGCTGGCATGCGCATTTAAAATGTCTTTGGAAGGATGAAGAGGAAGCGCACAAGTGCGACATGGTGCTGCATACGGACACTGCCAGCTCTTAGCTGGAGAAAGTTTGTGTATTTTGACAGTGTTTTGGCTTTTTGCTCTCTGTTACAAAAATAATAATAAAAAAAACAAACTCCAAAGCTATCGCCATGCTGGTAAAAAAAAAACAAGTCCACGCCTGTACTTTCTGTGGTCTTTGAAAGCTTTGGACGTTGCGTATCCGAAAGGCTCTTATCGGCGTCGATGGCAGGTGCTAATGGGAGGAATTACAGCAAAATAAAAGGCATTTTGGAGTCGGAGGAACAGCTATTAGCTTTACTGTAGTCTTGTGGGTTCACTTGTGGAAGAGGCAGGTTTTTAGGCCTGCACGTAAGGCAGCATGTTCAATCGGAGATTTCATTATTTGGGGCTTGCGGTTTTAAAAAACAATAGGCCTTTCAACGGGTGGATTCAATATCATTAAAAGAGTATAGTTGTTTAAAAATTTGCTGTTTAGGAGGCATTTGACCATAAGTTGAAAGGTTATTTTTTTGACCAAATTTACAGCTCGTAAGAGGCATAACTTAGTACCGAGGAAGGTGCAAGGCGCTGCGGACGTGGTCGTCGTTACCGTCGTTTCACAGTAGATGAGTCCTTTTCAGCACGTTCGCACCTCTTCCATCCCAACACTGCCGGCTGCAGAGGAAAAACCTGAGGGTGCTTTATTTATTTACTTTAGCAGCTATTTGCAGGCTGGTCAGCTGGCAGGCACCGGGCGGTGAGCAAGGCGCTGGGTCCTCTTTTTTATTTTTTGTTCTGGGGGACAGGGAGTGGTGGTGCTTGTGACCCATCATTTACCGCTTGCACAGTATGAGAACTGGGGAAAGTGTGGTCGACGGTCATTGTCGATGTAGTCCATGGTCTCATCTGGAATGCAGAGCAAATAAGGCACACTCAGCTTTTTTTCTTCCATATCCTTTTCTATTTTGGTGTGTGTGTGTGTGTGTGTGTTATACATGGGCTGGCAGGATGGCCTTCGAGGTCGGCACACTCCCCTCTGAGCTGTCTAGTCCGAGTTTGAATCCTGACCCAGTTATACATTATCAGGATGGTGTTGCACATGCAGGGTGATTCATCAATGTGTGCTTCGTCCCTCAAAAGGACGTTAATCTGGCAGAGCCGTTTAGGTTTACCAGCACTGGTCGTTGGTGGGCATTAAAGATCCCTTGGTGTCCTTCATGAAGTTTGGGCGAGTTATCTCCGGCACCCTGAACAAATGACAAATTCCTGCCCGGACTGCAGGTAGCAAATGGCCTGGTCTTCTTGGAGTTTCCTTCACACCAGGTTATAATGCTTGCTATCTCAGAGTGTGGTTGTTGTCTGGGCAGCAGCTCCTGCACTAAAAGCAAATTTGTTTCCAGGTGGTTCACATGTCGCATGTGAACGGCTGTCTTCGGCTACGAAGAGCGACCGTGAATGACAATATCTAAACACTGCACTGCTTTTTAGCAGTTTCCCTGCACAATGCATGAAAAATACAGTTGTGGGTTTAATTTCTGTTATTACTAATGAATGCTTGGAGTATCTATGCAAAGTCATGTTGGTGTAAAGTTGAGGGTGCACAGTTATGAGACTCACAATGATCAGGAGGTGTGATTGTGATCGTCTGGGCCGTGAACTCCTCATCGAAGTAACGCGTGTCGGTCTCCGAAGCGACTTGAGGTTTAAATGGAGGAACCAGCTGTTGGATAATGGAGAGTGAAAGGCAGGGAAATAGTGAGGGGTCAAGGGAATGGAGCTCTGACATGTAACTCCCAGAGTGCAATTTCATGTCCACAGAAGGAAGACTTGATGTACAATATCCTTGAGATGAACAGATATGTGTGTGTATGTGTGTGTGTAATTGGAATGTAGTTCAGTGCTGCCAGAGCACAAGGAACCCATGTGTCCAGAGGGTGCTCAGTGCGTCCGTGCAACAGGGGCTCGATGTCGAAGATCTCCACCTGCAGATGTTAACAGACACCTTTCCAGCGCAAGTTGTGTGTTTTTTGCCCTCGTAGATATGGTGTTTTACAATATTCTTGTTTTTAGCTCGCCTGTTCGAAGAACAGGAGAGCTTAGCGATACCCCCGGCGTGAGCGTCAGCGTGTAAATGTTAAATTTTTTGATGCACGGAAAAACTCCTCGACGGATTTCGACGAAACTTGGTGGGGGGTTAGGTATGGTCCAAGTATCCTGCCATTAGATTTGAGGCTTGGTCCCCCCCCCCCCCAAAAAAAAAGTTAGAGAAAATTTTTTTTTTTTTTTGCATTCCTACATGTTTTAAGTGATTTCCATTCCGTTCCTGTCCGCACTCTAACTCCCAAAGTTTTCAACTTTCACGTTTCATATTTGGTACATAGGTACAGACTGTGGAGACGGTGTGTAGCGACATACGTTCGTCATCTAAAGTGGTTGCCATGGCAACCAGGATGCTGTTTTCCATGTAGTAGCACAATTCTGTATATACCTTCTTGTTCGGGCGTATATTGTGCTCACTTGCGCTCTTGTTACTGATTACAATATACAAATACATATATTGCTTTATAATTATACTTCATGCAATGCTTATAAAAAATATTAATTATAGGACTTCGTCTTTTAAAAACGATAAATGTATAAACAGGCGAGCATTGGGTGGCTTTGACACCAACTCTGCTTCACTCTACACGTGTGATAATTATCACCCAACTATGCAAGGGTACCCCGCTCACACTTTGACATTCAATTCGGTTCTTTACCCCATTATTAATTACAATTATTCTCTGGCTAGATACACTAAGATGCAAGCAGCAACTGAAAGAAGCAGATTGACCATATTTGGTTGCATAATGGTTGGAGCGTCGGCTCTTGAGTCTGGGAGGTCAGTGGTTCGAACACTGGCCGAGTTATACTGAAGACTTTAAAAGTGGTACATGCTGCTTCCTTGCTTGATGCTCAGCATTTAAAAAGGATAGAGTACTGACAAAGAAGCATAGGTTGGCAGCCATTACACAGGTTTGATGGGCCTAATGACCTCCTTTTGCATTAAGGTTAAAACAGTTGGTAGGTTTAAACTATTTGGATAAGTACTTAGAAGCAATGAGCATGGAGCAGATACAGAGATATTGGTATTAATGGTAGATAGGTGGGGTTGACTGTGCTGTCATCCTTCCGAGGTTGGCAAAATGAGTGCCGGCTTGCTGGTACCGTGTCGGAGTGGCGACCCGTCCAGGATTGTGCCCAATAGACAAGGAGACTGCTCAGGCAGCCCCAATGCTCTGTGCAGAGTATGGTCCCAATAGATGGATGGATGGATAAGATTGGCCAGGTGTGATGCAGTTGTGAGGTCTGTAGGTGTGAGATGTCCGATTGTCTTGCGTGTGTATTGTGTCTATAGTGGTAATGTGTCATTAGTTTTTGATTTTTTTTTGTAGTTGGATAAAAGGGGTACAGAGATAGTGTTGTGTCCCTGGGTTGTTGGCAATGTGGAGATGATACGAGCTTGATGGACCAGGTGGCCTCATCCCTTGTCTGTGTTACTTTGTGCATCTTTGTGTTAATTCTGAAGAACATATTTTTGTAGTTTATGTGCCGTGTTCAGTCATGTTTGATGATCCCACCAAGACGAGGGACTGCCCTAATTACATGGCCTTCTAAAGGCCACAAATCAAAGCTGAAAAAAACGGTTCCCCGACAGCTTACCGGACACTTTCCCTTCATGCAAGTGTAATTTACAGCTCAATACATTTCAGAAAAGTAAAGATAATGGTGCTTTCCGTAAACTTAGACCAGCTTTACAAGGATTCAATTTGTATGCAGATTCCACGTCCTCTTGTGTAAGACCCATTCTGTGCATCGCCTCTTCGTTTGTGGTCTGGCGGGCCACGGGCCTATTGACTTCGGGGCACCAAAAACGGGGTCAACTTTTCCTGAAAACATTGCCGTTCACCTGCGCAACGGATGACGTACTGGTGTGACGTCGGAAACATGCGTGGATTCTTAGCATCAGTCTTAATGTTGCCTTCTACATGAAAGACCCAAACATGTGAATGATTAACTCCATTCACAGATTTAGGGCCCATATGCAGAGAGGTCGGTGGCAAATGTTACCTTCCTATTGTATACATCGTGCCAGTTGACTCCAGTAAAAAACTTGTGCATCATAATCTCCTTCGCATCTTCCATTCCACCGCCGAGTCTGCAGCAAGCAAAACAGACAAATCACCGAGGGTGAGGCACAAGACTGTGGGTCCGAGACGAATCGACGAGACGAAAGGGTGAGGGGCGGCGGTGCAAAAGGCAAGATTGTATCTAGGCCCAAATTAAAAAGGCAGGTAGTGAGCTACATTTGAATTTGCGTTCCATTAAATATTAAACCCACAAGGCGCCAGCAAAAGTGGATGGAGTGCTTTACGTTCCTAGGTCGGGGCAACGTTGCCACCACGTCCTCCGGTTTGGGAACAAGAATAGGGGGGAGGGTAATTTGCTAAATCTTGAGGGTAAGTTGTTGATGCTCTAGAGTTCCTCAGATTAAAGATGGCAGTGAAACTATACAAAGCATTAACATAAAAATGCTCAAAATGGTCTTCCCAAAGTTGGTTAATTTATGGATAATGCTGATCCGATAATCGTCTTTATCCCCAACCCCCGTAAATGTTGAACACCCAAGTGAAATTTAAAGATTTCTATGTCCAATTCACCCGCTGGGTAAGAAGATTTCCAGTCTTTTGTTATTACATTCAAATTGTGTAAGCAACTCGGCCCCTCAACCATCTGTCTAGCCTGGGTACAAAACTACCACCCCACCCTCTCAGCCAGCTGTGGACAAATGGCAGAAGCTTTGGGTACAAAACTCATCCCCCACCCTTCCCCCCCCCCAACTTCTTCCGCATCACATCTCACCCACCCTACGACTCCCCAAATATCCCCACCTCTTCTTTGGGTCCTTTTTCAGCAGACCGGCGAGCAGCGCCTTGGCATCGTGGGAGAGTGTGCGTGGGAAACGAATGTCCTCCATGAGAATGAGTTCAAAGAGCCTCTCGTGGTCTTGGTTGTAGAACGGAAGCCTCCCGCACATCATCTCATACATGACGACTCCCAGACCCCACCAGTCGACCGCTCGACCATAGTCGTTGTCCTCGAGCACCTGCGCGTAATGAGGCCAATACGTGTCACCGGTCATAGGTCATCCTTAATGTCCGCGAAGCGGAGCGATATCAAATTTCTTCCTTATAAGGGCGCCACCTGTGAATTCCGGACCAAATGACTCTTTTACTGCCGTATTTACGGTGTCTATTCATTTTGAATATCGAATAAAGGCGAAGATTGTCTTCCCTAACTTTTAAATGCATGCGTCGACATTTTGGGAAAGGTTGGTCTTTCTAAAACATTTCCATAACTCCCTACACTCAAATAATTGGATAAAGGTTTGTTGTTGATTGTACCCTCCCTTTCCTCCCCCCCCTCCCCCCCCCCCCCAATGAAAAGGTTTATTACTTATTTATTTAGCTTCGCTCGCCGTTGCAAAAAAACATTTTGCTTTTTTAGCGCGGACTAGGATGCTTTTCCATTTGGCTGTTTTCACAAGAGCATTAACCTCTCCCGAGAGCTCGGTCAAAGGCCTCTCAACACCGTTTTCATTGCCAAGACTCCACGGGGCGGTCGGGCCCCAGTTGCACAGGTTCACAAAACTGGGTCGCAATTATGAGGCTGCTTTGCAGGGGCAGACCATTACCTTCACGGGAAGAAGGGACCTGATTAGCTTCGAGTGATGGTCGTCAAGCCGCTGTGGTCGTATTTCAAAGCATTCACTGATGTGTTCAGCCAATTGTCTTTTTTTAATATCCCAATTATATAGATATATGTTTGAATGCAATCAAATCACTTCCTGTTTGCATCCCACTTCCTTTATCCGCACAGTGCAGCAATTTCACGATACGCAGCTGTATTTTCAACACTTGGGACAAAGTGAGTGGCATCGATGTGATAAACAAGGAGCATTGATATCCGAAATGGAAGTTGTCACAGACCCGTGCGTAAACCCCCCATGCCCGCAATTTAAACCATATTGTGACGATGGTTTTATATTAGAAAAGAAAATCACCTTTAACCTTCATCAACGACTCTCACCTCTGGGGCCAGATACTCGGGGGTACCGCAAAAGGTTTTCATGGTCGCACCATCCGTGATACCTTCCTTGCACAAACCAAAGTCCGCGATCTTGATGTGGCCATCCTTGTCCAGCATCAGATTCTCCAGCTAGAGCAGAGGAGTGAAATTGATCCAAGTCCTAGCATCTTGTACATCAAAGGAAACAACATGCTTCGAAATTGTATAATGAGAAAACGATCGGAGTGAGCTCAGCCTGGAGAAAGAAAACATTCCGATGAAAAGCAACGCTGGAGGATCATTCTGTTGTTAATGACGGTGAAGTAAAAGCAGTGTTGGCATCCATTGGAAAATTATTGTGAATTTTTCTTTAAAAAAATTATTTATTTCTTCATATTCTTACATCGGTCCAATGCCAATAAGGTTAGCTTGCACATATTCCAGCAGCTCAGATGTTACCTTGAGGTCCCTGTACACGACGTTCTTCTCCGAGTGCAGGTAATCAAGTGCCGAGACTATTTCGGCACCGTAAAAGCGCGTGCGATCTTCTGAGAATACCCTCTCGCGGGATAAATGGAAGAACAGCTGCATCACGTGACAATGTGAAAATTAGCTTACGGTACTTTGCATCCTCACTTCGTGACGGTTCGCGCATATCGGCACCGCGGTTTGTGGCTTTCCGTTTAGTCTTTGTCCCTTCCCATTGTACAAGTACTTGCCTCTCCACCGTTGACGTATTCCATGACGAAGCACAGTCGGTCATTAGTTTGAAAGGAGTACTTGAGGTGCTGG
>CM068960.1:118983546-118994586 GCA_035128595.1 Eptatretus atami
CATCCTTGGCTCTCGTGTGTTTTGTACTGTCGCGATGTTTCAGAACACTGGACCGTCGTCCGTGGCACACGACTGTAGAACATAGCTTGCAGAACACACTGTTCCCACAAGTTACTACAAACTCAGTTGTAAATTCTGCTGCATCGGCTCGTACTTTTGCAATGGAAGAAGCAGCTTCATGGGCAGAATTGGCAAGCAAAGCTGACGTCCTTATAATAGGGATTAAACTCGATATTTAAGTAAAAAGAGGTAAGATATAACAACTTGAGAGCAAACAGGAACACCACAGCAACACATGACAGGAAGCCAGCTCATTCAATGCACAGGTGATACTCGATCAAAATGTTCTTTTTATCGCCGCTTCACGCAGGAACGACGCCACATGGCCGAGCATTTAGCAGATTTAGCCAGTCAAGTGTGATTAACGCCGGATGTTTCGCTGATAATGGACACACACACACATATATATATATATAATAATATATATATAATAGTATGTATGTACACACACACACAAATATACATACATTACACACACACACACACACACATATATATATATATATATATGATACATATATACCTATATATATCCACATATATTTTATGTAAAAAAAGATTAAAATTTTGACACCACCCTTCACTCCCTCCTTTCCTGTATATATGATGGATTTTCATTCCCTCTTCTTGTTTGTTTGTTTGTTTTTTCTCTCTCTCCCTCTCTCTGTCTCTCTCCACCCCCCCTCCCCCTCCCTACTTACTTGTTACGTAATCCTTTTGTTTCCATATCATCACACGCTTCACTACTCTCCTTTAACCCCTCTATTTTCCCTCTTCACTTCCCTCTTCAATTTCCTTCCTATAAGCCTGTCCTCCTACACCCTTCCTGTTTACATTATATTTACGTGATCCCCGAAAATAACCGTTATCCGAGAGCAAATTCGAAGTTCCCTGTATGGCTGAGTGTGAACAATCCGTTTGAACCGTTTCAACAAGTGTGAACCGTTTCAGTCTATAACTCTGACAAAAGTCTGAAAAGTCAGAGTGAGAGATTAAATCAAGCAGATATATTGCTTAAATATTACTTTCTAATAAATTGTGCAAATATTACACCGCAGTTTTTAATGGACAAAACAAATACTTCTTCGACACAAAACAAATATTTGTGACAAATAAAATTGCTGGAGGTGCTTTTCTCACAGATGCCACAAAGCACACGGCTGTGAACTCCTCCCTTGTAAGTCATATATGACATTCCCAGCTTGATTCATGACTGTGTGTAATAATAGACATAATAATAGGATATACTGCAACATAGAAAATGAGTGCGTACCCATGCCATACACGTACCGTACATGCTTGTACTCAGCTTTCACCACAGACATTCAAGCAAAGTACATTGTTGTGTTTCTGTGTAAACAGGTGCAAATGTTCTCTTGTCATCATTAGTGTATTTTTATTTTACCTGGCCATTTGAGCAGGTTCATGGAAGCAGAACTGTATTCGTACATGTGGTTTTTAAATATCATTAATTACCTCTGCCACCAAAGATGGACGGAGGTTATGTATTCACCCCTGTTTGTTTATCTGTCTGTCTGTGAGAAGGAAATCTGAAAAAGTTATGGATGGATTCAGACGAAACTTGGTGGACAGACAGGTTTGGGTGTGTGATGAGGACGCATTGATTCGATTTTGATGAAGATCTGGGTCCGGATATGAGAATGTTTCAAGTGATTCTTCATTATTGAGATCGGGCCAAAAACGATGTATAACACAATATTTCAAAACGTCATGCATGAGTTATGACAAAACTAGGTGGATGAGTAGGTTAGGTGACGAGAACAAGCCGATTCGATTTTGGTTCAGGTCCGGATGCAGATCCGGCCTATCAGTGGGACACAAAATGTAGAATGTTCAGCCTGGTGGAGGTATGCGCTCCACCGTACCATTGTAGTTGTCTTTGTGAGATTAGTTACGGCTCAATCAAGCAATCCTGAACCACTCTATCAAAATGTTGAACACGAGGATGATGGAATCGTGCTCGGCAACTGCAAACCCTCTAACATTAGCAAATATTTTAATTTTTTTTTTTAATGTCAAATTACGTGAGCAATTCTTTTTCCTTTGGGAAAAATAAACAAACAAACAATAAAATTCCACCAAATCGACCGAAAGGACGAGTTAGTAAAGTGGTTTAAACACATTCCAGTGCTCATCGAACTAGACTGCACAATGTGCGGGTGACCGAAGAGCCCCCTGCACAATATTCCCCATTCGGAATCCGTTACCTCCAAAATGAACCACACAGTGGAAGGGAAGGAAGTCTGATGGAAGGGAACCAAAATGAACCGCAGATGGGAAGTCTGATCAGGGCTACAGGTGGTACGCCAAAGAAACCACAATCAGCCTTAAGGTTGTAACATAAATCCACAACAAACAGCTTATGCACACCTGGACCATCTCCTTGTATGTAGGAATGGTGGGTGACGTTATTTTTGCCTCTTGTTTTGGAGAGTCCCATTCAAAAAAAAAGAGAGAAAAACAACAGCAATCTATCTTCAACAGCATAAACATTTCAATGCATCATATCATCAACTTAGCTGCTTCGAGACCAAGCATTGCACGTCAGAGGTGACTTACCTTTCTGCCGGGGTCTCCACGTGGAAGGTGCGCTCTATGACTGTTGTCCATTGCAGGCAGCGGATCATAAATGTGTTTGGTCTGGGCCTCTCTGTTTTCATAAGCTGACATTCTGGTGGATGAAACCATGAACTGTATTAGTCAAAGAGAAAGTGTGTCTCAAACCCTATGAGCATGTTGTGTTTCAAAAGCAAACTTGTGAGTTTATATCGATTTATCTGACATACCATTATCGTTAACAGGAGGTGCTTCTTGCTGCAGCAATCTCCTAATAAGGAATGTTTTCCATTTAATGTTTGCCATTCCCTTTAAAGAGGGTTCGAGATTTTAATTAGTGGCAATACATGAATTGTTTCAAAAGAAGTACTAAGAAAACTAAGTACAAAAAAAATTTAGTTTTCATTATTTATTTATTTTCCTACAAAATTGAGGCTCGTGGAAGAGCGGGTAGGCAGATGGGGGTAGTTTAGGGAGGGTCAACACACCAAGAGTAGGGCAGTGGGGGAATGAACGAACAGGAAAAGAGGGAGGGAAGGAAACGGTAACAAATCCGAGAGAAGCCCACAAAGGCACACGGCCTACACAAGAGCACGCAAACCCATCAGGAAGCGCAAGCGAAGGGGCACGACGAGCCTTTCAAGTACATTACTTCAAGAAATTAACACCAAAAATAAACAACAGCAGCAACAACAACAAAAACCATGATAAACAAGACCATTCCCAAACAGGCATCCTCAGCCTTCGGAGACAGACTCTCAGAGTGGAGAAAATGGTGTGTGTGGCTGCGAATGAATCCAGAATGGAGTTTCTTATAATCACAGGAACAGCAACAAGCAGGGACAAATTAATCATCCACGCAATAGCATCTCAGCAACAAATCTTCGTTCTTCCATGAGCTTCAAACTTGTATTGCATTCAAAACTAAAAACAGCAATCAGAGATTGCAGACCCTCACCAGAACTTGTTTTGTGTGGTGTTTGTGTACTGGTGCGTTACATAATTAATAATAGACATAATTAGAACTGCCACTTTATAAATGGCAGTGATGACCGGGCACGAAGACGTCCCGCTTTTATTGGACACCTGACCCTGGCCCATAACGTTTATTGTTATTCAATTGAATTTATAATGGGATTAAAATAAATTAAATTCAAATCAAATGGAAGACCAAATAGGTACAGTGCTTCATTGGAGTAATCAGAAGGAACCCAAACAAGCAAAAAGAAAATATGAAGTCATAAGGAGGAACCTGGATAGGATTTGGGTTTCAGCTGCTACTCCTCTACCCTCAAACCCAACCAGGCACAGCAAAGTGAGCCTTTGACAATAAAAAAAAATGGGACGGTTAAAATGATCATTAAATATTGAAAGGTTGGAGCTCATGTAAAGATATCGGCCCCATGTTTCAGGCTTCTGGGAAGTGCAATTGGAATCTATCCGAGGTATGTAACTACAATGTATTGTACTGTAGATGCACATAGGCAGTGAACATGTTTTTTCTTCAAATGTGGGTTTAAAAAAACAAAAAAATTGGAGCGATAGAGGCAGCCGTCTGTTTCCGACTATTTTCTCTTTAAAAACTCCACCAGAGACCACATCATAAAAAGCATGTCATCGATTTTAAGGGTCTTTGTCCGAGTACAGCAGGCCCACCCCAAACACGTGTTTCCACATCGTGGTTTCGCTCTATCGTGGTTGAATTATTGTGGTAAAATGTGCCAATCGCGGCATGGGTCCCTCGCTTTATCGCGGTCTGGTGCGGAGGAATACACAACACTGCATCTCCATCTCACCTCATAGTTGCTCTTTCAATATCGTGCCGCATGGACAATCACGTGATTTACTGTGATATCGTGAGATTTCGTTTATCGTGTGATATCGCATGATTTCATTTGTTATTGTGTGATTTAGTTTGATATTGTGTGATATTATTTGATATCACATGATTTAGTTTGTCATTGTGTGATATTATTTGATATCACATGATTTAGTTTGTCATTGTGTGATATTATTTGATATCGCATGATTTAGTTTGTCATTGTGTGATTTAGTTTGATATTGTGATATTATTTGATATCGCATGATTTAGTTTGTCATTGTGTGATTTAGTTTGATATTGTGTGATATTATTTGATATCGCATGATTTAGTTTGTCATTGTGTGATTTAGTTTGATATTATTTGATATCGCGTGATTTATTTTATCATTGTGTGATTTAGTTTGATATTATTTGATATCGCGTGATTTAGTTTGTCATTGTGTGATTCAGTTTGATATTGTGTGATATTATTTGATATCGCGTGATTTAGTTTGATATTGTGTGATATTATTTGATATCGCATGATTTAGTGTGTTATTATGTGGTATTGCTTGATTTAGTTTGATATCGTGTGATATTACGTTATTTTGTGTGTTATTGTGTGATATTGTTTGATTTAGTTTGTTATTGTGTGATATTATTTGATATCACATGATTTAGTTTGTTATTGTGTGATATTGCATGATTTAGTTTTCGCTAGTCTCTTAATTCCATTGGGGTATACACACACACACACACACACACACACACACCACACACACACACACACACACACATGTTACGGCCATGGGTACGAGTATATTATGAGGGGGTTAATCCCCGTTTCTCCTCGGAAGAGCCGGACCTGGGGCCACGCTCACAATCAACTTTGTGGTACGGTGGGTTGCTTTACAACCACGAACGCAATCAGTTAACCACGAGTTCCAGTGTCCACCGTCTAATTTACCGTTTAACTCGAGGTCACGTGGCTTCCTGACCGGGGAACGCGCCCTCGGCAAAGCACCAATGTTATGTTTTTTTTTTTTTTTGTATACCTTGTCGAGGCTCGTATGAGAGCTAACACACAACGCACAGCAAGGGGGCATGAGACAAGAGGGCGGGAGTGGAAGGGACAAAACATGGGGAACAGACACATTAGGTGATCTGGGAAGGAGAGGGATGGGGATGGGATGGGACGGGGAACATGGGGAAGAGAAGATGGACATTACGGGGACTTTCAGGAAGGAAAGCAGGGAATTGAAGGAAGTGGGCTTGGTGGATTATCCGGGTAGAAAAGATCGAGGATTGGATGGGGGTGATAAGAGGTGTGGTGACACGCTGTTTTGAAAGCCTGGAGGGAAGAATGGGAAAGAATAGAGTGAGGGAGTTTATTGCAAAGGCGGGAAAAAAGAGGAATGAAGGAGTGAAGGTGAGCAGTGGTTCGTGATTTTGGTAGTTTTACCAGAAGGGGGTTGTTGGCGGACTTGAGCGCCCTGTGCAAATGTGGTGGGACAAATGGCAGAGAGAGCAGGGGGGGCAAGGCTGGAGAGGAGTCGGTAGAAGACAGAAAGACCACCGACCAACCTGCGGTGATTGAGTGAGAGGCCCAAAGACTCAGCTTCATTGCGGGAGATGCCGATGATCCTAAATGCCCTGGTTTCGACAGCGTGAGACGAGAAAGGTGGGAGGCAGGAGCACCAGCCCAGAGGGGAGAGCAGTCTCCATCAGCTACGGACAAAAGCTTTGTAAGTGGTCAGGAGCTCAAGAGGGCCGAGGAGGACTTTGCACGACGGAGGATTCCCAGTCGGCGACTGGCTTTTGAGCGAGGTTGAAATGTGACTTTCCCAGGAAAGGTCATGGCAGATAGTGAGACCAGGAGCTTGAAAGAAGACTTCTTCAGAGGATTGTTGAGAAAGTGGATGGGGGGGTTTTCTAAACGGTCCTTTCGAAGAGACATAGTGAGAGTGTGAGATTTGTCTGGATTGAAAGACATGTTCCATGTGTTGGACCAGTTTGTGATTTTATCCAGATCTGCAGTGAGCGAGAAGCTGCTGCTTGCCGGTCTGAGGGATGACAGATGGTACGGCAGAGGGTGGAGTCATCGGCAAAGAGATATAGAGGATTTTCCAGAGAGTCGGAGAGATCATTGATGAAAACCAGAAAAAGAACAGGGCCCAGAACGCTACCTTGAAGAACTCCAGCCTGCACAGGAAGAGGGGATGAAGGAACTCCATTTAGGGCCACACGTTGACTGCGACAGGAGAGGAAGTCTGCGAGCCATGAGTGGAGATGGCCTTGGATACCATGGGAAGAGAGTTTGTGAGTAGTGCAGGGTGCCAGACTGTGTCAAAAGCACGTGATATGTCCAGGGATACGGCTCGGATTTTCTGTCTGGCATTGAGGACCTCCATCCATTGATGGGAGAGCAGAAGTAGCATATCCAGGGTAGAGTGACCTGGTCTGAAACCAAATTGATGATCGGAAATCAAGCCATTGGAGAAGAGGAAGGATTTCATGTCTGAAGCGATGATGGACTCCATAACCTTGCTGATGATTGGGAGAAGGCTGATTGGTCTGTAGTTACAGGGATCTGTTTTTGCACCTTTTTTATGCAGGGCAGTGATGTTAGCAGATTTCCAAGCAGATGGCAGATGACCTTGAGCAAATGAGAGGGTGAATAGAACAGAGAGAGGGTGAGCAAGGGCGGAAGACAGGCTTGAGGACACGTGGGCTGATGCCGTCTGGACCGGTTGCAGAATCTTAGTCGAGGTTTGAAAGCAAGCTCTCCACCTTGTTAGAAGAAAAGGACAGAGTCCAGGGACAGTTGGGTGCGACTGGGTAAGGTGGGTTGAGAAAGTGATGGGTTTAGGACACAAGATTTAGCTGCAAACACCGAGTTTAGACATTCAGCTTTATCACGTGCGGTATCAGCAGTGCAGCCATTTGAGGTAAGGGAGGGGATGGAGGGGGAACATACACCAGAAACAGTTTGTATTAAACGCCACCAGGATTTTGAGGAGGGAGAGAGGTTTGAGAGTTCAGACTTGAGATGAGAAAGATGTTGTTTTCTGGCTCTCCTGAGGGTAGATACACACTTGTTCCGAGCTTTGTGGAAGAACTGAGATTGCCCACAGTTGGTTTGCTTTCCATGAGGCAAAGGCAAGTTGTTTCAGGACAACTGCCTCGCCACAAGCTTCAGTAAACCAAGGCGGGAGGAAGGGTAGGACAACTGAAGACGAGAGGGGATAAATCTGTGCATGAGGTAGAGCAAGTTTCTTTGAAAGAATTCCCAGGATGAGTTGATGTTGAGAAAGTAGTGATAGGAGACCAGTCTGTAAGTTTGATAGCTGCTTGGAGACCCTGCCAGTCGGCTTGCGTGAAATGCCAGACTCGACGGCGGTGAGGTGTTTTCTGATAACAGCCAGAGAGATGTCCACTTTGACAAGGACGTGGTCAGAAGAACCATGGAGCGGAGGAAGAGCAGCAGATATTGTCAGGGAAATTTGTCCAAATCAGATCTAGAAGAGATGGAGAACCATTGGTTGAGATCCGGGTCGGGAAATTGACCGATTGAGTCAGTCCCAATGAGTCACAGAAAGCTTTTGCTGAGGTACCATGACAGGTGAGAGAGGTACCCACACCTAGCCAACTGGCGTGATGACAATTGAAGTCACCACATAAGAGGAAGAGAGAGTTTGGATGAGAAGATAGAAGATGGTCCATGTTTTCGGATAGTGAGGTGTAGATGGAGTCATCACTGTTCGGTGGACGGTACAGTACACATATAAACATGAGGTGGGAGTGGAGAGGAAGCCGTAGCCAGAGGTATTCCTGGGGTGTGGGAGTGAGAGCAGTGCAAGGAGAGTGAGTAATAGAGTCTTTGATGAAGAGAGCAACACCTCCACCAGGACGAGGCTCAGGTCTGTCAAACCGGAGGAGGGAGTAACCGGGGAGAGATACTTGGGAGTCAGACACGTCTTGGGAGAGGAAAGTTTCTGTTAGGCAGATTATGTCTGGTTTGTCAGTGGCAGCCTGTATGGAAAGATCTGAAAGGTTTGAGCGAAGGCCCCGGATATTTGAGGTCCACACTTTTAATGAAGAGGTAGGGAGGAGGCTTTGGGTGCAGGGGTGTGGGGGGAGGGGGAGGGTAGGACAAGGACGAGGGGGGAGGTAAGGAGGGTGTTTGAAAGAGTGTGGGGGATTGCAGAATAGCTAGAGGAGGGGGCCGAATGAGGAGGAGAAAAGGCT
Source organism: Eptatretus atami (assembly GCA_035128595.1). Lineage (NCBI taxonomy): Eukaryota > Metazoa > Chordata > Myxini > Myxiniformes > Myxinidae > Eptatretus > Eptatretus atami. Next base: position 118,992,233 of record CM068960.1, read on the forward strand.
CTGTGGTGCTGGGGAGAGAGGGGGACAAGAGACAAGGAAGAAGGCAGTTGAGGATTTGAGGAGGTGAGTGAGAGATGGAGGTGAGGGCAGTGGAGGAGGCAGCTTGGTGGATGAGAGGGGCAACTTTGAGAAGGATGAGTGAGGGGGATGAAAGGTGGGAGAAAGGTGAGGGGGAATTTTTGAGAGAGGTGAGAGGAGGCTTGGAGGGAGAAGAGTGGGATGGTTGCTTTGAGAGTGAGAGTGAGGGGTGAGGGGGTGAGTTGGCACTGAAGTTGGAAAAAAAGAATGGTTGATGGAAAGTGAACATCCATTGCAAACTGTGGTTTTTAAAAGTTTTAGGTCGGAGATGCGATTTAACACAATTCTTGATGGATGCAATGAAGGCGAATTCAGAGAATGGAGAGAAGAAGCGCTGTAATAGTTGGATTTTTTAGACAAGAATGAAGGAGAGGTCGAAATGAGAGCAGTCTGTTAAAATAGCAGAAGAGTAGTGCATTATGAAACAGTAAAGAGTACCACATGTGTGAGAGAGGAAGATGAAGCATTATAAGATCGTTGTTGTTAATATTAATGTTTGAGAGAGTTTTCAACAGATTAAGTCATGGAAGTGTTGTCGAAAAAATCGAGGAAGAAGACGAGGAGGAAGATAAGAGAAGAAGAAGAAGCAGAATCGGGAGAAGGTTAGCGTGTTGTTGTAGTTGTTGTGGGTATTTTTTTTTTTTTTTTTTTTGAGATAAGAAAATGTTAATTAGATCTTAAGTATGGCGGCTGAGCGTTCACCGCTGGTGCATGCCGACTATGACAGGTTAATTTGTTTGGGAACTACCTCCCAGTCTATCTAGGTTCAGACAATGCTGGATCAATGGAAGGAAAGGACAAGCATGGACAAGTTGGAACGTCAACAAGGAATTTATTAATAAGGACAAAAATAGGTCAATTTTCTTTGTGGTGAAAATAGGTCAATTCAAATCAATCAAAATAACCTCAAACAAAAAGAATTAAACAGGCATTGATAGAAAAAAACAGACAAAGAGCAGATACTTATCACTATGCCTTACTTAATGATTAAACACGAGACAAGGGTACCCAGCAGATCATTCAAGGGTGAAAAGAAATCCGGTCTCGGCTTACCAAGGTAAAAGTCATCGTGCGTCCAATAAAATGTCTCAATGTGTGAGCGTGCCTTGGTCCACTGCCAGCACCCTGCCTCGCTGTGCATCCATCCGCAAACAGGCTCGAACACCAATCGACGTCACGTCGTCACCCCCAGGAGCCAGGGACGCCAAGAGCAGGTCCCGAGCAGAACCAGCAGGAACGGTCCCAACCGTTACCCACCATCAGGAGCAGCTCACCAACTGTCACCAGCAGTCAGGACTGTAAGGTTGTCACCAACTCACAAGCTCACCAACTGTCACCAGCGTTCAGAGCTGTAAGCTGTAAGACTGTAACCAACTCACCAACTGTCATCAGCAGTCAGAGCTGTAAAGCTGTCACCAGCGGTTAGAGCTGTAAGGCTGTCACCAACTCACAAGCTCACAAACTGTCACCAGCGGTCAGAGCTGTAAGGCTGTCACCAACTCACCAGCTCACCAACTGTCACCAGCGGTCAGAGCTGTAAGGCTGTCACCAACTCACCAGCTCATCAACTGTCTGTCGCCAGCTCACCAACCAACTGTCTGTCCCCAGCTCACCAACCAACTGACAGGAAAGCGATCCTCTCGTTCTATTTATAGGTGACCAGTGTGGGCGGAGGCTCAAGCAGACGTCAGCCAAATCCACCTTGCCTATTGGTGCATCACTGCACGTCACTTCCAACCGTCAATCTCACGATCATTCCTTCCACGTTCAGCCCAACACGAACAAGAGCCAGCCAGCATCCATAGAGCTGCCAAACGTCGATGGAAAAAGGTGGACCTCAACGTCGGTGAAAGAGGCGGGTGTCGAACGTCAACGAAAGATAGGTGGGTGAGCTAAATGATCCAGAGCCGTATTTGACCATCAGAATAACCGTTAAGGAAAAGCCTGCGGTGTGCTTAATCAAATGTCCTGTAAGTCCAAAGTGTAAATAAATCGTCCACCTCCAAGCCAATGTGTCCCGATGGAAAGGGGGTAGAACGAGCCTCCGTTGGGCTAACGGCTATCTCTCGCATGCATGAACGTGTCGTAAAGAGAAAAAGGCCATCCCATAAAAAAGAGAATTAGTTCTATACCCTTCTCCAACGCATCAAAGTTAGAATCCCACCAGACAAGGGGATGGGTCGATCCTGAACATGCATTTATGGAAATAACTGCCTGAGGACCTAAATGTTTGAATACATTCATCGGATCCGATTCTGAAATCCATAACAACATAT
>CM068960.1:118994596-119030830 GCA_035128595.1 Eptatretus atami
ATATATATATATATATAATATTAGACTAATGCTGTTTATCCAACACTGAAACATGGAAACACTCCTCAAAGAGAAGAAATTAAGTGAAAGTTGCTTCAAATTAATCAAACCCAATGGGGAAAATTATAAATTTTTCAGTCAGACAAAAACAAATTTAACCGGGCAGTGTATAGGCAATAGACCGTTGCCTCGATCACCCCTGAAACAAAAAAACATTTGCTGTTAAGAAATATAACCTACCATTTCTGAGCTCTTTCAGCCAGCGCAAAAATAAAAGGCTTCCTATTTTCTTTCTTTTTTTATGTCGTGGTTTATAATAATCTAGAAGTCAACACAATTGTGATAAAACCAGCGAGGAGCGGCAGCAGTAACGGCAACGAGGGCCCTTTTCATGTTGAAACAATAACAACCCTATCAACAACACACCCTTATTTCACATGAACAATTCGCTGGAATTCTGGCATGTTTACTTATTTATTTTATTTGATAACTATTCATCAGTCCCTGTGAAGGCATTAAAATGTAGGTGACAATGAAGAAGTTGTAAGCAATGCATCACGAAGTCTGCCGTCCTTTGACGGGGGTAGAGGATGTAAAGCTGGCCATCCCATCTGCTGCCTTTCACTTCTGGCAATTGGAGGATAAAATGGTCTTTGTAATAAAAAAAATGGTAGGCCGTTGTGTGCCCGTACGCTGGCCAAATTGAGGGGTGTTTTAACAGCCCCCGGTAGAGCAGCAACCTTTAACCTGCGAGAAGAGCAAGCGCCAAACGTAATACATCCTGTTTGAATGATCAATAATCTTGTTTTCCAAAATACAATGTCGACGCACACATGCCGATACCTTTCTGCATACATGAAAGTTGCCAAGTTGACAATGTATGGAAAAGTACAGTTTAGTCGGGCTCATTGATTTAAAAGGAATGAATTACTTTTGGAGGAGTCCATATAATCCACAACTTTCACTAGAGTCGAATAATGTCAATGAAATGGCACATTTTACACACCTCTCGAGTGACTTCACACATTGTTGTTTGCCAGGAATCACAGCACAGATGTTAGCCCCGCTCTTGTAGTTTCCATCCAATATCACGGATTTTTCCGAGCGTTGGGTGAGTTATCTGATACCGTTTGGTGGTTAGAAGCCAAGAACATGGCCGGGAAACGTTTTGAAAAGGGTAAAACTTTTTCAGCCTTTCAAATTTATCAGGTGATTGATGGCCGTTGTTATTGCACCATTGGTAAAGCACGAGCAGAGGTGACGTGTGTTAATTTTTGATTGGTCGATTCATTAAAAAAAAGATTGTTTAATCAAAGCACGATTACTATTAAAAAAGAAAAACTGTAAAAATTAAGTTGTGCGACTAATAAAATGAGCAGCATGTATCAAGACAGCATCTGACCAGACTAAGTGGTGTAATGGTTAGAGTGTCTGCTCTGAGTCTGTGAGGTTCCTTGTTTGAATCCCGGTCGAGTCATACCAAAGACTTCAATGAGGAAATGTGCTGCTGCCTTGCTTGATGTTCAGCATTTAAAAAGAGAGTGTGGACAAACAACCATAGGTTGGCAACTATAGTGCAAGCTTTGATGGGCCAAATGGCCTAGTCCTGTGTTAAAAGTTCCCATTAAGGGAAGTCATTTTAAATACAATTCTTATATGAACAATCTTGTGATTTCTTGAGGACAACACGGCATTACGTGGAGGTTAATCATGACAAGTTATCTCAGTCATAGTTTTTCTTTTCATATCTAAGTTTAGCTTGCTAGGTCGTTGAACAAACAGCGAAACAAATGTCAGGTCAGGCCAGGTATGGGAGCATGCGCCGGAGCAGCGCGTCGTTGCATCCACTTTCCGCCGGTACTCCAGGGGCCTCTGTCTGGCCATCCCCTAGGCAGATGCCTGCTCCATCCCCATCTCCTTGAGATGTTGATCAACCTGCTGCAACCATGAGGCACGTGGTCAGCCCATTGGCCTCTTCCATTCACGAGGCTCCCTCGCTGAGAGAATCTGGTGAGCAGGATCAGCATCAGGAAAACAAGCTACATGTCCATACAGTCCAAACAGGCTACATGCTGATGTTCACGGACTATGCAGGTCACAAATCTCATTTTAATCTCTCTCAGCAACCACTCGTTAGACACAAAGTCCGACCAGCGATAGCCAAGGATTCTCCGAAGAGACCTGGTACCAAAGGAATTAAGTCTCCATCTCAGATCCCTGGTCAGAGTCCAAGTCTCTCATCCGTAAAGCAAGAATTGAAGCACTAAGGACCTGAAGACTCAGACTTTTTTCTTCCTGCATAGATACTGCCAGTGCCACACCCCATGATCCAGTGAATCCATGACTCCCCAGGCCTGACCCAGACGTCTGTTGACCTCTGGCTCACAGCCAGCAGAGACATGAATATATCTGCCAAGGTAAGTGAATCTCTCCGTGACCTCAACATCCTCACCACAAACAGGTACAGACAAGACAGCAGCATCCAATATGTCATTGAAAGCCTGGATCTTTGTTTTGACCCAGGAAACCCGAAATCCCAGCGGCTCCGACTCCTCATTCAGCACCTCGGGGGCCCCCAAAAGGATATCTAGAGTCTCCGCAAAGATGACTGCATCATCTGTGAAATCAAGGTCAGACATCTTGACATTCCCAAACGATGCACCACAGCTTGATCTCTCAGACATCCTCCCCAGAACCCAGTCCATACAAGTGCTGAAAAGTGTGGGGGCCAGTACACACCCCTCACCAACTCCAGGAACAACTGGAAATAAGTCAGAGATGGTATCATAAGATCTCACAGCACTCTCAGTAGCAGAGTATAGTTCAGACATCAGACTGATCAGTTTTGGTGGCACCCCACGAATACCAATAATCTTCCAAAGGGTATCCAGATTCACTGAATTGAATGCTTTGCATAGATCAACATCGGCTGCAAGCAGCCCCTCCCAAACTCTTGTTCGGTGAGGACCTGAAGAGCAAGGATACGGTCAATCGTTGACCTCTTTGGTGTAAAGCCTGACTGCTCTGGGCGCTGGTGCTCAAGCAGATGGTGGCGAACCCTATCAAGAATTATCCGATCAAAGACCTTGTTCGGCACTGAGAGCAGCGTCACCCCTCGGTAGTTGTTGCAGTCCTGGCGATCACCTTTCCCTTTCCAGAGGGGGACAAAGGTGAAGGATAGAAAGTGAAATGCACCAGCATTTGACCTTTAACCTCTGCCATAATGGCACAATTTCAAAATGTCACACAAAACCCGAAGTCCAGTTCACGTTTAACGGGCCCTGAAGACCTGAAGTTGCGCCGGAATAAGCCAATAGGTTTAACCTACCCCACGGTCGGATCACCAATTTTACGTTATGCCGTTCATCCTCTCAAAGAATGGACGTGTGCGGTTTGCAAGTCAAAGGAATTCCAGCAAGACAAACATACCCACATTTGTTATCAACGACCCAAATTCTACAACAAAACAACACAGAAGACGACATTCAACATGCAAAATGGAACCTTTTCTAAGGTCTATTTGTCAATGCTGTCACTGCGCCATTCTCTCTAGCAAAGTCGGGGACATCGGTCTCAGTGAGGAAGAGAAACACCAGGGGCACTTCAGAGAGCACACCCTATAGCGTGTGGCTGATCATGGAGAAGTCTAATATCATTGGTTCCTGTTTGTGACATTGTCGAAGAGGAGAGGGGTAAGAGGGGAGCTCGGGGATTGTTTCTGCAACTGAGCTATTCCCCCTCGACCCCCGGATTTCATCTGTGCATAAAAGACACCATTCCTGGTCAGCAGGTCACGACTGCAGAAAAATCACAAGTTCTATCCATGACATTTCCAAAATGGCAATCATCAAATACATGGACCGAAGACGCTTCTCTGCACTTACAAAATAAATACATCATATTGCAAAATTAAGAATATCTATGGAACGAAAATCCTCTGACCTGTCTACAAACTATATTCATCCTTGTAACACTCCTTTCACTAAACCCAAGTAGTCTTCGAATGGGATACATTTTCACCTTGGTGATACCACAACAACCTCGACGATGATTTCAGAAATCCCTAGATTGATATATGCCACTAACTGTACGTTTGAATCTATGGAATCCCAAATATTTAACAGGTACACGCATCAGATGAATATTTACATTTGTGGTCAGTTTATGTTTACGTCTCTCAAGCAAACAATGCATAATATATTTGGTATATGATTAATCACTCAATCAACAGCTCATCAATTTTAATCATGTACATATGTAAACCAAAAGCATCACATGCATATTTTCGCAAAATACATTGACCTGGTAAACATATTTTAAAATTTTTTAACGAGTTGGAATGAATCGAATGTTCGTTTTTCCATAGCACTTTATACACAGTACGCGGTGCAGGAATGAGCTCAGATAAAATGTATAAATGTGTGCGACATTTCCGTGTCCACTGGGTCCAAATACATTTCATGTAATATACAATGTATGCACATTCTCCAGGAGTTATTGATCCTCGTAATAAAATGTTGAACAAAGTCACAAATAAACTGCACACAAGCACTCGATTGCCCACAGATATTTAAATAGATAAATAAAACCACTTTATTCATCAAGATCTTGAGTTGGGATCATCAACAAAGATGACTGAATGTTCACAGTTACAATAGATGTGTGTTGAGAGATTTTGTTTGAAGAGGGGTCGTCCAGATATTACTAACCACATCTTTCAGCAATTATTTTTTGGACATAACTTATATATATATATATATATATATGTTCAATGAAAGAAGCACACAAGACGATGACGTCATGTGCATAAATTACACCAACACATCACCTCCAAACTAGGAGGCATCCTTATGGTCCTCAAGCCTTTGCAGACTGAGATTAAAGCCTGTCATCACAAAGAGACGAAAGCAGAGATGTCGATCGAGATTTCGCCCTTGTTGTGGGTTCATCAGGACAACATACTGCGAATCGTTGATTTGTGATCATATTAGGCTCATTAATATAACTGAATCGATCCCCAAACTGAAAACTGAAAACTTGATGAGGCAGCAGGGCACAGATCGAGTCTCATCACAGTACTTAATGCACGACCTGCCAGCAACAAGTGTCGCCTGCCACGCGAGCACATTGTCTCTGCCCCGCTGTTCACGGGTCAGGAGGGTTGCAGCCAGGAACATTAACTCCAACAAAAGAAGCACGCTGACTCTATGACAAGATGATGATGTCATGCGCATAAATGACATGAATCCAGTTCTCCCAGATTTGAAGGGTGCCCTCTCCCAACTGCTGTTTTCAGATCTCCCCACAGGTGTTCAATGGGATTTAGATCTGGACTCATTGCTGGTCACTTCAGAACAGTCCAGCGTTTTGTGTTGAACCATTCCTGGGTGCTTTTTGAAGTGTGTTTGGGGTCATTGTCCTGCTGCAAGACCCATGACCATCGATGGAGACCCAGCTTTCTGACACTGGGTTGAATATTGCTCTCCAAAATGCCTTGGTAATCTCCTGATTTCATAATGGCATGCACACGTTCAAGGCATCCAGTGTCAGAGGCAGCACAGCAACCAAAACATCACTGAACCTCCTCCATGTTTGACTGCAGGGAAGGTGTTCTTTTCTTTGAAGGTTTCATTTTGTTTTCTGTAAATATAGAGATGATGTGCTTTATCAAAAACCTCTAATTTGGTCTCATCTGTCCACAGGACATTCTCCCAGAAGGATGTTGGCTTGTTCAGGTGTGTTTTGGTAAACTCCAGTCAGGCTTTCTTATGTCTCTCTCTCAGTAGTGGGGTCCTCATGGGTCTCCAACCATAGCACCCCCTTTCATTGAGTTGGAGACGGATGGTGCGAGTGTAAACTGTCGTACCTTGTGTTTGAAGGTCAGCTTGAGTCTGTTTGACAGTTGATCGAGGTGCTTTCTCCACCATTCGAACAATTCTACGCTGCAATCTTCGATCAAGTTTTCTCTTGCGGCCACGTCCGGGGAGGTTGGCTACAGTGCCATGGGCCTTAAACTTCCTGATAACATTGTGTACGGTGGACACAGGAACATCTCTGAGATGGACTTGTAGCCTTGAGATTGTCCATGCTTGGCTACAATCTTGTGTCTGACCTCCTCAGATAATTCTCTGGTTTTCTTTCTTTTCTCCATGCTCATTGCAGTATACACAGTTACACAAAACAGCAGAATGACTCCTTTTCTCTGTTCAAACTAGCTGAATGAGTGAGTTTTATATTGCAGGCACCTGCAACTCACCACAGGTGAGTTTAATTCCAAAGTAAAGGAGAATGACCTGCTTCAAATCTAATTGTTTCAAACAACTTCTAAAAGGTGCCAATAATATTGTCCGGGCCATTTTAGGATTTCTGTGTTGAATAAGCTAAGATTTCGTAACTTTTTTTCAGCTTTTTGTTGTTTTGTTCCACTGCAAACCAAAGAAGTACATTTGTGGATAACAAAAGATTTTTTATTTTCAACAATTTTTTTGCAAGAAATGGTGCATTATTTGAAAAATGTGCAAGGGTGTCAATATTTTGGGCGACGACAGAATCTATATTGTCGTGTCCTTGCCGGTTAAGACCGACCTGGATGGATAGGCGAACGGTTCTACCTTGGAGGCGAACATGTGATCCTTGGGGATTATAGCGTGCGGGGGATGGAGGACGGCAAGGGCATGTAGCAGAGGCGTTCACCAGGATGGAGGCACAAGGGTTTTACTCGAACCCACGACGAATAGACAGACACAAACAACATTAATAAATAAGGGTTTAATGAACATAAATCAAATATTTATGTTGGAAATAAATCAAAGCATGATGTAATAAAAAATAAATGAAAGCATGCGGTAATGAAATGTGAGGTAAATTAAGGCCTAAAGTTGAGACGGCTCCAAACACAGTTACAAAAACAGACAAGGGGAAAGATAAAATAAAAGAAAATCCCTCCCTTTTTTCTGGCACTTAGCTGGGTGTCCAGAGATTATCTTTTATGAGCTTGGCGATTGAACCGCGTCATCCTACGTGGGAAACCGCACCCGAAAATGGCGCCAAGCCGCTCTCTGGGCAGGAAATGTGCACGAGATATTTGTGTGGCGGTATTCAACGCCAAGGCTCACCAACCGCTGTGCAGCTTCTTCTCATGAACGAACCTGCCGACCCCACTCCTCTCTTACACCATGTCCATTCACCACGATGGCCCACCTTCCTCCTCGCACACACCACGGGTAACGCCGAGTTATTGCTGAGAGATGTGCTCCTCTCCTTCTTCCCCCCTCTCTCATAAATGTACAACTTCGCGACTCAGCCGAACAGTAATGGCTCGTGTCTTGTCCCAGCACACAAGCAAATTCATGCAGCATGAACACGAGAATCATGCAGCCTTCTTCACCGTGTCGAGGAGGGACCAGCGAGTGAGACCCTTCCGTCTCCACAACATACCTCACCCAACTATCTGCTCTCCGATCATGCCCTCCTCTCTCACGTCACACTGACCAATCCTCAGGGCCATGACTTGCTGGTCCGAAGGCGGGGTTTCTTGCCTGCTCAGAACGCCTGGCTCTGTTATTGTTATTGTTGTTATGAGAACGTAATTCTTTTATAGCCAGCTTTGTAAATGCAAACACGTAGGAAAATGTCACAGGGGGAAATCACATACTGGGAGAAATTAGCCTTAGACCCCCACCTAATTAACACAGCACCACCTCCGTGTGGTGACTCCTAACACTTAAGCTCACAGTTTCCCCGACTTAAATTACATTGAGATGTCTCCTGCTCATCCAGACCATGCTACCCTATCCAATCCAACCTTTGCGATGAAATTCCTCCATCTACCCCACAATCATAACACGACACACACACACACAAACACACACACACACACACACACACACGTAATGGTAAGAGCATCCATTCTGAATCTGGGAGGTTGGTGGTTCAAAACTCAAGCATCATTGCTTGTCCGTGATAATTCTTCCAAATGCCCTTTTTATTTTGAGGAATTATTATCAGTTTTTCATCTGTCCTAAGCTGCTTAGCAATAAAATTAATTTGACGAAGACAATTATCCGTTACAACGAATAGCCTATCCAATGTATCTGTTCACCTTCATGAGTATTACTGTATACAGGTTGTGAAAAGCAAACCAGTGAATTTATCTTCATATCCAATTACTTCTGTATCCTCCATCCATACGCAAGCCAATTCTGCAATCCAGAACCACAATGAAGCGAAAGTCAGACCACAGGACCAGAATCAGACTAGGTGGTGTAATGATTACAGCGTCCACTGTGAGTCTGGGAGATCGGAGGTTCGAACACAGGCCAAGTCATACCAAGGACTTCAACAAGAGTACATGTGACACAGCATTTAAAATGAAAGAGCACAGACAACCAACCATAAGTTGGTAACCATTGCCCAGTTTTTTCTATTGGCCTTATGGCCTCTTTCTGCATTGAGGCTCCTCGTAACGGAACTCAAATAAAATGCCACTTGCCATTGTCACATAGCCATAGCATTAATAAAACTGTTAAATCCTTTGCAACTCGTGAAAGCATTGCACTCTTTTCAGTTGTTGCATTAAAAACTAGAAGGGCACTCGGTGGAGCGCATACATCCTCCACGTAATGCCTGATCCATGAGAACATATCAGGCCCAATATATATTTGAAATATCATGCTATACAGCACTATATCATTTTTGGCGCTATTTCTTAATGGTGAAGAATCACTTTGAAAATTAAATAATTCTCGTATCCAGATCTGGATTCAGATTTTCACCAAAATCTAATCAATTGGTCCTTGTAACACACCCAACCTGCCCACCAAGTTTAGTCTGAATCAGCCAACAATTTTTTGAGATATCGTGCTATATATCATTTTTGGCCTTATCTCTCAATGATGAAGAATCACTTTAAAAATTTCAGTAGTCGGATCCATATCCGGATCTTCAGCAAAATCTAATCAGTTCGTCCTTGTCACACACCCAACCTGTCCACAAAAATTCATTCCAGGATCCGTCCACAACTTTTTAAGATGTCCTGTACACAAACGGACAAACAGAAAGGGGTGAAAATATAACCTCCTTCATCTTCGGTGACGGAGGTATAAAACGATTGCTATAAACTCGTAAAGATATTGTATTCCATCGCGCACGAGACTTTGGTGAAATTTAAAAAAAAAAAAAAAAAGAAATACTTGTCAAAAGGGCAAAACGCAGACGGAGATACCAGCAGGAAGCCACAGATGTTTGAAAGAGACTTTGGCACGAGTTGGAGAAGCCAAACACATCCAAGTCCCAATGAAGGCATCAGCTTGCACAGCAGGCTCGTCGGAAAAGCAAACGATTAAGCTGCCCGCTCAGAATTCCCGCCTGCTGTCACGAGGCCACAGTCATGAAAGCCAAAGTGAGAACAGTGACGAGCGTAACACCGATACAGAGTGAACCGGACGTGCCGAGTACTCGAGTACCATTTGCAATTGATGAAATAAAAGGAAAAATGTTCTTTCCCAGTTTTCTTTCTCAAAACCATTTTCACACCACTCACTGTGACACATTAATTTTTGTGGGATATCACTATAACTAAGAATTTGGAGATTCATATTAAGCAATATCATCAATATTACAAGCCTGGTGTTGGCTTAGTGGTTAGGGTGGTGGCTTGGATCCTGAGACCTTGGATCCTGAGACCTAGGATCCTGAGTTTGAGCCCCGTTGACTGCTGAATTAACACCAGGGGGTCGACTCAGCCTGTCAGCCTTTCGAGGTCGGCAAAAAGAGTACCAGCTTGCTGGTATCCTGTGTTGGAGTGGCAACCTGTCCAGGATTGTGCCCAATAGCCAAGGAGACTGCAGCACCAACGCTCTGCACAGAGTATGGTCCCAATGGATGGATGGATGGATGTCGACTCAGCCTGTCATCCTTCCGAGGTCGGCAAAAAGAGTACCAGCTTACTGGTAACGGGGCATTGCTTCGTGCCCCCAGAAAATGATGCAGCCAAGCAGCCATCATCTGCATATGAACAAACAAATAAATAAATATTGCAATTCGGAATTTAATTATTTATTAACTCACGAATATTTTGGGGAGTTTGAATCCCATTAAGATTGCTCATACCATTGATTGGTATTCATGTTCGATTTAGCTCAGCTTTGGCACCTAATGGTATATCGGTGGTTGCAGTAGGAAGGCACGAGGATTGTCAATGTGGTGATCAAGTGTGGTCACGATAAGCACGATTTATAACCCACAATACGCCACGTTTCCCTTAAAACTATGCACAAGTTGGGAATTTTTAATCTGTTATATGAAACCACTTGGAAAAGTTTTTAAAAGCACAGACATCGTTTGTGGACGGTAATTTTTTTTCCCCCCAGTTGATAAATCATTTTCAAGGTTTCCGAAATATAGGATTTTGTGGCCAAATAGTTTTCCCCCCCAGGGTCTGAGACAACGAGTTATCAGGCCAGTCAAGATATGTGTGGGGAAGGGTGAGGGTGGTAGTGGTGGTGCGGGACATTTTTCCCATACGCTGGATCAGACATCCCTAGAAAGCAACATTCAGCAGATTACCGTCACTTACAAAATAATAGATGGAAAAGGATATTTAAATATTTTTAAAAACGTTTACAGTTGTTTGTCCATTTAAAAAAATTCCATCTCTGCTATTTGAGCTCGAAAGAAAGTGATGATGTAATCATCCAATGAATAACGAATGACTTCATACCATGCTGGTATTTACCTACGTATAGAACAGCAAGATAACGATATTTCTTATTTTTACATTTCCAGCAAGTGTTCAACTGCTTTCCTGGCTGCGTGCGGTAAGAAATCTGGCGAAATGGATGACAACAAATGCACAATGCTCGTACTAAGGCATGTAAACACCGACGAGAACCCCTTTCAACTCACCATCCTCCATCTACTCCAGGTTGCCTCTTGCGGAGCCGGCGACGCACAAAGGCCGCCTACTCTCACCCGCAAAAAAGTCAGAGTCAATTAGTGGCCACGAAACACCTCGAACCGTCAGCACTTTCAAAAGCCCCACATGGTGCAGCACAGGCGGGCCGGAGCAATGCTTTCAGCGAAATATGTGTGGGCTCGGAAAGCTGCCGGAATCGATGCCCACAAATCCAAACGAGCGGTCTGATTGGCCACGACAGTTAAAAACTGAAGAATAAAGCACAAAACTTTTCTATTTCAAGTACCGTCAGATGGGATAACTTTGAACAACTGTGACTTTTCTCCTAACGGCTTTGTTTTCTTTGCAGATTTAAAATGAAACCATCACAGATATTCAGTGGATACCTTTCACCCTTTTTACGTCGTGTTTTTACATGCAGACACCGTTACCGCAGAAGTAGTCACAAGTCTCCCCGTCTGACGGTATGCAATCGGCAGAGACGTCGCAACCTATCCGTCACACTTCAAACCTTTCCAATAAAGTTGATATTCAAATTCCGCTGCGAGATCTTCAAGGAACTTAGCTCAGGGGCACAGCCGCGCCGCCGGTGAATGATGCCACCCGCGCGGCCATGTGCTGCATACAAAATAAGGAGGAGTAACCCAGCCATTAAGTGACATCACAGACTCTTGTGCAATCAGCATAAAATAGAAGAACCACTTACAGTTGTGCATCTTAGCTCTGTTCCCTGGAAACCAAGATTGTTGAGCTGAAACAAGGCCTTGCTTTTAATCCAAGCCCAGCAATCTAACAATGAAAGTTTTCTCTAAATCCTTCACGACCCCTAGTCGAGATAAGACGGCTTAAAGTTTCTTCTTGATCTCTTTTCTACTCATGTAACATCCATCTCTCCCTGCACTTTGGGTCGACATTGATAACCTCACAAAATGGGCACTTTGAAAACATCAAATTAGTTCCCTTGTTCATCAAATATCAACCCCAATTGCAGAAAGTCTTAAATTATCATTACCCCGTGTACGAAAAACGAAAAGTGGGGTTAAGCAATTAGCTCAATTGGTCTGTCTGTCCACAAACGTCCGTTTATGATCGAGGAATAACTTTATTTCAATTGATGTTCTCTTTTGAACACTGTAGAGTATGAACCAGAACATGAATCAGAACACGAACCTTTAGTTGAGCAGTACTTTGGCTCTGAATTCGTCCCGACCACACATGTGCAGAGAGGAGTGAGAATTATTTTACTGCCTGGCAGTCAAACAAAATCGAAAATCATTCCAAAACAGGAAACTTACTGTTTTTAAGGACGTAATAAAGGACACAAACAACAGGCATGAATAATTTAAATAAGGTGGTGTAAAAGATGCTGCATTAGCAGCGGTAAAGTTCTGTAAGTTTTTTTTTCTACAAACTTTAAAATCTGTATTTCAGATGCAATTGGATTACACATATTATTGAACAGTGTGGAACACAAATCGCCTTCTTGGAACTTTTAAAGACCTTCCGTTTATCAGTACTTGGACAAAATATTACAGAATTTTACATCATCTTGACCAATCAAATTTGCTGCTCGCAGACCCCCTCCCACGGTCCGGTTTTCTCAAGACTGTGCGAGGTAAGATGTTCGATGAACTCTCTAGTTTCTGAAGTATGTTAATTACATCGGTTTTTATTGGTTCTTCTGATAAATTCAGTCTTCCTACAAACATTCTTCTTCAACCCCCCATCGCATTCCTACTCACTGAATTGATATCATAATTTAATACAATTTGTCCAACTCCCAAACGGTGGAACAAAACAAAATGTTCTCAAATGATAAAGTAAACAACTCACCCATGTCTCATCCCGGAAAGTCCCCGTTTCTGGGATTTCCTTGCATTAAAAATAAGACTACTGACAACCGGCCACTATCCTTCGGGGCTTGGGTCATCTCTATCTTCAGATATCTAGAATCAACAAGCAGCCTCCTGTTTTTGTCTGCAATATCGCCTGTTTTCCACAGGCTGGGCTGCACCGGGAAATGTGGCTGAGCCCGACCCAGCTCAGCACCAAGTTGCTTTTCCTTTATTAAATATCAATCATATCATAATCTTGCCTTTTACTGATATATATATATATATATATATATATATATACAGGGGGCTGCAAAAGTAGGTATACAGTAATGATATACTGGTATAATCCTTACTGTATACCTACTTTTGCAGCCCCCTGTATATATATTTTATATATATATATATATCTGTAGAAAACATGTTTTGTCCATTCTGTTTCTCAGTACAAACGTCAAAAAAGAAACACCCCGTCAATAAATATTGATTATTGTTTAAGTGGTAGATAATTAGTGAAGACAAACTTCAGCACCAAAGGCTGAGCTACTCTGCACTCCTTCCTGAGAGTTTGATTCTGTATCATTTTTGTCCACCCCGTGCGTCCACACTGAGCCCTCATTTTCCCCAAAATCCCTTATTTGTCCAAGTCTCCCTCTATTTTGTCCCTCAACTCTGCTGTTGGTGTTTTCCCCCTCTCTTTCTATTATTCCTTTTATTCTGTTACGTCCTGATATGTTCTATGTTCTAGTTCCTCCACGAACCTCGACTTTGCACAAAAACAAACAAAAAGTAAAAAAAACAAGTTCTTTCTTTTCCAGAATACACACCATTTACACCTTACATAATGACTTCTGACATGGGCAAGCCCATCTAACCTCAACGCTACAGATTCCGTGGGCCATCTCCACTGATAAATGACCTGACCTGGTGGTACTCATCCCGAAGAAATCCATAACTGGAACTCTTGGCTGAACTGAGCCCGGTCGTTCCTGGCCCAAAAAAATCTATCATGGTAAACAAGTACAAGTGTCTATGCCGGTGCTTCTTGGACTGCCCCATGCAGTTTTGTTGAACAATAGCAGTGTGAACCGAATGCTGTACATCTCTCTACAATTGCTAAAATTAAACATGATTTGACGACGGTAGCCTATTTTAGTCCTCTGCAGGAAGAATGCCTACCTCAACATCGTCCATTCTTTTCTATTCCCTGCAATTCAGGGCCATTGTCCTCAAGTGAATTTTTCAATTTTGTCTCCCCCTACAATCATCAGTCTACCTTCAGCTTCTTTGAAGTCCTCTCGGTTGCAAGTTTGTAATTGGTGTTGTCCATTCTTCGTGCTACATATCCAGCCGGTCAATTCCATTTCATTCTAATGAATGTGATCAATATGCAGAGCCTGAATTTTACATATGGAGGAGAGGGACAGGTCGTTAACCTGCCTGTGCTGGAAATGTAGCATCAAGAGTTGAAAACATCAGCTTGCACTCGTGTTCTAAAACATTTCCTTCTTTTATTAATGGACTTCCTACTTATTCCGCATAAAATGAGCACTGCTAGTACGCCAATGAATTTAGTTTCTATCTGATCCATTCGCTTTTGTCTTGGTACGTCGAGACGGCATCTTTGCAGGGCTCTTTGCATGACGATCACATTTTGGTTCATCTTTGTTGCTGGAGACCATGTTTCACTGCCATGCATCATTGGTGGTATGACAAATTTATGGTAAACTTCGTTTTTCGTACACAAAGGCAGTTTTCTTTTCATGAGGTTCATTAAAATTTCCAAACGCTTCCCAACGTGCATGCTCCAGTACGTCTGTTCACTTCTTCAAAGTGATCCGTATCTGTTTGTGTGAGTTCCAGAGTTAATATAATTGCCCGATTTGTTACCTCGGCCGGAGGGTGGACGAAGGTTATGTTTTCAACCCTGTTTGTTTGTCTGTCTATGAGCAGGATATCTCAAAAAGTTGTGGACAGATTCACACAAAATTTGGTGGACAGGTTGTGTGCGTGACAAGGACGAACTGATTAAATTTTGGTGAAGATCCGGATCCGACTACTAGAAATTTTCAAGTGATTCTTCACCATTGAGAGATCGGGACAAAAATGATATATAGCACGATATCTCAAAAAGTTGTGGACCGATTCGGACGAAACTTAGTGGACGAGTTGGTGAGGTGACAAGAACCAACAGATTAGGTTTTGTTTAATATACGGATGCAGATCTGGCCTATCAGTGGGATACAAAACGTAAACTGTTCAGCCTGGCGGAGGTATGCTCTCTACCGACTACCCGTCTAGTTAGATTTTGCAATGACCAGTTCGTATTTCTTGCTTTCTTACATAGCCGTTGAGTGTGGTTTTTGTCTTTGTCATATTCATTTTTTGTTCGGATTCCACAAAATTTAACTCTTACATGATTTTCAGTTCTTCAACGTCATTTGAAATATTTTTAAAATGTGAAATGTAGGTGGTTTATAGTCTTTCTCCAGTGACATTTATTCCATAATTTTTTTTCCCCTCAATCTAGCTGTTGGGACACCCTGAAGCGTGCACTGAGGAATTTTCCCGTCCCTTTGAACACACCGCCTGTTGGTAGAACCAGTCAGACGGTTTGGAGAGATCCTCGGATCAGCCCCTTCAGCTGATGCCGGTGCGCCGATTTTGCAATGATCTCGTCTGACACCTCTTTCAATCTCGACGTTTACTCAACTTTGGTGGTTTTGATGTCTCTGTTAACTCAATGTAAACATTACTTAATATTTTGATTTTGATCTGAGTTGAGATTTAGGCGATGTAAAACTTGTACGAAAGCATTTGTTTCGCCGCATTGTTGAAGTTTTTTCATAATCAGTAAATCCGAGACACGAGGGCAATTGATATTTTTGATTTTTTTTTTTGAAGCCGATTTATTATTTCAAGGCGATTCATTTATGAGTATCCATCTCTGAAACTTTTTACTTCATGTGTTTACTTGTTGTCCAGTGCAAGCATGAGTCACTCATTGATAATAATCCTTTTGTGAACCATTTATAAGTGGTAGACCCACAAGTAGTTTTCTAGTATCTGGAGGTCCTCTGTGAGGGTCTGCTTTGTCACCAAAAGGGAAGGTGCTTGGGTAGTCAGTCCAATATTGTCTGCACAAATGCATTGTGGGATGTGGCAGGTGGAAAATAGCTGGTGTAAAGATTTAAGAGTGCTGAGGCTGGAACAGAAGGAGCTAAAGCAGAAGAATGAAAAAGCAGAAGGAGCAAGACCGAAGGAAAAACGGTTTTAAAAAACCAAAGCCATCAATCTGTCTGCAATGTGAGAGCAA
Source organism: Eptatretus atami (assembly GCA_035128595.1). Lineage (NCBI taxonomy): Eukaryota > Metazoa > Chordata > Myxini > Myxiniformes > Myxinidae > Eptatretus > Eptatretus atami. Next base: position 119,010,660 of record CM068960.1, read on the forward strand.
CAGATATTGTGATTTAGCATCATCATGGGAGATGTCAATAATGTTGAAAACTTTCCATTCCAGAGAATCCAGGAAAAAGATGTGATGCTGGGGCACCAACCCATAAGGGACAGCAGTACTCCATTGAGCTACAGACAAAGGCCTTGTAATCTGTAACTAGTTCTGCTTTTCAAAGAAATACTTGGAACGACAGAGGATACTCAAGTCTATGGCTGGTTTTGGAGGCATACTTTGCTATATGGTGGGGCTAAGAGAGGTCATGGCTGATAGTGAGGTCAAGAAATTCAAGAGACTGAACCTCTCCCAGTGTCTGACCATGGAAATAGACAGGTGGTTTTGTTTGCCAATCCTTCCAGAGCAACAGGGTGAGACTGAGATTTGCCAGGATTGAAGGCCATGTTCCACTTGTCAGATCAGCATCTAATGAATTCCAGATCAGCAGAGATATTGATGTAGCTGGTGTCTGCTTGTTTGTTGGATGGGGGTACTGTACAACACGATGTGGAATCGTATGCAAAATTGAGAAGGGGGAAGTCTCCAGAAAAATCGGAGAAGTCATTTACATAGCTGAGAGTTAAGACTGGGCCAAAAACAATGCTACGGGGCACTCCAACCTCCACTGGGAGAGGAGAGTGTTCCATTGATAGATAGCAATGTTGTGACTGCATGAGTGGAGGAAGAAATGCAGGTATGAAGATGACCTTGTATGCCACAGGCAGAGAGCTTGACAATAAGAGCAGGATGCCAGACTCTGTCGAATCCCCAATATATGTCCAGGAAGACAGTCCTGACCTGTTGTTTGAGATGTACAGCCTCCAACTATTGCTGAAAGAGGAGCAGCAGCTGATCGTCAGGAATCAGGGCGTTTGAAAAGAAGAAAGACAACGTCAACAGCAATGATGGATTCCATGGCATTGCTCGTAATTGGAAGTATACTTACCGGTCTGTATTTGATAGGATCTGTTTTTGCCCTTTTCATGTGGACTGGGAGTGAGGTTTGTCGACTTCCAGGCAGATGGGAGGCTTCCAAACGAGAAGGAAAGGCTGAAGAGCGCAGACAAAGGAGAAGCAAGAGCAGCAGGAGTGATATTTGAGAACTTTACGTTTAGAAAGAGAGAAATAAATTTGAGAATATGAAACATTTACATTTGAAGCCGGCTTTTACGTGTATTATCAAACCACAAATTTGGTGACAACGTTTGCAGCCGGCTCTGATCCCTGCCTGAACTATGGGTATATCGGTTGCTCGAGAATCGGCTTTAAGCTTTCCAAGAGAAGCTGCTCCATCTGACTTTGTCGGCCTTCTTTTCCAACTGAAGATTAACTACCACTTTCTTGAGCTTCCATTCTTTCGGTGTTCTGCTGGAATTGGCATGTTCATCATCTTTCTTTTTACAGCAGCGAATTGATGCTCCATTTACAAGGAATAGGCTATAACTGTATTTTTAGAAATTTCTCCTGCTGTCAATACGGCCTGGAATATGGCCATTCCCATTAGGCTGACAGCCATAGACATCAGTAGCTATCTGCATGATTAGTTTTCCACTTACCATCTGATATTCATTAGGGAGTAGCACTCAAAAACTCAAAACTTTTGCTCCACTCTCCTTTGCTCTGTTTTAGGAAGTGATGCTTGAGAATGCTTCTTCATTTCTTGTATAATTTTCATTCCCCTGATACTTTACCTGCTATCAAACTCTGTTGCGTTGTGTTATAGTCGTTAGGTTGAGCAGCTATATTCTCCACCAGATGACTCCCATGAAATTAACTTCTGGTTCATCATATGTTACATGACGTAAAGTGCATCTACGCTTTCCATCAATTTCTTTCAGAAGTATCGTTCCAAGAAAAAAGGAACACATATTCTCTGATTATGCCTGGTGTTGGCTTCATGGTTAGGGTGGTGGGCTTGGGATCCTAAGGTCCTCAGTTCAAATCCCACTTTTCTCCATTGAATTAATACCAGGTGGGGTTGACTCAGCCTGGCATCCTTCTGAGGTCAGTAAAGTGAGTACCAGCTTGCTGGGTGATTGAACCACTCGAGTATCCTGTGTCGGAGTGGCGACCCATCCAGGGTCGTGCCCAATAGCCCAGGAGACTGCTTCGGCAGCACCAACGCTCTGCAGAGAGTATGGTCCCAATGGATTTGGATATTCTCTGATTGGTCTCAATATCAGGTTCAGATTACCACATACTCAATAAACAAGCCTCTTGAACTAAGTGGCTTTTTTGAATTATTCATAAATCCAGGCACTTTTGCTGTTACAGTAGCACGGTAACTTCTTATCCAGCAAAATTTTCGAAAAAGAAATCAACAGACGTGGAACGATATTTATTTTCTTGGAAAGTTGCAGATAGAAAGCCTTGCATTTTCTTTGTTCTAGCTTCACTGAGGGCTTTACAGGCTAATTCCTCGCATTATCAGGTTGGCATACTTCCTGTTCCCACCTGAGTGCTCAGTTCACGGTTCTGAGATCATCGGTCAAAATCCTCGATGCTGTGTTGATTTGTCCATTGTCTATTGATGCCCTTGTAAATCATGTAAAAACACATTGACGTTCCTAATGTCCTTGTCCTACATAATGACCTTGTCTGACGTGTGATTATACAGGGTAGCCACAAAGTGATGGTTTTCTTTGCCTTACAGGTTGGTAAGCAGTGGATTGTTAGTGCCATACATTGCATTGTACATCCGGAGAATCTTGCGGAAAAAACTGTTCAGTACACTTTTGGACATGTCGACTAAAGGTCTTGCACAAAATCTGTGATATCCATAGCCATTGAAATGGGGTTGTAAACAGACACAAAGTACATTTTTGGGGGACAGAAATATCAAGAAAATGTTCACAAAGTGCTACTGCATGGTGAACCTAGAATGGCACTCGATAGAGCGCATGCCTCAGCCAAGCTGAACAGTTTATGTTTTGTATCCCATTGATGGGCCAGATCTGCATCAGGATCTTAACCAAAATCTAATTGGTTTATTCTTGTCACCTACCCAACTCATCCACCAAGTTTTGTTGTAATCCATCCATGACTTTTTGAGATATCGTGCTATATATCGTTTTTGGCCCTATCTCTCAATGGTGAAGACTATCCTGAGATATCCTGCACACAAGCAGACAACCAGACCGGGGTGAAAACATAACCTCAGTCCACCTTCGGTAGCGGAGGTAATAACCGGTTGGTACACTATGTCAAGCCATGGTCTTAATGGTTGCGTATCTAAAGGGACGAGTAACTTGCCATGCTTCAAAACGGCCTTTCACCCACTCTTGTGGAATAAGGGATTTGAGTTGCACACACAATGGCTCATGTGGGAATGATTCAACTCCCCACAATGCAACAGTTATCCTTGAATTTTCTTTTATATGAAACTTGGGGAAGATCATGGAATTTCTCTCAGGTTTCCAGACACAAACGAATGTCGGATGACATGGTGTTGCCAGAACCTTAATTTTTTTTTGTTTTTGGCGGGACATTTGAAGAGTCAGGTCTTTGTGCAGAGGCTCCAGACTGTTATGGAGCTGTGCTGTGGGTGAAAGTTGTGGAGTTGTGCAAGATGATGAATCAGGGCTTGTGTCACGGAGCAGCGAATAATTTAATCCTTTGGTTGGAGAGAGAGAGAGTGCAGAGGCAAATGTATTGGTTACACTGAACAAGCTGTTCATGACAAATACATAAAAAATTTAATCTGATTCAATTAACCAGATTTATACAGAATATACCTTAATATAAACTAATAGCGAGTATGTCCACCCTTTTCCTTCAAAACCATTTAAATACCTCTAGGGACACTTTCAAATGATTTTGTTAAAAAAAACTCTTGTGGAATGGTGTGCCACGTCTCTTCCAATACATTCCAAAGATCATCAAAGTTGCTGGGATTCTTTTTTACTTTCTCTTTGTCCAAATAGTCGCGTACAGCTTCAACGATATCTCGGCTTTGAAGGGGACATTCCATGCGTTGCGGGACTCCAGCTTCCTCTTTCTTTTGGGGATAAGTTTTAATTATTCCGGCTGAGTGTTTTGGATCATTATGTTGCTGTAAGATGAAGTTTGGACCAATAAATCTTGCACCACTGGGGATAGCAATGTGGATTAAAACTTGTTTCTACCTTACTGTAATCAATCTACCATCAATTTTCAAACACCACTTGAGGATATGCACCCCCAAACTTAAATTGAACAACCTCCATGCTTAATTGTTGGCTGTCTCATATGCTGTCTTTGATTAGATACAAATAAATGAAACTTTGACTTATCTGTCTAAAACACCTTTGACTCTCGTTCCATAGCCCAATTTCTGTTCTTGTGCATATTTTAGCCTTTTAGTCTTGTTATCCTTTCTTAGAAGAGGTTTTCTTACTGTAACACATCTTTTAAGTCCTGATTTCAAAAGTGACCTTCGTACTATTGGTGGATGCATAACGACCCCTTGTCTGGAGCCTTCTGCCAGGTTCCGTTGTCAATTCAATGCTCGTCTTCTTTCTATTCCTTCAGGATATCATCTTCAAGTGTTGCTGATCCTTGTTTGACAGATCCTTGGGTCTTCCAGTCCTGAGTTTGTCAATTACAGAAGATGTTTATCTGTACTTGTTGATTGTGTTTCAGATAACCTTAACCTTGAGAATCAAGTGACGCAAGCTTTTTCACGAAATCATTTTCCTTCTTTATACAGAAACACAATTCTAAGATGATCCACTGAAATTTTAGGCCTTTTGTTTTAACTTTTTTTTTCCCCTTCTCTTTTCTAATATACAGTACATGTATGCTCCAGGCTCGTGGAAGACCTATGACACAGAACAAAATCAAGACACACCACAACAAAGGGGACAGCAGGAGAAAGGGGAAAACATCAACAGCAGGGCGGAGGGAGAAAGCAGACGGAAACGGACAAACAAGAGACGCATGTAACGGCTAGAGGTAAGGGAGAACGCAAAGGGTGGACAACATGGATACATAAGCAAACTTTTGGGAGGGGTGTGGGGTGGTTTAATGGGTGTAGAAAAGATCATGATTTTAGATGGGGAATGAGTTGAGATGGTGGTGAAGAGCTGTCTTGAAGACCTGGAGGGAAGAATGATATTGAAGAGAGTATGTAGGGTGGAAGGAGAAAAAAAAAGAGGAATAAATGAGTGGAGGTGAGCAGTGGTTCTGGATTTAGGGCAGTTTCATGAGGAGGGAGTTGCTGGTGGACCGCGTGCGTCCTACAGATACCTGGGGTGGGGGTGGGGGGGGGGAGGAGGAGGAGGGTTGACAAATCACAGAGAGGGAAGAGGCTGCTGCCTGTTTGTCAAGAGGATGAGAGATGTCAGCTGAGTGTGGAGTCATCAGCAAAGAGATGGAGAGGATTTTCCAGAAAGTCAGTGAGATCATTGATGAAGATTAGGAATAATATGGGGCATAAAACACTGCCTTGGGGTGCTCCAGCCTTGACAGGGAGAGGAGATGAAAGGCTTCCATTGAGAGCCACACATTGGCAACAAGAGTGGAGGAAGTCAGTTATCCAAGAGTGGAGTTGGCCTTGGATTCCACCAGCAGACAGTTTGGAGAGCAGGCCGAGATGCCAGACTGCATCGAAAGCTCGAGATACGTCCAGATCCAGAGAGACGCCCCTAATGTAATGTCTGACATTGAGGGCCTCCATCCATTGTTAGGAGAGTCGAGGCAGCATGTCCAGGTCTGAATCCGAATTGATGATCTGAGATGAGGCTGTTGGAGAAAAGGAAGTATTGTATTTCATATCAACTGTGATGATGAATTCCATGACCTTGCTGATTGGAAGTAAGCGAATTGGTCTGTAGTTAAGGGATCCGTTTATGCACCTTTTCAAATATAATGCTGTGATGTTGGCTGATTTCCAGGCAGATGGAAGATGACCGATGGTTAAATGGCAGGGTGAAAAGAGCAGAGAAAGGAAGTGCAAGAGCAGCAGAGCAGAGCAGGTTTTTAAGGACGTGTGATCTGATGGCATCCGATCTGTAAGTTAACAGTTAATCCTGATTGATCTGTATTCTACAGTATGAGAAGTGGGCTGTTAGCTTGATACATGTGTATAATGACAAGGAACACCTCACAATGAGTCATCAATTCGATTTGATTGGTAAATGTGATGGATTAGCTACAACAACACTTCACATTAGCTGCTCATGTATAGTTTACTTTGACTTGTTATGATCACAAGTTGTTTTAAGATTCTAATCAATATGAATTAAAAATTGCTAAATGACAAGCTTGGTTTCTTCTCACCCAAACTAAGCTCTTTACACTCAACGTGTTATAATAGTAGAAAACACTCGTGGAAGCTTCGAGTAAATTACTGATGCTCATAACATCCATACATTCGAACTGAATGCGTCTCAGACTTTTGCACAGCAGTGTTGTATATTGATCACCATTCACCATGTACCCATTTTCCTTTCCTTCATCCATAGATACGTCGATTTGGAGTATATGACGAAGCAAAACCAACCGGTACTCCTCCGTGACGCTCACCAAGCATCGCTGCATACGGTCCTTCCAGAGTCATGAATATTAGCTCACTGTTTTGTGCATGTTATTTGAATTGTTTTGTGAGACGATGTTTCGGATAAACTAGGAATGTAAAAAGTTTTTCGACACATTTGTTATCATTTTGAGATGACTTGGCAAGGATGGATACATATGATGAGGATTGAATTTCGAAAGAGATGGATCAAACGTAATTGGTGAGTGCGTACTCGTTATTGATTGGATAATGTGTCAGTGAGCGGACTCCCAATTGGCAAACGTCCGGGGCAATGATCCCCGTAATGTGTTTTAAATTAACAATTATACAATTTATTTCAGAAAAGTCACACTTGCAATTTTTTTTCATTTATTTTTCACAAATCGATTCCGTGCACAATTCGAGGCCTGGACTTCTGGGGGGGGGGGGAGTATCGACTTACACGCCAAAAAATACGGTACATCAAAAACAAATTCACGAATAATTTTTTTTAACCCATTGGGGAAATTGACGAAGGGTTTCAAAAACTAGGCCACATCTTATATATTATTTCCGAGTTTGTGGTTTCGTGTCGCGCTATCTTCGACTTTGTTCTGCGCGAGTAACGTGATATTCGGCTTACATTATCTCAAAGACCATATGAGGTGCTGGTACAAAAAAAAGTAAATAAAATGGTTCTGAAACAGTGAAATCGTATTCCACTTACTGCATTAAAGTAAAATTACTACTGATACTCTGCATCAGTTCCTTTCTCAACACACCCACCCCAACATGTCGCGCAGAGCGCGGGTTATGCTAGTTATAATATGATGTCCACATCAATCTCGGTTGTAAAGAAGAGTGAACCTGAAGCTGCGGATGTGAATCAAGATGTGTTGGTACGATCTTGCTCGGCTTGGATATAGCTGTAGGCAGCGTTGCAAAATTAACTTGGTGTCGGGTTGTTGAACTCTCGTCATCGCACCACCATCGCCAAAATATATAAAATGAAATTAAAAAAAAACACTTTCCAAGATCATCGTTATTTGCACATGATGTTTTGCCACGTTTGCCGACGCGCATCAACTGACGTATGTCAGGCTTTGCATGACGTCGTTAATTCAGATGACGTCATCCGAGCATCGGAAGTGTTTATGCATGGCCTTCGGTTTCCCTCATTGCAAATTAAACGGGGTAACAACTCGGAGCACCGGAAGATTGAGCGACTTCACCGTCGAGCTTCCAAAAATGTTGACTTTGTTCGAATATATATCTATCTATAATTAAAGCAATCTCTGTGTGTGTGTCTGTGACTGCTGTTTCTCGACAACCACTGGTCCGATCTAATTGAAACTTGTCAGGTATATTGCTGTGGCCCTGTGGATGTGCCTTTTCAAGGTTTGATATTAATTGGACAAGTGCTTCCCAAGTTATGGCCATTTATTACCAACCAATGAAAGGACAATTGCTGCGTAGGCCGGTGCGCGGCCGGCCGACGATGACGTCACGTGCCATGCCGGTTACGATGGGATCGGTGCCTTAGTTACCGTGGCGTAGGAGTGGCAATGGTCAATGGCAGCGAATGTCATGGCAAGCAAAGACAGGGAGGTAAACTTGATTTAATTTGGATTTTAATTAACTCTGTGTGTGTAAGTATCACAGCAGTTGTTACTTCAATGCAACAATAATTCGTGGAATGCATGTGAACATTCCATACGGGCACGCACCACTTCCGGATCGTGATGACAATGTATTCTAATAATTTCTCGATTTGTTATGCTCATTTATAGAGAAACACAATGCCCCAATCCAGTCGTCGTTTACGAGAGTGAAGGAACGGCTTGTGTGGTTGTTTGAAAGTTTTTTTGGGGGGGGGGGTTGCCCGTACAGGCACGCACGTACGGGCACGCGAGAACGAAGGAACGGCCTGTGTGGTTGTTTCTGGCTCGCAGTTTGAAAGTTTATTTTATTTTTTTTGGTTTGCACGTACGGCCACGCGAGAGCGAAGGAATGGCCTGTGTGGTTGTTGTTTCTGGCTCGCGGTTTGAAAGTTTTTTTTTTTGTGTTTTTTTTTTTTTTTGCACGTACGGCCACGCATGTACGGGCACGTACTAGTATTTTTAAATAGGGTTGTGGCTTGACTGTGCACAACTGATGGCAAGCACCCATGTTTCCTTCCTTTCCTGTTTACCTGTTGTCAAAACACCTGCAAAAGGACAAATGGTCAGGTCATCCCACCAAACCAACATCTAGAACTATCCAAAGGGTGCAAAGGCCAAGCCCAACGGCCCAGGTTAGCATGCCAGTTCAAATCCCTTATTTTCCCATCCTCTCAAATTTAGTAAATAATTTGTATTGCATCACATACACTTGTACCCTTAGTTCTTATTTGTTCACAATTTTCTCTTCCATTTGATTCATTGCTGTTCCATGCTAAGATATTTGGGCTGGAAGGGTGACCTAGACTCCTAAAGGTACACAGCACACTCACCTCTAATATGTCTATCATGGGTATGAATCCTGACCCGGCGATAAACTGCCATCGCGGCGTTTCACAGGCAGGGTGATTCATCAATGTGTGTGCTGTCTCTCGCATAGACATTAAACCGAGCATCCCGTCTGCCAGCATTCGTTGGTGGATGGTAAATAGACCATGGTGTCCTTCGTGAAGAGCAGGCGAGCTATCACCAGCATCCAGAACAAAATACAAATACCAACCCCAACCTACAGAGCTGAGGGTGTGGCTGCGCCCTCAGCCAATGATGCTACCTTACAGCCTTGTGCCACAGATGAAAAAAGAAGAAGAAGAAGAAGAAGTCCATTTCCTTTACACGTCTCAAATTTAGCAAGACAAGTGGTTTCCTATATTCTTGATCTGTAGAAAATAAAAATGCGGAAAAAATTCCACCATAACTTCGAGAACCATACTTGGAAAATTCAACATGCGTTCATTATATATTGGAGTGGAAAACACTTTTAAAAGAATCCATCATGACCCGAGGATCATCAGAACTGTGTGTTAGGGGATACCGACATGTTATGCATGCAAGAAAGGTTGATCGGTAAGGAGAGAAAGAAAATGAAGGAATATGAGAGTAGAGCGGTGTGGGAAGAAAAGAGAGAGAGAGAGAGAGACATCGGGTGAAAACAGGAAGAAGGGGAGGAAAGAATGGTGGAGCATATGGCGAGGGGTAGGAGGAGGAGTAAATTATATAATATGGTACGCCACCATATCTGAAGTCATTCCCAATACCCGACACAATCCTTACTCGGCCCATTAATGCGACCTAACTCCACCCTCTTAATTGCAGGTTACTACGTTTCCTCATACAAGTGCCCCCATTGCCCGACTGTGAGGACGTTCCCTTACTACCTCCACCATCAAAGGTGGACGGACGCTATGTTTTCACCCACGTTTGTTTGCTTGTCTGTTTGTGAGCATGAAATCTCAAAAAGTTGTGCACGGATTCGGACGAAACTTGGTGGACAGGTTGGTGTGTGACAAAGGACGAATTGATTGGATTTTAGTGAAGATTAGGATCCGGATCCGAGAATTTTTTTTTCAGGATTCTTCACCATTGAGAGATGGCGTCAAAAATGATATATATCATGATATCTCAAAAAGTTATGGAAGGATTGTTTTGGTGACGAGAACAAGCCAATGAGATTTTGGTTCAGGTCCGAATGCAGATCCAACCTATCAGTGGGATACAAAACGTAAACTGTTCAGCTTGGCGGAGAGATGTCCTCCACCGAGTGCCGTTTTAGTTATTACTTGTTACCCTCTTTGACCTTGCTCTGCCCGTTTGCCTCAATCTTATAATACAAAGTGAACAAAATAAAAATTCTGCTGTTTTTTTTTGCACACAATACACAAGATGAGCCATTAAAAAAAAGGTCTTGCACTTCTGGTAATATTCTTATATCCTCATTGTCTGCCTTATCTCATTTAGCATCAGTAGAATAAATTAAGTTATCTCCAAATCTCCAAAATTAAACACAAACATCTCTTTCACAAATGCCCCAACAAGGCTCGCGCACTACCTCTCCACTCCACCCCCACCCCTCACTCACAATTTTCACTCAATCTCTTTCCCAGGAGGGAGAAAGCATCTCAGAAGCTCTCAATCGATCAATCCACAGCTCAGGAAGGAAAAAGCTATTTACACATTTGAATTAGTAACACGTCATGATATTTCGAACAAATGTGGTTCTTCTTCTGCTCCTTCTTGTGTATATATGGCCAATATGGGTTGTGCTAAAGTTAAATGTCTCGGTTATGCAGCCATGCGGCTACCTCAGAGGTGAGTTGGTGGAGGGCTAAAAGTCCTCCGAATAGCCGCCGCAATGGACAGTGCGACGTGATGTGCTCATTCGTCTGTGGCTGTGCACAAATGTGGTTAAGAGTTTCCGGCTGTATCCATCTCGTTCAACCCCTGCGTCCTCTCCTTGTCCTCATTCTTTCCCATATCCCTTTATTTTGTCCCTCAACACGACCAATGAGATTTCCCCTGCACATCCTCTCTCTTTCTACTCCTCCTTTCATCTTGTTATGTCCTGATTTGTTTTGTGTTATACCTCCTCCATGAGTCTCGACATTGTATATTTTTAAGAACAACATTAAAAACAAAAGACTAAACATTTCAGCCAAAAAACGCATGCGCTGATAAATGTGAATCTTAACAAGCGGTTCATAATGCCGAGATATTTTACTGTCGAGTGAACAGGATGACACGAGCTGTCCACATGCAACAACCTTTTTTACATTTTGTTTAACCAACTCTCCCACGATGAAGCCGAGTCGATAGGCCAATGTCTTTCACATGAGAGGTCGATGGTTTCTGTCCTCTAAGACCTCCTTTCTGGTCTTGCACCCTCTGCTCTTTCTGTGCTGTTTCTCCCTCCCCCTACCCCAGGTTTCTGCAGGACGCATGCGGTCCACTATCAAATCCCCTTCTGGTGAAACTACCTAAATCCAGAGTCACTGCTCACCTCCACTCATTCGTTCCTCTGGTTTTTAGCTCGCCTGTTCAAGAACAGAGAGCTATAGCGATACCCCTGGTGTGAGCGTGAGCGTGAGCGTGAAAATGTTAAAGTTTTTGGTGCAAGTTATTTTTTCCTTTCTAATCTTTTATCTGCCACACTATTTTTATACGCCCAAATATTATATCGGGGCGTATTATGTGATACCGCGTCCGTCCGTCCGTCTGTCTGTCCGTCCGTTCCTGTCCGCACTCTAACTCCCAAAGTTTTCAACTTTCACGTTTCATATTTGGTACATATGTACAGACTGTGGAGATGGTGTGTCACGACATCCGTTCGTCATCTAAAGTGGTTGCCATGGCAACCAGGATGCTGTTTTCCATCCGTTCCTGTCCGCACTCTAACTCCCAAAGTTTTCTACTTTCACGTTTCATATCTGGTACATAGGTACAGACTGTGGAGACGGTGTGTTGCGACATACGTTCGTCATCTAAAGTGGTTGCCATGGCAACAAGGATGCTGTTTTCCATGTATAGCACAATTCTGTATATACCTTCTTGTTCGGGCGTATATTGTGCTCACTTGCGCTCTTGTTACTGATTACAATATACAAATACATATATTGCTTTAAAATTATTTGGATCAGACTTCACTGCAATGCTTTATAAAAAATATTAATTATTAGACGAGTCTTTTAAAAACGATAAATGTATAAACAGGCGAGCATTGGGTGGCTTTGACACCAACTCTGGTTTTTTTCACCTACGGAACCAACTTCCACAGTATCTTCAAGCTCATTCTTCCCTTCCTTCCAGATCTTCAAGACAGCTGTTCACCACCATCTCAGATCGTCCCCAATGCAAAACCATGAACTTTTCTACCCACGATAGCCCTCCCAAAGCCCACCTCTTTCAAAGTTTACAATTTTTCCTTCCTGAGAGTTTGCGGCTGTACCCCGTGTTCTCCCCTAGCCCTCATTCTTCTCCACATCCCTTATTTGTCCAAGTCTCCCTCTATTTTGTCCCTCAACCCTGGTGTTGGTGTTTCCCCCCTTTCTTTCTGCTGTTCCTTTTTATGCCTCTGCTGACGAAATCGCCAGAGGCATTATGTTTTCGGGTTGTCCGTCCGTCCATACATACATACGTACGTCCATGCTAATTTTCTCTGCAACCGCTTATCCAATTGAAACAAAATTTTCACCAGAGGTGCAACTACTCATGTAAAATGTTTTAATGATAATGACGTCATGGGTCATGTGGTGTGGGAGCCATGTTGGGAAAAGGAAAAAAAAAAACTTTGGACCTCTGTATCTCCAAAACTGCTCCATGGGAAAAAATTGAAACTTGGCACATGTGAAGTACTCCCCGTGGGAAATAAGTCTGATTTTTGATGAAGTCATCGGTGACTTCGTTATGACATCATAATTGCATACGTCAAATGCTTTATCCGATCAGTATGAACATTTTTGAGGGTCATCTAGGGTTAAATTAAATGGGGGGTGGGGTGGTGGGAATTGATGACATCAACGGTCACATGTTTCGGCAACCGTAATTTTTTAAACATAAAAACCTTTAAAAAATCCTCTTGCCCAGAATGTCTCGACAGATTGAGGAGAAACTTCACCCACATGTTCCCCCAAGCCTTGGGGATAGCAGAGTGTTCACAAATAATTAATAATAGGTCACATGGTCCGGCAGCCACGTTGGATTGAACGAAAATCTTAAACAAAAGTCTTTCTCTTCAACCACTTCACCAATCGCCATGAAACTTCACAATTATGATCTGGTGGTGATGGGGAATATATGATTTAAATTTCAACTTGATCAGACGCATGGTGTGTTAGCCAGAATTATTTAATGTTTTGAATCTGGGTTCAGGGATTTAACTTGGTACAAGTATGTATAATGTATAATGATGTAATAATGTGGCCAAAGGCAGATCTGTCGACGTCGCGACATCGAAGAATGCCGTTCTAGTTTTCTATAACGTCCTGATCCATTCTATGTTCTGGCTCCTCCACGAGCCTCGACATTGTATACAAAAAAAAATCCCAGTTTCTTCCATTTCCTGCTCACCGTTTCTGTGATGTCATCTACAGTTCAACCTCTCTTGAGTGCTGGGCTGGAGAGCAGATATAACTTTTCAACACATTTCCAGCATCACACCGATTACATACCTCAGTACTCCGTCCGACCTCACTTACATCTCCAGCTACAACAAATAAGGTCTCGCTTTTCCTTTTGCAAAGTCATCTCTCTGCTTTTGCTCCGGCACAGACACGTTTCTTTGATTCCGTCGAGCATTTTGCAACCTCACTTCCAAGGATGGGCCAGTGTGTTTTACATCATGTAAATGTTGTTAAACATGCGCCTCGTTTTGATTGCACAGTTGCTAATTGTTTTAACGAGGGAGTCTTGACTTTGCCACGAAAGGTCACACGATTGCATGTTCTCATCGCGCACAAACAGAAATTGGTAGTTAAACTGGTTCATCAAACTGGTGCAATAACATCACAGCACTGCATAGTGGATCTGGAGTTCAATCCTTAAATAAACACATATTTGATTTCAGCTATTTATCATCTCAATTAAACTGCATATAATATCAATCTTATCATAAATAAATATATTTACAGATGTTTAATTATATCATGGTGTCATAGTTTTAAAAGTTGGTGCTATTCGTAGCCCTTTTAGTCCATACATCACTCATGTCAAAACCCCACTTTTTCCCCAGAAATATCTGATCAAAATATGGGGTGCGCATTATCCATGTGCACATATTTAATCTCAGTCTCCAAAGACCTGAATGTCCCTGTGAAAGTCATCCGAGTTTGGAGGTGATGGCATGGCTTACATACACGCATGGCATGAGCGTTATGTCCTATTCAGTCAGAAGAGCCGCTTTTGATATATACATATGTCAGACGCACCTCCTGACTGTTATGTTGAGCATCAACGTGGATTATGTCTCATATGGTAAAGACGCATAATCCACAAAGAATAACCGTCCATCTGCCACCAGACAATTTAAATCTGTGACACACTTCGTGTGTGTGTGTGTGTATATAGTATATATATATATATATATATAATATATATATATATAATATATATATATATATATATATACTATATATATATACTATATATATATATACTGTATGTATATATATATTATATATATACTGTATGTAATATATATATATATATAATATACTGTATGTATAATATATATATATATATGTTGTTGTTGTTGTTCGTCTTTCGGCTGCTCCCGTTAGGGGTCGCCACAGCGGATCATCCGTTATGATCCGCATACTGATTTGGCACAGGTTTTACGCCGGATGCCCTTCCTGACGCAACCCTGGTCGCTTCTTACGACACAGGGATAAGGATTGGGTTTCGCCATGATTCCGGGCTGCCCCACACCCTCTCATAGCGCGGCTCAGCGCAGAGCAGAGCTCCCGTCCTCAAGCGATCCTCCAACCCAAGCCTCCGAGTAGCCGGATTACAGGCGCACACCACTACGACCGGTTATATATATATACATACATATATTATATATATATATATATATATATATATATATGAGGCGCCGCGAGGAGAGTGATGTAAGGGCCACATCGGCCATTTTGGAGTTAATCCCATATAGCACTATTTTAACCCTTCCCCTATCATCCGAGCCTATCATCATGATATCATTAAAAAATGTCGCTTACATCACTCCTCGCCGGGCCTGTAAGCATACTGCCCTAATATATTAATAATATTATATATATATATATATATATATATATATATTAGGGCAGTATGCTTACACAGTATAAGTAATAACAAACCGGAATTCCCCATTGTCTTCTGTTGCTCACCTGCATTTGTTTTTTTTGCATTTATTTTCATTTTTTATATTTTCATTTACAGACGCTTTCTGACGGTTCTGTGATTTTATCTGGTGTATCCGCTTTGATGTCCGTCGGCACGCGGAATTCCTGTGCTTCCCCATTGTCTCAGGTCGCTCACTTGCATTTATATATTTTTTAATCTTTTTTCCCCATTTATTTATTTTCATTGATTTATATTTTTATTTATGGACGCTTTCTGACGGTTTCTGATATTAACTGGTTGTATTGGCTTCAATGTCCACGGTATGCGAAATTTCAGCTTTCTGCATCACCCGGAAGGTACCGAACATTAAATTTAGTCAGTGAGTTAGTGAGTGAGTGGTTAGAATTATTATATATATATATATATATATATATATATATATATATATATATATATGTTGTGTGTGTGTGTGTGTGTGTGTGTGTGTGGGTGTGTGTGTGTGTGTGTGTACACATACATACTTCTAAAAAGGCTCTTCTGGCAAACAGTTGCATAGGCTCTGCCTATTAGGCATGAGCTCAGCGAGTCTATAAAAGATAATTGAATTTTCAATTTTATAACCGGTCTATAAAATGAGAATTAAATTATCTTCCCAGTATTGGCTGCAGTACAATCCTATGGAGATGTAGCTCTGTTAAGCTCATGCCCAATAGGCAGAGCCTCTGCAACTGTTTGGCCAGAAGAGCCTTTTTATGTTTAAATTGTTCTTGGCTACTCCCACAACTGTTTTGTATACCAGACAGTTTCATTTCATGTGGTCAGGATGCATGCAGCAATATCTGGTGTGGCACTTGCTTCCTGGTACCCTACTGCAGGGATTGGGTCTGATCATGACATATATATATATAATATATATATATATATATATATATATATATATATATATATATATATATAGCACACACACACACACACACTAAAAGCCCACTCACATCTTTCACCCATAATTGGAGGAATGACCAATGAGCTCTCACAGAATCCATCTTCCCCAGCTGCAACTAGGACTATATAATTACCAACACTCGGCCCTTCCAATCAAAGAAAAGAAAACCAAGAAAAGCTAAACAAAGTAAGCCCTTCGATGTTTCAAACCCTACCCGGGTTCCTCCACAGCTGCAGACTTTACAAGTATCACATGCGTAAGAAGCCCGACGCTACGTGCCCCCATCAGGCACCGGACCGGTTTCATTGCTTATTGACAAGTCATCAGCAACAGTGTAGACAGAATCACGCACCACCAAGGCTCCCAAAGATGTACCACATGCAATGCCGATAGCGGTTAACACATTTCTTCACTACACTTCTTCTTTCTCTTCAATATACCCCCCATCCACCACCCCGATCTATAAATCTGGATGTCGTCATATTTTTCACAAGACGTTTCCAATAAAATGAGGTCAAGTTTTCAGGATGAAATATATTTTTGTTTCTCTTATTACTGATAATCAAGGTTAAAATAATGCGTGATCATTTGACACGCAATGATTACATTTTATGCAGAGGGAACTTCATTGAAATGAAATCAGATTCAATTCTTTTCATCGACAACATGTAATATTGGCTGCAAATAAATAAACAAACAAACAAACAAACAAACAAATAAATAAATACGTAGCACTTCTCATTTATAGCAGGACTATGAGACAGTTTGCAATCACAACCATTTTTGATTGAAGCCGTCGAGGCATCGTGAAATCAAATTCAAAAGATCATGCTCATGACGGGTACAGGTAGTTCACCATAATGGCACAATTGTATGGAACTCACATCAGAAAAGAGCCACAACAGTCATCACGGTGCACTTCCGCAACTTCCACTTACTTTCCACAGAGAAGTTATTGAGTGGCTCCTGTTGGTCTACATCCTGAGGTTTCTCCTTGTAGCCAATGAAGGATCCATCTGTTTTCAGCAGGAAGTAGCGTGGTCGCCACGTCTTAATGTACTCTCCTGTGAAGACACAAAACATGTATCATGGACTCAACCGTGAGCCACAAAAATTAACTTTGACCATCAATGTGATCGTGTGGGCTTCACTGGTTTTTATAAAGGTGGAAGTTTTGCCAGCAAGCATTTTAGATTTTTATTATTCACAAATGGATATTACAGTAATTCTTACCCAAACATCATTTTAGTGGCATGAGGTAGATGAGGGGGTGAACGACCTCCTCCTGTATGGAAGTTCCTTATTAGGGAACTTGTATCTCACCCGTAATTGGAGGGATTAACCAATCATCTCCCACCTAATCAATTACCCCAGGTGGCTAGGATTTCAATAAATTAACTCCCCTGTTCTTCCAGCCAAAGAAAGCTGGATAAAGCAACCGAGAAAAGCTACACAAGGTAAGCCCTTTGCTGTTTCAAACCTTACCCGAGTACAGAGCGTCGGTACTGCCGAAGCAATTTCTTGGCAAGGGTTATGCTGGTTGGTTTGCCATTGCTTTCCCATGAGTAGTTAGGGAAGGAAATTGTCATTGTAATTTGTTTAGCGTGCCGGCGATAGCTCACCTAATCTTTGCGAAGGACACGGTGGGAAATTTAATATTCACCATCTAATGTCAGCAGACGGGAGACCGTTTAACATCCATCCGAGAAACGACACACGCATTGATGAATCACCCTGCCCGTGAAACACCGGGATGACAGTTTATAGCTGGGTCAGGATTCAAACCCAGGCGAGACAGCTCAGACTCAGAAGTGAGTGTGCATACCTCTAGATCATCCTGCTAGCTTCCTTATTAAATATCATTAAGACTATAACCCTCATTACACAGTGCATTAGTCATGTATTATGTTCAAAAGGAATGGGATTAAGTACTCAGGATAAATTTAAATTTTAAAGTTCAACAGCAAAGAGTGTGGTTTGGCTGTGGTGAAATTTAAAATAATTTATTTTCAAATTTGGGTGTGCGCGAGAGAGTGGACAAAATGGCGCGTCCGTCTGTTTATTTATTATTAGCGTCTCATCTTCTTTCCTTAAAGGAAGATGAGAACTGCTTACCATAAATAAACCATTTTGTTTGCAAGTGACATGTTCCCTCCCGCCTTCGCAAGAGAACGCAGAACGGGACAAGAACGCAGAATGCTAAGCTGTGAGACAGACATTTTGAAAGTGTGCATGTGCATTGGTGTGGGTGTCTGAACAACGGCGATGGAGAGAGCACCGGAGAGTTGCAGACGCTGAGTGGAGCGCAAAGGTCAGCCGACCGGAGCCCACGGATACCGGACAAGCCGCATCCTGTCCCGCCAGAACCACCGTCACCACCTTGCACAAGCAGCTCATGTGGGAAGGTTTTTCTGTCTTGTGACCTCGTGTGTGTGTGTGTGTGTGTGTGTGTGTGTGTGTGTGTGTGTGTGTGTGTCACGCGCGCGCGCGCCCAAGGTATCACGCAAGCCGTCAGCATTATCGTGGATGCGAGGGTTAAGTTTTTACAAAGAGAATTCTCATCCCTGGTACCATTACATCTTTGGAGGCCAACCATGATGACTGTTGTGGCTCTTTTCTGATACGAGTTCCACGTACTTGTGCCATTATGGCATTGGGCTGGTGAACCACCTGCACCTATCATGAGCATGATTGGATAAAATGTCACCAAGGTTCTCCCACCTCCCTCTTTCTTTTTTGTATGCACATAGCTGATGCTCGTGGAAGAGCTAGGACTAGTGCACTGAACGGATGAGAATGCAACAGGACAAAAGGAACAACAGAGAGAAGGGGAAAACACCAACAGCAGAGCCAAAGGCCAAGACAGAGTGAGGAGGAATGAGGGGCAGGAGAGGATGCATGGGGGTGGACGTGATTGATACAGAAGGAAACTCTCAGGAGGGAAAACTGGAAGTTTGGAGAGAGGGATTGGGGTAGGGGTAGGGGGTGGGGGTGACTGACTGACACACACACACACACACTAACATTTATTATGATAGATATAATAGGCTAATGCTGTCTGTTTGTCTGTCTGCCTGTCTCACCCTGAAACAGGGAAACGCTCTTCGGAGAGAAAAAAATTATTCAGTGAAAGTTGTTTCAAATTAATAAAATTTGAACCCGGGTGGTGTATAGGCAGCGGATCGCTGCCTTGATTGCTCCCCAAAACAAACAAACTTTTTGGCTGCTAAGAAGTATATAACCTCCTATTTTGTGCTTTCAACCAGCCAAAGAATAAAAGGCTTCCTTTCTTTTCTCTTGCGGTATTTTTTTTTTAATCATATATATTTTTTATTTCATACCTCTTGTGTGTGTATTAGGATTCTGCTGGTGTTTGTATATTTATGTGTGTTCTGTAATTTATAATAAAAAAACGATTTACTTTGCAGTCTCAGAATTCCTTTCACCTGTGCACCATACACATCCAAAGTTTGAGAAGTTTTATGGTATCGAGGAAAATTGGTGATCAGTACCCGCAGGGGGAAGACAATCCACCTGGCTTCCTCCTCATGGCAAGACACGGCAAAAGGTAATTTGGAGCTTGCAAAATTGCAGGTCAACCAGACTTGGTGTTCTGTGTAACACCTGGAATTTGTGACAGGTGCTTAGTGATCTCCCTGAATTTTTTTTTCTTCTTCAAAATTTAATACCAACTGTGTATTGCTATCAGTTATTTGTCACTTCCACTGTGAAATCAATTGCTGTCTGTCTAAGCTGTCTATCTTCACGTTCTATTTCCACCTTAGGAACTCCACAACACAAGCCTCGAAGAACGTTCCAAACCGGTGTCTCAAACTTCCACATCACACAAGGACACACAAGGAAATTAGACGCAGGTGGAGGACATTCGGCCCATCATGCCTTTGCCACATCAACACCACACCAACTTATTAATACGAGATCAAAATAA
>CM068960.1:119053092-119066821 GCA_035128595.1 Eptatretus atami
AACAATTTACACCTCCCCAATATTTCCCAACTCCCCATCTCCCATGTCCTCCTCCTTCCCTTGTGTTCATCCTTTTCACAACATTTCCCACCAGGCACTCTGCCAGGTGACAGACGGCAGAACTGCCATCAGCTTGCATTGGCTATCTGCCAGCTTGTAACCCCCTCCTTCACAGATAAGCAGCAAATATTGCATGTTTAGCACTAACTGGTATTGTGAATGACCTTTGAAAAAAGGGGCACAAGATGAGCTACACATTAGGTAGCTGGGACGAAGGGTGCAAATGAGTGAAGAACAGCAAAGATGGGAGGAAAGAGATTGTTGCGGGGGACGTATGACAGAAAAGGAAAAGGAAGTCCGAAAAAGAGGAAAACAAAAGGAAAGGATGGAAAGAATGATTTATAAACAAAGGAGAAAGGAACGAGGGGGTAGTGTCAAGAATCCCACAATTGATGGTCCATAATAGGGATGAAAACTATGGGTTGATGTGAAACAAAAGGAAACTATTTGAGGTCTGAATACCTGGTGTTCCAAATATCGAAAAATACATCAAATCTCTGAAGTTGGTTGTTCATCGAATTTGAGGATGCACAACTTTGGGTATACGTATGTATGTCGTGTCTTCAGAAAGTATTCACACCTCTAGACTTTTGTCACATTTTGTTGTGTAACAGCCTGAGTTTAAAATTGACTAAATTTAAACTTTTTTTTATCAGCGATCTAAACAAAATACCACATCATGACAAAGTGAAAACATGTTTTGGGAAATTTGTACAAATTTATTGAAAATGAAAAGCAGAAATGGCTTGTGTCAATAGGTATTCAACCCCTTTGCTATGACATCCAATTTCCTTTGATCATCCTTGAGATGTCTCTTCAACTTGATTGGAGTCCACCTGTGGCCATTTCAATTGATTGGACACGATTTAGAAAGAAACACACCTTTCTATATAAGGTCCCACAGTTGACAGTGTATGTCAGAGCAGAAACTCTACCATGAAGTCCAAGGAACAATCCGTAGAATTTACGTTCCAATAGATAGAATTGAGGAGGTTTAGATGTGAGGAAGGGTATAAAACAATTTCTAGTGATGAAAGTTCCCAAGAGCACAGTGAGCTCCATCTTTAGGAAATGGAAATAATATGGAACTACCCAGACTCTTCCTAGAGCTGGCCGTCCAACCAAACTGAGCAACTGGGGAAGAAGGTCCTTGGTCAGGGAGGTGACCACGAACCCAATGACCACACTGACAGAACTATAAATTTCCTTGGCTGAGATGAGAGAACCTGCCGGAAGGACAACAATCTCTGCAGCACTTCACAAATCTAAGCTTTATGGGAGAGTGACCAGATGGAAGCCACTCCTGAGAAAAAGACACATGACAGCACACCTGGAGTTTGCAAAAAGGTACGTGAAAGACAGAGCATGAGGCAAAATATTCCATGGTCTGATGAGACAAAACTTGAACTCTTTGGCCTGAATGCAAAGCACTACATCTGGCGGAAACCAAGCATATCACATCATCCATCTAACACCATCCCTGCCATGAAGCATGGTGATGGCAGCATCATACTATGGGGATGATTTTCAGTAACAGGGACTGGGAGACATGTAAGGACAGAGGGAACAACGAATGGAGCTAAATACAAGCAAATCCTTGAGGAGAACCTGCTTCAGAGTGCGAAAGAAGTTAGACCGCGGTAAAGATTTACGTTCCAACAGGACAATGACCCCAAACATACAGCCAAAGCAATGCTGGAACGGCTTCAGAACAAGAACGTAAAGGTTCTTGAGTGACCCAGCCAAAGCCCAGACTTGAATACCATTGAGAATCTGTGGAAAGACTTGAATAATTTTGTTCACCAACACTCCCTGTCCAACTTGACAGAGCTTGAGCAAATCTGCAAGGAAGAATTGGAGAAAATCCCCAAATCCAGATGTGTAAAGCTGATACGGACATACCCAAGAAGACTCGAAGCTGTAATCGCTGCCAAAGGCGCTTCTACAAAGTATTGACTCATGGGGTTGAATACTTATTGACGCCAGACATTTCAGCTTTTCATTTATAATTAATGTTTAAAAAAAAAAAAATTCTCAAAACATGTTTTCACTTTGTCATTTTGGAGTATTTTGTGTAGATCGGTGGCAAAAAAATTAAATTAAATGAATTTCAAATTCAGGCTGAAATACAACAAAATGTAACAAAAGTCAAGGGGTGTGAATACTTTCTAAAGGAACTATATATATATATATATATATATATATATATATATATATATATATATATATATATATATATATATATATATATGTCGGTACATATGTATGTACTGTATGTATGTACGTATGTATGTACTCTCCATTGACTATAGAGTCCCCTTCTTGAATGGCAGGTCCTTCCACACTGGTCAAATGAGACTATATGGCTGATCTTGAGTTGGAATTTGTTTTCTGTATGTCTCTTCTCTTCCATATGTTGTTGTCTGTCTAACTCAAATATTTCCACAACACCTATGAAAATAGTCAAATTTTTCTGTCTACTGCCTGTTGCTTCCTCATTCATCATTGATAATCTTGCACAGACCGAAGTTCTTCTTGATGTTCTATTCGTACCTTGTTTTCCCACCATCTACCTCTTTGGACATTGTGAACTCGCCATTGAGGAACTTCTTAACGGAGTCCGTCTTCTCCGCTATAAATATTATGGCCGGACCAACCGCATCGTTTTTGCATTAAGCATGGCTTCAATGCTCGATGGTTCAACCATTCGGAGACCGCACTGTTTGTGATTTTTGTCGTTCCACCTGATGTTCATGATGGGATTAAGAGGTTTGCTCGTATCACTCAAGTTCTTTCGACTGCCTTTGATAGCACGTCCATGTTTCACTTCCGTACGACAGCGAGCACAGTACGACTGCCTTGTATCCCACCAGTTAGGTTTGCAGTCGGGTGCCCTAATTATTCCATATCCAACCTCGAGTCTTTCCAAATGTGCCGTTAGCTTTCTTGATTCTGGTTTTGATTTCTTGATCAACAACTGTGGTGTTAAAAACCACTCCCAAGATATGGGAATTCAGTTACAACACTAAGCTCGGCACCTTTAATGTTAATAAGTTGGACCATACTTGTCTGCTGGTTTTGAAAGACTGCTTGTCATAAGTTGCAAGTCATCTTCAGTGTGTGCAACAAGTGCACAGTTGTCAGCAAACAGTAGCTTTTTTTCATCGTCAACTTCCTCGACTTTTGTACTCGCTTTAAGTCGACTGAGGTTAAATCATTTCCCAGTTGTTTTGAACTGGATATTGACTTCTAGAGGGTACATTTTTGTGGCTTCTGCCAGTATGACAGCTAACAAAGGTGTGATCAAGCACAGAGCAAGTACAGAGCCTTGCTAACACCATTTGAGATGTTCAATGTATCAAAGAACACTCCATCACTGAGTTGATAGATGTTGCCCAATTTGAATGGGCAACCCTAATTGGATTGGAGTCTTGTCCATTGACCACATGAAGAATATATGATTGTCCATATTCTACTTCAGACATTTTTCTTGAAGGTGTCTTATTGTTTGTTTGTTTGTTTTTAACGTCAATCGTACTTCGATCAGCTCTGAATCAGCATTTGAATTCTGGTAGTAAATTCTCAGCAATGCATAAGAATCTGTTCAACAGGATGTGGTAGAGAATCCTTCTTTGTTTTTCTTTACAGGAGCGAGGATCATGGAAGAGCAAGGTAGATCTGACACCGAGACAGACATCAAGGTATTGAACGAAAAATAAAAGAGAGGAAGGAGGAGAAGAAGTACTGAGACGAGCAAGTAAGAGGGTTGGGTTATGAAAAGTTAATGCGGTAATAAAGATCATGTGTCAAAAGTGGGGATGGCAAGAGATGCAACGATAGTTGCTACGATCACTCATCATACTAAAATATGAAATTTGGGGTCTGTTTGTTTGTATGACCACGATACATTCGGTCGTTACTTATCTAATGTCAACCAAACTTGACAAGATGGCTGAGGGTCTCACGATGGAGGTTGTAGTGACTTAATTTGCCTTGGCGGGGAGAAATCCATCGTAAGGTGTATCGATAGCAAATCGTGGTGTTTTTACAAGGCCGCGTCTTATAAAAATAACAAGAGCGAGAATTGCTTTGCAATAATACATGTCCCCTACCGGTCCGAATGAATGTTTGGAAGATAAAAATTTGTTTACGTTTAACGCACGCTCGAGCCAATACCGGACACAAAATGAAGAAGAAGAAACCCTCTAACCACGTTTGGATCAATTCGGCAAAACAAAAGGAAAAGCAATTTTCATTGACTGATATATTTTGTAGATTGGAAACCAATAAAGACAACGAGGATAACAAACCTGGAGATAAATATTAGCTTGCTTTAATGCACGCTCGAGCCGATACCGGAATCAAAATGAAGAAGAAGAAACTAACCCACCATGTTTCGTTCGTTTCTCGGCTTTGCCTATTTCATATTAAAAATAACCCGATGTGCATACATGAAGTTAAAACATGCGGAGGGCTTATGTGCATATAAAATACATCATGGTTACATACCTGGTTTCATTCCAATTGCAATGAGCCATGGACTAACACTCAGGCCGATCTGTGCTGCTTCGTGGAATGGTGGCACATAATTGTATGAGGGTGGAGTCAGGCCAGCCGAACACTGACCCATGTATATGATATTTTCTAAGTTTAAAAATGGCATAACTGTGAAAAATTGATGAAACATCCTGAAACTCAAACTTGTTCTGTAACTTATCATAATAAAGCTATATACCAAGTTTCAGTTGAATATGTTAATGGACATTGGGACCATATCCTGTGCAGAGCGTTGGTGCTGCTTTAAGCAGTCTCCTTGGCTATTGGGCACAATCCTGGACGGGTCGCCGTCTCCGACACAGTACACCAGCATGCTGGCACTCATTTTGCCAACCTCAGAAGGATGACAGGCCGAGTTAGCCCCACCTGGTATTAATTCAATGGCCGAGTGGGATTTTAACTCAGGATCCAAGGATCGCAAGCCCACCACCCTCACCATTAAGCCAACACCAGGCATAAACTAGTTGAATGAGTGATTTGTATAAATATAAAAACGGCACAATAAGCCATTTATAAACATGTATAAATAGCTTATTGTAGCATTTCATGGAGCACCCTTACCAGAAATAATCAATATTATAAACCACAAACACATATGATTACCTTGTAAAACAGTCGCTGCTGTTGTTTAACACTAAACTGAAAAGGAGGAAACCAGACATTCTTGAAGCATTATATCATGTCCCCCACAGACGAAGGACCCGAGCTTAGATCTACTGTAATGTACATACCCCCAGAGAGGATAATAACATGACGAGATCCCAATGGGAGTGCATGTGCTCGTACTTTTACATCTGCAGATCATATCAATGTCTGCATCTTTCTGATCCTGTGGCACAAATTCCTCTTCCCTGTTAGTGAGGAATAACAGGTGTACCTTGTCACTAGAGTGATCATCCCATCTCTAGTACACGACTGTTGATACTCCAGACAATCATGGGGCTTTGTTCTTGTTTTTACCATGTCAACTGATTTGTTTACCCCATCTATGGTGATGCGCCGCTACGCGATCCTGAAATTCGTTTTGGTCTCGGAGTGTCGAGAGCTTCCTCGTCTATAGTGGAGGATCTACCGAGACGTTTTTAGAAGTGTTCCTACCATTTTTAAAGAATATCATTTCTGTCTGTAAGACACTTGGTTTCACTTTGGCCTCTCAGTGACGCAGACCCTTGATAGTGGTCTCTAGACCTGTATGAGACAGTGATAAAAGTTTTTGAAGTCCCTTTGCTCTCGCACAATTGAATCGCCTCTGCTCTTTGACTCCATGAAACAGTTTGCATTTTACATAGTTTCAGCCTGCATCTTCTTTCATATGAAACTTTTTTTTCATGCAGTTGCTCTTAAATTTCAGAATCATCGTTTATCAACCCTACTTTAATGTTTCCTATTTTAATATGACACAAATATTTCAAAATATCTGCCAATCAACCTGTGCAGCATGAGAACACTGCTAGAAGAGCACCATTGTTGTTATTTCATGCAGATGAGATGTTTTTGGTGAGTATGTGTTTGATTTCTGCCTTGTGCTACTGTCTTGCATTGTTAGAGATAATTCGGCCCTGATCTTTGTGGTTACACTAGCAGTCTGGTCCATGCATGCCTCTTCTGATTTAGACATCTTTTATGGCCCGACAGTTAAGGAGGTGTGAGTGTTTTGAGCGTGAGTGCATCCTTCTCTTTTGTGGTTGTCAGGCTGTGCTGTAGGTACTTGATGAGTCAGAGAAGACCAGTAATTGTTTTTCAAACAGAGACCCTCTCCCTCTCCCATCATGCCCCCCCCTTTCTTTTCTTAGCACTCCTTTCCATGTGGTGTAGTCGTGTTTTCCAGATGGTAGCCGACAGTCATTCTCATGTACAATTCTTGTGATGAGGTCAAATAAGATAATGCACCTGGCTGCAGAAAAAGTTGATGCAAATCCCTGTATAGATGTGATTTCATTTCCTCTGTGTTGCTCATTGTGAATGCAAATTTGCACGTATCAAAGTGCTCGTTCGATAATGGTAGTCTTAATGTCAAAAGGGCTGCCAAGATGGCCTAACACACACTCACGTATAAGCTGTCCAGCCTGGGTTTGAAGCCTGACCCAGGTATAAACTGTCATCCCAGTGTTTCACAGGCAGGGTGATTCATCAACGTGTGTGCCGTCCCTCGGATGGATGTTAAGCTGAGCGCCCAGGCTGCCATCATTAGTTGGTGGTCATTAAAGATCCCACGGCATCCTTTGCGAAGAGTAGGCAAGCTTCCGCCGGCATCCGAACCAAATTACAAATCCCAGCTCTAACCTACAGAGGGGCATTGCATTAACGGCACAGCCACACACTCAGCCAGTGATGTTATCCCACAGGCTTGTGATGCAAACAAACGAAGAAGAAGAGGCAGAAGAAGTACCAAAAGATGCTCATTCGTTGCTTTTGATAGGTGTTCAGTTGTCTCATAAGATCTTATATTTACCCTCGGCAGAGGAAAGGGTAGTGCATTTTAGTTTGTTTGTCTGTCTGTCCACACAAAATGTGCTAATGTAGGCTACAAACACCACCTGGTGGTAACCAGTATTACACGTTATCCTTCTTCAACCTAGTACATCTATAAAGTATGTACAATATGAAAGTGAGTACGTCGATAAAGTACGTACTGTAAAACCACACAAAACAAGTCCTGGTGAGGGTCTGTAATCTGATTGCTCTTTGTAGTTTCATATGGAAAACCTAACACAAGCAAGTCTTGGGTCAGTTTCAGGTTTTCCAATTGAGTAGGTGTATCCAGCCCCCCTTTTTGGTAAACTGCCATTTTGTCTGCAGTCTGGTTTCATTCAGCACCGTGATGCCAATGTTGTAACGAGCCACTGGTGCTGTTTACATTTCAAGACAAATCGGGTTGTTTGAGTCTTGTAGAGTTCGACAAAAAGACAAATTTCTACAAAGAGTTGCAACAACAGGCCGGCTGAAACAAGCGAGTGATGAGTCATTTGAGAGATGCAAAGGAACAAGCCATCTCCCACCAGGTACAGCACAGATGGTTATTGGATTGCAGAGGTAGTACATGGTGTGCAGATCTCAAAATTGGGCATCAACATGTTTTGGAGGGAACAACATTGCCTGGTGTTAGCTTAGAGGTAAGGGTGGCTTGTTTGGGATCCTATGGTCCTGAATTTGAGCCCCGTCGGCACTGAATTAACACCAGGTGGGGTCGACTCAGCCTGTCATCCTTCCGAGGTCGGAAAAATGAGCAAGTGTACTGTTATAGGGGCACTGCATCAGCGGCATGGCCGCGTCCCTAACCAATGATGAAACGAACCAGCAGCCTTAAGGCTACACACGAGAGTATGAGTGTGTGGATGGGAATGAAAAAAGGCCACATTCACGTAAATTGAAAAGTGAAACTAAAATGGCCTCAGCTTCCTTCGAAATGTGAACATCCCTACAACACAAAACTTACTGTATGCCAAGAAATTGAGGAATGCAATAACGACAACCTGACGAAAGGAAACACTTTGGCAAATGAGAACATTTGTTCATTTCTTCAGGTTCCAGTTTTTTTTTGTGTACAGTACTGTATATGGTTTTTCTGGTCCAAGAGACTTGCTTCCAAAGCTAAGGATACCATTCTGGATTACCTCGTGAAACTGTTGTTAATCTATACCTGCACCGTCAAACATGTTGTGGCTACATTAATCCCACACCTCATTGTGCATTTGTGTCTCGAGCATGTGTACTAGTCCAGGACACGTGCTGAGAACACTCCATCCGTCACGTACCGAGTTCTGAAACGTGCTCTGGGCTTTTGTCTGATGATCAATCAATCGATTAACCAATCACATGGTTGTGAACTTCTCCCCGCTCCACCTCTTTTTCTCCTCACCCACATCCCTCGCCCTCACCCATGTTCCTCCACCTACCACCTGTACGACTCTATACCTTGTTTGTATTCCTTTACCCTTGAACGCCCCCAGCTCTCATTCCTCCCCCTTCTCCAACAGTATGGGCCCCCAACATTTGAGGACTTTGTTCAGAACACTACATTGCTGTTAGGTTGCTGTTACTGCTGCTCAAAACATTATGTGCTTGATCGAAATATCCTTTTCACATAATGTTCCTGACACCGCTGTGCATCCCATCTTGGATGTCCTCTCTTCTGCTCTGATAGGTCTGTTCACACAATGGTGGCAGTTGGGTGGTGTCACTGTTTACATCAAGGACTCCATCCACCAAAGTCCTCGCTCTGCACCAGCACCTCCCTGGAATACCTCCAGCTTCACTTTGCTCACAACCACCTAATGTTCATGTATGCGGTGTGTCGTTCACCTAACGATGACGATTCAATATACACCTCTCTTTCTGCTCACGTGGACTGATCCCAACCCGCTATTCTTCATCAATAGCGATTTGAAATATCACTGTGCCAGTTGTTTGGGAGTCGACTCTGCAAGAAGCTGCCATGGTATTGCTGCGAAGGAGTCGCGTGAGAGTGGAGATACAACCCAAACCGTGACCTTCCCAAACCCATACACAGTATCTCTGCAAATGTTATGTCCTCCCTCTAGACCTGCTAATGACAAAAACTTTTCTTCCAACCTCTCCTGTTTCTCACCTGCCCCACTTGGCTTCCACAACCATATTCTTGTAAAAGCCCAAATCTCTCCAGGTTAGACAAAGTGCCCTGAGTACTGCATAACTCTGGAAATTTTCACATGGAACAGCAGGGACTCCACCGAAGGGGGGTGGGGAGGTGTAGCAGTGTTGTTTTTATTAAAAGAGTCTTATTCATTGATCTTTTACATAAAATACATACAGGAGAAGGACATTAGTCTACATCCGTGCATTTTTACATGAATTACAACTTGGACATTTAGTATGTGATGGACAAACGAGTGCTTCATGTGATTTGACCCTGAGCTCCCAACATCATGAGATAAGCCAGGGATTCAGATAAGAACACTATCAGGCCAACCGAGAATCACATTGTATGAGAGAAAACAGGATTATTTCTTTCACAAAATGCTGCTTTCTCTCGTAAACAGGTTTATCCCATCTTGTCTGCAGCTATGCTATCTATTCTCTTAGCCTTGGAACAAAAAGTCTTCTGGCAAATCAGTTGCTATCAGGCAGCTTGCTTTCTCAACTTTGAAAATGAACCCAACCAAGGGCACCTGCGGGTCGTGTCGCAAGGCATGCAGCTTGCGTGTGTGTGTGTGTGTTCCTCAGGCAAGCCAGAAAACAACATCATCAGACCAATGTTAAGGCTGAACTCTCAAACCTGTCTCTATACTTGAAGACAATGTGGCACCTCGTTAAGTCTGCTTCCCTTCCATCCCCTCCATCACCACAAATGGCTTCCCTGCAGCCAAGACTTCTCATGGCATGGGAAAATGTCCGAATTAAATGGTCGCCTCCAAAAGCTTGTGTTCCCAACCCATCCATCTGTGTCCACCTTACCCCGACCTCCAACTCCCACTGCTTCCTGGACACTGAGAGGTTTTTTTTAACCTGAGATGATCGAGAACATTTACTCAAGAAGGTTTTGGATTCCATTGCACTCATTCAACTTTGGATCTGCTGCTGCTTTTGGAGATGATATGGACAGAGGCCCCGAATCTTAAACAAGAGGTCAGGGCTATGTTATCTGCACATATCAAAGGCATTCAACACTGTGTGGCACTCTGCTCTGTTCACCGAGCTTTCTGGCTGTGACATTGAAAGAAACCCTTCAATCCTGGCGTGCCAACTTCCTCCGTGCACCCAACAAGCACACAGTAGAGCTTGCAATGGGATGTGTTCATCTCTTGCCCAGTACAGGATAGACTTACCAGGCCAACATCTCCAGCTCAGTTTTGTTCCTCATACATATCAACAATCTCTCTGATGCCTAGAAACCACTCTTTTCCACTTTTCATACATACCATGTGGTATCCCATTCAATGACAGATGGGCAGCAGCTGCTCCCTCATGCAGAGATCTGGAATGGATCAGGTGCTGATCTGGCACATGCAACATGTCATTCAATTCAAGCATGTCTCACATTCTAATTTTTTCTCTCTGGTAGGACGGATCGTCCAATTAAGTCACCTATCTACTTCCTTGATCAAGGACTGGAAGATATTCAGTCCTTCGAGATTCTGGGCCTCAAGATCAGCCATGACATTTCTTGGGGAGAACATAATTCAAAGCTGGCCTCCAAAGTTAGCTGTCAGATAGGATATCCTTCATCATGCCAAATCTTTATTTTGACAAATCTAGGCTTCTTATTACCTACAAGGCTTTTGTCCATCGATCAATGGAATATTGCTCTCTCGTATGGGCTTGGCAACCCCTGCTTCAGGCCTCTTATTCCTAGATTCTGTAGAATCCAAAGTTCTCATCATCGGCATCTTCCAGAAAAAATAAGCCGTAAGTTGGCCTCCGTTTTCTGATCTTCGTCCAACTATTCTTTCATCCCCGCAACCGTCCACGGGCCCACAAGAATGCACATCCTCTTCCAGAAATCCCTTCCTTGTGAAATTCCCAGAATCCATGATGATTACTCACCTCCACTCCTTTGTTCCTCTTGTCTGCCACCTGTGGAACTGCCTCCCCGAGTCAGCACAATGCTACATTCAGGTCCCATCTTGAAGATTGCACTACACTACTATCTCGTGTCATCTTCCATTCCTAGCTGTTATCCTTAACTATTAAACCTCCCATACTTGGCAGGCTTTGGATCCGAGGATCCCGAATTCAAATCCTGTTCGGCCGTTGAATTAATACCAGGTGGGATTGACTCAACCTGTCATCCTTCCGAGGTCGGCAAAATGAGTACCAGCTTGCTGGGATGATTGAGCCATTCGAGTATCCTGCGGTGGAGTGGCGACCCGTCCAGGATTGTGCCCAATAACCCAGGAGACTGCTTCGGCAGCACCGACGCTCTGTTCAGAGTATGGTCCCGATGGAGGGATGTTCTCCCATACCCACCCATTTACCTGTATGTTACCATCTTTCTTTCTTTCCTCTTTTCCCATTTGCTTGTTTGTGTCCGTTTTTTTTTCCTCACAACCAATGGTCTGTCTGCTGCCCTTCTATCATCTGTCACCTTGTTCTTTCACAAGCCAACATTTTGTATGCAACAAAGCAACATGCAAAAAAATAAAAACCTTGAAAAGTGACAATTTGCTGCTTCTGTAATGCTATCTTCCGAAAATGTGATTTTATGTATGCTTTCCCATATGCCTAAACCTACATTGTTACCTCCGCCAACGAAGGTGGACGGAGGTTGTGCTTTCACCCGTTTGTTGTTTGTCTGTCTATTTGTGAGCAGGATGTCTCAAAAAGTTATGGACGGGTTCGGACGAAACTTGATGGGCAGATTTGGTGGATGACAAGGAC
This sequence comes from Eptatretus atami, assembly GCA_035128595.1. NCBI lineage: Eukaryota > Metazoa > Chordata > Myxini > Myxiniformes > Myxinidae > Eptatretus > Eptatretus atami. Next base: position 119,065,066 of record CM068960.1, read on the forward strand.
CAATCGATTAGATTATGTTGAAGAAATTTCCAAGCAGATGGCAGATGACCTTGAGCAAATGAGAGGGTGAATAGAACAGAGAGGGTGAAGCAAGAGCAGAAGAGCAGGTTTTTAGCACGTGGGCTGACGCCATCTGGACCGGTTGCAGAATCTGAGTCGAGGTTTGACAGCGAGCTCTCCACCTTGTCAGGAGAAAAGGACACAGAGTCCAGGGATAGTTGGGTGCGACTGGGTAAGGTGGGTAGAGAAAGTGATGCGTTTTGACACAAGATTTAGCTGCAAACACCGAGTTTAGGCATTCAGCCTTTTCACGTGCGGTTATCGCAGTGCGGCCATTTGGAGTAAGGGGGATGGAGGGGAACATACACCAGAAACAGATTTGATTAGATGCCACCAGGATTTTGAGGAGGAGAGAGGTTTGAAAATTCAGACTTGAGCTTAGAAAGATGTTGTTTCTGGCTCTCCTGAGGGAAGATACACACTTGTTCCAAGCTTTATGGAAGGAACTGAGATTATCCTCAGTTGGGTTTGCTTTCCATGAGGCAAGCAAGTTGTTTCAGGACAACTGCCTCGTCACAAGCTTTAGTGAACCGTGGGCAGGAGGAAGGGTAGGACAACTGAAGATGAGATGGGATAAATCTGTGCATGAAGGAGAGCAAGTTTCTTTGAAAGAATTCCCAGGATGAGTTGATGTTGAGAAAGTAGCGATAGGAGACCAGTCAATAAGTTTGATGGCTGCTTGGAGACCCTGCCAGTCGGCTTGAGTGAAATGCCAGACTTGACGGCGGTGAGGTGGTTCTCTGATAACAGCCAGAGAGATGTCCACTTTGACAAGGAGTGGTCAGAGAACCGATTGGAGCGGAGGAAGAGCAGCAGATATTGTCAGGGAAATTTGTCAAAATCAGATCCAGAAGAGATGGAGTACCATTGGTTGAATCCGGTCGGGAAGTTGACCGATTGATTCAGTCCCAATGAGTCGCAGAAAGCTTTTCCTGAAGTGCCATGACAGGTGAGAGAGGTACCCACACCTAGCCAACTGGCATGATGATAATTGAAGTCACCACATATGAGGAAGAGAGAGTTTGGATGAGAATATAGAAGTTGGTCCATGTTTTCGGATAGTGAGGTGTAGATGGAGTCATCACTGTTCGGTGGACGGTACAGTACACATATAAACATGAGGTGGGAGTGGAGTGGAAGCCGTAGCCAGAGGTATTCCTGGGTGTGGGGGAGTGAGGGCAGTGCATGGAGAGTGAGGAATAGAGTCTTTGATGAAGAGAGCAACTCCTCCACCAGGACGAGGCTCAGGTCTGTCATACTGGAGGAGGAGTAACCAGGAGAGTACTTGGGAGTCAGACACGTCTTGGGGGAGGAAAGTTTCTGTTCGGCAGATTATGTCTGGTTTGTCACTGGCAACCTGTATGGAAAGATCTGAAAGGTTTGAGCGAAGGCCCCTCTTGGATATCATGTTATCAAATATTTTTGTTATCAACTATAAAAGGCCTGTGCTTCCTCAGACATTAGGAGAAAAAAAAAGAAGAAAGAAAAAGAAAATGAAAGCTGGAGAAACAGAAGATTTATGAATAAGAGAGAAGGAAAATGAAGAAGAAAGGTTTTCCAGATCACAAATGTTCCACAAAACATCCAAAGCCACCACCCCCATCAATTTACAAAAAAAACCACAACATCTCGTCTTTAAAAACCACGATGCAAATGCAACACGTTCAAGGAAGCAAAACATGATTGTATTTTAAAT
>CM068960.1:119066831-119082497 GCA_035128595.1 Eptatretus atami
AAAAAAAATTGTGAGAAAAATATCTGTAATTACAACAGTGTGTGCAATCACGTCGATGCGTGCCACTAAATCTAGATGATAGCTCGTTGCCTTTGGCAAGTTTTAAGCCACAGTTGCAAAACTAATGAAATCTGACCTCCGAATGGATAGCAAGGGCAACAGCAGGTCACAGGCCTTTCAACAGCCATTCTAGGCACCATATCCAATCCTACGAAGCATGTGATGCAATTTTTACCGTCAACTCATCATGACTACTTTCAAGTGAGCTGTTCCTACACAAACCAAAGCACGTCAATAAAATCACCTTCTTATTCCAAGTGTTCAAATGTGAAGATTATTCCTGTAGGATCCGATACAGCTGGTGGATCCTATGGGAATCAAAGCAACTGGTCTGCCTGCCTGGCAATCAAGCAAAGTTGAAAATTGTGGGACGAAATTAATTAAAACTTGATGGTTGTACTCAAGGTGTGCATGGGAATTTTCTAAGTTGGGATGGCCATCTCCTCCAACTCAGAGATCTCCATGCCCCACCCCACCATCTTTGCCACTCCCTACAGGTGTTTATAGTCTGTATAAATTTTGAATAAACTAGTAACCATCCATCCAATGTAACCATACTCTGTACAGAGCGTCGGTGCTCCCGAAGCAGTCTCCTGGGCTATCCTGGACGAGCCACCACTCCGCCGCAGGATACTTGAACGGCTCAATCATCCCAGCAAGCTGGTACTCATTTTGCCAACCTCGGAAGGATGACAGGCTGAGTCAACCCCACCTGGTATTCATTTAATGGCCAGGTGGGATTTGAACTCAGGACCTTAGGCTCCCAAGCCCACAACCTTAACCATTAAGCTAACACCAGACAAACTAGCAACTGTCAATTTGAATATTACATGCAGTTGTACTCGTACAAACAGACGTGACTTGGATGATAGCTGGTCACGATGTAACATCTTTTTTCTCTAATATATAATTTTTCACCATGAAAAAAATTGTTGATTTTATCAAATATATTTACAGTAATTTTCTAGCTTTTATCAAGTTTTCTGAACAAATAAAAATTCCTAAATCGCTGAATTTGGATGTCGTTTTAAAGAGAGAGAGAGAGAGAGGGGAAAAAAAGGAAGAGCAGTTGTGCCGAATAGAACGGTCGTGCTTTGAAGTTGCATTTGAATTGAAATAACCTGAAATCGAGAAAAATAACGTCTTCAATAAATCAAGTGGCCTATGACCTCACCACCATTCATGGTGGTGTAAAAGTATCCAGGGTGTTTTTGTGACTGCATTGGAATGTGGTGAACATGTAGAAAAACAACAAATGTGCTCGACAAAGTTAATTAATAGCATGAACCGTTCTGACAATGATTCATACTTGATTGAGTGAAATTATTTATATTTAATATCCGGATACCATAACATTTCAGGAAATGTTTGTGTGTACACACAATGGGAAAATAATAATGTAAAAAAAAAAAATCTTAAAGTTTTACTCTAATTCGATATGCATATATCGTCATCGTCGTCAATCATATGCAACACGTGGCTGCGGGTTAACATCAGTTCTTGCAGGGGCGTGGTGTGCCACTGATGCAGCGCCCCCTGTAGGCTCGGGCAAGAATTTGTAATTTGTTCAGGGTGCCGGCGACAGCTCGCCTACTCTTCACGAAGGGCACCGTGGGATATTTAATGCCCACCAACTAATGCTTGCAGACGGGGCGCTAAGTTTAACATCCATCTGTGGCATGGCACACACATTGATGAATCCACCCTACCAGGATGGCAGTTTATAGCTGGGCCACGATTCAAACCGAGGCTACACCGCTCAGAGACGAGAGTGCATACCTCTCGGCCATCCTGCCAACTAAAGAGAAAGTAACGCCACTTTAGTTTAGACTTCCTGATTACCTCAAAAGTTTGGTCATTGTTCATTTCTTTCAAGTAGTTTTAACAATTCAGCAGCAAATTCCTGAAAACCAGTTTAGAGAAGATGCCAATGACATCATCATCATCATCATCATCATCAGGGGTGAAATTTTTTTACAGAGGTGTTTCCAGGGGTGAAATTTTTTACAGAGGTGTTTCTTGGTAACTCAGCAATGGATTTTTCTCAGATTCATACAAGAGGGATTTTCAGGTGTTTCAAAAGAAAAGGTCACAGCACCCGTTCAACAACTGAGAAAGAGTGAGATTCAAACGATTGGTAAGTGCAAATGCCACAACCATCCGCAAAACGTCACGACTGGCTTCGAAACGCGTCGATATATCGCCGATAGTGCGTTTATTCTTGTTCAAGAGAGAGAAAAAGAAGAAAATTAAATAATATTAATAATAAAAAGATTTGAAATGTCAAAGCTGCTGGAATGTTCAAACACCCACAAAGCCACTGCGGCTGGACATGGAGTTGTTAAAGCGGTGCATTTGCCGTGGGAATGGAACAAACAAACCTCAAGAAAAGACAAGAAAATAATTCAGCAAAACAATAACAAACAGGCCAATGGCTCAGGATTTTATCATCCGCTGTGTTTCGCTGCCCTTTCAGTACGATGCTTCACCCAATCGCCTTCACTCCGTTTCCTCGGATTGCTTTGTTGCACCTCGGATCCAAAGTAACAAGAAATATAATTCACGGTTAGCAAGTCCAATCCTTCGGCTAAGCATTCAAACTTCGGGTCCTGGTTTGGAGCGTGGCGGACGCTGGTTTTTACCTGCCCTGTTGAAGCTCGTCAAAGCCAACATTTCCACGCCAGATCCGTCCTGTCTTTCCGTTGTCGTTTCATCCCCGTGTTGTTCGTTGCTTTCTTAACCCATTCCCATATCTTATCCGTACATTGCTGGGGTGTATTGTGGGGCTGGGCGATATCTTGATATCATCGGCTCGATAAGATATTGAAAAGATAACGTCAACGCGATACTACATTATAACAAAATGTCGATGTACCGGCGCATCATATTGTGCAAAAAGTGGTGTGTGGTATCGTAAACTGAAGATGTTGGGACGTGTTTTCATTGGTTTTAGTAAGAATATTGATACGAAGGACTCATTTTATCATAACAGGGGGTCTGGCCTAACTCACAAGGCCTTCGTGCGGCTCGGAAGCTCACGATTTCAGGATTTCTTCCATTCCTCTCTCCTCTCTAACGAAACTAAAATATTTCAGGATAATCAGACTCTTCAATACGTTGGTAGGTGAGGATTGGGGTGGGGACGTGCACAAGGGAGAAAGGTATTGATAATGCAGGACTTTCTAGATGACATGATCGCCCAACAATGCATCGGGTCCATATGCAGAACCACTTAGTTGTTCAAAGTCATGATTTATCATCGATTTTGTTAGACACTATAACTCACCAAACTCATATACACATACAATGTATCATGCAAATTGTGATAGAATTACAGTGCAGGACCCATGAATGCAGTGATATCAGAAGTATCACAAGTAATAAAAACTAGAACAGCACTCTTCAATGTCACGACGTCGCCAGATGCGCCTTCATCCACATTATTACATCATAATACATACTTGTACCAAGTTTGATTCAAGTCCCTGAACCCAGATTCAAAATGTTAAATAATTTTGGCCGCCAGACCATGCGTCCGATCACACTCGTTTCCCATGGGGAGCATTTCACATGTGCCAAGTTTCAATTTTTTCCATGGAGCGGTTTCTGAGATACAGAGGCCCAAAGTTTTTCCTTTTTTCCAACATGGCTACCAGACCACATGACCTATGGCATCATAATTATCATTCAAACATTCTACATGAGTAGTCACACCTATGGTGAAAATTTTGTGTCAATCAGATCAGCGGTTGCGGAGAAAACAGAGAATATTAGCATCGACGGACATACAGACGGACAGACAACCCGAAAAAAGAATGCCTCCAGCGACTTCGTCAGTGGAGGCCGGAAGCATAAAAATCAGAAGTAAGTATGCCTATATTAATTAAAGAAAGCAAAGTTACATACAATGATAAAAGAATACTATACTGCTAATTTTCAAACCTCTAACTCTCTGAGGATTTGTGGGCTGTTCCAAATCGACTTCTTCAGCCCCTGGTGAGTCATGGAGATACAACAACGATCTCTCCCCTTCACCGTAGCATGAGAATGATCTGCCATTGGCATTGATTCACTCAGCCGTCAGCGAAGCATTGTATGCTTGGTGTTGGCTTAATGGTTAGGGTGGTGGGTTTGGGATCCTAGGGTCCTGAGTTGAAATCCTGCTTGGCTGTTGAACTAATACCAGGTGGGGTATTATACTAATACCAAATTGAGCTCAGGTGCATCCAGTTTCCTTTGATCATCCTTGAGAGGTCTCAACAAACTTGATTAGAGTCCACCTGTGGTCATTTCAATTGATTGGACATGATTTAGAAAGTAACACACCTTTCTATGTAAGGTCCCACAGTTGACAGTGCATGTCAGAGCAGAAACTGTACCATGAAGTCCAAGGAACAATCCGTAGAACTCCAAGATAGAATTGTGAGGAGGCATAGATCAAGGGAAGGGTATAAAACAATTTCTAGAGTGATGAAAGTTCCCAAGAGCACAGTGAGCTCCATCATTAGAAAATGGAAAGAATATGGAACGACCCAGACTCTTCCTCGAGCTGGCTGTCTGACCAAAGTGAGCAACCAGGCAAGAAGGACCTTTTGGTCAGGGAGGTGACCACAAACCCAACGACCACTCTGACAGAACTACAGAGTTCCTTGGCTGTGATGAGAGAACCTGCCAGAAAGGCAAGTATCTGAAGCACCACAAATCTAGGCTTAATGGGAGAGTGGACAGACGGAAGCCACTCCTGAGAAAAAGGCACGTGACAGCACACTTGGAGTTTGAAAAAAGGTACATGAAAGACTGAGAGCATGAGACAAAACTTGAACTCTCTGGCCTGAATGCCAAGCACTACATCTGGCAGAAACCAAGCACATCACATCATCCATCAAACACCATCCCTACCATGAAGCATGGTGATGGCACCATCATGCTATGGGGATGCATTTCAGCGGCAAGGACTGGGAGACTTTTAAGGATAGAGGGAACAATAAATGAAGTCAAATACAGGCAAATCCTTGAGGAGAACCTGCTTCAGAGTGTGAAAGACGTCAGACTGCGGCGAAGATTTATGTTCCAACAGGACAATGACCCCAAACATACAGCCAAAGCAACACTGGAATGGCTTCAGACAAGAACGTGAAAGTCCTTGATTGACCCAGGCAAAGCACAGACTTGAATCACATTGAGAATCTGTGGAAAGACTTGAAGATTTCTGTTCACCGACGCTCCCCATCCAACTTAACAGAGCTTGAGCAAATCTGCGAGGGAGGATGGGAGAAAATCCACAAATACAGATGTGTAAAGCTGATAGACAGACATACCCAAGAAGACTCGAAGCTGTAATCACTGCCGAAGGTGCTTCTACAAAGTATTGACTCGGGGGGGGGGGGGGGGGGAATACTTATTGACCCAAGACATTTAGCTTTTCATTTTGATTAATTTGTACAAATTTCTCAAAACATGTTTTCACTTTCATCATGGGGTATTTTGTGTAGATCGGTGACAATTTTTTAAAAATTTAATCCATTTAAAATTCAGGCTGCAACACAACAAAATGTGATAAAAGTCTCGAGTTGTGAATACTTTCTGAAGACACTAAATCGTAATACTTCTCGAAGCAATAGAAAAATATATAAAGGTACATGGAAGGAGCACAGAAAGAAAGACGACAGCCACCACAACCACGAAGTGTTAAAAAAAAGATCCATTTTTCACGTGTTTTACATCATTTTACATCCTCATTGCGATGCACAGATAGGCATGCAATATGTTTGTGAAGTAGAACATGCTGTCTTTTAATTAAACCAACAACCAAGTGACAGTAGGGACGCTTAGTATAAATAAAAATTAAATAGAATAGAAAATAATGAATAAAAGACCAGTCTGCACTGCAATTCAGATGGAGAGGATGGGAATTGGACTTAAAGGCAAGAAAGAAGCTTTGGTGCTCCAGGACAGCTTTTCCTGCCAATACAACGTGGGATGACATATGTACAGTGAAAGTCATATGGCAGAGCTCCCTCCCTCCCCCAAACTCTCACCAATTACAGTGGCTCATATGGAATTTAATCAGGAGTCAATACAAAAATATAAATAAAAACAAGAACAAACTAGATGAGCACTCGATAGAGCGCATACCTCCGCAAGGCTGCACAGTTTACGTTTTGTATCCCACTGATATGCCGGATCTGGATCCGGACCTGAACCAAAATCTAATCGGCTGGTTCTTGTCATCTAACCAACTCATCCACATAGTATTGTCAAATAAAACCCGTCCACAACCTTTTGAGATATCGTGCTATATATAGTTTTTGGCCCCATCTCTGAATTATGAAGAATCGCTTTAAAAAATTAAAAAATAAATTCATTCATTGTAGCATCCGGATCTTCGCCAAAATTTAATCAAACTAGTCCTTGTCACACACCCAACCTGTCCACCAAGTTTCACCCGAATCCGTCAATAACTTTTTGAGATATCTTGCTCACAAAGACAGAGAAACAGGGGTGAAAGAAAACATAACCTCTGTCAACCTTCACTGGCGGAGGAAACGAAGGCTCAAAACATATCGGGGGAGGAATTCATAAGAATAGTTTCATTTTATAAATGAAAATTCAGTGAATTCCCGTTCATCCTCCCCTCCTTCTTGGAGCCACACGTGGTGGCAATGGAAATTCCAATTGGTATTTTACTCAAGGGCTATGTCGTCCTGAATTGCGAGAAAAGGTCTTCCTGTAAAAACTACGCTGTGGGCACAGCTTCATGGTCTCTACACTACAGCTGGGTCCCCCACATGTGTCCAAAAGCAATTTTTTTTTAGTTTTTAATTAGCCAAAAAGGACATTAGCCAGATTGTTATCTGTTCACACATGTTCAATGCAAAAGCAAGGCCATGCCAGCCAGGGCTACCGCATAAATTAAATAATGTGCATATGTCGATGCTGGTCTCATTGTGTTTCAGCGTCTATCCATACAAAGGTTTGCTCATGCAACATCTACAGAAATCTAGTGCCGATTACGCGGGAAGTCAATTACAGACAAGTAAACACGATTATTTCATTAAATGTAAACACATCGTGTTTCTCAGAAGCTTTTCTTGGTGTATTTTCTTGTTTTTTCAAATTAAGTTTTTCTTGTTCTTGCTGTAAAGTATTCCAAAATCGTTTTGCCAATATCGCCTGGTTTCTTTGCACCTGCTTTTCAAAGCTGAAACTTTTCACCACATAATCTGCCACTATTATAAAGGGGGTCGCGAGTACTGTCCAAAGTCAGGTCTGAATGCCAGAATGTCACAGCTGTGTTATCAGTATTGTTATCAGCAGAGGGATGTCAAAGTAAAATGTTTTTCCACAACAAGTGGAACAAAAATTGAGCTTAAACAAAACCAACATTAAAAATAAAAGTGCTATATAATATATATATATATATATATATGTTCTAAACCAGAGATGTACAGTACAAGAGAAAACAGGTTTTATAACATTATAAATACACTTACCAAAGTATAAAACATGAAAATGTGTGCGTGTGTGTGTGTGTGTGTTTATATATACATATATATTTATATATAAAATACACACACACACACACACACACACACACACACGCAGGGGTACCTGGCGTTGCCCGGTGCTGTTCTAATCCTGTTGGCATTTTGAAGAAATCAAATTTTGTTTTATTTCCATTTTTTGTGGGTGCCTAAAACTTCCCTCCACCCACTCGGGAATGTGTCGGGGATCATTTTATGCTACCTTTCACATAGATACAAAGGCTGAGGCACAACAGAGCGATTTTTTTTTTTTTAAGAAAAAAAGTCAAAAATTATGTTTTTCTTCCATTCCATACGCTGAGCAACTTTATGTGCTTATCTTGCAAGGTTATTCTGGGTCTTCCTGGACATTTCTTGTCTTGTACCGAGGCAGTGTATTTCAGGCATTGTAAAGTGTACCTTACACCATTGTAGGCGATCGTAAGCGATTTCTAATATTTTCGATGTAGGCGATTTCTACTATTTTCTTCATAGTGTGCCCCTTCTTCTCGCAGAGTTTGGATCTTCATACGCTGTTCTGTTGAAACTTCCTTTCTTGGCACCATTCTGAACCCATTGAAAGACTTTCACGCAAGGGAACAAGTTGATGAAAACTAATTTCACATATTCAATAATTTGCAACATTTAGTGTGGTTTCTTGAAATTCCCATTAATGTAACTTGTGTTGATTATTTCAATAATTTATTATTATTTAATGTACAAAAATCCACAAACTGTTTCCTGCATAATTTCATTGTTGTCAGTGGATAATACCAGCAGGTGATAATAGAATATGTCAAGCAAAAGGAAAACTTTTTCAATCAACAAATATATTTCATATACATTTAAAAGGTAAACTGTGATATTAAATTGACTTTCAAAGAAATTTGAATTATCTACCAATATTGCACACTTCTAACTTCCCACAAATGTTTAAATGGTAATAGCACAAAAAGTGAAAATAACCCAAACAAAGAATATAATATATATAATATATAATATATATATATATTATATATAAAAGTTGAAAGTGTGTCTGTCTGTGTGTCGTGTGTGTTTGTCTGTGACCTATGCACGCGAAAAGTACTGGACTGATCCTCACACAAATTCACATGCTAACAGAACATGTACCCGGGAGTGTCCCGATGTAAAAGAATTGTACTTCCGACTTGCGGTTTCCGAATTATGACGTCATCACCTGATTTCGTAACGTTAATTTTTCAAGTTCAGCCGATTGACATGGGGCCAACGCCATTTGCAATAGAATGAAAAATAATGCTACAGTCAATTGAAGACAATGACTTCCGACTTCCCGGTTTCCAATTATGACGTCATCACCTGATTGTGTAACGTAATTTTTCAAGTTCAGCCGATTGACATGCGACCAACGGAATTTGCTAGAGAATGAGAATTAATTAAGTCGCAAATGATGACATGAAACCAGCTCACATTGTTGAGGCATTATGGTTTTTATCTGATGGGCAATAAATCTTAACATTTTGAACTCGAGTCTTCTGCATATAAAACATGGCTGGGAAAATATAATATTTAGTGGTGATGAAAAAAATAATAATGGTGGCAGCCTCTACAATTTTACAATTAACTGACATATACTCCTTCAGACCTGCATCATTCACGGGATTCCTGTGCGGAGCACGGGTATCCTGCTAGTATATATATATATATATATATATATACATATATATATATATATATATATATATATATATATATATATATATACGTGGTCCGTCTAAAACGTAACGGGACTGAGCCTGCTGTGTGCTCCACTTACACAACTTGAACGAACGGGTTGCGTCACAGTCTTTCGTAACATTCCAGCAATATATATGATTGGTGGTGGTTGAATGCGCTCAATGTGTGATTTTTTACAGGTCGTGCTTTACACGTTGTCTCATCTGAATCGTTGCGCTATGAGTCGTGAGCAGAGAGCCAATCTGAAGTTTCTTGCCAAGGTTGGCAAAACACCTTCCGAATCCTTTCGCCCGTCCCCGCCCTTCTCTTACGGCCCCCGTTCCCAAGTCGCCCTGTGCCGCAGCCGCCCGTCCCCTGCCGAGTCCACCGCCCCCTCGTCGCCCTCCCAGCTAGCCTTGTGCGGCGGGCCTCAGCTCCCGGGCACGGTCTCCCCCTTTCTCGCGTGCGCCCGTTCCCCCGCGCCTGCGCTCCCCCTTCCGCCCATGGGCCCGCCTCTGGCCGCCCCCGCCTCCTGTTCTTCGCGCTGGCTGTCGCGCGCCCCGGCCCTTTTGGTCGGGCGCGTGCCCCCCCGCCGCCCCCTTCCCCCGCGCCCTCCCAGCGTTCCGTTGGCTGTGCTGCCGCGCCCTGACACAAAACACAGGACCGTCGTCTGCCGCCCCCCCCCTCTCGCTTCCTGGCCGCGTGAACCATCTCGGCCGCCCCCCTGGCCCCGGCCGTGCCCGCCCTTGGGCCTTTGCCCCCCGGTCCCTGCACCGCCTGCGCAGACACATGCGCCCCCCCTTCCCTCTCTGCCTGCCTCCCCGCCTCCTCTGGCCCCCCCCGCCCCTCCCCTCTCCCTCCCCCCCTCCTCCCCTGCCGCATGGTGCTGGCGCCCACATACATAGACTCTGGGGCCCTTCCGCGGCCCGGCCTGGGCGCCCTTCCGGCTCGCGGGCCCCACCTACCTGCCGTCCCATCCCCGGCCCCTCCTTGCGGCGGCCGCCATGCTCTCCGCGAATTGGTGGCCACGCGTCCGCCTGTGTGCCGCTTTCTGTTCCCCCCGGGCCCACTGCCCCCGCACATCCCGCCCACGCCCCCACGGCCTGGCGTCCGCACCCGCCCGTGCCCGACTCTTGCTTGCCCCCCCGGCCCCGCCCTCGCCCTTGCCTCCCCTGCGCCTCTGTGGCCCCCTTGCCCGCTTTCTGGTCCCCCGCCGCTCCCCTCCCACTTCCCCGCGCTTGCGCCCTCATGCGCGGCGGCTGGGCCGCCCCTCCCCCCTTCTCAGCTGTGTCACACGCTAGCCTCGGGCCCCCGGCCCTCCCCCCGCCTGCCCTTCGTTCCTCCCTGGGCCGGCCGGTGCTTCTCCCCCGTCTTGCCTCGGGGGGGGAGGGGGGGAGAGAGTCCTCTCTCTGCCCCCGCCTTTTCGCTTTTCCCTTATTGCTTCCTTTGTCCCCTTTTCTCCCCCCTGTTTTCCCTTTACACTGCCTGGGGATCTATTGTGTCGCTCGGGCCCCTTTTTTCCCCCTTCCTCCTTTCCCTTCCGGCTGCTCCCCCCCCCCCTGTGCTCCTCTCAGGCGTTGTGCCTCCTTTCTGCCGCCCTCCCTCGTCCTCTTCCTCGCCGCCTCGCCCGTCTCCGGCCCGGCCGGCGCCCCGCCGCCGCGCCCGCCCCCCCCCCCGCCGTTGTTCCCCCCCGCTCCCTTTTCCGCCGATGTTTTCTCTTTTCCCTCCTCCTTGCGCTGCCCCGCTCGGCTGCCCTCTGTTTGTGCCGTCCCCCTGCCTGTCTTTTCATTCCCCCCCCGTGCCCCGTCGGCCGACTCGTCCCTCCCCCTTCCCTCCGCCTCGCCTCCTGCCTCCCCCCCCGTCTGGCACCCTGCATTCCCTGGCCGCGTGCCTTCGGCCTTCCCGGCCCGCCGCCCGCATCTGAGTGCTCCCGGCCCGCTTTCTGCCCCTCCCCGTGGACATGCCTCTGTCCCCCGTGCCCGCTCTCTGGCCGCGCTACCAACTCCTCCCCCCTCTCCCCACCCCTTCCTGGGTCCTCTGGCGCCTTTCCTCCGCGCGTCCTCACCCCCATCTCCCTCCCCCCGCCCCCCCCTCCCCCTCGCATCCAGCGCGACTCCCATCCGCGGCCTGCCCCGTTTCGTTTTGTCCTCCCCTGGGGCTCTGGCCGCTCTGAGCCTCGGACACTGCCACCCCCTCTCCTCGGCTGGTCTGGTCCCTCTACCACCCCACCCCCTCGTCCTGTCCCTACCACCCGTACCCCCACCTTATGCGCTCTGCTCTATCTACGTTTTTGGCCCCCTCCTGGCCTCTGCCGCCTCGGGCTCCCCCCTTCCCCATCACTTTCCTTCCCTTTCGGCATCCCGGCATCTGCCCCAATTTCCTCAAACCTAGTCCTTGTCAACACCAACCTGTCACCATTTCACAACAACAATCCGTCATAACTTTTGAGGATATCTTGCTCACAAAGACAGAGAAAACAGGGGTAAAGAAAACATAAAACTCTGTCAACCTTCACTGGCCGAGAAACGAAGCCTCAAAAAACAAATATGGGCGGAGGAATTCATACAGAATAGTTTCATTTATAAATGAAAATTCAGTGAATTCCCACGAGTCAATCCACCCTCTCTTTTAGAAGACCACACGTGGTGGCAATGGAAATCCAATTGGTAATTATTACTCAACGAGCTAAATGTACGTCCTGAATATGACGAGAAACGGTATTCCGTACGTAAAAACACGCTGGTGGGCAACAGCTTCATGGTCTCTACACTAAGCAGCTGGGTCCCCCACATGTGTCCCAAAAAGCAATTTTTTTTAAGGTTTTTAAAATTAGCACAAAAAGGACATTGAGCCAAATTGGGTTATCTGTATTACACATGTTCAATGAACAAGCCAAAGCCCATGCTCAGCCAGGCACCGATAAATTAAATATGCTGCATATTGTCGTGCTGGTCTCATTGTGGTTATTCACAGCGTCTATCCCATACAAAGGTTGCTCATCGCCAAATCTAACAGACAACTCATACTGGTCGCGATTAACGCGGGAAGCTCAATTAACAGACAAATAAACACGATTATTTCATTAAATGTAAACACAATCGTGTTTCTCAGAAGCTTTCTTGAGTGTTTTTTGTTTTTTTTTCAAAAAAAATTAAGTTTTTCCTTGTTCTTGGCTGTAAGTATTCCAAAAAATCGTTTGCCAAACTAATTCGCCTGTTTTCTTTTGCCACCTTGCTTTTCAAAAAAAAGCTGAAACCCTTTTTCCACGCACGTAAATCTCCACATATATAAAGGGGGTCGCGATTACTGGTCGCAAAGGCAGGTCTGAAATGCCAGAAGTCAAGCTGTGTTTATCAGTATTGTTAATCAAGCAGAGGGATGTCAGTAAAAATGTTTTCCCACAACAAGATGAAAACAAATTGAGTTAAACAAAAACCAAACAGTAAAATAAAAGTGCTATAATAATATATATCTATATAATATATATTTCTAAACAGAGATGTACATAAAAGAGAAACAGTTTTATAACATTAATAAAAATACACTTACCAAAGTAAACCAACAACATGAAAATGTGTGCTGTGTGTGTGTTGGTAGTTTATATATACATATATACTTTTATATATAAAAATACACCCCACACGACAACACAACACACACACCCACACACGCCACAGCGGCACTACACCCACTGGCGTTAGCCCACGGTGCTGTCTATCTGTTGGCATTTTGAAGAAATCAAAAATTTTGTTTTATATTTCATTTTTTGGGGATGCCTAAAAACTTCCCTCCACCCACGCGGGAAGTTCGGGATCATTTTAAATGCCTACTGTTTCACCTAGAACAAAGACGCTGAGAGCACAACAGAGCGCATTTTTTTTCTTTTTAAGAAAAAAGTCAAAAATTCAGTTTTCTATCCATTCATACGCTGACGCAACTTATTATGTGTCTTATTGCATAGGTTATACTGGCTCTTCACTGGACATTTCTGTCTTGTACAGGAGCAGTGTATGTCAGGCATTTGGTAAAAGTGTACTACACCATTGGTAGGGCGAATCGTAAGCTCGATTCTAAACATTATCATTCGATAGTAAGGCGATTCTCTCTATTATTCTTTCTATAACTGTTGCCCTTCTTCTTCGCAGAGTTTGAGGATACCTTCATACCCCCGTTCTGATTGAAAACTTCCTTTCTCTGGCACATTCGGAACCTTGGGAAAGACTATTCACCGCCTAGGCAAGGGACAAGGTTTGATGAAAACTAATTTCACCCTCAATATTCAATAATTTGCAACATTTAAGATCGTGGTTTTCCTTAGAACATTCCCATTAATCCGTACTCCTTGCCCCCTGGTTGTATGATCCTATCTCTCAATAAATTTATCTAATTCATTTAATTGTACAAAATCCACAACTCGTTCTTGCATAATTCCCCATTCGTGTATGGATAATACCAGCAGGTGAGTAATAGAATATGTCAAGCAAAGGAACCACCACCCCCCCTTTTCAAATCCAACCAAATATATTTCATATACATTTAACACCCCCCAAAGGTAAACTGTGATTATTGACTTTCAAGAAAATTTGAATTAATCTACCAATAATTGCACATTTCTATTCCCACAAATGTTAAAATGGTAATCCACCCAGAACACCCCAAAAAGTGAAAAATTACACCAACACATTAATATATATAATAATATTATATATATATATATATATATATATATATATATATATAATATATTATAAGTTGAAAAGTGTGCTGCTCTGTGTGCTTGTGTGTGTCCTAGTCTGTGACCTACCCCCACCTGCAACCAGGGCCTTACCCCGCCCCGAGAAAGTTATGGGAACTGCCCATCCACTGCACCCGAAACCTTCAAATGCTAACAGAACAGTACTCCCCCCGGGATGCCCGATGTAAGATTGTACTTTTTTTTTTTTTTTTTCTTTGTTATCCGACATTGGCGGTTTCCGAAATAGACGATCATCGACCCACCCCCACCCTGATTTGCGTAACGTTATTATCTTTTTCAAAGTTCAGCCCCCAGGCCGCGCCGATTGACAATGGGGCCAACCCGCCCATTTGCCAATAGCATGAAAACCATAATGCTAACTTCCAGTCTACCTATGACAGACCCCCCAATGACTTTTCCGACTCCATCGGTTTCCCCCCCTTCCCCTTCCTTTCTCCGTCCCCTCCCCGAAATTATGACCGTCATCACTCCCCACTACCAGATTGATCGTAAAACGTCTCCTTTTCAGCTTCAGGTAACAGGACAATGAGAGCCGATTGACATTGCGAACCCCCCTGGAATTTGCTAGCCAATGGAGAAATTGATAATTAAGCTCGGCAAATCAGTGACATGAACAGCCCTCCACATGGTTGAGGGCTTAAGGTTTTTTTAATTGGTCTGAGCAATTATACACTTTTAAGCCATTTTGGAAACTCCGGCTGACGGTCTCTGCATAAAACAATGGCTGGGAGAAATAAATAATAGTGCTCTAAGAATTGGCTTGCCCCCAGATAAATGTGGCAGCCTCTACAATTTATAACAATTAACCTTGGCTCCACCGACCTTATCGTCCTTCAGCCACTCCATCTCGATCCACCGGAATCCTGTGCGAGCACGGGTATCCACTGCTAGTATATATAGATATATATATAAAATATATACTATATATATATATACATATATATACTTAATATTATAATAATAATAATATATATATATATATGTACGTGTCCGTTACAGTAGACGGGACTAGAGGCCTGCTAGTGTGCTCCACTTAACACAAATTGAACGAACCGGGTTCGTCACAGTCTTTCGTAACACAGCAATATAATATGATTGTGGTGGTTGAAATGCCTCAATGTGTGATTTTACCAGGTTCGTGCTTTAACAACGTTGTCTATCTGATTCGTTGGCGGCTATGAGCTGCCAGCAAGCAGAGCCAATCTGAAGTTTTCTGTTAGCAAGGTTGGGCAACATAACCCCTGACCGATCCTTCGCAGATGCTGCAGCGAAGTCCTCAAGGGGAAGAAGACGAATGTCACGTACACGTGCATTGAATGGCCAAGAGGACAAAGAGGGACGGGAGGAGGTTGAATGACGATCCACGGTACTGGGAAGACCTTCACGAGCAGACCGGCGACAACATCGACGGTGAAGCAGAATGGTGCGCGAGATCGTCGACTCACGGTGCGAGATGAAATCGCTGAGGAAATTTCCTCAAAATAGGACGACTGCGAGCAATCATCACTGGAAAATCGTCGGGCAAATGCGTATATTTGGTGGGGCAAGGACGGTACCAAGCTTTTGTCCGAGGACCGAAACAGCAAAGAGTCATCTGTCTGTCAAGAACATATCGAGGCGTGCCACGAGGTT
>CM068960.1:119084367-119097630 GCA_035128595.1 Eptatretus atami
GCGGATGATTGCTGAGGAACTTTCCATCAATAAGGACACTGTCACTGCCTGACAGAAACAGCAAAGAATCACTGCCTGTAAAGACATTATCCAGCGCCTCGAGGACGATCCAGACCTACTCGGGAGAGTCATTACTGGCGATGAATCGTGGATATTCGACATACGATCCTGAGACCAATAGAGTGATTTCAATATTTTTTCAATAAAATTTCTGTGAAGTCAGTCCCGTTACTTTTTAAACGGACCTGTGTATATATATATATATTACACAGTATAGATATACATATATACAGTATAGCTATACAGATATATATATATATATATATACATATATAGTATATATACAGTATAGATATACAGTATATATATACAGTATAATTAGTATATATACAGTATAGATATATACAGTATAATATATATATATATATACATTTACAGTATATATGCAGTGTATATATACAGTATATATATGTACAGTATGTGTACAGTATATATATACAGTATATTATATATACAGTATATATATTATACATATACATATATATATACCACACACACACACACACACACACATACACACTATATATATTATATTATATACCACACATACGTTACGTACATAATTTGTAAATAAAATAAAAAGTACTAAGAACCAGACTCGGTGGTGTAATGTTTGAAGCGTCTGCTCTGAGTCTGGTGATTCGAACTCTGGCCAAGCCATACAAGAGACTTTAAAAATGGTGCATGCTGCTTCCTCACTTGGTGCTCATATCAGCATTTAAAAAGGCTGTAGCATGGACAAACAAACATAGTGCGGACTTTGATGGGCCTAATAGGCTGCTCCTGCATTCCCTGGAAGGGAACTTGTATGAATAAAGTAGAACTTGTTTTGTTTTATATGTTTGTGGTTGAGAACATTTTGTATTATTATTGTAGGTTTGGTTTGAGTTAAATTTTTGTTCCACTTGTGGAAAAAATATTTTAACTTTGACAACCCCCTGCTGATAACGATGCTGAGAACGCATCCTATACACATACACTAACGCCCCATATCCACATTTGGGGTCTGCCTGAGAAGGCATGCAAAACGTCAGCTATTGTAGCTTGCAGTGTTAGTGTGAGAACCCTGGAATTCCGTCTCGACGAGTTGATTGTTCAGTGGTCGAACTTTCACCGTGTTAGCAAGAAGTACTGACTTTGAGTCATGAATTTTTTTCACATTACTTTTTTTTGTACACAGTCGGCACACAAACACACACACACACACACACACACACACGCACGCACGCACGCACGCACGCACGCACGCACACACACACACACAATGCTTGCACAGTGTAAGAAATAACGAACCATGCTTTGTACGTAGGTACATAATAAATAGCAGCAGTTATAGTATAACCTCTCATTGTGCCCATTGTCACGGTTCGCTCACCTGCAGCGAGCACAAGGCTGCACTTATTTTCAGATATCTTCATTTATGGATGCTTTCCAACAGTTCTGTGATTTTTTCCCCCAGTGTATCGGCTTTGATATTCATCGGCATGCAAAGTTTCTGCTTTCTACATCACCCGGAAGGTACCAAACATTAATATCTGGTCAGTCAGAAATTATATATATATATGTGTGTGTGTATAGTTGCAGTTCTGCAAAGCCGGCACGACTCCGAAGCTATGGCATACAACACATAGTGGTCCCGAGACCATTAGCCCGCACTCACAAAGTGAAAAGCAGGTTAAGCGATTGGTCCCGTACGTGCGTATCTGTACTTTGTTATTCCCTTTACTCTGGAACCGCTTGTCGGATTGACACAAAATTTTCACCATAGGTGTGACTACTGATGTAGAATGCTTTAATGATAATTATGGCATCATAGGTCACATTGTGTGGCAGCCAAGTTGGAAAAAAAGGAGAAACGTTGGACCTCTATCTCCAAAATTGCTCCACGTAAAAATTGAAACTTGGCACATGGCAAGTACTTCCCATGGGAAATAAGTGATTTCTTTTTATGATGTCATAGGTGTCTTCGTTATGACGTCATAATTGCATCGGCAGAATGCTACATCAGATCAATATGAATATTTTTGAGGTCATCTAGGGATAAATTGGTCAACAGAATTTTTTTATGACACCATCGGCCATGTATATTTTTTTTTAAACCTTCAAAAATCTTCTCCAAAACGGCTTAACAGATCGAGGAGAAACTTTACCGGTATGACCGCCTATCCATGAGAAACAAAAAGTTCCCCACCTATGATGTCATAGGTCACATGGTTTGGCAGCCATTTTTTCTTTTTTGTATACCTTGTCAAGGCTCATATGAGATATTTGATTTACCCTAAAACTTTTTAAGATCTTCATCTCCAGAATGGCTGGACAGATACAGGGGAAACTTCACCCACATGTTCCCCAAACCTTGGGGATACCAGGGTGTTCACGAAAAATTAATGTCACAGAGTTTGGCAGCCATATTGGATTGAAGGAAAATTATCTCTTGAACCGCTGCATCAATTGACATGAAACTTATAAATTATGATCCAATAATGATGGCAAATATGTTTTATCTGTCTTTTATCTCACACGATCTGTCTCTTATCTTCTGTCTCATCTACTGTAAATGCAAAAGAGCAATCGAAGAGGGCAAGTCCCGACAACCATTATTTTCAAAGCGACTTCACAGACACGCACCTCTTCCCATTTTTCCTTCTCTGCACCTCGTCTGCAATCCATTGCACCAATTGACTCCAAATCACGCACATTAGATGCCCCCAGTTTTCTTCCTTCCGAAGCGACTGGGAAGCGTGCACCCGTTGGCAATGCCATGTACAATAGAGGTCGGCAACACCTCGACGTCTTCGTCTCTCTCTCGTCCTAGTCTTCGTCTCTCTCTCTCACCTCAATCTCTCCCCCCCCCACCTCAGGGACAGACAGAGAGAGAGAGAGAGAGAGAGAGAGAGAGAGAGAGAGAGAGAGACAAGTGATGCATGGAACGATGAGGGGTAAGGGAGAACGCAAAGGGTGGACAATATTGGTACATTATCAGAATTCTGTTTCAGCAGTTTGTGATTTTGTCAAGGTCTGAGAGGGAAGAGGATGCAGCCTGTCTGTCAGAAGGATGAGAGATGTCACGGCAGAGAGTAGAGTCACCGGCAAAGAGATAAAGAGGATTTTTCAGTGGGTGAGATTACTGATGAAGATTAGGAATAATATGGGGCCTAGAACACTGCATTGGTGCACTCCAGCCTTGACAGGGAGAGGAGATGAAAGGGTTCCGTTGAGAGCCACACATTGTCTACGAGAGTGGAGGAAGTCAGTAATCCAAGAGTGGAGTTGGCCTTAGATTCCAGAGAAGACAGTTTGGAGAGCAAGGCAGGATACCAGACGATATCAAAAGCATGAGATATGGCCAGAGAGATGGCCCT
This sequence comes from Eptatretus atami, assembly GCA_035128595.1. Taxonomy (NCBI): domain Eukaryota; kingdom Metazoa; phylum Chordata; class Myxini; order Myxiniformes; family Myxinidae; genus Eptatretus; species Eptatretus atami. The sequence continues at coordinate 119,087,790 of CM068960.1, forward strand.
GATCTCATGTCTGACATTGAGCGCCGACATATATTGTTGGGTGAGTAGAAGCAGCTTAATCAAGGTGGAGTGACCAGGTCAGAATCTGAATTGATGATCTGAGATGAGGCTGTTGGAGAAAACGAACGAAAACGGTCTCTGGGACATCTATTCAAATAGGTAAGAGTCAAATGTGTTTATTAAACTTTAGGGCTATCCTTATTGCTGAGCATATCATATTTAGTTCTGCTTATCACATCTGATTCTTACATACTCAAAGTTTCTGGAAAAATAAAATGAATATAAATTCCCCTTGTGCCGAGCACTTATTGAGATTTTTTTAACCTTTCACATTGTGTCAACAAATGCCGTCTGCGTTCAAACTCTAAATCGCCGGAACATCAACATATTAACCTTGAAACAGAGACCATGAAACTGCAACAAAGTAGTGGCAAGATCAAGATCGAAAGAGAGGTCGAACAAGGTGACACGACCTCTCTGCAATGACTCACTGCGTGCCTAGAAAATTTTCAAACCGTCACTAAATTGGGGAAAATTAGGGAGCAAATGTTGAAAAATGATCGTTTTAATTTTGAGCAATGCTGATGAACTAAAAGTCATGGAAGGAGATAAATTTGAAGACTCCTCAACGATCGGACTGAAAAGAATATGACAAAGACAACCAGAGAGTTGGTGTTAAAGCCACCCAATGCTCACCTGTTTATACATTTATCGTTTTTAAAAGACTAGTCTAATAATATTTTTTATAAAGCATTGCAGTGAAGTCTGATCCAAATAATTTTAAATCAATATATGTATTTGTATATTGTAATCAGTAAAAAATAGTGTGGTCGATAAAAACATTAGAAAGGAAATAACTTGCACCAAAAACTTTAACATTTTCATGCTCACGCTGACACTCACGCCGGGGGTATCGCTATAGCTCTCTGTTCTTCGAACAGGCGAGCTAAAAACCACATTTAATGGTGACGGCAAAAAAAACAAAGCAAGAATTTTTAATTGATCTTTGGAAAGTTAAAGAAACCGGCGATTATAATTGCTTCGACCAGTTCATTAAATTGGATACGGCCAACTTTGAAGTGAAGAGACGTTCTAGAGCAGGAAGGGGAGCATTATGAAAACAAAAACGTCATGAAAAACAAACTGCCTTTGTGTGTGCACAAGACACTTTATAATCAATGCATAACACCAACAATGACTTACGTACGGCAGATCTCTTACAAAGGAGAAAAAAAAATGTAATCACCACGCACAGAGCCGCGGAGAGAGAGGCTGCCTTGGCACAACAACAAGGAGAAGCCAATGGATCAGATAGAAAACGAAATTCAACTCGAGAGTTCACAGAACGCGTTACCCCACACAGTGTGAAGCATATACAGTACTTCAATTTAAATAAAATAATGATTTTATAGATAATGTTGTTGTTTTTTTTATTCCGGAAGTTTAGCAATACTGAAACAGTCTTATACATCACCCTATTTTACATGTGCAAGTACTGCTGAACGGAAGTGTTTTGAAAGTACAAAGAAGGTGTTTTGTGTTCGACAGTGTTCAAACATGGAATTAAAATTATATTAAACAAAGATTGCAAAAGTCTTGTAGGTAAATTAATTCTGGAAGTTTACCGCCGTTGACGCAGTGTCGATTACATCACCCTAACATGTCGCGTTTGTTATTCGTGCCTGTCGTTTGACGTCCTTAAAAACAGTAAGTTTCCTGTTTGGAATGATTTTCCATTTTGTTTGACTGCCAGGCATGCAGAGTAAAAACAATTATGTCACTCCTCTTTGTGAGTGTGCGATCGATCGAGAGGAATTCAGACACAAAGTAGTGTGAAACATATTGTTTTCCCGATTCGTGTTCAAAATAGAACATTCGATTTCAATCAAGTTGTTCCTCGATCATAAACTGACGTTTGTGGACAGACGGACGGACATTGACCGACTGCTTATCCCGCTTTTCGCTTCGCGTGCGTGGGGTAATGACGTATCCGTCACAATAAGAAAAGGAACTAAAAGATGAACGTGAAGAAAAACAAAGAAATAATGGATAACAATGATTACAAACTCAAAACCTACAGGAGGTCTTCAAAGAAGCAGAGGAAGAACCAAGATTAGATGGAGAAATCCATCCATCCATTGGGACCATACTCTGTGCAGAGCGTTGATGCTGCCTAAGCAGTCTCCTTGGCTATTGGACACAATCCTGGACGGGTCGCCACTCCGACACAGGATACCAGCAAGCTGGCACTCATTTTGCCGACCTCGGAAGGATGACGGGCAGAGTCAACCCCACCTGGTATTAATTCAACGGCCGAGCGGGATTTGAACTCAGGATCCAAGGATCGCAAGCCCACCACCCTAACCAGGCATAGATGGAGAAATTAAATTGAAAAATTCACTGCATCACAATGGGCCTGAGTTGCAGGGAACGGAAAGGATGGGCCATGTTGAGGGAGGATCTTGTGCTGCAGTGAACTGAACTAGGCGCATCAAATCAACTTATTCAAGCCTAAGTATCATTGGTGAAATGAAATTATGACTAAGTCGGACACAGCAAAGGGCTGGAAGAATATCTCAACTTTTGAGCTGTTTCTTCTGTGTTCAGTTCCTCAGTCAGACTATAAGTGAGGTCTGAAGTCACAAAGACAGCAATATCATAGTCATCATCACCAACAACAACAACAACAACAACAACAACACAGGCAGAAGCAGATAAAATAGTAGCAGTTGACCCCTCTGCTACAATAACAACAAAACAAAACAAAAGAAAACTAAACTATAAAACTGAACTAGATGTTTCATTAGTAATAGTATGATTGACAGGGGATGCACTTTAGTAAGTTGATAGCTGGGTAAATCTGAACCACAGCACCACAAACGAGAGGTGTTGTCATGTCTGTTCCAAGGCCCACCTTGTTGGGACATCACATTTGCATCGACATCAGGGTGTGATGCTGCGATTCAAATTTGTGGATGTAAGAACGGGCAAGAGTATGAAATTTATCCAAGTACTGGCACACAATAACATCCTCATTTTTCAAGGCACTGTGCACGGGTCATTGAACATCCACAAATGAGAGCTCAACTTGTCCTCTCAAAGGATGGCATACTCTCTGATGCAATTGCCCTCCCTGCGGCAGTTCCGCTTAAGCAAACCATAATTTGAGTACAGTACGATTAAAAAAATAAAATAATCACATAAATAAGCATCTCAACGACCAAAGAGATTACAAAAAGGATCCGTTAACACTTTCAATGTGGAAGACCAAAAACATGAATCAACACCTGAGCGGAGTTCAGTGTCTATAACATGAGAACGACATGAAAGCATATTAAATGTGGCCTCTTGTAACTCTTACACTCGAAAGAGATCCTGTCACTGTGTTGACGTGTGTAGCAGTGCATCGGTAAGACGTTAAAATGCTCAGATTAAGCTGGTTCTTCACTCGACGTGCACTCATTTGTGTGTACAGCATTTAAAATCCTCTGGTTTCCTTCCAATAAGAGCGAGTAGGCCTAAGGCCCAATGTAGTCAAAGTTTGCCCACGTACACATTGGATAAAGACTTAGCCACTCATCATAAGATTATCTTTGAATGTTTCTAGCACAAATCTTTAAAGATATACTGTATAAAAATATGCATAAGGAGCTCCAATATATATATATATATATATATATATATATATATATATATATATATATATATATATATATATATATATATATGTACAGTAAGAACCAGACATGCGCGGGGGATACGTTCCTGAAAAATGCCACAAACGCCGGAGCATTGTTTCAATGGGAAAAAGGGGGATAGGTTCACGGCAGTTCGTGATTCAGAAGGGAAAGTTTTTAAATTTCACCTTATTAGTCACGAATGCACATGATTAAAGTTTCATTTAAAATGTTTACAAGTAAAAAATAAAAAAAACAACAGCAGGTACTCTTTCCAAATTATAATTAAGATACGACGTAACTTTTGATGTGATGACAATGATGGATGATGATGATGATTTAGAATCCAGTGAACCCTGAAGAGGACGTGGGTGAGGGTGCTGACGAGTCGTGCACCGAAGTGAATGCAGGTGAGGGCGCTGAAGGGGATGCAGGTGAGGGTTAGGATTATAGCAGGTCAAGGCAGCGGGGCGAGAAGAAAGAATGAGACCCAGGACACGCTGCACATAAGTAGCCATGCAGGGGTTGTGGGTAGATGGAGGAGAGGTGGGCAGTGTGACCATTGTTTGTGGGGGATGGTGGTGGGTGATTATGAATGCACACCGTAGAAGTGCTTGGTGCGCAATTGGTGGGAAATGGTTGAAGAGCTGTTTTAGGTGCACGGCTAGCGGGAGATGGTTTTTGCACCCACCCACAAAAAATACGAGAAGAAGCACAAGGCCGCGAATGTAGCAGCAGGTCACATTTTATGAACCGTGTACACGTGGGGTCCGCGAAAGTCGAATCCGTGAATGTCTGGGTTTCACTGTACATGTATATGTATAGAGTAACCCCTCTTCTGACGCGGGGGTTAGGTTCCTGGAAAACGGCGCATTCGGTGTTGCGCAAGCTTAAGACCTTATGAGATAAATGGGATTAGGGGAAGGCAGCCACAGAACGTAATGTACAGAGATATAGTTTAAACCTTTTTTCTAAATAAAAACCTCAGAGGGAATACACACATATATATATATATAATATATGTGTGTGTATTTACTATTTATATTTATATATATAATATATATATATATAATATATACATATATATAATATATATATATATATATATATGTTGACCCCCTAAGTTGACGAGGCAGCAGGGCACAGATTGAGTCCCATCAGAGCACTTGCTTTATGAGCTGTTAGTAACAAGTGTCGTCTGACACAGTCTTTGCCCTACTTGTGAGCTTGTTCTTGTCACCAAGCCAACACATCCACCAAGTTTCGGCCGAATCGCGCTATAACTTTTTGAAATGTCCTGCTATATATCGTTTTAGTTCCATCACTCAATGTTGAAGAATCACTTTTAAAATTCTAGGATCCGGATTCGGATCTTCACCAAAATCAAATCAATTCTTCCTCGTTACATGCCCAACCTGCCCCACAGAGTTTTGTCTGAATCTGTCCACAACTTTTTGAGATATCCTGATATATGTCGTTTTTGGCCCTAACTCATAATACTGAAGAATCACTTTTAAAATTCTCAGATCCAGATTCGGATTCGGATCTTCACCAAAATCTAATCATTTCGTCCTTGTCAAATACCCAAGCTCTCCACAAAATTTCGTCCAAATACATCCACAACTTTTTGAGATATTTTGTTCACAAACAAACAAACAAGCCGGTAGGCGGCGATGGGTCGCCGAGCATGGAAACTATAAGATATAGAGGCAAAATGGATGTCATATAGCGGATAGGGAATCACCTTAAGATTATGCATATCAAATCTCATCCAGTTCCATCTACTGATAACTACTCAGTATCCATTTCAATGAAAAGTACCGAAATGCGGTTTGAAATCGGAAATCCCCAAAGTTCGAGGGGGTGCTGTGGGTAACAAAGATCTAAATCGAAAATCCGGCTCGATCGTTTGTGCACAATGTATTCCAGACGATTAGTGTGAATTTTCATGACCATCCGACCATAACCCTAGGAGGAGTAGCATTTGGCGCGAAGGCAGCTCCAGCTCTCGCATATTATAGATTTTTGCACTAATTGACCTTTGACCCCTGACCTAAGTGAAATCGGTCAATATGTCCTGAGGCAAAGTTGTAGTACTCATTGAGTACGTGAACCTGCAAAGTTTCATTCGTATCGATGCACTCACCTGGTCGCTAGGGGGCCTTAAATTTTCGCCAATTTTCGCGCATACCCTAATTGTAGGGGACGCTGCGGGTAAAGTATTCCATATATCACAAAAACCGGAATATATTTGATAGAGCATCACCTGTAGATCATTCGTGCCAAATTTCATAACCCTACGTGGGATAATGGCTTTCGGAATTGATTTCACGTGAACGGTACCGATTTTGAAGGTTTTTCGGTTGTTGCTAGGAACCAAAGCGTCCCTAGCAACCATCACAATTTCCAAAGCACTAGGTCATAAGATGTACCTACCACCCGAGTTTGGTCAAAATCAGCCCACGTTTACTACCAATTATGCTGATGACAAACGAACAAACATCCAAACGACAGAATTACTGACAATAAGGGTCACCTATTTCGGCGACCCAACAGACAGGGGTGAAAAGCACAACCTCCTTCCATCTTCGGTGGCGGAGGGAACAAGAGCTAGAATTTGGACGAATCACTGCTCACCTTCACTCTTTCATTCCTCTTATTTCCCACCTTTGGAATAAACTCCCTCACTCTCTTCAATCCCATTCTTCCCTGCAAGTCTTCAAAACAGCTGTTCACCACCACCTCTTATCGTCCCCCATCCAAATCCTCGATCTTTTGTACCCCCCTTAAGCAAACCCAATTTGAGTACAGTACGATTAAAAAAAATAAAATAATCACATAAATAAGCATCTCAACGACCAAAGAGATTACAAAAAAGGATCCGTTAACACTTTCAATGTGGAAGACCAAAAACATGAATCAACACCTGACGGATCAGTTCAGTGTTCTATAACATGAGAACATGAGAACATGAAAGCATATTAAATGTGGCCTCTTGTAACTCTTACACTCGAAAGAGATCCTGTCACTTTTGACGTGTGTAGCAGTGCATCGGTAAGACTTTAAATGCTCAGATTAGCTGGTTCTTCACTCGACGTGCACTCATTTTTGTGTTACAACATTAAAATCCTCTGGTTTCCTTCAATAAGAGCGAGTAGGCCTAAGGCCCAATGTAGTCAAAGTTTGCCCACGTACACATTGGATAAAGACTTAGCCACTCATCATAAGATATCTTTTAAGTTTCTAGCACAAATCTTTAAAGATATACTGTATAAAAATATGCATAAGGAGCTCCTATATATATATAATATATATACTATATATATATATATATATATATATATATATATATATGTACAGTAAGAACCAGACATGCGGGGGGAGACGTTCCTGAAAAAATGCCACAAACGCCGGAGCATTGTTTCAATGGGAAAAAGGGGATAGGTTCACGGCAGTTCGTGATTCAGAAGGGAAAGTTTTTAAATTTCACCTTATTAGTCACGAATGCACATGATTAAAGTTTCATTTAAAATGTTTACAAGTAAAAAATAAAAAAAAAACACAGCAGGTACTCTTCCAAATTATAATTAAGATACGACGTAACTTTATGTGATAGACAATATGGATGATGATGATGATTTAGAATCCAGTGAACCTGAAGAGGGACGGGGTGAGGGCTGACGAGTGTGTGCACCGAAGGGAATGCAGGTGAGGGCGCTGAAGGATGCAGGTGAGGTTAGGATTATAGCAGGTCAAGCGCCGGGCAAGAAAGAATGAGACCCAGGACACGCTGCACATAAGTAGCCATGCAGGGTTGTGGGTAGATGGAGGAGAGGTGGGCAGTGTGACCATTGTTTGTGGGGATGGTGGTGGTGATTATGAATGCACACCGTAGAAGTGCTTGGTGCGCAATTGGTGGGAAATGGTTGAAGAGCTGTTTTAGGTGCACGGCTAGCGCGGAGATGGTTTTGCACCCACCCACAAAAAATACGAGAAGAAGCACAAGGCCGCGAATGTAGCAGCAGGTCACATTTTATGAACCGTTACACGTGGGGTCGCGAAAGTCGAATCCGTGAATGTCTGGGTTTCACTGTACATGTATATGTATAGAGTAACCCCTCTTTCTGACGCGGGGTTAGGTTCCTTGGAAAACGGCGCATTCGGTGTTGCGCAAGCTTAAGACCTTATGAGAAATGGATTAGGGGAAGGCAGCCACCAGTAATGTACAGAGATATAGTTAAACCTTTTTTCTAAATAAAAACCTCAGAGGGAATACACACATATATATATATATATATATGTGTGTGTGTATTTACTATTTATAATTATATATATATATATATATATATAATTATATAATATAATATATATATATATATAATATGTTGAACCCCCTAAGTTGACCAGGCAGCAGGGCACAGATTGAGTCCCATCAGAGCACTTGCTGTATGAGCTGTTTAGTAACAAGTGTCGTCTGACACAGTCTTTGCCCTACTTGTGAGCTTGTTCTTGTCACCAAGCCAACACATCCACCAAGTTTCGGCCGAATCCGCTATAACTTTTTGAAATGTCCTGCTATATATCGTTTTAGTTCCATCACTCAATGTTGAAGAATCACTTTTAAAATTCTAGGATCCGGATTCGGATCTTCACCAAAATCAAATCATTCTTCCTCGTTACATGCCCAACCTGCCCCACAGAGTTTTGTCTGAATCTGTCCACAACTTTTTGAGATATCCTGATATATGTCGTTTTGGCCCTAACTCATAATACTGAAGAATCACTTTTAAAATTCTCAGATCCAGATTCGGATTCGGATCTTCACCAAAATCTAATCATTTCGTCCTTGTCAAATACCCAAGCTCTCCACAAATTTCGTCCAAATACATCCACAACTTTTGAGATATTTTGTTCACAAACAACAAACAAGCCGGTAGGCGGCGATGGGTCGCGAGCATGGAATATAAGATATAGAGCAAAATGGATGTCATATAGCGGATAGGAATCACCTTAAGATTATGCATATCAAATCTCATCCAGTTCCATCTACTGATAACTACTCAGTATCCATTTCAATGAAAAGTACCGAAAATGCGGTTTGAAATCGGAAATCCCCAAAGTTCGAGGGGGTGCTGTGGGTGAACAAAGATCTAAATCGAAAATCCGGCTCGATCGTTTGTGCACAATGTATTCCAGACGATTAGTGTGAATTTTCATGACCATCCGACCATAACCCTAGGAGGAGTAGCATTTGGCGCGAAGCAGCTCCAGCTCTCGCATATTATAGATTTTTGCACTAATTGACCTTTGACCCCTGACCTAAGTGAAATCGGTCAATATGTCCTGAGGCAAAGTTGTAGTACTCATGAGTACCGTGAACCTGCAAAGTTTCATTCGTATCGATGCACTCACCTGGTCGCTAGGGGCCTAAATTTCGCAATTTTCGCGCATACCCTAATTGTAGGGGACGCTGCGGGGTAAAGTATTCCATATATCACAAAAACCGGAATATATTTGATAGAGCATCACCTGTAGATCATTCGTGCCAAATTTCATAACCCTACGTGGGATAATGGCTTTCGGAATTGATTTCCGTGAACGGTACCGATTTTGAAGGTTTTTCGGTTGTTGCTAGGGAACCAAAGCGTCCCTAGCAACCATCACAATTTCCAAAGCACTAGGTCATAAGATGTACCTACCACCCGAGTTTGGTCAAAATCAGCCCACGTTTACTACCAATTATGCTGATGACAAACGAACAAACATCCAAACGACAGAATTACTGACAATAAGGGTCACCTATTTCGCGCGACCCAACAGACAGGGGTGAAAGCACAACCTCCTTCCATCTTCGGTGGCGGAGGAACAAGAGCTAGAATTTGGACGAATCACTGCTCACTTCACTCTTTCATTCCTCTTATTTCCCACCTTTGAATAAACTCCCTCACTCTCTTCAATCCCATTCTTCCCTGCAAGTCTTCAAAACAGCTGTTCACCACCACCTCTTATCGTCCCCCATCCAAATCCTCGATCTTTGTACCCCCGTTAATCCACCCAAACCCACTCCTTCAAATTCCTGCTTCCTTCCTGAAAGCCCTGTAATGTCCATCTGTATACCCCATGATCCCCGCTCCATCCCCTCTCCCTTCCAAAGATACTCCTAG
>CM068960.1:119108985-119119508 GCA_035128595.1 Eptatretus atami
ATGGAACTTTTTGGCCTAAATGCAAAACGTTACGTTTGGCACAAACCCGACACAGCACATCACCCAAAGAACACCATCACGACTGTGAAGCACGGTGGTGGCAGCATCATGGTATGGGGATGTTTCTCAGCAGCATGGACTACGGTACTTGTCAATATAGAAGGGAAAATGGATAGAGAAAAATACAGAAAAATCCTGGAGGAAAACTTGCTGCCCCCTACAAGAAAGCTGAAATTAGGATGGAAGTTCACTTTTCAGTTTGACAATGACCCTAATCACACAGCCAAAGCTACACTGTAGTGGTTTAGGAACAAAAAGATAAATGTCCTTGAGTGGCCCAGTTGGAGCCCTGACCTAAATCCAATCGAAAATCGGTGGCACGACATGAAGATTGCTGTCCATCAATGCTCCAAAAGCAACTTCACTGAGCATGAACAGTTTTGTACAGAGGAATGGGAAAATGTTGCCCAATCAGGTGTGCAAAGTTGGTGGAGATCTATCCCAACAGACTCACAGCTGTAATTGCTGTCAAAGGTTCTTCCACAAAGTATTAACTTAGGGGGGTGAACAGTTATCCAACCAAGATATTCTAGCTTTACATTTTGAATTAATTTTCTGAAATTTGTAGAATTTGTTTTTCACTTGGAAGTTGTGGGTTACGACGTGTTAATAAAGGTGGGAAAAGTCTCATTTATTGGAATTTAATTCCAGGTTATAGGCCAACAAGAGGTGAAAATTTTGAAAGGGGGTGTGGATTTCTATCGGCACTGTATATAACATGAGCATTGGGGTTTCTTGGAATATTGTGAGTATCTCGTTTCGAGGATGTTCTGTGTATTCCACGTGCCTGCCATGTTCCTCCTCCTTTCCTATCAACAAAATGAAAAGTGCTAATTATGCCGTTGGATTGAAAAACAGAATCCAAGATGCGGATGCTTACGGTCAGTGTTCGGATTTCAAAATCAGATTTGTATTACCATCACCGTTCCGATGAACGAGTGAGATGGTTTGCTGTCGTGGGGTTTTTTTTTAAACACGAATCTCATTTGGGGAAGAAATGTTCAGGCGGTTGCAGCAGGGATTCCAAAATTTGTCATTGGAAATTTGTGAAGGCCTTATGATCTTATCAGGATTAAAAAAGAACACAACACAAATCACTCGAGGCAAAACAAAAAAAAACAAGCGTGCAAAATTCCACATCGGTCACCGTTTTGAAGCACAGCCGTGTCAAGGCAGGATGTCGGATTTTGTAAACTTAGACTTTTTTCACCCTCACCCTAACCCCCTCTTCATACCGTCTCTGTTCGTGGCTTCAAAACGCATACTCTCCTCACTCTATTTTTTGGGTAGTACTACACAAGTCCACACCGAGTCAGCAGACATACAATCGTGTCAGACATCTCTGCCACCGCTCCATTCTTCCCTTAGGCCTCTCATGCTTTCCCAGCTCCCCTGCACCCTCTGCAACCCGCTGTGGAATGCAATGAGTGCACGGGATTGGAATGCCCAGGCGCTGCTAATTTGGCTTTCCAGCAAGCACACACAAGCCCAGCCATACCGCACCGCATGGTCCCCAAAGCACACGGCTGTTGTGCATGAGAAATATGTGTGGTGTGTGTGTGTGTGTGTGTGTGTGTGTGTGTGTGTGTGTGTGTGTGTGTGTGTGTGTGTTTCCTTTATTGGTGATGCCTTGAGACAAATCACATTTTGCATTGGGCTGCCAATTCAAAACCCCCCAAAAAGTGCTTCTTTACATTGTCAAAATGTTTTGTATATTTATAAAATTGATTAAGACAAGTCACCATGATTCAACTTGCAATCCTGCACATTCCATTAAAGTGCACACACACACACACACACACTTAAAACAAATCCTGGACATCCTCTGAAAGAAATAACACAAGAGAATACTCCGATATTTTTTAAAAACATAAAAAACTTCAACAAGTACCCAATATGATTCCATTCTTCACAAAAACATGTGTGCACTTGACATTCGCATAAACGCATCAATAATTAATCAAAGGCTTTGTTTTTATACAAGTACCGTACCAAGGTAACCTTCGGTTCACTATGTCCTTCTTCAAGTTTCAACCGTTTCACTCGATTGAGAGGTGACTCAACAGAGAAAGTTTGCGACTTATACCAATGCCAGTGCTTACAATAACCAATCTCAAAACGACGGTACGATCACCTTTTTGTTCAACAAGCTGAAACAAGTGTGGGTTTTGCTTCACTCAAGAATAATCTTAATGCTGGATACTTTTTTGTGGGCACAAAACCATTATATATATATATATATATATACACACACACACAACTCAAATTGACTTGTGCACGTGGTATGAAACAATCTCGACACTATAATTTTTTTCCTCAAATGTCTGAAGGTATTTCATCATAAAGTTTCATGATGAAAGCCCCAGGAATCCCAAAACTGCTGTAACAATGTTTAATTTAAAAAGAAAAAAGTTTTTGCATATAAATTCCCCCCCCCCCTTACTGCAAGCTAAGATACGCCAAGCAATGAGGAAACGTGCAAGTAGAACGAGATTAAAGAAGGAAAAACAAAGACCAAAATAATTGGCAGACAACAGCATGGGAAGTCACAGTAAGACTGCCTTCAATGAACTATTCACCAATAACCAGCGATGCTGATAGCTGAGTATGCTGAATGGCAGACATGACCTTGTTTGGAGAGAGGAGGGGGAGGGAGGGAAGAGGTCAACCATGGCACATCACATGACCTGAACCCAACACTGCGATGTGGAGTGCTGGAGTGTTAGTTTCGCCTCGTGTGTACTTTGCACTCACGAGCTCGGTCGCTTTCTGCCCCTCCGTCTGCATTTGATGCTGGTCAATAAAATCAGCCAGGCGTCGCGTCGGCATTATATATAACTCGCCTTGTGCTCCACACTTTGGCAGCCAAGTCGCGGCGCCGAAACGACAATTCAAAACCCATTTGGCCTGGGCCAAATGCCTGTGTCCCCGCAGCAAGCGAGACGGGGCGCCTGACTTCCTGAGAGTGTACAATTAAAAACAGCAATGGCCAGGACAAGGAAATTTTAAAACGTGTCTTTCCTCACACCCACCTGCCCCCAACCAATTAAATATCTTTGGGCGAGGCAAAGCGATTAAATCCGATTCGTTTAATCTTTTTTCAGGAACCCGAGCAGTACAAGTGGCTGAGATTATTCACGGGCCCGGTGAGGCCTCCAGAGATGTGAATGAAAGTTCCAGTTTCGAGATGAAATGTGAACAGACAGCAGCAACTTCCACAAACTCTATTTTTGTTTTCAAATCACTGATAAAAAAAACAAACAAATAAATTAGTTTAACCACTGGAGTAGTAAGCAGCTAAGGGCAAGGAGACATTAATATTTTTACGGATGCAAATAGGCAGAATGAACCCCTCACCTAACCTGCTTACCATCGACCCATTGGTGCCCAATCCCTCTCTAGGGCAAATTAAGGCTGGGATTTGGAATCTGGCCAAGCGACCGGCAATAACTTGCTTGCTCTTTCGTCAAAAGACCCATCTTTAATGTCTATCGGCAATCAACGCCAGCGGACGGGTCCCCGGCTCAACGTCTATCCGACGAACGACACACACATTGATGAAACGCCCTGCCCGTGAAGCACCAATCAAACGGTTTATAGTCGGTGCGGAGAACCATAACTGCACTGGACAGCTCAGAGGCAACTGCTTCACCTCTGCACCTTCCTTTTGGACGTAACCTCAAATGACGAAGACAACTTGCGCGTCTCCAAACAAATCGCAGCAGTCGTTTGACGCGTCCAAGCAAAAACGATACCGTGTACACAATTCAAGCTCTGTCGAAGGAGGCCTCATCCAATTGGGCGGGAATTCACGATTTTTCCCAGAATACCAGCGTGCAATGGCTCTCTCGTTTTTAACAAGGCACCATGGCATATTTTGCCTGGTGTTGGCTTAATGGTTATGGTGGTGGTCTTGGGATCCGAGTATCCTGAGTTCATATCCCAATAGCTGTTGAATTAATATCAGGTGGGGTTGAATCTGCCTGTCATCCTTCCGATGTCAACAAAATGAGTGCCAGCTTGCTGGTATCCTGTGTCGGGGTGGCGACCCGTCCAGTATTGTGCCCAAGAGCCAAGGAGACTGCTTAGGCAGCACCAACGCTCTGCACAGAGTATGGTCCCAATGGATGGATGGATGATGGATGGATGGCATATTTAACATCCAACAGCAAATTCTAGCTGGCAGGACAGCTGGCTTAACATCCCCTCCAAAGGACCGCACTCCGACGGACTGATGCAACGCACTGCCAGCAAAACACCAGAGTGACAGTTCGTAGTTAGGTCAGGAATCCAAATCAAACCTGAGAGCTGAAAAGCAAGTGCCCTATCTCGAAGCTATCCCATCAGCCCTAATGGCACGAGTAGTTTTGAATTATTTAGGTTTTGGAGTTTCAGAAACCCGATTCATAGGCCACAGCACCGGGCTGTTTAACTACTGTGCATGTGCATGTGCATTTGAAAGCGTTAATGCATTCTGCACGTATAAATCCATTTTCACAACGAATATGGATCTTATGTCCGAAGAAAATTACAATAATATGCACCACACCCTGTCAAAAACGAAGGAAAAGCTACCATGGAGCAAATTCTACGTCAACAATGCGGAAATATTAACTGTTATTACATTCAATTCAGCTTGAATAATCACGATGACGTCGATCAGGTGCTCTTATTATTTAATTGACCAATATATATTAGGAGAGCAGTTCTGTGTAGTTATAAATAACACATTTACGAAAAGCCCATCAGTCTGTTGGCCTGTTTGGCGTTGCTACGTGAGCACGAAGTTCATGATGGGAGGATCCAAATTCAAATCCCACGAAGGATGTCGCTTTCTTTGTCCATTCTCTCATCGTCATCATCATGAAGCAGTCTCTCAGCGAGGATTACACTAGGTGGATTGCCATTACCTTCCCAGCAGTCGGATCAGGAATTTGTAATTTGTGCCAGAGTGCCGGCGCTGATGCGCATACTCTTCGAGAAAGACGTCCACCGACAGACGTCAAGTGGGATCTTGAACGTCCACTGACGACCCGATGCTGGCAGACGGGTCCTTCGGCTTAACGTCCCTTCCGACGGACGGTGCACACATCGACGCCTCACCCTGCATGCGAAACACCAGGGTTATCGGTCGAGATAGCTCACAGGTAAGTGCACGTACCTCTTCGCCGTACAGCCAGCCCATCCATTTTCTATTTTCTACCTCAATGTCATTAATCACGTGAAAGTATATTAATAGCTCATAATGTCCTTGTCCTCAACATGATAAATGCACAAGGTCCTCCCTGAACCTTAGATCACTGCAAATAGAAATAAGTAAATAAATAAAAAAAAGAAACATGCTTGGCATGGTAAAAAGATTACTTCATTAAATGAACTGCAGGCTGCAACACCACATCCTACCGACGTGTGAACGACCAAGAGGATTCCATTTCAGCAGCAACATAAGACATTGTAAGTTCGATAACAGGTCACATGATGCGTAACCTTCGAGAAAACAAAAAGCACATCAGCCGGCATCCTGCAGCCATCAATCAAACGCATGATGGCCACCAATTCAACTTTCAACAACACTGCAGGAGGTGTTTGGGAGGGGCCTCAAGGAACTAGGCGTTGCTCCACGCCTTCAAAACGGATACATGTTTGTGGAACGAGCCATCACAAAGTGGACGATGCTTTTCCATTGCGAGAACACATCGATTAGAAACTGGAGCTCCTCATCTTGGCCGTAAAATTGACGTACGCCTACCAATTCGATTATTCAAGAAAGATGGTGACAAGCGAGTCGTGGCCTCGTCTCAGGTGCGTCTGTAGGTGATCGGGACTGACTTCCAGAGGCTCGATGGTCCATTTTCCCCACTCGACGTTTCCATAAAAGGGCCTGATGTACAAATCACAAGGCTCATCAATCAACTTGGCCTGCAAAGAGCATGGTAATAAGCATGTTGATGTAATATCCTGACTAGATTTTAGAGGATATGCAGGGAAGAAAGAGGGACTGCTCAAGACATACGGGGGTGGCAAGCAAGGGGCCAAAACCACGTCATCTTTGTGCCTTTTAAGCTCTGAGTGCGTGCCGAAAGCAGCTCCAACATAGTTTACCATCGAATAAATTATTTAGAACCAATTCAGTGGAAAACAAATGAGAAGTCCTCCTCTGACTCAACGGGAAACTTCAATGGGAGCGTGAATGCAATGTGCGCGGAGACCTTGTGAAAAGAACCAGGGACAAATTGGTGAAAACGAAATGGGTGCGACAGCGGCCGGTTCCCGAGCAGGAATTAGAAAGGCATCAGACATGCACTGCAGAAGTCACAACAGGAAAACCCTCCAGGTCTTCAGTACAAACCACATACAATTACTACTGTGGGCCAGCTTTAACATCCGCTTTACGATGAAATGCCCTTCCAGGTAAAATGGAATTGGTAGTAAACAACGTTAACATGTGATCTTAGAGATCGTGTAAAAAGGAAATAAACATTTCCTTGGCATAACAAGCGGCACACCTGCCAAGGCCCTGGTGAATGTGAGGCCCCTCCCCCCTACAAACATCAAATCAAACCACCTTTCATTCCCTTCTTCCCAATAATGATGCCCTCACCCTCCCTCGGCCGTCTCCCTTCCCCCATCTGTTTGTGTTTTCCTCAACAGAGAGAACGAGGGGTGAACAAACCAACTTTACTCGTATGTTTAAGCGGTTGAAATCGCTTAACCCTTTTTCAATATGTCTGCTCCCTTGTAATATAGGTCACCTTATCCTGCCAAAGAGGTTGTTTAAAAACATCGCCTTCAGAAAGAAACCAGGTCGTGGGCAAAACTAGTGGGATATGGGTCAACGACACTATTGGGAACATCACGTCGTCAGCTCAGGCCTAACAAAGCTTGTGCTGCACATTTCTGCAGATTTTTACTGTTCCCATTCTCATCTTCTGGATCATGTGCAGCGCAGCAAAGCCAGTACGGGATGCAGTATCAAAAAAAAAAAAATAAGTTTTCTTTTGACCCCAATAGTAAATGTGAAAGAAGTACGGAAATCCCAGGAACCAAATGATATTTGTACGGACAAACAGCTCATTCGTGACAAAGGTTGATTAAAAATATATATATATTTCTATATATACACTCAATTGCATAAAGCAGACAATGAGTACAAACCTCACACTTTCATCTTGCAAGGATTGTCTTACCTGAGTTTTGTGAGTGCACCATGTCCTATCCACTGAGTGCCCTGCAGCAACTCACCTACCCTGCATGTAACTTCCAAGCCCCACAACCAAGAGCAGCATCATGCTGGGAATCACACCACGTTCAACTCCCACATATCCTGACTTGGACTATATCGTGGATCCTGGATGAGAAATCTTGGAACGCCCTACCAAGTACCATGGCAGGCAAGCTATCCGTTTGGAGACTGCAGCGATTTGAGACGACCCACCACTATCTTCCCAAAGCAACTTGGATTGAGCACAAATATTGCCTGTGTGTTTGCAGACCTCCATCCAAACAAATAACCAAACAGCTCCATCGACATCTCATAATAAGCAGAATATGCACCTAGCAAGTGCTTACAAAGCACATTGTACTTAATTTAAGGGTGTGCGACAGGAACTTCAAAAGCCCCTGCTGATATTTCATGCCATGTGGAGCAAACTTAGGAAACACCTGACACACACACACACACACACACACACCAACACACAACTGCAGCAAACACTATGGCCTGCTTATGACCACCCATGGGCCTGTCAGAGGGCTGACTGATAGCCAATGGAAATCCAAGCCTCACCCCTGCAGAGGCCCAGAGCTACCGTCCATGCCACGTCCGGGTGGAGCTCATCTGCACACCCTTTTCTTTCCCGATGCACTCCCCCCCCCCCCCCCCCGCCCCCCGCCCCCCCCCCCCCCACCGCCACCATGCCGCCCACTCCCGCTAGCACACCCCGCCCGCCTTCGCCACCCACACCACAGACCACCCTCGATGCCCCAATCCTTCCTGCCACGGAACCCAACACTCGAGAAATTTGAAAACAGGGGGAAACCCAAGTGCAGAGTCTAGCGTCTGGCTGCCCCATGATAACAAAGAAAAATAGTGATAATTTAATAGTCTTCCCATGCTCAGAGCAACGATTCACATCCCACGTAAACAAGGTGCGGCACTTGTCAGACTGCAATTCGGCAGACCACAACAAAGCTCGGTTTAGTGTGTCCTCGAGTAACGCAATCATGAGAAGACTTTTTACATTGTCAGATGAGCATGATGGTAGAAAATCAGTCCGTGAGAAAGAGGAAGCATTAAAATATAGGCTTGAAGAATAAAAGGAATGGAATACCGCTTTGTCAAGTTTCTCAACGGCACACAAGTTTTGTTTACGTTGCCATTTTAGGTATATTTACCTCTCCAACTAGAACTTTCCACTCCACATCATCCCGGCTGCCATCGTTGCATTCCAAACAGTTTATGTTATTATTCTTTCTCCCATGGATACCCCCAAATTAAGCTAAAAAACAGCCCTGTCATTCGTCATCATGCAGGACCTCAAAAACCTTAGGTCACTCCTCAAATCAGGAAGTGCAACCAGATGTAGACCAGAGTAGGGTCGTGCCAACCTCTCAAAAACATCTACAGCCGATTCCCTCAGGACAAACTGGAGCAAATCTTTGGCCATTATAGACTACGGCAAACCCCGGTCAACAACAAACGTACTCAAGTTAAAACGACAAGGCAAAAATATATATTTATATATTTTTAAAAATTGCGCGTCGACACCCGTGCAAGAAACGTTCGGATCAACATTCCACAACTCACATGTCATCCGACATCCTGGTGGAATAATTGGTGGTAGGCATGAAATAACACACATCGAATTGCTCACCTCGCTTAAAGAGCCAGCCCTCCTTCACAACTGCCACCTCAGTCATGTCCACTCAGCCAAGTAGAAGTCACGAGTCCTCTTTATAAAGACCTTTGGCAATGATACCAGCACTGTGGTCTCACTGCCTGGGTGAGCACGCGGCCCTCATATAAAGCATGGGGAATGATCACTAACCTGTCGGGCGCGGTGGGAAAAAAATAATAGACAGCATGACACACAGAATGATGATACTTGGACCTTTATGCAGATCTGTGCATTGATAAAAAATAAAAAATTGGAATTATCGAATGTCCAAGCACGAGAATCAACAGAGTAAGGGGATCTCTAGAATGTGTGATTTACGCACAAACGCACATATGAATGTATTTATGTTCCAGTAACATTATCACTCCAATATTGCACATCCTACCAACCTCCTCTCAAACCCCCCACCAGCACCCACCACTCTACCCCCTCCCCCTCCACCCCACACCCATTCCATGCACAGCCACTCCTCTACTTTTCAAGTACTGTAATATAATATACATGAATTTCACTTCATTTGGCAACAGACAAAAAGCTCGGAACATATTGCAATGCAAAAAGCTTTCAGATGGCTTGTTAAGGTCAGTGTTCCATAAATTGTAAACATTCTTACACTTATCACACTCCTTAATAGTGTGTCGTTACACTCGGTTAAAACACTTTCCCAAACAAACAGCTCAGATCATGCCAATGACTACTTCTAAAGGTGGGTTCAAACTTAAGATGATGCAACGCTGGTCAATTGGGCTGCTTATTTGAGAGGGTCCTGATGGTTGTGTTTTGAACATTTATTATAATTTAGTCACTGGAAACTTCTGATGGAATTTCTCGACAACGAAGGTGAATGTCGATGACCATTTAAAGAGCCACTCCAGAATCAAACCGTCCCACTTCCACCAAAATTGATCAAAAACTTGAAAAGGACCTTGGCTCTGCAGATCCAGGGGATAAGTGCTTGCACGAAACTAAATCAACTATATCAAACAAAAGGGTGTTGCAGGAAGAAGTACAGGATGTTGGACCAATCAAATTAAAGGACGTTACACTGAATAAAGATCGAATGCTCACGGTGGTGACCTTTTTCCTTTTTGCAAATGTCAGTAATTGAAATGTGGAGCCTATTATTACGTCCTATCAGCTTTCATCCCGCAGAATTAGTAGTTCACTATAAAGGTCCAATTTTTGTTGTTTTCCTATAGGATGGTGCTGCGGTGGCAGCACTTGCCTTCGAGACGTCTCGCCTGCACGATAAACTGTCAGATCAGTGCTCCGTAGGCAGGGCGATGCATCACAAGGCATGACGTCCCTCGGATGGACGTTAAGCTGGGTGTCTTGTCTGCCAGGGTTAATTTGTGGACGTTAAAGATCCCACTGCGTCTTTCGTGAAGAGTCCGCGAGTTATTGCTGGCGCTGTAAACGAATTAAAAATTCCAGCCGAAATCAGCTCCAAGTCGAACGTCAGACCTGGACGGCCAGATCGCAAAAGACTTGGGTTGAAAACGTTCCCCGCCAGAAGACCACACAATAAGGCAGTTAAATAAATAGTAGTAGTAGTAGTAGTAGTAG
>CM068960.1:119141064-119152431 GCA_035128595.1 Eptatretus atami
GACAAATTTCCCTGAAAATATCTGTTCTTCCTCCGCTCCAATCGGTTCAACTGACCACGTGCTTGTCAAAGTGGAAATATCTCTGGCTGTTATCAGAGAACCACCTCAGTGCCGTCGAACCCAGCATTTCACTCAGGCCAACTGGCAGGGTCTAGAGAGATTTCCAAAATGGAGTCAGTCTCCCGTAAACGGCTGATCTCACCTCTCTCTCTCTCACTCTGTTGTGTCCGCGTTGCGTCACGGAATGAGCGTTCCTGTGGCACGGCAGAAGGCCACAGCGCCCCTCGCGTTCAGGCCGTTTGCCCGGAAACAAACACCAACCGTCGGGCATCGAAGAGGAACTAAAAACATGTAAACAACATCTCGGACGAAATCAGCCTCCTGTCCCCCCGCCTTCCCCTAAAGTTACTAAACGCGACATTCCGCCTTTGTTGCTCGAATCAACGGAACCCTATGAACTGCACTTAAATATTAAACATAATATTTTCAATTATTTGTAAATCCTAATTAAAGAGGGAATTTATGCTAACAACAGATTTTAATAAACCAGTAAGTGCCCTATACCGACTTTAATGAATAGCCCTGCATCTTGGGGAAATTAAAATTCAATTTAACTGCCTTTTTAATCAATGCTCAATCTCAAAGTGTGTTTCCTCCTTTATTAACTGCTTGTTTTATTTTCAGCAACTGCTTTGCACATTAACAGTGTGAAGGATGGAGACTTTGTGGCACAGAACAATTGCTTTTATTTGGAGGCAGGGGTAAAGCGAGCATGCTCAATGAATAAGAAAGAAAAAGAAAAAAAAGGATAAAATGCACCTAAAATCCCGGATGTTGGTTTGTTATTTTTTGTAAACTTGGAATTGGTTTGTGGCGGGTACAAAAGGGTTACACCTAAAGAGCCGTTGCATGTGCGCCCACGCACATCCGAATACTGAATTATTGAATTAGATAGACGCACAGCCTCATGTGCTTCCTGCAGAACTGGCATGAAACGTGCCCCGGGGGCCTCCAGCTTTTCCAGATGCACTGCAATTGCATCTCCCTGGCACAGTGACAAGTACAATGCACAATAGCCTTTGTGGTATGTATAAACACAATTTACAAATATATATTATATATATATATATCAAATCAGTGGTGTGATTTGGGAGAGTCTAAAGAGCTGATAATTTGTACTATAGTGTTTAGTAAAATGTCTCGTGTTTATGTGGCTATATATTTGTTGCGTATGTATTAGATAGAAATGATCCACGCCCCCCCCCCCCCCCCCGCTTTATTGTGTTCTAAACCCCTAAGTCCATCGTGTTAATGTTTCTTTTCCCGATCTGTCTTTCCGACAACCCCATGGAAACCGACGATAAATTTTTCTTTTCTGGCCCAAAACGGAATCAAAATGATACAGCCCACACAACGGCTCGGGACAACCGGGTGAGGACCATAAATCACAACCGCCTTGACTAAATGCCACCCAATCACGGATGTATTGTCGGATCATAAAGTGTTCACACCCAAAGTAACCAACTATAAATCGGGGCAGATTCAGCGGATCACAGAGCAAGAAACGGATGAAGTTAGCAGGCACGAGTACAATAAAAGGCCGTCTAACATACCAGTTTCAAAAGAAGCAGTGTCCTGGTTTCAGTCCTGGTTTCTTGTCACAGGGCATTCTTGCAATCTCTTGTCATAGCTTCTAAGAGCTGGCTTTTCTGCATGGGGTTCCTGTCCTGCGCTCTGTGGCATCCGCGGATCACGGTGCACTTGTTTGGTGTGCTGTGTGGGCCTGCGCATGATCAGAAGCCGTTACACCTCATTGTGCAGGGGGGGTCGTGTGTGCACCTCACAGCCATCGTGTGTTGGCACAGTCCCCAAAGCATCAACTCAATAAACAACAGAGCCACAGTGTGTCATTTACCGCGGTCACGGGAACACCTGCACCCTCCAATGGTGTGGAGCTTTGCAGCTCGTGCAACCACCCATTCTCAGGAACCTCGCAGATCGAGCATGCGCCATTCTCTCAGCAAACCGTCGTACCAGGTCAGGGGTCCATCTTGTCTTCCCCAACTGTGTCCTCTCTCTCTGTCCCTGTTGGAACGAAGCAGACCATATCATAAAGGTGCAAAGTAACAGTAATATCTAATATTCGAGGGTTGTGAGTCTGTGTATGGGTTAACGGAGCGTTTGCTTGGTGTGAATCAAAATCAATGGGACGCGCAGCCGCCTCAGGCATGCCACTCCACACCATCATTTTTTTAACCCTCCCCCAGTTATATTGGGACTGGCAAAGCCCCCGTTGGGCTGTGTGAGGTGAGAAAGGTTGCTTTTCTTCTCAAGTTCTTCTTGTCTTCATTTTCTCCCATATTGATGATGGCCATGTGCCTTTTGTGGAAATAGGATTGCATAAGAATACATGTTCGCGTTAAATCTGCTCTTTTGTGCCTTTAGCCTGTAAATACTCGCATTTAAATATCATGTGCGTAAATAAATAATTGTGGTTGTATTTCAAATCTGTCTCGGTTTTCCTTTCCTTCATTGGCGACACAGTGTACAAGCATAGTTAGAAGGGAAGTTGTACCACCTGATTTGCTCTGTTACCGGTGCTGCACCTATCTGTTTCGCTCGGCAGAAGATCACCATGTGCGTGTGCCGAGGTGTGCCTCGAGTTAGCGTTGTCGTGCCATAGAAAGGTATCGCGGAAACATCGAAGTGTAACGCTGCTGGCTAGTCGTCCAAGTCAAGCAATACGGCTGTGTAAGAACTAACGGCCCGTTGGACCGTGGAGTTATTTGTGGTCGGCGGCTTCAGAGACTAGCATTCGGGAGAAACTCGAGTGCTTCCCTCGTGGCGAACCTCGAATGCCGGGCCGTGACAACGTATAGATTGTAAGTCAATTGTCGGTCCGGATAACTCAGGTCCAACTGTTGAGTTGCAACCGACCACGATAGCCCTCATCCCAGGAACCTTCTGCCGGATCCCTGTCCAGAGCAGTGTTACCATACAGATTGAGGCTCCGGTACGAGCAAGTATCGTGCCCGGAGGCATCACGTGACAGTTTTATCTATGACCGAGCTCACCAAGTCATGAGACTGTGATATTATCTACACGCTAATCATCAGATCAAATAGATTCCCTCTTAGCCGCCATATGCCACAGTCGCAATTTCAGCAGATGTCAGAAGACCAAATCAATTTAACAAGTGCATTTAAAAAAGGCCATATGTACAAGCAAGCATCAACAGCAATTTCCATTCCACTAACCGAACACTTTGCACCAATGAATATTCAGGTATGTATTGTCAATTAACGATCTAATGAGGGCCACTTCATCTCGACCGACAGAGAGATAAAGACAGGAGGGGTAAAGAAAATACGTCCCCCTTAACCTGGTGCGACGGACTCAGGGAGCCCGGCATGTCCCTGTGGGAGGTTGCCAGAGCGACAAGCCCACAGCTTCTGAGGGTGTAGCGCGTTTCCCATGACGTAGTGAAACGTACACTTGCGCTCTGTTGTTTATTTGTCTAATGCTCTGAGGTGGTACCCAACCATTGAACCACTATTAAGTCAAACCAACCTCATAACAATTCAACAATATCACCTGAAACAAGTGTTGTATTCATATTTAGTTTGGTTACATCAATTTCGTTGAATTGTATGCAGTTGTTTGATTTAACGTACCAACGTTGGGTTTGATTTGGTTGACGGATTCTTTTGGTTTTACAGTTCGGTTTGATTTAACGTACCAAATCGAAATTTGAAGGTCACGGTTTGGTTCCAGAATTGCATTGATTGGTAGGCCCGGCTGTGCCCACCCACTTTTCCGCATTGTGTTTGGGGGATTGTACTTCATATTACTCTTCAGAAAGGCAGTGGATGCAAGGTTGCTCCGTGTTGTTGATCGAAACGTCGAGTGATTGTTTGATTAATTAAAGGCTTGGAGAACTGAAAATGAATTAATGTGATTATATATATTGTTGCGGTTCTGAAAACCGCATACCTCCAACACCAATAGCAGCCAACATACAGTGGTCCCAGACAGTTATTTTATAAATGTACGTTCAGATAGTCCCTCCTTCTGTCTAGTAGGTCGAATGGGACGACAGTGCGTTGTGTAAATCTCATAGCTAGTCTGATTAAATCTCTGAACTCATATTCTTTCGTTTTTCTCTATTCCTGAGGTAAATCCAAGCAAGGGTCCTTACGTGAGCCAGCAGACGCTACGCTCGGACACCCATCAGTAAAAAACGCAGCCGCACCCTTCCCGTAACAATGCGTCCTTGCAGAAGAAATAGGAATAAAACAGCAACCGCTCACGGCTGCACGGAGCGCGTGCCCCACAGCGAAGACCCCCTACCCACTGTTCAGGCGACGAGAAGAGTACCAACACGACCGCATCCCTGCAGGAATGCCGTGCCGAGGAAATAGACGGAGCGGCACACCAAGTGCTAACAAATTACAGTATGCACGCGGCGCACTCTTCTTCAATCCAAATCTCCATTTAATAACTATATCTGAGCTCTTTTCAATCCGAATCTCCATCTAATAATTATATCCAATCCTTTCCCTCAATTCCCTGACACAGTGCTTATGGCGACGGACCCACTTGCAGTCCCAGGATAATTTATTATCGCGCACGGAGCAGGGCACGAGTGGCACACATCGTGTTTGGGTCTGTGCATGTGCTACCATAGCATCTTACCGTCGGTCTTCGCTGATCACCGTGGCCACGGATTCTCCCAGGGACGGCGAACGTCCTCTCGCTCTCCGCCCTGCGAGGCTGCAACCAGGCAGAGGCGTGCTGTACGGCTCGGGCCGCATGGCTTCCAGACAAGCAGCGCATGACGCGCTGACCGCCGGTCGCGGTGGACGGCCCGGGAGTTAGGCGCAGGGCGATTCGTGTCACGGTGCTCGAGCGAGACAATTCCGCAGCTTGGAACCATCTGGCCGAAGTACAGTGAGGCCGCTTCCGGTCATGGCGGCCGGCCCGTGTGCTGGCCGGGCCCAACCAAGCGTCCGATTCCGTGACGACACATCCCTTCGGGTTGACACCCCCGCCCGCACACACAGGGTCGATAAATGTACGGGTCACGGGCTGCCATCGTCGTTCCATTGTCGTTCCTGCTCACCCACTCCTGTCTGCTCATTCCTGTCGGCTCGTCCTGGGCTAGTGGTCGTCTTTCCTATGCTGCATTCCCGTCTGCTGGTGGATTTAAGTTCCAGTTACAGCTCCAGTTCAAGTGCCAGGTCCTGTCGTCATTCCTGCGCACCGCTCCTGTCGCTTGTCCTGGCCTGGGATTGACAACCCACCCATCCGCCTTCTTCACCGCCCACTGCCGCTGACTCCAACCCATTGCTCCGGACTCCCCCTTCTGACTCCGCCCAAAGTCCTGCCTTCACGCCTGTCGGGCCCGCCATCTCTCTGGATCGACGCTTAGCGGCACAAAGTACTACGGAGCGGGAGACGACGCGCCAGCTGTCAGGGAGTATCCGCCAGTGGAGCATTCCCCAAAAACGTATTGGTGCCGTGGTCGTGCAAGGTATTGAGAGACTGTTAGCCTCATCTCTCACCTCATCGGATGTGTGTGTGTGTGTGGTGTGTGCTTGTGCGTGTGCGTATCATGGCGCCTGTCCTTGCTCAAGTTAAGATTGTACAATAATTATATCGGATAACTCTGCTCTGTGTCTGCTTTTGTAAGTTGCTTGATTATTGTCGCACCACACTTTTCTCCTATCTCTGCTCACACACCAACAATAAAAGCTATTAATTGTGCCACATACTTTCCTCGGCTGCTGTAAATAATCATCTTATAGAAATTTTCCCAGCTCGTTTTCTCTTTTCTTCATCGATCCAGCATGGTCGCGTATCCTAACCTAACCGGGACTTTATTCCAACGATCCGTTCCTTTTAGCCGGTACGTCCTTGGCAGTGTCGCTTGGCTGCATCTGATCCGGTTCGGACAAGGCATACTGAGGGCGTGTCCCCGGTAATTAGATCACATGGTTATTTTTAGGAAACCGGATAAACTAACTTCACTTACCTTGCAGTGATATTCATGTCTCTGCTGGCTGAGAGTCAGAGGTCAATAGACATCTGGGTCGGGCCTGAGGAGTCATGGATTCACTGGATAATGGGGTGTGGCGCTGCCGTACCTGTGCGGGAGGACGAAAGTCCGAGTCTTCAGGTCCTTGATGCTTCCAGTCTTGCTCTATGGATGTGAGACTTGGACTGTGACCAAGGATCTGAGACGGAGACTAATTCCTTTGGTACCAGGTCTCTCGGAGAATCGTTGGCTATCACTGGTCGGTCTTTGTGTCCAACGAGCGGTTGCTAAGAGAGACTCAAATGAGATTTGTACCTGCATAGTCATGAGCGTCAGCTACGGCTGTATGGACATGCGGCTCATTTTCCTGACGCTGATCCTGCTTACCAGATTCTCTCAGCGAGGGAGCCTCGTGAGTGGAATAGGCCAATGGGCTGACCACGTGCCTTCGTGGTTGCAGCAGGTTGATCAGCATCTTAAGGAGATGGGGATGGGCCAGGCATCTGCCTGGGGGATGGTCAGACAGGGCTCCTGGAGTACCGGCAGAAAGTGGACGCAGCGACACGCTGGTCTGGCGCATGCTCCCATACCTGACCTGACCTGGATAAAGATGGAGGACCCTAAGTTGTGCACATCTGCAGAAACTTTGATATCCCAGTTCCAGAAAATTTGGTGGAAACATGAACCAAAAGTAATCACTGAAACATGGAAGTACTGCTAACGTACGACCAAATGATCCCATCAAGCGTGAACATCAAAACAAAGCATTACAGCCATATATCATACTTAGGTGCAAAAAAGAGAAGAAGGAATTGCTAACTGAGGTGTTAATGCCAGTGATTTTGGATAAACATGCAGAAATCAGAAAATGACAATACCAAGACCTCAAGAATGAAGTGAAAAGATCCTGGATGCTGAATAATGCCAAAGTTGTAACAATGAGAGTTTGAGCTATGGGAATGATGACAAAGAACCTCACAGAAGATATTAAAAACCATCCTGTGAATTTATTACAAACGAACAACAGTTGGAATCTGTCCGGCGCTCAGTGACAATCCTGAAGAGAGCCCTCGCACAAAACTTTGAGAACAGAAAACTTCACAGTTTGGTCCGTGAATCGTGACCCCCTTACCGACATGAAGGTGGATACTTTGAGCCCCCTGCGAGGACTCCATTCCACATATGTAGATACAACAACACACACACACACACACACACCACACACACACACACACACACACAACACACACCTGGGGCGGGAGCATTTAAAACCCATGCTATCTACCATGCAAAGGTCTGCCCGCATATATGCAGCGACCTTTGCACCCATCCGGTCAGCTCACTCAGAATCTGATTCGCACATGCTACAGTCCCTCAACAGAGGGAAGGGGTGGGGATCAGGGAAGGGGTGGAAGAGAGCTAGAGGGGTGGAGAGAGGGGGTAGGGTTGCGAAGGAGAGAGAGGGATGGGACAGAGGTGAGAGAGGCAGCGGGTAGAGAGATTGGGAGAGGGTGAGAGAGAGGAGAGGGTGGAGAGAGGGGGGTAGGGAGAGAGGGGAGCGGGGAGAGGAGAAGAGGGGTAGGGAGGGAAAGGGGTGGGGATTGCGGCAGATGTGACGCCCAGTTTAACGTCCATCCGAGAGACAGCCACACACACTGATGAATCACACAAACGCGTGAAACACCGGATTTCAAACCCAGGCTACACAGAGCGAGCATGCATACCTCTCAGATTTTTAAGTGATGTAGCGATCATTACTTCATAACAAGTGAAAACATTTTTCCTCAATGTGATGTAATATATTATTCCTTCCTACCCCCGGTATTGACCGTGGTATCGCCATCGAAACTGAAGAACACGCGCCAAGTGGGTTCACCAAGTGAAACAGATGAAGAAACTTTTCAAAACAAAACGTTTATTTTATTTATATTTATCTATGTTGAAGTGACCGGTCGTATAATGGAAGATCATACAAAAAGGGGAACGTCGTGTACAATAAAATTTCACCATTTTCAGCGAGACAGCACTGCCTGTTGCACACAGAACAACACGTGCCAATGCACGTGAGTGGTCCCTGAACTTTGTTCAAGTCCATCGATAATGTATTCAGTATCAGTAACAGTGCAAATATTGTGGAGAGCTCACCAAGTGGCTTAAGCACTCAAGGAAGCACTCCAACAAAACTGTTGATAAGGAACAGCTGGCTTGGCTAGCAATGATCCGTCATATTAAGCACCTCCCGGAGACACCCAATCAATGTCCGAATTAGACAAATGAACACGTTTTTCGGAGTCAGAACTGCTGCTAAGTTCAATTCTTGAGCTTAATTTTTGTAATTCAGGTTATTTTAAGAGATTTGAGGTTCTAGCATGTGCGGAAATAAAAATAAAGCCACGTACGCTGGTGTCTCTGGCCTTTAATAAGCATTGCAATGTACCCAGCAATTAGTAGCTATGATGAACGGGCATTCGATAACATGAGTGAGGAAAGTGAAGAAAAAAAAACTTCACCGTGAAGAAATTGTTGCGGCCTGGTCCAGGTCAAGGCATGGTTGAGCAGGCAAAAATATGGTGGCATGAGAGCCCAGCGAGGTAACCCAGGATACGCCTTAAGTCCCCAGAAAGTGTGGTGGCCGAGGATGTGCCTGATAAAGGATATAATTATACAAGGCCGTTAATTATCTTCAAAAGGGGTGTTTTAACTAACCCAAAGAACCAATTTTCAGTCACGCACTTCCTTGGATTCCCCTTAGTATGCATGCAAAGTTTCAGGCTGATGGGTTTCATGGTTTTGGAGTTATGGAGGACACGCACGCACGCACGCATGCACGCACACGCACACACACCACACACTACCTTAAGCCTGGTGTTGGCTCACTTCTGGTTCTGGTTTGGAGCGACGGCAGGTCTCTCAGGGTTCTCTGCCGCCTTTCTCAAAGTTGTTTCCGGTTGTTACTTGTTCCCGTTTTAACTGTTTATTTCCTCACCTACATGCTTAGTGTGTGTTCCGAGTTCGGTTTGGTTTTCAAAAATCGTGCAATTTTGTGAGTTTTTGTTGACTTGTCTTACCGGATTACTTGAGACCTACCCGTCCTTCCCATCTAGGTGTACGATCGTTTTATTTGTATTCTCTCCTTATTACCTTCAATTCCTATTTTCCCACTTTCCCAACACCCCCACCTATTCCCTCCCAACGAAACACTGATTCTCGTCTTAAATTCAAAAAAAACAAAAAAAAACAACAACAACCCTCCACACCACAAGTCGTGATCCTTCTTCTTCTACGTCATCCTTCTGACCGCCACACCATCTTTATTCTACTTGAGCTGACCCACTCTCACCATTACCTTCACGATTTCTTCCTCCACCTTCCATTCCCGAATCTTACATAATCTTCAAAAATCTATCAAAAAAAATTAATTTTCCTTGTATCCTTTCTATCTATACACCTCCTGTACCCAACCACGTGTCTCTCCACCCTCTTCATGATATTTTTCATCGATCCATCAGCTTCACTCTGTGTTTACCGTTCCAAATTCACTTTACACCTTCACGACTTCAACCTTTCGTTTTCCCAATCT
Organism: Eptatretus atami; assembly: GCA_035128595.1. Classification (NCBI taxonomy): domain Eukaryota; kingdom Metazoa; phylum Chordata; class Myxini; order Myxiniformes; family Myxinidae; genus Eptatretus; species Eptatretus atami. The sequence goes on from CM068960.1 coordinate 119,150,682, forward strand.
TACACAATCCTTATTAAAAATAAATCAATTCACTTTGACTATACACCTCCCATAACAACATACTTCCCGTCACCACATGATCTGTTTCCACCCTCTGCGTTTACCAATCCAAATTCACCATTCACCTCACGATTTTTTCTTCAACCTTTCCATACCTAATCTGATGAAAACTCTCTCATAATAATAATAATAATAATAATAATAATAATAAAAACGATCCCTTATAATGCTTCATCTTCCTCTTTCACACGTGTGGTTCTCATTACTGTATCAATATTTCACTACTCTCTCCTATTTCAACAGACTGCTCTCAATTCGACCTTTCCTTCATACCTTGTCAAAAAAATCCAACTGTTACAGCATTTCTTCTCTCCATTCTCTGAATTCGCCTTCATTGCATCCCCAAGAAATGTCATTGTCGCATTTCCGAACTAAAAATTTTTTTAAAACCCAGTTTGCAATTCTTGTTCGCTTTCCATCACTATTTTTTTTTTTCCAACTTCAGTGTCAATTCACCCATCCCTCTCAAAGCAACCATCACACTCTCTCCCTCACCGCTCCCACTCACCTTCGCCAACCATTCACCCCTCACTCACCCTTCTCAAAGTTGCCCCCCTCCCTCAGATCCACAAAGCTGCCTCCTTCAGCTGCCCCATCACCACCATCTCATCACTCCACCTCCTCAAATCCTCAACTGCCGACTGCACCCTCTCTTATTACTCCCCACTGTACCTCAACCAGTACCACAGAGCCTTTTTCCTCCTCATCAGCCCCCTCTCCCCTAGCTCTTCAGCAATCCCCCACACTCTTTCAACAACTCTCCTTACTCCCCCCCCCTCCTCCTTTGTCCTACCCTTCCCCTCCCATCCCCTGCACCAAAGCCTCCTCCCCTCCCTCTTCATAAACAGTGTGGACCTCAAAATATCCGGGGCCTCCGCTCAACCTTACAGATCTTTCCATACAGGTTGCCACTGACAAACCAGACATAGTACGCCGAACAGAAACTTTCCTCCTCAAGACGTCTCTGACTCCCAAGCATCTCTTCCTGGTTACTCCCTCCTCCGGTATGACAGACCTGACTCGTCCTGGTGGAGGAGTTCTCTCTTCATCAAAAGACTACATTCCTCACTCTCCATGTAATGCCCTCACTCCCCCAGGAATACCTCTGGCTAAGGCTTCCCTCCACCCCACCTCATGTTTATATGTGTACTGTACCCTCCACCAAACAGTGATGACTCCATTTACACCTCACTATCCGAAAACATGGACCAACTTCTATCCTCTCATCCGAACTCTCTCTTCTCATATGTGGTGACTTCAATTGTCATCATGCCAGTTGCTAGGTGTGGGTACCTCTCTCACCTGTCATGGCACTTCAGCAAAATACTTCTGCGACTCATTGGCTGACTCAATCGGTCAACTTCCTGACCCGGTCTCAACCAACAGTACCTCTATCTCTTCTGGATCTGATTTTGACAAATTTCCCTGAAAATATCTGTTCTTGCCTCCGCTCCAATCGGTTCAACTGACCACGTGCTTGTCAAAGTGGAAATATCTCTGGCTGTTATCAGAGAACCACCTCAGTGCCGTCGAAACCCAGCATTTCACTCAGGCCAACTGGCAGGGTCTCCAAGCAGCCATCAACTTCGAGACTGGTCTCCCATCGCTACTTTCTCCAACATCAACTCATCCTGGGAATTCTTCAAAGAAACTTGCTCTCCCTCATGCACAGATTTTATCCCTCTCGTCT
>CM068960.1:119165464-119178049 GCA_035128595.1 Eptatretus atami
TCTTGCCGCTCAATATGGCGGAGCTTCCACAGTCACGTGACCGGTGACGTCATCTGAATAAGGCCTATTGCAACGTGCACACGTCTTGGTGGACCCTGAATGATCCTGGTTGAATTGCGTCAGAATCGCCGAACGCCCTGATTGGTCTGTTTAAATGCCATGGGCGGGGCCTACCTTCTGCCCGAATCCAACGGCAGTCGCTCCTTCCCGCCAAAACTCTGAACGGCAACTTCCATCGCGAAAAGGAAATCTATTAATAACAACGAAAATAACAAAATTCAGGAGTTTATATTAAATCATTACCCACAAACATCACTGCGAGGACAAACCGCGACAAAACACCGAAGATCGGGACGATTTGATTTTAAAATAAACTCTCCTCAGATTTTGCCCATAAAGGCCCAGTCACACTTTGACGTTTTAGCCAGCGATGGCAACGTATTAAAATGTATGTAACGCTGGCTTACGTTGAACTTTGATGTTTTTTTAAAGATTCGGACGTATTCATAACGACTTGGTCTTATGCATAACGTATTAGTAATGGACACAGAACGTTTCGTTGTGTTATAGAACTATATACCAACGAATGCTGAACCTGTTGTCGGCCTTCACAACTTGCCCAACGATAGTCTAACTCATGCATAGCACGCTGACCGCATCGCCGACGATGACGTGGCTAGGTTATGGAAAGGCTGCCGCACAACGATTCAAATCATAACGCCGCAGAAATGGAAGTGTCAACATCGCAGTCACACCTTGGCGATCTTGCCAGCGTATGCCGACCTCTGAAAAATGCGTCTAAAACGCTGGCGCACGTCGAATACGGTATGGGTAAGTTTGGTATGCGTGAATAAAACGCTAAAATACGCTATCATACGTCCTATTAAGTGGAGTACTGTGTAATTTTAAGCATGTTGAAAATTTTACGACGTACTTGCCGTATGACACACGCTCCGCATGCGATGGGAATAAGTGTTTACGCACGATTGCGATCGTTGACACACATCGACACACGTTACTTGTAAGGTGCTCATAAGTCGAAACACGTCAAGGTAATGGTTAGCGTCAGTGTTCCAGACTCCGTTTTTTTTTTTCTTCGGTATGACGGTGTTCAGTGTACAGTGCGTTATGATTTAAATCGTTGAGCGGCAGTCTATTAATATAATTATATTACAACCGCACTAGAAATCGAAGTGTCAACATCACCATCATACCGAAGAAGGAAGAAAAAAAAATAAAAAAAAAAAACCAGGGAGTCTGGAACACTGACGCTAACCATTACCTTGACGTGTTTCGACCGATGAGCACCTTACAAGTAAAGTGTGTCGATGTGTGTCAACGATCGCGTAACGTTAGTACAACACGTAACTCATAGCTTAGAAATAAGTTTCGGGTACGCTAAACATTACCTCGACGTGTTTCGACTTATGAGTAACTTACAAGTAACGTGTGTCAACGATCGCGTGACGTGCCTACAACTTATGGCGAGCGTTATGTGGAACGTGTGAGTCATACGCTGCATAAGTCGTAAAATTTCAAGCATGGAAAGCTTTGAGGACAATCGAAAAGTACAACGTTTAAAGCCAGCGTGCAACGACGTATGGCAGTGTTTTTCAGCGTGCTCTCAATGTTATCAAAACTTACCCATAACGTATCGACGTGTACCAGCGTTTTAGACAATTTTACAAAAATCGGCATACGTTGCAAAACGTCAAGGTGTGACTGGGCTTTAGACGGAACAACAAAAAAAAATGGTCGATGGTCTCTCGACTCCGTTACTGTTCAATACGCCTCGCTCCTCCCCCCCCCCCAGCACACGGAGCAGACTCGGAGCAAACTCAAGGACTCATCGCGCCATCGCGAACATGTGTGGAATGTGGAACCGCGAGCCGAAGCACACCCGCACCGACTCATTCGTTGTATATCGCTCCGCGTCCGCCCTGTGAGGTCAGCTAATCCCGGGCCAGCACGTCATGGCGGACAATCATAACACAACGAAATAAGGATTTTTCTCTATCTCCGTTACATTTAACCTACGTCACGCATGTCCCTTCACAAAAAGAACGTACATACCGTAACATCAGCAGCATCTTGGTCGAACCACCACGGATGAACTCTCCGAAAATCAACATTTCATGACGTGATTCCCGCCGGGATTTGATGCCATCCACTCCAGTTGTAGAGTCAGGGTCGAAGGCTTTAATTTATAGCTACTACCCCCTCCTCCTCCCCCTCCATATGAAGGTCATGTGAGAATTGTTATTACCAAAGAAAACCTGAGGACAAAAAAAAAATCTGGTGGTCAGGAATGGAAAGAGACGTGGAGAGATGTGTCAAATCCTTCCATGGATGTCAACTTGTTGGTCAACCAAATCCACCAGGGCCTGTCAAAAGTACGTTGTTTCCAGTGGGACCGTGGGAAGATGTAGCCGTCCACATTTTGGGTCCGTTACCATCTGGAGAGTCGGTAATGGTTGATTGACTACTACAGTCGTTACTATTGTTACGGATCTGGCAACTTTTGCACAGAAACAGACAGCGGTCCCCGGATATTCAGTTATTTCGATAATATGTGTTTATAGTTAGAATCCATCCCCTGTGTCTAATGGGAATTTTGTGTGTGCGCTGCGAGTTATTTTATAATCAGGTTTTATACATCAACTACAACAACAACAACAACGGCACCGTCCCTCACTCAACCCGGTCGCCATTGAGTGTTTTTGCTGAGGCGTGGGCGGAGCCTCCATCGCCTCAGATCGAGGCTCCGCCCCGAGGAAGGGCATGGAGCGTTTCCTCCAGCCAATGAGCGAAGGGCGAGCATCGCACACGCGCCCAGCCAATGGGATGCCAGCGTGCCGAAAGCTACTACGGAGCCTCTTCGGGGGCGGGCCTCCGAGACGCCTTCACAGATTTTTGTGAGGCATGGTATACCAGCCACCACTCTGTATTCAGACAATGGGCCACAATTCATTGCTCAGACATTTACGGATTTCATGGACACCATGGCCATCTACCACCATCGCGTAACTCCAAAGTGGCCACAGGCAAATGGTGAAGTAGAACGTCAGCACCAGTCTCTGGAGAAGCGTATGACGATTGCGCAAGCTGAAGGGCGGGACTGGAAAGATGCAATGTCGTCATACAGGGCAGCCCCTCACTCGACCACAGGGAAAAGCCCAGCAGAGCTGTTGTTCGGAAGGAAAATCCACCCAAACATTCCGGAGCTGAAGGATCTGTTGGCTGACCAGGAGGTTCGAGACCGGGATGCTGAGAACAAGGAATCGGCGAAGCTGCATGCGGATCATCGATGTCATGCTAAAGAACCTGATGTGTTGCTGAAACGAGATAATCCAAGAAAACTTGACACAGCCTTCCTGCCAGACCCTTACACTGTGGTTTCCAAGACAGGAAGCAACGTGACAATAGTCTCCCGATGGAGTTTGTTATGACAGAAACACGTCACGCGTGAAGAAGTATCGACGTCAGAATGTTCCTGATATGGGCAATCTGAAGACAAGTGGCGTTCCAGAGATGGATCAATTGATGATCGAGCAACAGATAGCAACGCGAGGAGATGGGGCCCAGAGGGGTGCAGAGACTGATGAGGCAGCTGAACTACCCATCAGAATTCCACAGGTGGATGTGGCACAGAAATCTCGAGATCCAGAGGTATCGCCCGATCAACGTACAAGGCACGATGAGAAGGATGCATCGTTGTAACCTCATGCTCCAGGCAGACCACATCGAGAGGAGAGAATGCCAAGGAAATACAAAGACTTTGTCAGGTTATAATTATTTGAGATTTAATGTTGAATTGAGTTTTTTGGGAAATTTGGAAGGTCGAGTAGCTTAAATGATGGAACAGTAAACTCATGTTCAGTCTTCCTATTCAAATGGGGGAGGGATGTCATGATAATGGCTTGTATTGTGTTTGGATACTTTTGAATACATGGAACTCCACCGCACAGTCACGATGCTGTGTACAACAACCACAACCAAAAGAAGACGTTCTAAGATGGCCGATTAAAACGAGCACCGCGAACCATCGCGGTGATCCGTAATCACGCTGGTTTCTGTGTTTCCTGGGCTCGACGACGTGACAAGGTCGTGATAAGAGTTCAGGTCAGAGAAATCTTTTTTTTTTAACTCGTGTCAATATTATTGGCCAATCAGTGGAGTCCTTTCAGAGAGCCAATGGGTGTAGCGGATGAAGAGGTCCGATGAGCTCGTCTCACGAGGTTCCAGTCACACAGCACGTCAGTATTTAATTGTGACTTTTATTCCACACAACCATTTATTGAGTGACGTTGATTTTGTTTGCTTGGCTAAGCAACCACCACGCCGACAACGAACGAGCACTGTTTTTGCGTTTTGCGACCAACGGCATCTTGAGTTGAGGCCTCGCCGTCTCGACACCAAAGAATCCATCCTCCTTCGGGAACAGCTGGAGAGACGACTGGAAGGATTTTTCATCAAGCTTGCTGTCTTATAAAGATGCCTGATCCACTATAAAGCTTGCTGTCCATCCCACCTGTGGTTTTTGTTTTTTTCAGACTCTTACTCATACCCTTTAACATGTTCAACTGAAACTTGGTACAGAGCTTTATTATGATAAGCTCAAGAACAAGTTCAAGTTTCATGGTGTTTTGTCAACTTTTCACAAAGTTATGCCCTTTTTGGACTTAGAAAGTATCACATCGGTTCAGGGGACCTGAATAGCAGATATATTCTTGCTCTTGTTTTATTTGTCGGCCCATCCTCAATGAGGGAGAATGTCACTTGGAACCCAAAGGACGGTGCGAAGAGGCTGGAAGGACTCACAGCCTTGCGGGGAGCTGAATTCTACAGGGTGACCTGAAAATCACTTTACCCTTCCCAGTAAAGCATTTGTTCTTAAACTCTTTTGATACACAGGTTTTATTGTGCAGTACTTATAATTAACTGGTCATTGTATCTGTATGTGTTCCATCATTATTCTTGCACCACTGATTTCCTCGCCAACTCCTCTTAGACATCTTGTGTAGCATTTGTGGAGTCACCTGTGCGGAAGAGGCCAAGACTGCAATTCTTCAGTCGGTTTGGCGACGCTCTCCTTGATGAAGCCCCACAAAGATTTGGCTTGAGTCGTTAGATCTGGACTACTGATGGTAATGGTGCTGATGCTGGTGATGTTGATGATCCATGTCAAATCCATCGTTGAAGGACCGAACGTGCAATGCAAAATGCATGGATGTGCTATCCTCTTTGTTGTCTTTTTTTTTTCTGTATACATAGTGCAAGTACACTGAACAGATCAGGACAAAAGGAACAGCAGAGAGGGGGAGGAAATACCAACAGCAGAGCCAAAGGCCAAGACAGAGGGAGGCAGACAACTACTAGAAGGGAAGGAAAACAGTAGAGCGCATACCTCCACCACATAATGCCTGATCCACGGGAACATATCGGGGCCCAATACATTTTTGAAATATCTTGCTATATCATCGTTTTTGGCCCTATCTCTCAATGGTGAAGGATCACTATAAAAACGAAATAATTTTCACATACGGAATCGGATCTTCACCAAAATCGAATCAATTTGTCGTGGTCAAACACCCAACCTGTCCACCAAATTTCATCTGAATCCGCCCCCAACTTTTTGAGATATGTTGCTATATACAGTCGTGGCCAAAAATATTGGCACCCTTGCACTTTTTCTCAAAGAATGCACCATTTTTTCCAGAAAATTGTTGAAATTAAAAAATCTTTTGGCATCCACAAATATATTTCTTTGGTTTGCAGTGAAACAAAACAAAAAAGCTGAAAAAAAATTACTAAATCTTCACTTATTCCACACACAGATCATAAAATGGCCAGGACAATATTATTGGCACCTTTTCGAAGTTGTTTGAAATAATTAGATTTTAAGCAGGTGATTCTCCTTTACTTTGGAATTAAACTCACCTGTGGTGAGTTGCAGGTGCTGGAATATAGAAATCGCTCATTCAACCAGTTTGAATAGAGAAAAGGAGTCATTCTGCTGTTTTGTGTCACTGTGTATACCGCAATGAGCATGGAGAAAAGAAAGAAAAGCAGAGAATTGTCTGAGGAGGTCAGACACAAGATTGTAGCCAAGCATGGACAATCTCAAGGCTACAAGTCCATCTCCAGAGACCTTGATGTTCCTGTGTCCATCGTACGCAATGTTATCAGGAAGTTTAAGGCCCATGGCACTGCAGCCAACCTCCCTGGACGTGGCCGCTTGAGAAATCTTGATCGAAGATTGCAGCAAAGGAGTGTTCGAATGGTGGAGAAAGCACCTCGATCAACTGCCAAACAGATTCAAACTGACCTTCAGACACAAGGTACGACAGTTTCAACTCGCACCATCCGTCGCCAACTCAATGAAAGGGGGTTCCATGGTGGGAGACCCATGAGGACCCCACTGCTGAGAAAGAGACATAAGAAAGCCTGACTGGAGTTTGCCAAAATACACCTGAACAACATCCTTCTGGGAGAATGTCCTGTGGATAGATGAGGCTAAATTAGAGCTTTTTGGTAAAGCACATCATCTCTATATTTACAGAAAACAAAATGAAACCTTCAAAGAAAAGAACACCTTCCCTGCAGTCAAACATGGAGGAGGTTCAGTGATGTTTTGGGGTTGCTGTGCTGCCTCTGGCACTGGGTGCCTTGAACGTGTGCATGGCATCATGAAATCAGGATATTACCAAGATATTATGGAGAGCAATGTTCAAACCAGTATCAGAAATCTGGGTCACCGTCGAAGGTCATGCGTCTTTCAGCAGGACAATGACCCCAAACACACTTCAAAAAGCACACAGGAATGCTTCAAGACAAAACGCTGGACTGTTCTGAAGTGTCCAGCAATGAGTCCAGATCTAAATCCCATTGAACACCTGTGGGGAGATCTGAAAACAGCAGTTGGGAGAGGGCACCCTACAAATCTGGGAGAACTGGAGCAGTTTGCACAAGAAGAGTTGAAAAAACCACCAGTAGAGGGGTGTAGGAAGCTCATTCATGGCTATAGGAAGAGCTTGAGTGCAGTTATTTTGTCCAATGGCTGTGCTACCAAATATTAAGTCGAGGGTGTCAATAATTTTGTCATTGCCATTTCTTTGTATTTTCTGATTTAAAAGGGTATATTAAGTTTTGAATCAAAAACGAAGGTTCTGTAATATTTTACAGTGAAATAAAGAATTGTGGAGACCAAACACTTTTGTCATTTTCAACTTATTTTTCGAGAAAATTGTGAGTTATTTTAAAAACGTGCAAGGGTGCCAATATTTTTAGCCACGACTGTATGAATTTAGCTCAATCTCTCAATGGTGAAGAATCGCTGAAAAAGAATTATTGGATCCGGATTCGGATCTTCACCAAAATTGAATCAATTCTTCCGTGTCACACACCCAACGTGTCCACCAAGTTTCGTCCGAATCCGTCCACAACTTTTTGAGATATTTTGCACACAGACAGAAAGGGGTGAAAACGTAACCTCATTCACCTTCGTGGTGGGGGTAACAATGGGTGTGGGGTGGAATGGGGGGGGGGTGGGGGGAGGTGAGGATACATGGGGTGGACAAGATCAATGAAGGAACTCAGGAGACAAAACTGGAAATTTGGAAGGAGGGATCGGGTGGTAACGAGGGTAGAAAAGATCATGGTTTTGGATTGGGGATGATCTGAGATGGTGGTGAACAGCTGTCTTGAATATTTGAAGGGAAGAATGAGTTTGAAGAGGAAGTGGAAGTTGGTTCCATAGGTGGGGGGAGAGGGTGGAAGAGGCACAAATGAGTGAAAGTGAGCAGTGATCGTGGATTTAGGTAGTTTCACCAGAAGGGGTTGAAGGTGGACCATGTGTGCCCTGCAGAAACTTTGGGAGACAAAGCATGGAAAGAGGAGGAGGTGCAAAACCAGAAAGGTGGCAATAGAATCCCGAGAGACAACTGATACCGTATATCTGCTATTGAAACCAGACACTTTCAGTTGTTCCTGCAGTAACAAATCATGGGAACAGCCAGTTTCTTCACATATGCTCATAATCTACACCGGTTACCGGTTCATAAAAAATCCATCCGTCCATTGGGACCAGACTATGTGCAGAGTGTCGGTGCTGCCTAAGCAGTCTCCTTGGCTATTGGGTACAATCCTGGACGGGTCGCCATTCTGACACAGGATACCAGCAAGCTGGCACTCATTTTGCCAACTTCAGCAGGATGACATTCAAAGTCAACCCCACCTGATATTAATTCAACAGCTGAGGAGGATTTTAACTCAGGATCTTGGGATCCCAAGCCCACTACACTAACCATTAAGCCAACACCAGGCATATAAAAAATAGGGACCAAGTACATGTCTTGAGGTCATTCCTGCCCATATCGTCATGCGTGGAGGATGATTCTCCAATTCCAATGTGAAATGTGGATTTTCCTCAGACCAGAACACCACATTTCATGCCTGGGAGCTTCGATAGACGGCACATTCATCCAAAAACAACACTTTTCCTCGAGACAGGGCAGTTGAGAAGGTGTCAAGAAAGACACCGCTTTATGTGCAGCGCCGATCCAGGTCAGCATCACTCATTTCATTCATTCACAAATGATGGGCGCCAGGGTTTCAACTGAAGATCTTTTTTCATGGAGTTTCCATAGTGGTCCGTGAAAAGCCAAGTTCACTGGCTCTTTCTTGTTGACTTTCTCAGCGACCGCTCAATTGACGCCAACACAGCAGCACACATGTTTGTTTTTGTTACCGGTCTTCCGGCCACTGCTGTTCTTGTCCACACTTCCTGTTTCAAAAGCCTGTTTTCCCACTTTTAACATCTGCTTTAGGGGGGGAAGATTTTCCAAAGCATTCCATGAAAGCTGTCTGCACTTGAGCAATTGTTTTGACTCTGTGTGTGCCCTTTCAAACATCACCAACCAAGCGCTCTTCGACACTATAACAACTTGTGTCCATCATGCCCTCTAACTTCCCACCGGCTCCAGCGTCAGTGAGTCAGTGTTTCCGCATACCACGATGGGGGAAGGTAGCAGGGGAGGAAGGGAGGTGCGACATTTAACAGGGGTAAAGTGACTTTCAGGCCACCCTGTAGTTCCCACCGAATTGGAGTTACACCCAGCGGAGTACCACTTTCAACGGGGCGTCCCTTCCGCGACCTGGTTGTGCATTCTACTTCATCATTTAAAGTTTTCACCATACGTGTGCTCTCCAGAAGTGGCCACCTTTTACTCATGGACATTACATTTCATTATCACGGACTTTCGCGAGTTGTTTAGTTTTCTCAACTCGATACTGCTCGCCATTTATTTCATCTCGTGATTCCCGAGTGGAGAGGACTTTATTATGAACTTGAAGCCAAATTATCATGAGTGAACATTTATTCCATCTGTTCTCCAAACCACATAATAAATGGGGAGTAGGAATTGTATTTATTACCTCCGCCAACAAAGGTGGGCAGAGGTTATGTTTCCACCCCAATCTGTCTTTGTTTGTCTGTCTGTCTATGAAGTGAAGAGGATATCTCGTAGAGTTGTGGACAGATTCGGACAAAATTGAGTGGATACATTGAGTGTGTGACGAGAACAAAATGATTCAATCTTGGTGAAGATCCAAATCCGGATTGGGATCTGAGAGTTTTTTGAGTGATTCTTCACCATTAAGAGATGGGGCTAAAAATGACATGAAGCACAACATTTCAAAAAGTTATGGCCGGATTTGGCTGAAACCTGGTGGACAGGTTGGGTGACTGAGAAGGATGAATCGTTTAGAACAAACAACAACAACCATGCTAGGTCATTCTGAGCAAGTCATACACTCACAGCATCTGCTTTTGCCGTGCTACATCATCCTGTGCGAGTCATTCGTGCTTCGTCATTTTCAGTAAGTCGTTCACTCACAGCGGCCAAAACTATGGCTGCAAGGTGTGTAACAAGTGGCATTGGAGATAATGATCAAGTGAAGAAGTCAAGAAGGTCTCATTTATTGGAGGTGATATTCAAAGTTTTAGATCAGTTTGATCGAGGTGAGTGCAGCATTGATATTCAAAGAGAGATGGGACTTCTTGATTCCACAGTGAGAACGATTCGTGAAAATCGTCATAAAATCCGTAAGAGCACTCGGGTAACAACTAATCTCAGTGCTACCAGAACTGCAAGATCTTGGTCTGATGCTGTTGACGAAATGGCGAAGATGCTGACCACGTGGATAGAGCATCAGAACCAACAGAACATGCCCTTGTCTGGAATGGACATTCATGAGAAGGCGAGGAGTTTGGTGATCTAACCAAAGATACCAATGATCCAGTGCCTTTTGCTGCCAGTCATGAGTGGTTTGACCGCTTCAAGAGTCGCCATGCATTCCACAATCTCAAGTTGACTGGAGAAGCTGCTGCTGCAGATCATGCTGCTGGCAAAAATTTTCCAGCTGTCTTCAAATCGGTGATTGCGGATGGAGGTTACACACCAAGCCAGGTGTTTAACCACGATGAAACTGGACTTTATTGGAAACGCATACCCAGCCGCACTTTCATCTCCATCATCTTGATCTCCATCAACTCTGGTCTGAGGCAGTAATTGAGTTCAGAGGTTTCACAGATGCTGAAGTCAGCAAAGCACGGCAACAGATTGTGGACATGGCTCTGTAAGTGGGATTTGAGGAGGTTGATGAAGATGATGTTGAGGATGTGCTTCTCTCATACAGGGAGGAGCTGATCAATGAAGATCTTCTGGCTCTGGAGGAGGAGTGCGTCAAAGAGGAATCGGAATCAAGTCCTGAGGAGGTTGTGCCTGTTAAAACCCTCATGCCGAAGGTCATGCCTATAGGTTTTACATTGGTCGATGAAGCCTTGGCCATCTTTGATGAACATGATCCCGACTGCATGAGAAGTTCCAAGGTGTGGAGGGAGATGGAGAATGCCCTGAAATGTTACAAGGAGGTCTATGAGCAGAAAATGAAGGCAGCCACTCAAGTCTCCATCATGAAGTTTTTCAGAAAATACCAAGCGAAGCAGCCTCCATTTCATCTTCTGAGCCTTCAACCTCAACTGGACAGCCTGCCACACCTGAATAAGCCTGCCACAAGCAATATGTTCTGTATCCAACCCCAATCATGGTAACACATATTACAATTGGGGCAATACCCCAGGGGACTCACCTGGTGGAATAATAGTAACTGAGGAGAAAGTCAACGTGGAATGGAATCAGCAAAAATGTTACTAATGAACCAATGTTATTAGCAAATACAAATAATTTGGGCGGCAACCCCCCCCCTTTCCCTGTACACTCCCTTAGACCCCAGTTTTTAGTTATGTTTTTAAAATGGTGTGAACAAACTTTGCGACATCATGGGTGCTGAATGTTGTGGTCAAGTATCATCGGATTGCGTCTGTATTTTCTGAGAAGAAAGCAAATACATATTTTTGGGGGGCAACCCCCTTCGGGCCCGGTTTAAAAAAAAAATTGTTATTCTTTTTTTTAATGCCATAAACAAACTTTGGTACATAGAGGGTGATGAAGGTTGTAAAATTTCATCAAAATTATGTGTGTAATTTCAAAGAAGTTGCAAGTATTTGTGGACGGACGGACAGACGGACGACGCGCCATCCCCATAAGCTCCCTTGAACTACGTTAAAAAGTGAGCTAAAAAGTCATTCATTTTAATGTTTTTATTTGTTATATGTTTTATTTACACATTGTATACTGCTTTTTTGAGGTTTTTATGTCTGTCTTCAAGCTTAAAAGGTTGAAATCTTCCCCATTTGGAACGTAACCCCCATTTTTACATGTTACATATTACCCCATAAGGCATTTTCGGATAATGCGGTGTTTCGTGTGAACGCATCCTCCGCATTATATGAGGGTTTCCTGTATAGTACAATATTTCAAAAAGTTATGGATGGATTCAGACTAAACTTGGTGGATGAGTTTGGTAGGTGACAAGAACAAGGCAATTCGATTTTGCTTCAGGTCGGGATCCAGGTGCCTCCTATCATTGGAATACAAAACGTAAACTGTTCAGCCTGGTGGAGGTATGTGCTTTACCAAGTGTCTTTCTAGTCATCTTTGTAATTTCTACAAAACCTATGTCCTGTCTGTGCTACTAGCATCTTTTCAGGGAGACCATTCCATGTATTAACCACCCTCTAACTGAAGCATCCCTGTCTCGACATTGTCCTAACTCTCCTTGTCCTCATTCTCAAGCTGTGGCCCCTGATCATATAACGATAAATTCTACAATTATTCCTTTGATCTCCTTCATCACGTTAAACAGTTCAATCAAACAACCTCCTTTCTAATGTGTAAAGTCCTGTCTCCTTTAGCCCCATCTCGTCGCTAAGTCTCGCTCGGCCCCGAATCGATCAAATCGGTCTACCCTGAACTCTCCCTAAGGAGAGCTCTGTCCTTTCCAGACATGGTGAACAAAACTGAACACAACATTCTTGATGAGGCCTCACTAAATTCCTATACAATGCTAACACCTCCTCTTTTGTTTTATAATTCATCCTCCTGCTGATACTACTTAAAACCCTGTTAGCTTTACCTATAGCTACCTGACACTGACCTGTCTGCTTACCCCCCTATATATTAC
>CM068960.1:119179803-119191436 GCA_035128595.1 Eptatretus atami
ATGTGGCTTTCCCAGGAAAGATCGTGGCAGATGGTGACACCCAAAAGTTTGAATGAAAGGACTTCTTCAAGGGGGTTTTTGAGAAAGTAGATGGGGGAGTTTTCCAGACGGTCCTTTCAGAGAGACATGGTGAGAGTGCGAGATTTGTCAGGATTGAAAGACATATTAAAAGTGTTTGACCAGCTTGTGATTTTATCCAGGTCTGCAGAGAGTGAAGAGGCTGCTGCCTGCCGATGAGAGGGATGAGAGATGGTACGGCAGAGGGTGAAGTCATCAACAAAGAGATAAAGAGGATTTTCCAGAGAGTCTGATTGATCATTGATGAAAACCAGAAAAAGCACAGGGCCCAGAACACTGCCTTGAACCCCAGCCTGGACAGGAAGAGGAGATGAGAGAATTCCTTTGAGAGCCACGCGTTGACTGCAACAGGAGAGGAAGTCCGCGAGCCATGAGTGGAGATGGCCTTGGATACTGTAAGAAAAGAGTTTGGTGAGCAGTGCGAGATGCCAGACTGTATTAAAAGCTCGCGATATGTCGAGGGAGATGTCTCTGATCTCATGCTTGGCATTTAGGACCTCCATGCATTGTTGGGAAAGCAGGAGCAGAATGTCCAGGGTAGAGTGACCTGGTCTGAATCCAAATTGATGATCGGAAATCTAGCCATTGGAGAAGAGGAAGGATTTAATGTCGGAAGCGATGATGGATTCCGTAACCTTGCTGATGATTGGGAGTTCATTCAAGCTTGCTGTCTTATAAAGTATGCCTGAATCGCACTATAAAGCTTGCTGTCCTCCACCTGTGTGTTTTTTGTTTTTTTTCAGACTCTTACTCATACCTTTTAACATGTTCAATGAAAAACTTGTACAGAGCTTTTATTATGATAAGCTCAAGAAAAGTTCAAGTTTCATGGGTTGTTTGTCAACTTTTCACAAGTATGCCTTTTTGGGACTTAGAAAGTATCACATCGTTCAGGGGACCTGAATAGCCAGATATAATTCTTGCTCTTGTTTTATTTGTCGGCCCATCCTCAATGAGGGAGGAATCTCACTGGAACCCAAAGGACGGTGCGAAGAGGCTGAAAGATCACAGCCTTGCGGGGAACTGAATTTCTACCAGGGTGACCGTAAAATCACTTTACCCTTCCCAGTGAAAGCATTTGTTCTTAACTCTTTGATACACAGGTTTTATTGTGCAGTACTTATAATTAACTGGTCATTGTATCTGTATGTGTTCCATCATTATTCTTGCACCACTGATTTTCCTCGCCAACTCCTCTTTAGACATCTTGTGTAGCATTTGTGGAGTCACCTGTGCGGAAAGAGGCCAAGACTGCAATTCTTCAGTCGGTTTTGGCGCACGCTCCTCTCCTTGATTGAAGCCCACAAAGATTTGGCTTGAGTCGTTAGATCTGGACTACTGATGGTAATGGTGGCTGATGCTGGTGATGTGATGATCCACTGTACAAATCCATCGTGAAGGACCGAAATCGTGCAATGCAAAATGCATGGATGTGCTATTGCCTCTTTTGTTGTCTTTTTTTTTTTCTGTATACATAGTGCAAGTACACTGAACAGCATCAGGACAAAGGAACAGCAGAGAGGGGGAGGAAATACCAACAAGCCAAAAAAAAAAAGCGGCCCCAAAGGCCAAGACAGAGGGAGGCAGACAACTTTACTAGAAGGGAAGGAGAAACAGTAAGCGCCATACCCTCCACACACATAATGCTGATCGCACGGGAATCATATCGGGGCCCAATACATTATTTGAAATATCTTGCTATATTCATTTCGTTTTTGTGGCCCTATCTCTCCAATGGTGAAGATCACTATTAAAAACGAATTAATTTTCACATACGGAATCAGGATCTTCACGCATAAATCGAATCAATTTGTCGTGGCAACACCAAACCTGTCCACCAAATTTCTCTGAATCGCCCCAACTTTTTGAGATATGTTGTATATAACAGTCGTGGCCAAAAATATTGGCACCCTTGCACTTTTCTCAAAGGAATGCACGCATTTTTTCCAGAAAATTGTTGAAATTAAAAAATCTTTTGGCATCCACAATATATTCTTTGGTTTTGCAGTGGAAACAAAACAAAAAAGCTGAAAAAAATTACTAAATCTTCCTTATCTCACACACAGACTCATAAAATTGCCAGGGACAATATTATTTGCACCCTTTTCGAAGTTGTTTGGAATAATAGATTTTAAGGCAGGTGATTCTCCTTTACTTTGAATTTAACTCACCTGTGGTGAGTTGCAGGTGCTGGAATATATAGAAATCGCTTCATTCAACCAGTTTGAATAGAGAAAAGGAAGTCATTCTGCTGTTTTGTGTCACTGTGTTATACCGCAATGAGCATGGAGAAAAGAAAAGAAAAGCAGAGGAATCCCTGTCTGAGGAGAGGTCAGACACAAGATTGTAGCACAGCATGGACAATCTCAAGGGCTACAAGTCCATCTCCAGAGACCTGTGTTCCTGTGTCCATCGTACGCCAATGTTATTCAGGGAAGTTTAAGGCCCATGGCACTGCAGCCAACCTCCCTGGACGTGGCCGCTTGAGAAATCCTTGATCGAAGATGCCAGCAAAGGAGTGTCGAAATGGTTGGAGAAAGCCACCATCGATCAACTGCCAAACAGATTCACACTGGACCTTCAGCACACAAGGTACGACAGTTTCAACTCGCACCTCCGTCGCGAACTCAATGAAAGGGGGTTCATGGTGGGAGACCCATGAGGACCCCACTGCTGAGAAAGAGACATAAGAAAGCCTGACTGGAGTTTGCCAAAATACACCTGAACAACATCCTTCTGGGAGATGTCCTGTGGATCAGATGAGCTAAATTTTAGAGCTTTTTGTAAACACATCATCTCTATATTTACAGAAAACAAAATAAACCTTCAATAAGAAAAGAAGCACCTTCCTGCAGTCAAAACTGGAGGAAGGTTTCAGTGATGTTTGGGTTGCTGTGGCTGCCTCTGGCATGGGTGCCTTGAACGTTGTGCATGGCATCAGAAAATCAGGCATAATTACCAAGTATATTATGGAAAGCATGTTTCAAACAGTATCAGAAATCTGGTCGCCGTCGAAGGTTCATGCGTCTTTCAGCAGGGACAATGACCCAAACACACTTACAAAAAGCACACAGGAATGCTTCAAGGAACAAACGCTGGACTGTTCTGAAGTGTCCAAGCAATGAGTCCAGATTCATAAATCCCATGAAACACCGTGGGAGAGATCTGAAACACAGCAGTTGGGAGAGGCACCCTACAACGGGGAGAACTGGAGCAGTTTGCACAAGAAGAGTTTGAAAAACCACGCATAGAGGGGGAGGAAGCTCATTCATGGCTATAGAAGAGCTTGACTGCAGTTATTTTGTCAATGGGCTGTGTACCAAAATAAGTCGAGGGTGTCAATAATTTTGTCATTCCATTCTTGACTTGTTAAAAGGTTATATTAAGTTTTTGAATTCCAAAAACGAAGGTTCTGTAATATTACAAGTGAAATAAAGATATTGTGGAGACAAACACTTTTTGTCATTTCAACTTTATTTTTCGAGGAAATTGTGAGTTATTTTAAAACGTGCAAGGGTGCAAATTTAGCACACGACTGTATGAATTTTAGCTCAATCTCTCAATGGTGAAGATTCGCTGAAAAACAATTATTTGATCCGGATTCGGTATCTGTCACCAAAATTGAATCATTCTTCCGCGTGTCACACACCCAACGTGTTCCACCCAAGTTTCGTCCGAATCCGTCCACAATTTTTGGAGATATTTTTGCAACAAGACGAAAGGGGTGGAAAACGTAACCTCAATTCACCTTCGGTGGGGGCGGTAACACATGGGTGTGGGGTGGATGGGGGGAGAGGGGGGGGGTGGGGGGAGGTGAAGATACATGGGGTGGACAAGATCAATGAAGGAAACTCAGGAGGTAACAAAATGGAAACTTGGAAGGAGGATCGGGTGGTAACACGAGGGTAGAAAAAGATCATGGTTTTGATTGGGGATGATCTGAGATGGTGGGACAGCTGTCTTGATATATTTGAAGGAAGAATGAGTTTGAAGAGCGAAGTGGAAGTTGGTTCTCATAGGTGGCGGGGGGGGGAGGTGTGACGAGAGGCACAAAATGAGTGAAAGTGAGCAGTGATCGTGGATTTAGGTAGTTTCACAAGAAGGGGTTGAAGGTGGACCATGTGTGCCCTGCAGAAACTTTGGGAGAAAAGCATGGAAAGAGGAGGAGGTGCAAAACCAGAAAAGGTGGCAATACGAATCCGCGAGAGTACAACTGATACCGTATATCTGGTCTATTGGGAAACCAGACACTTTCTAGTGTTCCTGCAGTAACAAATCTGGGAACAGCCAGTTTTCTTCACATATGCTCATAATCTTCACACGGTTACCGGTTCATAATAAAAATCCATTCCGTCCAATTGGCGACGCAGACTATGTGCAAGAGTGTCGGTGCTTGCCTACAGCAGTCTCCTTGGCTATTGGTACAATCCTGGATGGTAGCCATTCCTGACACAGGATACCATGCAAGCTGGCACTCATTTTGCCAACTTCAGCAGGATGAACATTCAAAGTCCAACCCACCTGATATTAAATTCAACAGCTGAGGAGCGATTTTAACTCAGGATCTTGGGATCCCAATCCCACTACACTAACCATTAAGCAACACCAAGGCATATAAAAAATAGGGACCAGTACATGTCTTGAGGTCATTTCCCTCCCAATATCGGTCATAGCGTGGAGATGGTTCATCCAATTCGCAATGTGAAATGTGGATTTTCCTCGACCAGAAACCACATTTCATGCCTGGGAGCTTCGATAGCATGGCACATTCATCCAAAAACAACACTTTTCCTCGAAGAGGGTCAAGGTTGAGAAGGTGTCAAGTAAGACCACACTGCTTTATCAAAGCGCCGATCCAGGTCAGGCATCACATCATTTCATTCATTCACAAATGATGGACGCCAGGGTTTCACTGAAGAATCTTTTTCATGGGAGTTTTCCATAGTGCGTCCGTGAAAAGCCAAGTTACTGGCTCTTTCTTGTTGACTTTGCTCGGCGACCGCTCCCATTGACGCCAACACAGCAGCACACATGTTTCTTCCTGTGTTACCGGTCTCCGGCCACTGCTGTTCTATGTCCACACTTTCCTGTTCAAAAATCGCCTGTTTTTCCCACTTTTAACATCTGCTTTTAGGGGGAAGATTTTCCAAAGGCATTCCATGAAAAGCTGTCTGCACTTGAGGCATTGTTTTGACTGTGTGTGTGCCCTTTCAACATCACCACAAGCGCTCTTCGACACTATAACAACTTTGTGTCCCATCATTAGCCGTCTAACTTACCCACCGGCTCCAGCGTCAGTGAGTCAGTGTTTCCCATACCACGATTGGGGGAGGTGCAGGGAGGAAGGGGAGGTGTGACAATTATCAGGGTAAAGTGACTATTTCAGCGCCAGCCTGTTTTGATAGTTTTTCCCACCGAATTGGAGTTACACCCAGCGGAGTACGCCACTTTCAACGGGGGCGTCCCTTTCCGGACCTGGTTGTGCATTCTAACTTCATCATTTAAAGTTTTCCCATAACGTGTCTCTCTAGGATTGGCTCACCTTTTACCCATGGACATTACATTTCATTATCACGGACTTTTCGCGAGTTTGTTTAGTTTTCTGCAACTCGATACAGCTCGGCCATTTATTTCATCTCGTGGATTCCCGATGGAGAGGACTTTTATTATGAACTTGAAAAGCCAATTATCATGAGTGGAACATTTATTTCCATCTGTCTCGACAAACCACATAATAAATGGGGAGTAGGATTGTTATTTAATTACCTCCGCACAAAGGTGGGCCAGAGGTTATGTTTCCACACCAAAATCTGTCTTTGGTTTGTCTGTCTGTCTATGAAGTGAAGAGGATAATCTCCGTAGAGGTTGTGGCAGATTCGGACAAAAATTGAGTGGATACGT
The DNA here is from genome assembly GCA_035128595.1 of Eptatretus atami. Lineage (NCBI taxonomy): Eukaryota > Metazoa > Chordata > Myxini > Myxiniformes > Myxinidae > Eptatretus > Eptatretus atami. Next base: position 119,185,783 of record CM068960.1, read on the forward strand.
TGAGTGTGTGACGAGAACAAAATGATTCAATTCTTGGTGAAGATCCAAATCCGGATTGGGATCTGAAGAGTTTTTTTGGAGTGATTCTTCACCATTAAGAGATATGGGGCTAAAAATGACATGAAGCACAACATTTTCAAAAAGTTATGTCGGATTTGGCTGAAACCTGGTGGGACAGGTTGGGTGACTGAGAAGGATGAATCGTTTAGAACAAACAACAACAACCATGCTAGGTCATTCTGAGCAAGTCATACACTCACAGCAGCTGCTTTTGCCGTGCTACATCATCCTGTGCGAGTCATTCGTGCTTCGTCATTTCCAGTAAGTCGTTCACTCACAGCGGCCAAAACTATGGCTGCAAGGTGTGTAACAAGTGGCATGGGAGATAATGATCAAGTGAAGAAGTCAAGAAGGTCTCATTTATTGGAGGTGATATTCAAAGTTTTAGATCAGTTTGATCGAGCGTGAGTGCAGCATTGATATTCAAAGAGAGATGGGACTTCTTGATTCCACAGTGAGAACGATTCGTGAAAATCGTCATAAAATCCGTAAGAGCACTCGGGTAACAAACTAATCTCAGTGCTACCAGAACTGCAAGATCTTTGGCCTGATGCTGTTGACAAAATGGCGAAGATGCTGACCACGTGGATTAAAGCATCAGAACGCAACAGAACATGCCCTTGTCTGGAATGGACATTCATGAGAAGGCGAGGAGTTTGGTGATCTAACCAAAGATACCAATGATCCAGTGCCTTTTTGCTGCCAGTCATGAGTGTTTGACCGCTTCAAGAGTCGCCATGCATTCCACAATCTCAAGTTCACTGGAGAAGCTGCTGCTGCAGATCATGCTGCTGGCAAAAATTTTCCAGCTGTCTTCAAATCGGTGATTGCGGATGGAGGTTACACACCAAGCCAGGTGTTTAACCACGATGAAACTGGACTTTATTGGAAACACATACCCAGCCGCACTTTCATCTCCATCATCTTGATCTCCATCAACTCTGGCCTGAGACAGTAATTGAGTTCAGAGGTTTCACAGATGCTGAAGTCAGCAAAGCACGGCAAACAGATTGTGGGCATGGCTCTGTAAGTGGGATTTGAGGAGGTTGATGAAGATGATGTTGAGGATGTGCTTCTTCTCCATACAGCGGAGGAGCTGATCAATGAAGATCTTCTGGCTCTGGAGGAGGAGTGCGTCAAAGAGGAATCGGAATCAAGTCTGAGCGAGGTTGTGCCTGTTAAAACCCTCATGCCGGAAGGTTCATGCCTATAGGTTTTACATTGGTCGATGAAGCCTTGGCCATCTTTGATGAACATGATCCCGACTGCATGAAAGTTCCAAGGTGTGGAGGGAGATGGAGAATGCCCTGAAATGTTACAAGGAGGTCTATGAGCAGAAAATGAAGGCAGCCCACTCAAGTCTCCATCATGAAGTTTTTCAGAAAAATACCAAGCGAAGCAGCTCCATTTCATCTTCTGAGCCTTCAACCTTCAACTGGACAGCCTGCCACACCTGAATAAGCCTGCCACAAGCAATATGTTTCTGTATCCAACCCCAATCATGGTAACACATATTACAATTGGGGCAATACCCCAGGGGACTCACCTGGTGGAATAATAGTAACTGAGGAGAAAGTCAACGTGGAATGGAATCAGCAAAATGTACTAATGAACCAATGTTATAGCAAATACAAATAATTTGGGGGCAACCCCCCCCCCCTTTCCCTGTACACTCCCTTAGACCCCAGTTTTTAGTTATGTTTTTAAAATGGTGTAACAAACTTTGCGACATCATGGGTGCTGAATGTTGTGGTCAAGTATCATCGGATTGCGTCTGTATTTTCTGAGAAGAAAGCAAATACATATTTTTGGGGGCAACCCCCTTCGGGCCCTGGTTTAAAAAAAAATTGTTATTCTTTTTTTTAATGCCATAAACAAACTTTGGTACATAGAGGGTGATGAAGGTTGTAAAATTTCATCAAAATTATGTGTGTAATTTCAAAGAAGTTGCAAGTATTTGTGGACGGACGGACAGACGGACGACGCGCCATCCCCATAAGCTCCCTTGAACTACGTTAAAAAGTGAGCTAAAAAAGTCATTCATTTTAATGTTTTTATTTGTTATATGTTTTATTTACACATTGTATCACTGCTTTTTTGAGGTTTTTAATGTCTGTCTTCAAGCTTAAAAGGTTGAAATCTTCCCCATTTGGAACGTAACCCCATTTTTACATTTACATATTACCCCATAAGGCATTTTCGGATAATGCGGTGTTTCGTGTGAACGCATCCTCCGCATTATATGAGGGTTTCCTGTATAGTACAATATTTCAAAAAGTTATGGATGGATTCAGACTAAACTTGGTGGATGATTTGGTAGGTGACAAGAACAAGGCAATTTCGATTTTGCTTCAGGTCGGGATCCAGGTGCCTCCTATCATTGGAATACAAACGTAAACTGTTCAGCCTGGTGGAGGTATGTGCTTTAACCAAGTGTCTTTCTAGTCATCTTTGGTAATTTCTACAAAACCTATGTCCGTGTCTGTGCTACTAGCATCTTTTCAGGGAGACCATTCCATGTATTAACCACCCTCTAACTGAAGCATCCCTGTCTCGACATTGTCCTAACTCTCCTTGTCCTCATTCTCAAGCCTGTGGCCCCTGATCATATAACGATAAATTCTACAATTATTCCTTTGATCTCCTTCATCACGTTAAACAGTTTCAATCAAACAACCCTCCTTTCTAATGTGTAAAGTCCTGTCTCCTTTAGCCCCATCTCGTCGCTAAGTCTCGCTCGGCCCCGAATCGATCAAATCGGTCTACCCTGGAACTCGCCTAAGGAGAGCTCTGTCCTTTCCAGACATGGTGAAACAAAAACTGAAACACAACATTCTTGATGAGGGCCTCACTAAATTCCTATACAATGCTAACACCTCCTCTTTTGTTTTATAATTCATCCTCCTGCTGATACTATTAAAACCCTGTTTAGCTTTACCTATAGCTACCTGGACACTGACCTGTCTGCTTACCCCCTATATATTACCACCCCCCCCCCCAGATCCCTCTCCTGTGTGATACGCTCCAAGTGTGCTCCTTGTATCATGTAATCTCTATTTTTCATTATTCTGACTCATCCTCAACACCTAACATTTCTTATGTTAAACCACATCTGCCAAATATTTTTGCCCAATCTATAAATTATCCAGACCTTCCTGAATCTGATCACACCTCTTCTCTCTCTCTCTCTTGCTATCTACCTTTCCTCCCAAAGCTTTGTGTAATTTGCAAATTTAGAAAGTCTACTATTAACTCCATTATCCAAATCATTGATGTTAAATTATGAATGATTGTGATTTGAACCCAGGCTATGCAGCTGATAGAGAGGAGTGTGCATACCTCTGGGCTACCAAGCGTTTAAAAACATGAAGATCACCTTTTTCTCACTTACTAGGGCTTCTTCCGAGGAAGAACAGACCATAAGGCGGTCGGTATGAAAAGGTCCATGTAATTTAATTTGGATCTCATGATCAACGCACGTAGGAGGGGTTTAAACAAATGCTCACAGTGGAAATGAGGAGTAAATCCCATGTGGGTGGGTAAACAAGATTACCCCGCTGTACCCCGTGTACACTACAGGCACTTTCTTGGAGGAAAAAACGGGGGAATTTGAAGGAGGTGGGTTTGGGGAAGGATTAACAGGGGTAGAAAAGATCAAGATTTTGGATGGGGAAGATATGCGATGGTAGGTGAACAGCTGTTTTGAAGACCTGGAGGGAGGAGTGGGATTGAAGAGAAGTGTGGGAGTTTCTTCCAGGTCAGGTCAGGTATGGGAGCATGTGCAGAACAGCGCGTCGCTGCGTCCCACTTTCCGCGGTACTCCGGGGCCTCCGTCTTGCCTTCCCCAGGCAGATGCCAGGCCCATCCCCATCTCCTTGAGATACCGGTCACCTGCTGCAACCACGAGGCACGTGGTCGGCCCATTGGCCTCCTCCACTCACGAGGACTCCCTCGCTGAGAGAAATCTGGTGAGCAGGATCAGCGTCAGGAAAACGAGCCACGTGTCCATAACAGCCGCAACTGACGCTCACGGACTATGCAGGTAACAAATCTCATCCGAAGTCTCTCTCAGCAACCGCTCCTTGGACACAAAATCTGACCAGCGATAGCCAAGGATTCTCCGAAGAGACCTGGTACAAAGGAATTAAGTCGCCATACTCAGTCCTTGGTCAGAGTCCAAGTCTCGCATCCATAGAGCAAGACTGGAAGCACCAAGGACCTGAAGACTCGGACTTTCGTCCTCCCCGCACAGGTACAGGCAACGCACACCCCATGATCCAGTGATCCCCCCCCTAATATTTCTTCCAGAGGTGGGAAAAAATAGGAGGAAAGAGTGAAGATGAGCAGTGATTCTTGATTTTGGCGTTTCACCAGAAAAGGGGTTTTGGTGGACCTTGAGCACCTTGAGGAAATTGTGGGGGACAGATCACAGACAGAGCGGGGGGGGGGGCGGCAAGGCTGGAGAGGACACGGTAGAAGACGGAAAGACCACCGACCTGCCTCCAGTGAGAAAGTGAGAGACCCAAAGACACAGCTTCATTGGTGAGATACCAATGATCCTGAAAGCCTGGTTTTCCATAGTGTTGAAGTTGAAGCTAGGTATGAGGCAGAAGCACCACCCTAGAGAGGAGCAGTACGCCATCAGAACTGTGGATGAAAGCTTTGTAAGTGGTTTCGAAGCTCAGGTGTGCCAAGGAAGGACTTTGCATGACATGGGATGCCCAGTCGGCGACTGGCTTGGAGCCAGCTGGAGATGTGGCTTTCCCAGGAAAGATCGTGGCAATGGTGAGCACCCAAAGTTTGAATGAAAGACTTCTTCAAGGGGGTTTTGAGAAAGTAGATGGGGGAGTTTTTCCAGACGGTCCTTTCAGAGAGACATGGTGAGAGTGGAGATTTGTCAAGGATTGAAAGACATATTAAAAGTGTTTGACCAGCCTTGTGATTTTATCCAGGTCTGCAGAGAGTGAAGAGGCTGCTGCCCTGCCGATGAGAGGGATGAGAGATGGTACGGCAGAGGGTAAGTCATCAACAAAGAGATAAAGAGGATTTTTCCAGAGAGTCTGATTGATCATTGATGAAAACCAGAAAAAGCACAGGGCCCAGAACACTGCCTTGAACCCCAGCCTGGACAGGAAGAGGAGATGAGAGAATTCCTTTGAGAGCCACGCGTTGACTGCAACAGGAGAGGAAGTCCGCGAGCCATGAGTGGAGATGGCCTTGGATACTGTAAGAAAAGAGTTTTGGTAGCAGTGCGAGATGCCAGACTGTATTAAAAGCTCGCCGATATGTCGAGGGAGATGTCTCTGATCTCATGCTTGGCATTTAGGACCTCCATGCATTGTTGGGAAAGCAGGAGCAGAATGTCCAGGTAGAGTGACCTGGGTCTAATCCAAATTTGATGATCGGAAATCTAGCCATTGGAGAAGAGGAAGGATTTAATGTCGGAAGCGATGATGGATTCCGTAACCTGCTGATGATTGGGAGAAGGCTGATTGGTTCTGCAGTTGCAGGATCTGTTTTTGCCACCTTTTTATGCAAGACGGTAATGTTTGCTGATTTCCAAGCAGATAGCAGATGACCTTGAGTAAATTAGC
>CM068960.1:119201880-119212849 GCA_035128595.1 Eptatretus atami
ACACGAGTGCAGCATTTCCACCAGCCTTGAGAAGTTCAGCATGGATGCCACAGATCCCTGGAGCTTCAACACATTTCAACCAATTCACCGCAGTCTGTGTTTCCACAAACGAAGGTGGATCACAGTTGATTGGAAGATCAGCAATAGGGATTGTAAACACCCCTGATCAGCCTGGTACAGCCACTCAAAGTAACCGGCCCAGCGGGCCTTCACTTCCTCTCCCTCTCTTCCTTCCTCCTCCCTTCCTTGCTACCCCCCTCTTCCAGCACCCTCACTCTCTCCCACTCACCTCCTCTCTCCCCACCACTACTCCTCTCCCCCACCCACATCTCTCTTCACCATCTCCCGCTTCCCGACCTTCCGAGTGTTCGCGACATTTGGTGAGGCGTCGCTCCCACACCTTTTCCTCTCTCTTCACCCTCTTTCTGAGCTCCTCTCCACCTCCCCTCTCTTCCTCCTCTGCTCTCCTTCCTCTCCATCCTCTTTCCATACCCCCCCCCCTCCTCCTATATCCTCCATCTCCTCTTATCATCCCTCATTAATAGTTCCATTAGCGTAGCAATGGGTTGTATTTGCTAGTTTTAAAATATAACGATAATAAACCAGGGTTGATTACAAACTAAACTGGATACTTGAACTTGTGGGATACACTCACTTCTCCATCCGTTTTAAATCGCAAATATGTACACTCATCCACAAAGTGTGTCCATACAGTATTTACATGAGTAAAATTCATAACTACTACTTCCATGCACGTTTCACTTTACCTTGTAGTCTCCTTTTTTGGGACATCTCATGGTCGTGCGTGTTGTTTAATATATTTTGAAAATCCTTAAATGGCTTTGAAACTACCAAAAAGTGGTCCAGGAAGAGGTTCATCCCACCGAATATGATAGGACCGAAATGTCTCCGTTGCGTTTGGGTTTACACACACACACCACACACACACACACACACACACACACACACATACATATGCACACACACACAGCATACACACACTCACACATATCATACCACACATATACACATACACATACACTACATATACACATACACACACACACACTCATACATATACACATACATACATATACACACATACACACACACATACAATACACACACACACAAAACACACACACACACACACACCAACACATAACACACGCATACATACACATACACACATACACATACACATACACATACACCACACGCATACATATCACATACACACATACACATACACATACACACACGCATACATATACACATACACATACATATCACACACACATACACATAACATACACATACATATCACATGCCACATACACACACCACATACAATACACACAGCATACATATCACACACAAACATATAACACACAATATATACACACACACATATACACACACAACATAAACACCACACACATAATCAAACACACCAACACACTACACACACACTACATACACACACACACACACATACACACCACACACCATACACACACATACATATACCACACACATATATACACACAACACACACCAAACACTATACACACACACACATACACACCATAACACACTATACACACACACACACATACACCACACACACACACATAACAACAACATACACACACACACAACACATATACAGACATAACACACTACACACATATACACACACACCACATACACCACACATACACACATATACACACACACACACACACACAACACACACACACACACACACACACACACATACACACACATGCACATATATACACCTACACAACACATACACATACACATACACATCCCACACACACACATACAACACACACACAATGCATACAATACACAATCCCACACACAACACAGACACCAACACATCACACACATACACATACACACACATCATTCATAACACACCGGTCGTGAATTATAGTAAGGATAATAATCCATTTAATACATCGTATTTATTTATTGTTCACTCATTCTCATTCGTTGGAAGTTGTGTTCAAAATGTTCTAAGAACAAGATACTCTCAGTACTGTCGTCCAAGACACGCTCACGTTGTCTCTTATTTCAATGTGTATATACAGTATATATACTGTATATAATATATCCACCTTGTTATAGTTTGTGTTTTTGTGTACCTTGGATTAGGGGGGGGGCGGTAAATTGAGCCACCCACTACTAGTACTGGAAGTGCCAAGATGGAGAGACCTAAAATGTGGCGCCATGTATCCATAATAAGTGACAAACTTTGATTGTTGATTTGAGGAAAGAGCAGTTTTAGACGAGGGAGAGACAAGCAGCGAAGGAGATCCCACCACGGGCAATACAAGTCGAACTTGCTGAAACTTGCTCATTCTGAGGACACCAATGTCTCTGTTCCCCACCGTTTTGTGCTTCCCTCTCCCGCCCCTCATCTCCTGCTCCCCTTGTTAGACGTTCTGTGTGTTAGCTCTTATACGAGCCTTGACATTGTTTATAAGAATTTATTTTTTTAACCAGGTACATGTGCTTTCCGAATATAATTACTGTAAAGATTGCGCCTAATCCTTGGAAGAGTAAGCTTTTACCATGGCCTGCTCAATTCGGCTAAAATTCATTAGTTGGGCACACTAAGTTAAATTATTTAATGGTAAACTATGGGGTAAGTTCAGCCAGTCAAAGTGGGGCAAATTGAGCCATTGATCAACTTACCCCATGTTCTTATCACTTGTGGTAAAATAGTTCTTCGTGATTTAAATTGTTTTTTTAAACATGAATTTGAGGGCATGTTCCTGCAGAAGATTTTGGGTCGAATGAATTCTGAGGACACCAATTTTTTGCCAAATCAAAAGGACGAAGCATAGTGTTGCGGTTCTGCAAAACCGCATGCCTCTAAGGCAATGGCACCCAACATACAGTGATCCCCGAACAGTTATTTCATTAGACTTCGTGTAGTTAGTCCTCCCCTCATGTCTAGTGGGTTAACGGGATGAAATGCGTTGCGTGGGTCTCGTAGTTAGGTCTAATTAATATCTCTGATTCATACTCTAACCCTGTCCTTTTAGCCATCGTACATAACAAGCATGCAAGCACACACGCCATTCAATAGGCAATTGTTTAAAAGCACACCACGATGCCTCCCGTGACTCGGATCATCCCCATCCCCGCTGCACACTAAACAACGCGCACACGGGAATTTGCGCGCCATTATTTCATTCAAATCTGCGCGCCAATTCCCAACCAGCACCTCACCTTACTTCGCTCACCAAATCTCACCACTTTGACCACAAACGCCTCCCGCACACGGGAAAAATATTCCCGCACCCCCTCGTACCTCTGCATCGCTACAATTTGCCACTCTATTTTGAGGAGCACCGCACAGCGTCGGCTTGTCCTCGGCGCCGTGCGATGCTCAACCACGTAACAGACGCTAATAGCTCCACCGCATCTCACCGGGAACGTCCCGGGTGAGCGTCCGGAATTGATACAGCCCTCATCCAGTCGTCAGACCATGGCAAGACCACAATGAGGAATGGTCGCGAGAAGGACGATGCGGGAGCTTGGTTCGGGTCCCAGGTGTGCATTTTGCCTCATGACGGAGCTCGTGGGTGGCAAAGAAAGTCCGCTGCCATCCGGCATTCAGACTGCACTCGGTGCACGTTCAGGGCCGGGGTGCTGGCTCGGGGAGCATGCCCCATGTTAAGTCAGGAGCTCTGAGCAGTGCCGAAGCTGGTAGGCATCTGAGCCGGTTTCCAGGCCCAGAGCCTGGCAGGGCATGGCTAGGGCCGCTGTGGCCCAATAGAGGAGCAGGATTTGGGTCACAGCATGTCGCATTCCGTTCCTAGCCCCACCCTTCGCCTGGGGCTTATTGAAGAGGTAGTGCGGAGCCGTTTGAGTCTTCTTCAGAGTATTATTTGTGTGCGATTGACATCCAGAGCACACTTCTTCTCAGAAAGCTTCTTCTTCTTCTTCGAGAACCTGATCCGAGGCGACTGCCGTCCCTCCAGACTCCCTGCCGGGCTGTCAATGTCCCACCACCCCCGCGAGGTCATATGGACCAGTGCGGAGGGCAAGTTGCCACGAGCCCCGGCGAATAAATAAGCAGGAGATAACGCGTCATATCACGAGGTGAGAACGATCAGGTGGAGCGTCCCATGGAGGTACACGCTACACATACAGACCTTTACACAGCTAGGTTAGGGATCTTTCTCCTCACGCATCTATTCTCCTCTCTCTCTATCCACCCCTCTATTCCGTCTTCTCTGGACGCACAAAGAAGAATGTTACTGACTCGCAATCCCATTTTCCTCTGGCATGACACTGCACATAACATAACATTGCCTACATAACACCTCCTCACTCCCACACCACAGACACCAGTATCTTTCCAACTGTCAGGTCTTCATCACACCAACTACCCTCCCAAAGCATCCTGGGCCGCGTTGGTCAGCTGACTGCGCCAGGTATTATAAGGACACTCATCCTGAGATGTATCAGTAGTTTATGCCAATGCATGCATACATACATGGGTGCACTGGTGCATGGTTAAGCAGAGTCATGTGACCCGCCCATGTTCCGATGCTGTGCTGTGCTGTGTTGTGCCCGTGTCTGAATTAAACCTGTTGTTCCCATTTCAGAACCTTCGTCCCTGTCTATTGAGTACATTACACATTCTCACCTTTCTCTTTCTTTCTTGGTTCTCCAAGTGTGTGTGTGTGTGTGTGTGTGTGTGTGTGTGTGTGTGAGTGAAGGCGCCTGTCCTGTGTCCTAGAGGAAGTAAGATTGTAGAAGAAGGTCGGGATAATCCTGCTCTGTGTTCTCTTTTGTAAGTTGCCTTTTGCCGCACCCCACAAATTCCTTGCGATCCCATGCTGAACATAAAATAAAACCCTTCATTGTGCCCCATACTTTTCCTCGCTTGATTGTAAATAAATGCTTTGTATCGAAATGTTCCCAGCTCGTTTTCATGTTTCCTTCCATTGGTCGAGCATGGCCCAACACCCTAGTTTAGCCGGGACGTTATTCCCCAACGATCTGTTTCCTAGACGGTACGTGCTTGGCAGTTCCGCTCGGCTGCATCTGATGCGGTAAAGTGATCCGGTTTGAGCAAGTCCGTACTGAGGGTGTGTTCCCCGGTAATTAGATCACGTTACCTTTAGGTAAACGGTATTAATTATACGGAGGACTCTAAGTCACATGGTCGAGTTATTGGCATTCACGGTCGATTAGCGACCCGCCGCGTCACAAAGTTATTCGTGTGCACCGGCCTGCGATTCTGGAGAGTCTGGTGGGAACCTGAGGTAGTTCACCCCTCGTGGTCTTCGCCCCCAACTCCGGGTCCGCAACAATATTTTCCAAGGGATTACATCATCCATAAACTTCTGAAGCCAAAGACAGTCGGACGATCTGTCCGAAGATCTTGTCAACTGGAGCTTGAATGTAGCCTGAGCAAATGGATTCTAAAGTAGGATATGCACTCTACTTGAACTTGTTTCACAATTTTGAATTGCATGATCATTATTTGAAATTTTTAATGTTTCTCCTTTTAGCCATTTATGAGAAGGTCAGTTTGATTTTTGAAATTTGTATCATAACACCATTTGTTCGAGTTTTAACAATCCTTGAACCTACGGCAATTGTGGCTGAACAGTATACCGAACTACTGAATATGCCATTAAAGGTCAATAAACTGTGTCTGTAAAATATTTTGTGAGTTAAATATCTTTTCCCATAATCACTTTTCTTTGCCATATGCAGCGGATCAACTTACATGGTACATCGATAAACTTACCCCATTGATGGAGTAAGTTGAGCCGCTTGAGTGTTTTTTGTTGTTGTTTTTTGTTCACCAAAATCGAATCGATTCGTTCTTGCTACACACCCAACCTGTCCACCAAGTTTCATCCAAATCCGTCCACAACTTTTTGAGATATTGTGCTATATATTAGTTTAGCCCCATCTCTCAATGATGAAGAATCATGAAAAAATTCTAGTAGCCGGATCCGGATCTTCACCAAAATCTAATCATTTCACCCTTGTCACCCACCCAACCTGTCCACAAAATTTCATCCTGATCCGTCGACAACTTTTTCAGATATCCTGTAGACAAACAAACAGAAAGGGGTGAAAACAACCTCCTTCACCTTTGGTGTTGGAGGTAATAAACTAATGTGTTGTGCTGTTACGTGCACATCTATATATATTCCTACAGATATATCTACATATATATCTACACACACACACAGTCTTATCATGTCATATAATTAATCACATATGTGTCAATAGTCTTCCCCACGACCTTTGAGATCTCATGTAGGCTTGCATGAAACACACTTTGTGTAACTTGTGTCGACAATCTTTCGGCCTATCTCGTATCTTCATGTCACTTATGCAAAGAGAGGGGAACGGGGAGGGAAGAAAGTTGGGAAAACAAGATTAAAGAAAAGGCAACAAGAGCGAGAATTGCTTTGCAATACATATCTCCTACCGATGTGATACTTTCTAGTTTTGAAAAGGGCATAACTCTGAAAAATTGACAAAATGCCCTGAAACTCGAACTTTTTCTGCAACTTATCATAATAAAGCCATGGACCAAGTTTCAGTTGAATATGTTCAAGGGTATTTGGGGAAAAAAAGGCCGGAAAACCACAGGTGGGATGGGCAGATAGACAGCGAACCTTGAGACCCTCCGGCGAAATATCATAATAAAGCCATGGACCAAGTTTCAGTTGAATATGTTCAAGGGTATTTGGGAAAAAAAAGGCTGGAAAACCACAGGTGGGATGGGCAGATAGACAGCGAACCTTGAGTCCCCTCCGGCGAAACTGGTAGGAGGAGGAGGAGGAGCGAGAAAAGAGAGTGGAACTAGAATGCCACTCAGGAGAGCGCATACCTCCGCCAAGCTGATCATTTTACGTTTTGTATCCCACTGATCAAATCACTGATCAACCAAAATCAAATCTGTTTGTTCTTTTCACATATCCAACTCATCCACCAAGTTTTTTTTCATAACCTGTCCACAACTTTATGAGACATCTTGCTACATATCGTTTTGGCCCCATCGCTCAATGGTGAAGAATCACTTTTTAAAAAAAAAAATTCTCGTGTCCGGATCCGGAGATTCACCAAAATCGAATCATTTCGTCCTTGTCACACACACAACCTTTCCAACAAATTTCATCCGAATCTGTTTATAACTTTTTGATATATCCTGCTCAAAGACAAACAGATAGAGGTGAAGACATAACCTCTGTCTACCTTTGGTGGCAGAGATAATTAGGGGGATTGAGGTTGATATAGGGCAAATTAATGGAGAATGAGGTATGGAGCAGTTTGGAGTGGGGAGATATAAAATAAGAGGTTTTCATCCAGTGAAAAGGAACCTGCTGGAGGGTCGGCAGGTTTAAACGTGTTGCAAACTTGTCTTGTAAGTTGGCCTCCAAAGCCAGCTGCCGACTGGGCATCCTCGATTGTACAAAATTCTCAGCTTGACGCCATGAAAACCAAGGCCTTCAAGATCATTGGAATCTCCCATGGTGAAGTTGAGTCAACAGGCCTATCACTTTCACATCAAAATCACGTCGGTGTTCTCTCTCTGTCTTCTAATCGCTCTTTTCTGGTCTTGCACCCTCTGCCCTCTCTTGGATCTGTCCCCTCCAGGTTTCTGCAGGGCACATGTGGTCCATCAGCAACCCCCTGCTGGTGAAACTACCAAAAATCCAGTGTCACTGCTCACCTCCACTCATTCGTTCCCCTTTTTTCACGCCTGTGGAACCAACTTCCACATTTTCTTCAATATCATTCTTCCCTCCAGGTCTTCAAGGCAGCTGTTCACCAGCATCTCAGATCATCTCCCAATGAAAGCCGTCTATCTTTTCTACAACCGTTAACCTCCCCATGAGAACACCTCTTTCCAATTATCCAGTGTGTCTTTCCTGAAAGTTTGCTTCTGTATCCATCTTGTTCACCTCCTGTTTCTTCCCCACATCCCTTATTATTTTGTCAGTCAACCCTGCTGCTGGTGTGTTTTTTCTCCCGCTCTACTGTTCCTGTTACCTCCTAAGCTAGTTGGTTGCATCATTTTCTGGGGGCATGGCTGTGCCGCTGCCCTCTATTACCAGTACACTGGTACTCATTTCGCCGACCTCAGGATGAAAGGCTGAATCAACCAACCTGGTGTTAATTCAATGCAACAACATGGGCTTGAACTCAAGACCCTAAGGTCTTAAGCCAGCCACCTCAACTGTTAAGCCAACACCAGGCCTTGTTACGTCCTGATCCATTCTATGTTCTAGCTCACCTCGACTTTGTATTTTATTTTATTTAACTTGTGTACATAATATGTGAATAACTCCTCTTTAAATGCAGTAAAAATCTTGTGCTAGTCATGAAAAACAGCTTAAAATCCAGCGAAGAGCATTTCAAGGGACACGAGCAAGGCAATTGAAACTGAATGCATTTTATCGATGATCTCATGGTCATCGATGTACTTTGCAAATAGTTTAAATCGATTGAACTTTCTAGTTTTCTGCGTTTTAAGTGGATTTATTGAATAGTAACGTCCCATCCATGGAGATGCTAAATGTGCACGGAGGATTGGTTTACAGAATGTGACATTACTTGTCTTGTCCAATTAACCCGTCATCCAAATCCCATGAGATATTTGCGGTGTCGGGTGTTCCCGTATGAATCCCTGGCTCATGATGCAAGTGAGTCCAGGTTCAAATCCCATATACCACGTGTTCGTCCATTATCTCCTACAATGTCCATGTCATTCATGAAAAAAGTACATTGATGTCTACCAACGTCCCTGTGTTGCATGTGATGAAGGTATAAGCTCCTCCATGAAGCTCCAGATCGATGTGTATCTCCACACTCCTCCTTGGCAGTTCTACCTTGTACCCCATGGTAAAACTGCAAATGTGTAAAAGAACCAAGGGACGCGTGCGTGAGATGTAGTGGAAATATTTCCATGATGTGTCATTGAAGCCGAAGGTATCATCCGAGCTGTTTTCATCATTCGTGACACGCACAGCGTTTCTCTTTAAAGGTTTGCCATTCAGGGGTTGCATGGGGTCCTCTAAGGCAGATATGCACCAGGAGGGGTCCTACTGTGCCACGACGTTGTTCATCTTACACAGTCGGCAAAGGATTTTTGAATTTAATTATCCATCCACATAGGAAGGTGTATGTTTTGTTAAAGATATGTCGTGAGATCTCAAATGGTCCTATTATTTTCTGTAACGACTTGAAATCCCTTCCTGAAAGACGGCGTGTCTCGTGATCCAGGTGCCCGGTGCATAACAGGACACTTTGAATTGGATCTGATTCCATCAAGAATCGAACCAAGGTTGAGGATGCAGATATCAAAGCAAATACGAAACGGTATTACAAAGATAAATACGTCAATAGATAGCCTGAGAAATATAGACAAATCGATATAGACAGATAGAAAGCCAGATATAAACAGACAAGCAGATAAAGAAATATAGCTATAGAGATAAAGAGACAAATAGGTCAAGGTAGATAAAGAGAAAGACATATAAATAGATGAACACAAATAGGTAAAAGATTGGTAGATCGAGAGATGGAGGTAGAAAGAGAGGTAAATAGAGACATGTCGATAGAAAGATAGATCGACAGAAAAGTAAACAGATAGATAAAGACAGAGACATGAATACACAGATAAAAACACAATTAGATGGAGACAGAAAGAGAAAGGTGGACAGAAAGATATAAAGATTGATAGAAAAGATAAAGTCAATTACATGGGGAAAGAGATATAGATAGACAGTTTGATAGATGTAGACAGACAGACAGACAGAAAGATAAATGGATGAGGAGACAAATGTATACGGGGTCCGTCTAAAACGTAACGGGACTGAGCCTGCTGTGTGCTCCACTTACACAACTTGAATGAACGGGTGCGTCACAGTCTTTCGAAACATTCCAGCAATATATATGATTGGTGATGGTTGACTGCGCTCATTGTGTGATTTTTTTACAGGTCATGCTTTACACGTTGTCTAGTCTGAGTCGTCATGCAGTCTGAGTCGTGAGCAGAGAACCAATCTGAAGTTTCTTGCCAAGCTTGGCAAAACACCTTCCGAATCCTTCGCAAATGCTGCAGCAAGTCTACGGGGAAGAAACAATGTCACGTACACGTGCATTTGAATGGCACAAGAGGTTCAGAGGGACGGGAGGAGGTTTAAGACGATCCACGGTCGGGAAGACCTTCAACGAGCAGAACGGCGGACAACATCGAGCGTGTGAAGCAGAATGGCACGCGATCGTCGACTCACAGTGCGGATGATTGCTGAGGAACTTTCCATCAACAATGATACTGTCTGGAGCATCATCACTGAAAATCTCGAAATGTGCAAGGTGTGCGCAAAGATGGTCCCCAAGCTGTTGTCCGAGGACCAGAAACAGAAAAGAGTCACTGTCTGTCAAGACATTATCGAGCGCCTCGAGGACGATCCAGACCTGCTCGGGAGAGTCATTACTGGCGATGAATTGTGGATATTCGAATACGATCCCGAGACCAAACGGCAGAGCCGTCAGTGGAAAAGTCGGCATCACCAAGACCAAAGAAAGCAAGGATGTCGAAGTCGAAGTCAAGGTGATGCTCATCATGTTTTTTGACATCAAGGGCATCGTCCACTTCGAGTTTCTACCACAGGGTCAGACAGTGAATCAATACGTGTACAAAGAGATCCTCCGCGCCTCATGAGATCAGTCCGGGACAAGAGGAGGATCTGTGCGAGAACAACGCCTCGGTGCTCCACCATGACAATGCCCCTGCTCACAGTGCCCTGAGCATCCGACAGTTTCTGGCGGAGAGGAACGTGCCAACTCTGAAGCAACCCCCATATTCACTAGACTTGGCCGCTTGTGATTTTTTCCTATTCCCCAAGCTCAAGGCGGTGATCAAGGGGACCTGATTTCCTGG